>CM035780.1:2149349-3349349 GCA_020466155.1 Pachypeltis micranthus
GAGGATCCACTGGTACAGAGATTTAAGATCCTTAGGGACGAGTTGGCAAAGTTACAATGGATAACAAACTGGCTGTTCTTCGTGGTTTTCGAGAATATTCATTCCCAAAAAACTACAAAAGGCCAAAGTGATTGGCGGTTGGCGCATCAGGGGACATCAAAGGCATGACGAAAAGCAAAAAGGAGTTACTAAGGACCAAAGTATGGTTTCCACTAACCATGAATAAGCATCTATAAGCAGCTATATCGACATTGTATACCATGCGCTTGCCAGCAGCTCTAAGACAAGTTTCTGAGATCCTATCAAGCCTGCTCCAATGCGCCATCCAGCCCATGGGAGTCGCTTTTCATTGGACTTCGCCGAACCTTTTGCAAACAGGAGGTATGTTGCGGTGTTGATCGATGATTACAGCCGATATCCGATTGCTGAAGGAGTATTTCATCTTTGACTTCTAACATCGGCTGACCCGCTGGATTTGTTCAACGGCATTTTGCACTTTTCGAATTCCCTACTTCACTCCAGGACTGATGGAGGACCTCCTTTTTAACAGCCATCAATCTTCATCGTTTCCAACGAAAAGCTCGGAATACGGAGACACTTGAGAAAGTTTACGAGGTTATGGCCCGGAGGCCGAATGGAAAAGTACAGAACACTTCCATGTCAAAAACATAGACA
Organism: Pachypeltis micranthus; assembly: GCA_020466155.1. Taxonomy (NCBI): domain Eukaryota; kingdom Metazoa; phylum Arthropoda; class Insecta; order Hemiptera; family Miridae; genus Pachypeltis; species Pachypeltis micranthus. The sequence goes on from CM035780.1 coordinate 2,150,025, forward strand.
AAAACCATCCGATCAGCAATAATAGGAAAGTAAGAAGTGGGAAGATGCATTGATGGAGATATTTGATCCCAGTATAGAGTAGCACTCCAGCACTGTCCTCCACTCAAATCCAACCTTCTAAAAAAGTATTGTTAAGGTCTAATTTTCCTCCTGATCATTTTTACACTCAAAATGGCAGTCTCAATTTGTTCTGTGATGATGTAGATGAACAACTCTTGGAACATGATAGAAAGGTCAAGAAGAAGAAAATAAGAAGAACTATGCAGGATGCTAGGGAGACATACTAAGATTCACGAACTTAAGCCAGGAGGATCGGGTACTAAGTGAAACAGCGTTGAAGGTCGACAAATATTCCACACCTTTCAACCCAAATCCATGCCAGAAGTATGAAAATGTCCAAAGAAGGAACTCTCGGATAACTGCTCAGTCAGGATGATCAAATCTAATCACAAGAAAACTCTTCCACATTTACAAGAGGATACCCGAACGAGAAGAGGAGTTGGTGAGAAATGGAAACAGAAAAAGGAGCACCCGTCAGTTCTCCTGGTAATCTTCATACCGAATGTTGAAGAAATCCCAAGAACAAGCATCAGGGACTTCTGGAGAACAAAGTATGTTCTAGAAGCCATTGGATAGAGTGATTAAACTCCCCACATTCAAAATTTAACGATTTTATCATGTGTCATAGAATATTTTCCGGCCTAGGGGAGGTGAATGTGGTGAGCTAGTTACCAAAGCTGACACTACTGGTTATTATCTCAAACAGCTGATTGCTTACATCATCCTGGGTTGGGAGATTAAAAATATGGAATTCATTCAGTGTTCTAACGAATTGACATGTAGTCATTTTATATTAATTTCATACATTCAATACGTGTAATAGCACTACTACAAAACTATCATTAACAAATATCTGGTGCGTAGCAACACGCACAACTTCCCACAACACTTTAGATTCGACGACCGTATTTCTGCAGGAACATTTTATACAGAACAAATTGCAGGTACCAGTTAGATGAGGCTACTCCATAAGTTTGATTGGAAATGGTTAGAAGAGCCGTTTTTGAGAAAATTGGAAAAAGGTTAATCCACGGTGTTCGGATTCGACTAATCTCATTTCTTCCGAGCTATTATAAACTCACATTCGTTACATTGAAAAAGATACGAGAAGATGCAAGAAATAATTATGGAAAACAAAATATTGAGTATAGGATTGCCACAATTGCTTCTATGGAGATGATCAAATCAAGTGAAGCAATTACTCGGGAAATATATGAAAATGTGCAAATAACTATCATTTTCGATGTTTATCTCTGTTGAATAGGCTGACATCAGAACTTTTATTGAGAGGACAAAATATAGGTATTAACTTTATTCGAAAACATCACCTGTAAGTTTGGTAGAAATGTTTTTCAAACCCCGTTTTGCCTGAAAGCGGAAAAAGAATATTTTTACGTCATAGGCTGGTATCTCTTTTCACCGAATTTTCACGGGGATGTTGCTACGAGAAAAGTGGGGTACTGACTGGTAGAAGAAGAGAAACTGGGAGTTCAATCCAAAATCATTGCAGCCATTATCAGAAATATAAGAAAACCCCATGTTTTTGGCACATTTTCGTCCCTCAAACCCATTTCCCATTATTGAAAAATAGCCCATAACCTTATTTTTACAGTCTACAAAATATCTCGAACAAGAATAAAAACAACCAACTCAATCGGTTTACTGCCATTTTTAAGCAAATTGAACTACAAGACACACACGCGGACGACAGGCTGGAAATTAGGTTTTTGGATTCAGTAAACCTCAAAATGTAGAGATCTGAAGAAAACTCAACTTTGCTGTTAAGTGACAATGGGTATCACCAATCATGTTGACAGTCCTCATAAATCACCTGTGCATAGATCTTCAGTAATAGTCGCTGGTATAGGTAGAAGGAAACCACATCCTAAGTACAAAGTGAAGATATGTTTGCCAAGTTCAAATCAACTGAATGAAAAACCCGATGGGGATTAGCAACTAAATAAATCTTATAACAATCGCTGAATGTACGTAGGGCTGAGGAAAGTTCTGAGGGATGCGTCGTGTGAGATATTTTACCTTTGTGTAGCAGAAATCATGTGGAAGAGGATCAGTCAACTGTCTGCTGGAGGTTGCGTGTGACACCACAAAAGTCCTGCCCACAACTGTCTTGAGTGTAGTAGCCACACACATGTTGCTTGACACTCCCCCACCCTCAAACCCCACTTTGTGAAAAGGGTGAGGTGAATCCCCAACCTAATAGTGATGAGGACGTTTCTGACGTCACTCCTGAAGTAGTTGCGTTAGAGCCAATGACAAAATGTTTCACCAATTCCTTTAAGAAACACTTTGTGAGTTAGTTAACAACTTGGCTTCTAGGGCGTTGTTGATTTTGGATCCTGTGGTCGACTTGTGATTTATTTATTATATAATCCAACTATCCAAAATCAATCTAATTCTAAGCCCCTGCTCAGTTGAATGAGTGGCGGCAGACCATTTTGAAGAGATGGTTAAGTGTTGCAGCTACCTTCTCGTGCGTATTAGGTTAGTGCTACTCAAATTTTCCCCCTCAGCTCCATGACTTCCGTTTCAAATCGTTCACCGTTACACCATATCGAGATATTCTCAACAATTTTATCGACATTTGTTTTTACGTTTGAATTTGTATCGAAAGTTGTGTGATATCGCTTACTTATTCGTTTCTTTTATGCTAAAGTAACCTTATATTTTATCCTGCTGCTGCCATTTATTTATCCATGACCAGGAGCAATACTCGAGAAACGCCTAATCAACTATTATTTTCCTCCGATCAATTTATTTCTGATATTAAAGAAATTGGGTTGTGTCCACGCCAGTAGGCAAATACTAAAGTTAATCGTACCTGTTAGGTGAGTCCGTCTCCTCCCCACAGAGCTCCTCCTGAGCCCGCACAGTAACTCACAAGCCAGAGGAGACGGAACTCTCCACCTAACCCAGGTACGTTAACTTTAGTAATTCTATTTCGATTTCCTTATTATCAAAACCATATTCAAATCCAAACCCTCTAGCATAATCCCTGCATACTTGGTAAGCAAGGTCCCCCTGTACTCTTTACTATCGCAAATTAGAACTTCTTTGGAGGTAGAGTCGAAAAGAACGACTAGAGATTAATTGTGTCTCATTAAATTCGGCGATAAGCCTTTCTCGTGTGGGGAATATTGCGTAACAAATTGGGTTGGGAGTTGGGATCGCGATTGCGGTGCCCATGCGCCCCGAAATCATGCCCTCCTGACCCCGGTCGTACGGCAGGGCGCTTAGTTGAGAACAGGTCTCTTTCTTTCTTGCCGCGCTTCTGTTTCTGCCAGATCTGGACCGTGAACGCCTCGCCAAGAGTTAAACCTTTATGAATCGCCTCGCCAACTGCTTCCCCCCCAAAACTCGGCTCTTTCTTCCCCTCCAAATATTCAAATGTCCGTTCACACGACGTGTTGCACGTGCCCGTTACGCTGTCTGAAGCTGTATCGGAGAATAGCTCGTTTGGTAGTTGGGAATTCGAGGAAAACCTTGCCTAGAAAAAGTTGATTCGACGTTGCTTACAATACAAATCATAGGGAATGAAGTAAAATGTCATAAGTAAAACGAGCAAGGGCGTTAAACAAAATACCTCGAAAAGGTTAGACTTTGGCTAAAATGGGAAATTGATGAAGATTTTAGCGAGTAAGGCGAAACTCTTGGAAAATAGGTTAACAATCGTTAGAAATGCACCAAAAACGGGTTGAATACAAACCGTTAGGAAATAACATAACATATAACATGTAGGATAATAGTTCATTTTCACACAATGTCAACAGTCAAAGTCACGTCATGAGATCGTGTCAAAAAAAAGTTGGGTTTTCTTCAGATCTACGTTTTATGGCCAGCTGAATCCAAAAAACCTAATTTCGGCGGGTGGTGTGTGTGTGTATAGACCGCTAACGAATGGGCTCAGCCGGAATGACAACCTCACCTCCAAGATTCCGAGATCTCGTCCCCGCTGGATTCCAACTGACGAGGCCCTGTGACTATGCGTCACAGTGTACTATCGCCACTCTGTGATCAACCTGCTGTTGGGGGTCCGGAATTCTACTGGGATATCCCTTGTGGAAACCTATGTGCATGCTGCTGAGGGCCAACAAACATCTGGCAGAGCAATTCCCCTCCCGTATTGCGGCAGCCATTAAAGCGCTGCGTCGGAAGCCCCAGTATGGGCAGATTGTGGAAGGCCTCCACAAATAGCGGGGCCCCGCCAGGCTCTCCCATTGCAGGCGTTGATCAGCAGCCCCCCTATAAGCTGGCCAAACATGGTAACCTCAGACTCCTTGTCCCTTTTGAGGAGTGAGATTCTAAGGCTTGCTGAGCAAGTGAGTAGAGTGAATGGTTATGAATATCATCCCACCCATTGAATATCAACCTCTGCTGTTCGCGAGTATTCCAACCGCTAGTTTCGACGTTCGAACTACTATTTGCTGTACAAATTAACTCCATAGCTCTTTGTTTCAGAAAGGAGTCTGTTGAGAAAAACGTAACAAGTCCAAACTTATCGTTGCCTACACTCTTGATTATAGGTGTTGTTCGGACCTTGGTCCGATAATCTTACTTCACTCGGTGGCAGGGGCTTGGCGATAGCGCCCCTCCTTTGTTCTCATCCTCAGCCTCCCATCGCTCCTATTTTCCCAGACTCACATCGTGCGTTGCGGCTCCGGCGTATGAGATTTCGGACACCTCTCGGTAATAATTTACTCATCGAAAATCGGAAACCAAACGGTCGGAGTGTGAAACAACTCTCAACACGGAAAATCGGTACATCAGATTCGCGCAGCCGATTACCGCTCAATATTCGATCGCCTGGAACTTCAAGGTAAGCCCAACTCTCCATTCCTTCCCACAGAATCCCCGCTCCTCCGGAATTCCAACCCGAATCACTTGCTGCTTATCGGTTAACCCGCCACAGAAAAAAAAGAGTAACTAGAACATTTATATTTCATACAGTCCACCAAAAAAAAAACCCCAACAGGTGTTGTTACGAGACGCGTTGTTTACCCTTTGTTTGAATAAATTCTCATTATGCTTTTTATCGTTAAACGGACTACCTTTCATTTCTCTCATATGACAGGTTATGGGCCAAGGACAACAATTTCTAAGATTTCAATAATCAAAATTATTAGAAATGAACGGTTCAGTGCGAATAGAACCTTTAGGAAGGAACAACTTCGTAACTTGGAGGATTCATATCGAGGCACTTCTAATCAAGATTGGCGGCTGGGAATATGTAATTGGAGAAAACGAAAGCTGGTGGAGACGCTGACGGGTATGCAGCAGCAGTGAAAGCGTGTTCAGTGGAAGATAAAAAGCCAGATCAGACTTAATTTTATCCATTATTTCGTCGGAATTGAAGTTGATTAAAGGGTGCCAGACCCCGAATGAAGTATGATCAAAACTCAAGAAGTGTATAGATCTAAAGGACCTGCTAGAAAAGCGACGCTATTAAAGAGATTGATTCTGCATAAGATGAAATCTGGGGACGATATGAGAGATCATGTGTCATACTTTTTCGAAAATGTTAATAAATTAGGTGACATGAACATTGTTATTAATGATGATCTTTTGTCAATTATGTTGTTGTTTAGCTTACCAGAAGACTTAGAAAATTTTCGATGTGCGATTGAATCACGAGAGGACCTGCAAAACCTGATGCTCTCAGAACTAAAATTTTGGAAGAGTCAGATGCACGGAAAAACAAATTTCAAAACATGAATTCTGATGCGATGGTAGCGAAAAATAGGAAGTACACACATGCAAAAATTAAGAAGCCTGCTCAGGTAACTAAGTTTAAGTGCTATCGATGTAAGGAACTAGGACATAAAGCGTCGGAATGTCTTAAGAAGGCAGAAAATGCTGGAGTAGTTGCAACCAACGAAATGTCCTATCATTTCGCTTTGATGGGTGGAACCAGAGAGACACAGTAAAGAATGGTGCTTAGATAGTGGTTGCAGTAACCACATGTGTAGTGATAGAAGTAGGTTTACTGAAATCACGCCCACTGAAAATATGACACTGAAATTGGCCAATAGATCAGGTACAGAAATAAAAGCTAAAGGATCGATTGAGTTGCTTACTCGCAGTGACGTTCTAACTCATATCAAACTGAAAGATACCTTATACGTTCCAGATCTGAGAATGGGACTATTGTCAGTGGCGAAAATTACAGACAATGGATGCACAGTTCTGTTCACAAGGAATAAGGCGTCAGTATTTGATGAGAACGATAGAAGTTTTTTCTGCTAATAGAGTTAATGGATTGTATTTTCGTTATGGAAGCACGAAGTGGCTAAGCAAGGTGAAGAAAATCACTTAAAATTGTCGAAACTGATGGTTTGGCACAATCGTTTTGGACATTTAAACGAGAATGACCACAAGAAGATGGTAAAATCTCAGAAAGTAATAGGCCCAATAGGAATGAAAATTGCCAACTTGCGAGACATGTATTCGTGGTAAGATGGCATAAACTCCATTTCCTACAGGAAATCATCAAAGAAGGTCGCACCACTTGAAATCGTTCATTCTGATGTCTGGGGACGAGTAAGAACGAAATCAGAAGGCAATTCTTCGTACTACGTAATGTTTATAGTCGAAGCCACGAGAGTTCGTGCTGTAACTTTATTGAAAGCAAAAAGCGAAACATTGAATGCTGTTGAGGAGTTCAGGAACTGTCAATCTACGCCCCTATCCCACAACTTTCAAGATAAACATGCAAAGCAAAGCACACAAACAATTTTTGAACATCAGAGAGGCACAAAAATCAAATATCTGCAATCCGATAACGGAGGTGAATATGCAAGTAAAGCATTTAAAGATTATCTTGAAAGTTATGGGATAGGGCGTAGATTGACAGTTCCTGGAACTTCTCAACCAAATCGGAATTTCAGAAAGGGGACATGGGACTATTTTGAATATTGTTCGTCGTTCGTCTTGGATTCTAAATTACCTCTTAGTTTCGGGACAGAGGCTGCTGGCGACGGCAGTACATATTCGGAATAGGTGCCCTTCTATCCGGGATTGACGGAAAAATTCCATATAGAAATGTGGTTTGGGAAAACTCCGAAAGTTTCTGTATTTTCGGAACTTTTGGAAGTTGAGCCTACATGTTGGATAAGTCTGTCAAAGGAAGTTGGAACCTAGAGCAAACGAATGTATCTTCGTAGGATACTCCGATACTGCAAAAGTTTATCGAGTTTGGGATCCGAAGAATAGAAAAATTGTCGTGACGAGGACCTGGAAATTCGTCGACGAGTTGGAGCCGAAGCAATTGAATGCCATTGAAAACGAAAATCTTGAAATTTATGAAGATCAGGAAAAATACCAACGCCGAATAATCAATAATAAAATATAGAAATAAGAAATGTAAATAGAAATGCAACGATAACACCTGAAGAGAATGCAGACATCAATCAACCGGGTGATCAAGATATTCTACATGAAGAGAGAGAATGGAAGACACTACGATGGTTAGAGGAAGGAGGCCAAAATTGGTGAAGACTGGTCGAAGAGGAACACCGACGAAAGTCCATAAACTCGTCCCTGCACAACAGAAAATTCTCGAACCTAGTACATCCTCAATCTTCAGAACAAAAAGAAGAAAACAGTATAGAGACACTTCACCCGCCGGGTCGCCTGTTGTCCACAATGGGATGTCGGGCTCGTTCGGAGGGTCCATGATCAGCTCCCTTGCTGCCCTCTGGGCTTCAGTGTCTCGAGCTACTTGGTCATCTGGGAACGCCTTCTCAAGGAGGGTTTCCAGTGAGCTTTCGATGCTGCAGGCCCAGCCTGACTCATTTGCATCGCGGCTAAGACCTGCTCTACGTTAGCTTTTCCTATGGAGGACTTGTAGTGTCTGCCCCAGGGGTTCTCAGAGCTCTCCGCTTCCACAAAGTTTCGCCAGCCTTGCCGTTTGGCTCGTTTGATGGCGCGGTGGAAGGCCTTCTTCTCTTGGATGAAGGCAGTTCGGAGTGTTGCTCTGGCATCAGGGTCACGAGTGTTTTGGTACATCCTTCTGGCTCTATTTGCACTTTGCTTGAGGGATTTGGTTCCTCAGTCCACCATGGGACTTTGATCGCCCTGTGCTTCTGTTGGCCAAGTACAGAGAGCCCAGCAGAGTGCAGTGCTGTGGTAAATATGTCCACTTTGCTGTCCACCTCTTCAGGTGTGTATGCTTGCGCTATTAGGTCGGTGTCCGCGGCACCCAGTTCTCCTTCCAGTTCCCTACAGAATTGTGGCCAATCAGCATTTTTTGTGCGGAATCGCTTTTCACGCGTGTCTTTGCAGAGGATGTTGTCATCCGTAATGGCAACCAGCAATTTGAGTAGCAGGGTGTGAGACACGGCTGTGACATCTATACACGACCTTCCTCCCGGACCATCATAGGTCGCTTCAGTCATGGGGTCGTTGACAACAATCAAGTTGTACCTGGTGAGCAGCTCTATACGCCTCGCCCGCCCCATCCAGGGTTGGGATCCCCACAATGGTGATCTGGCATTTGCATCTGGCACAGACTATGCAGGGTCGTCTGATAGGCCTGCTAGAGCTCGCTCGGTGGTTCAAGGCTGTTGGCACCTGGTGCGCCAAATTGCCTGTAAAATGATATTACAACCAGCTCAAAGCCCCCGGCTCGGATGAGCACAGCTGGCCAAGTGCTGGCTGTTCGGGTGAGTGAGTGCGAGCATGTCAATGGGCAGGTCGATGCAGGCCACTGCTGCCTTGGCTCCCGTTCTTGCTCCAGCCACCACTCGTGCCTGCGATCCCAGACCAAGAGTTTTGGATCCTATGTATGGTTCCTGTATGGCGAGAACACTGCAGCGTTTCTTGAGTGCATTTTGCAGCAACTCAGCCATAATTGGGCAACTCTTATTGGTGTTGTGCTGAAGGATTCGAACTGTTTTTGACCTATTCATAATCCACTCGTGACTCCTGGAGGGCAATCGCTCGCTGGATCTAGATGGTACAGCCGTGCGTCTCGTGTAGTGTGCGACCTGTTGGATTTTGCGTTCGACGCCCAATTGGCGCACGCGGGGAGCATCACGCTTGCATTCCTTACTCCAGATGTGGCAAGGCGCACCAGGCGCACACAACAGGTCTTGTGCAGGCCACTGCCAGGTGGCCATAGCGCTGGCATTGCTGTAGCACTGGTGGGGGCTTGGTACTTTCGTATGGCGCACCGCTGCCCGGGCTATTTGGAGTGCCTTGCCCTCTGGTTTTTGTACAGGCTGGTGATACCTCAATCACCCAATCCTTCTGTCTGCCACGCTTTTTGGTGAAGAGGCCTGACATCCTGCGGCTGCAAGCTAACGCAGGGTTGTGCTCAACAACTTGTTGGGCCAAGTCCTCTTTTTGAAGGTCGGTCCGCCGCGTCGCTGGCAGCAGGCGTGGGAAACGACCCAGAAACTGACGCTTGGAGCTTCAACTCCTTTTTGTGGAAATGTGGCTCGTGAGCGCCTTGGCCATTTCTGGCGTTTCCGTCTGACGGACGGCGCCACCTCCTACTGCAGTCGCGGATGTCTGGCACTCGGACACTCCAGAGCTTGGAGGTCCGTAGCAGGGACACCCGCGCATAAGCGCTTCCATTGCGTCAGGGTTGGAGGGACCAGCCTCTCCTTCCTCACATGTCCGCCTAACCACTACCACGTTTTGTCGTGGGTTTTTAGAGGAGTTGGCAAGCGGTGGAGGCTTTTATTTTGGTTTTATTTTTACCTTTGTTTCTGGGCGGAGGCGTGGGCGGGCGCTGCCCTCGGCCTGCACGTCCTGCTTAGTTGGGGCCTTTTATTCTTCCCTCTGCGCTTCCTGGCCTTGGCAGCGAGCTGCCATTCCGCCTCAGCTCCATGAGGGAAAGCGCAGTAGCGGCTGCTGCCGCATATGAGGAAGCCTGGGGTACTACCCTGGCTCGTTGTTGCTCCTCACTTGAGTTTGGGGGCTGGTGGCACTGGCTGCTGGGCAATTGCCCTTCGCAGCTCTTCCTCACGACAGCCGCCACAGTTTCCCGCAGGGGTAGTTGCAGGGGGCGATGTCGTTGGGGGCATTAGCTTTTATAGCCAGCTTCGGAGAACTCAGGAGATTCAACGAGCCAGGTGGTACCCCAGGCCCTCACTATGCGGCAGTAGCCTTACCTGCGCTTCCTCCCCCTCATGGAGCTGAGGCGAATGGCAGTCTGCCAGGCCAGGAAGCGCGGAAGAATAAAAGGCCCCAACTAAACAGGCCGAGGGCAGCGCCCGCCTACGCCTCTGCCCAAAAACAAGGGCAAAGTAAAATAAAGTAAAAATAAAGCCTCCACCGCTTCAAACTTCCCTAAAAACCGCGCGACAAAAACGTGGTAGTGGTTAGCGAACATGTGAGGAAGGAGAGGCTGGTCCCTCCAACCCTGACGCAATGGAAGCGCTATGCGGTGTCCCTGCTCTGGACCTCCAAGCACTAAGCGTCCGAGTGCTGGACATCCGCATCGCAGTGGAGGTGGCGCCGTCATTGTGACAGAAACGCCAGAAATGGCCAAGGCGCTCACGAGCCACATTTCCACAAGGAGTTGAAGCTCCAAGCGTCAGCCCCCTGGGTCGTTTCCGCGCCTGCTATTGTGCGACGTGCGGACTGACCTTCAAAAAGAGGACTGGCCCAACAAGTTGTTGAGCACAACCCGCGTTGACTTGCAGCCGCAGGACGTCAGGCCTCTCTTCACCAAAAAGCGTGGCAGACAGAAGGATTGGGTGATAGAGGTATCACCCAGCCTATACAAAACTGGAGGGCAAGGCACTCCAAATAGCCTGGCAGTGCGCCATACGAAGTACCAAGCCCCCTCTCAGTGCTACAAATGCCGGCGCTATGGCCACCTGGCAGTGGCACAAGACCTGTTGTGTGCGCCTGGTGCGCCTTGCCACATCTGGAGTAAGGAATGCAGGCGTGATGCTCCTCAAATGTGCCAATTGCGTCGGCGCAAAATCCAACAGGTGCACACTCCACACGGGACGCACGCTGTACCATTCGTCAGCGAGCAATTGCCTCCAGGAGTCACGAGTGGATTATGAATAGGTCAAAACAGTTCGATACTTCAGCACAACACCAATAAGAGTTGCCCAGTTATGGCCTGAGTTGCTGCAAAATGCACTCGCAAGAAACGCTGCGTGTTCTCGCCATACAGGAACCGCCCATAGGATCCAAGAACTCTTGGTCTGGGATCGCAGGCACGAGTAGTGGCTGGAGCAAGAACGGGAGCGGCAGCAGTGGCCTGCATCGACCGATCCATTGACATGCTCGTGACTCACTCACCTGAACAGCCAGCACTTGGCGCTGTGCTCATCCGGAGCCGGTGGCTTTGAGCTGGTTGTAATATCATTTTACAGGCAATTTAACGCGCCAGTTGCCAACAGCCTTGAACCACTCGAGCGGGCTCTAGCAGGCCTATCAGGACGACCCTGCATAGTCTGTGCCGATGCAAATGCCAGATCACCATTGTGGGGATCCCCAACCCTGGATGGGGGGGGGGCGAGGCGTATATAGAGCTGCTCACCAGGTACAACTTGATTGTTGCCAAAGACCCCACGACTGAGACGACCTATGATGGTCCGGGAGGAAGGTCGTGTATAGACGTCTGGCGCGTGTCTCACACCCTGCTACTCAAATTGCAGGGTTGGCGAGTCATGCACCAGGTGCAACGCAGAGCGATCACATGGTTATTGATTTTGCCATCACGGATGACAAATATCCTCTGCAAAGACACGCGTGAAAAGCGATTCAAGACAAAAAATGCTGACTGGCCACAATTCTGTAGGGTACTGGAAGGTGAACTAGTGCGCAGTGTTGCCCATCTGCTAATAGCGCAAGCATACACACCTGAAGAGGTGGACAGCAAAGTGAACATATTTACCACAGCACTGCACTCTGCTGGGCTCTCTGTACTTGGCCAACAGAAGCACAGGCTTATCAAAGTCCCATGGTGGACTGAGGAACTAAATCCCTCACAAAGTGCAAATAGAGCCGGAAGGATGTACCAAAACACTCGTGACCCTGATGCCAGAGCAACACTCGAACTGCCTTCATCCAGAGAAGAAGGCCTTTCCGCGCCATCAAAGCAGCAGCCAAACGGCAAGGCTGGCGAAATTTTGTGGAAGTGGAGAGCTCTGAGAACCCCAGGGGCAGACACCACAAGTCCTCCATAGGAAAAGCAAATGTAGAGCAGGTCTTAGCTGCGATCCAAATGAGTCAGGCTGGGCCTGCAGCATCGAACGTTCACTGGAAACCTCCTGAGAAGAACCCAGATGACCAAGTAGCTCGAGACACTGAAGCCCAGAGGGCAGCAAGGAGCTGATCATGGACTAACGAGCCCGACATCCCACTGTGGACAACAGGCGACCTCGGCAGGGCCCTCTTGCGACCTTAAAGCCCAACAAATCTCCTGGGCCAGATAAATAGAAAGCAATATGCTAAGGAAGGCTGAGCGAACGATCTCCAGCGGCCTCCTTAATTTTATATAATGACTGTCTGCTGGTCGGACGGTTCCCACTCAGTGGAAGACTGCGCGTGTTGTCACTCTTCAAAAGGGAGGCGACCGCAATCAGTCAGACCCGCGATCATGGAGACCACTCAGCCTTCTTCCATATTAGGCAAAACACTAGAAATCTTGATGTTGCAGTCCCTCGAAGGAGTCTTTGGCCGCAACCTCACAGGCAGGCAATACGGGTGTACCAAAGGAAGGTCCACGCAGGATGTCATTGTCGAGATTCGGCGTGTTTCCCTGCTGGCACCGGCTAAGTACGTTGTAGCAGCTCTGATTGACATCAGAGGAGCGTTTGACAACCTTTGGTGGCCAGCGCTCCTTAATGAGCTCAAAGGTAGGGGAATCCCCGCAACCTGTACTCTCGCTCGTCAGAAGCTACCTGACAGACAGAACTGCTACGATCGAAAGTAGGCATGTCTCCGTCTGGAGAAAGATTGAGAAGGGTGCCCACAGGGCTCGGTCCTTGGACCAGCACTCTGGAATGCCTTCTTCGACGGTCTTCTCAGGAGACTCATGGAGACTGACTGCGAGCCCTACGCCTATGTGGATGACAGTGCTTATCTTTGCAGAGTCAGTCCGCCAAATTGAAGAAAAACCCACCACGTGCTGCGCACCGTCACCCAATGGTGCGAGCATGTCAAGATGCAGATGGCTGAGGAAAAAACCCAGCTAATCCTCTTGAAGGGGAAAGTGAATAATCCACCCACAATACGCTTTGGCGGCCACAGGCTCCTTCTTGAAAAGCACGTCAAGTATTTAGGAGTGAATATAGGTGAGAGGTGGGGTTTCAACCAACACCTCCAGTCCCTTTAAGGCACTTCCTTTGCAAGGTTTGCCTCACTGCGTGCCATTACTAAGGCCACTTGGGGTGTGTGTTACCACGACACCATCCTCATGTATAAGGCCATCTATTTAGGTGTGATTGGCTACTGCCCTGTTGTCTGGGGTAGCAAACTAACAGTCAATCAAAAGAGAGTATTGGCCCAATCCCAGAGAGCCGCGCTCATGTGGATCACCAAGGCCTACAAGACTGTATCAACGGAAGCACTCCAGGTGATCACTGGTCAGTTACCAGTTGATTTGGCTGTTGAGTGCATGATTGACAAGTGGAGAGTGAAACGGGAGCTTTGTGCTGAACTCCGTGCGGATCTCACCACAGAACAGAAACTTGACGCCATCGATGAATGGGCTCTAAAGAAATGGCAAGCGAGATGGGAATCCTCGTCAAAGGGACGTGATACGTATGAGTTCTTCCCCAACATCCGTGAACGTCTTTCTAGAAAATGGGTTGAGCCAGACCACTGGACGGTTTGCCAGTTCCTCACGGGACATGGTGACTTCAATGCGCGGCTCCACTTCTTTTCCTCTCAAAGACTCTCCATTATGCACGTCTTGTGCCTCCAGTGGAGGAAACAAGAAACCATGTGCTGCTCCACTGTAGTTTCTACAACAGTGAGCGACGGTTGATGAGAGGGCAAACGAACTTAGCAGCTTTGACTGCTACAAGCGAAGCCTATAACCATTTTGCAAAGTTCGCAAAGAAGGTAATGGCTAAGAAACGTGGTTATAGTTGATCTGTCCTTTTGAAACTTGCCACCCAAGTAAAAAGTAAGATCAGGTAGGGAACCAGATTATGAACTACTCCCACATGGTACGGCATTCCTCAGGTGGTCACCTCCGGGCGCGGTAACACACGGGCAACAGCTCTCTACGGTGAGACTGGCTAACGACCACATACCTGCCGTACCTCCACAGGTCTGAGTTCGGTGGATGCTGCAGGGGCCGGCCTCTTGCATATTAGCGAAACCGCAACTTCTATGACTGATATAACCCTCGTCGAGGGTTTAGGTACAGTCATGAAATAAAGAAACAGATCTGTTTCTGGCCCTTGGTGCTTCTGTGGACGAGGTTGCAGGTTATCTGCACTGCATTTTCCGAAGAGTTGAGAGCCCAACTGGTGTGGGGGCGCTGAACTAAGATTTCTCCCGTTTGCCCCCTATAAGTGGGCTATAAGAATGAGGCTCGTGAAGTACCAGCGTGACCAGAAGTTGTGGAGGAGATATCTCTATGTGGTGTCACAGCTGAGGTGTTAGAGGGTGCCGGTATGTCAATATGTCAATGTTCAACCTACTCTTCAGGAGTTTGTGGCGTGTGGAACCAGTCTCATGTGCCAGCGTTATGTGTGATACATAGGCCTATCAAGCACAAATAGAAGTTTTACGCTTTTAGGCAGAACAGCTCCAACAATTTCCACCAAACTCACATGATATTTTTAAATAGTTAAAGGCCTATATATTGCTCTCAATAAATGTTCCCCACGCAGTCCATTCAGCAGAGATAAAAATCGAAATGAGTCGAAAATACGAGTAATGTTTTGTTTGGCTTAAAACAATGTCCCGAGTAACTGTTTCCCTGGGTTTGCTAAATCTTACTGTGTCTTCTAACAACCTATACTCATTTTGTTTCTCAATTATTTCTTTATCTATCTGTTGAAGGGAAATGCTCGGAAAACGAGTTTTGTGAAACATTAATTTATCGAAAGATTTTCTCAAAAACGGCTCAAACTTTGATCAAACTCACGGGGTACTTTTAGTACTTGTATCTACTGTATCTACTTGTTGCAGGAAGGTACAGCGCCCGTACATGTAGTAGGGTTTGCGAATTTAAGGGGGTTGCTACTCGCCAGATATTCTATTTTCGCACAGGGCAGTAAGAGTTGCTAAAGGATTCACGAGGATGAACATGGTAGATCGGTTTGTGTATCATTATTCCAGTGGCGTGATATGTCTTCAACCAGATTCCGTTGAGAGAATAACCAGTCCACGTTTTTAGTCGACGACAAGAAGAAGAAGAAAAAAAAAGTTTATTGACAAAATAAAACGAAGTAAAAGATTCCTTCTGCATTACAAAAATAAACAACACCGACATGGTTTTTCAAACTTTCTGTCATCAGCAGGTTATACTAGAAACATAATAAAAGCAAAAAGAACCTACCGCGAAAACAAAATACAATAAAATAAAAGGAAATTAAAAATTAAATTCATGTACCAACGAAGAGCGATATCTCCAGGCCATCCTACCAAAAGCCACCAGCTGAGGATATCCACCACCATCCAACGAAGCCACAGCCTCATTCCGTGAAAGGACAGGTTTATTAAAAACTGCAATCCTAAACTCTCCAAGTACTGGGCAAGTACAGAGAAAGTGGTGCAAGTCTTCCCTCTCATGTCTATTGCACAGAGCACACTCCTCGTTGTGGTTAGTGTTGTACGGCTTTGCATTGAGATGTAGCAGTTCTCCCTTCAACTTAAAAATCCACCTCGCCGAGAAAATATCCATCACTGGCTCATTGACCAAGCTTGCAGCCTTGAAGCGGGTGTCAAGCTCCCTATATAGAGTGAACTTCTCCGAGTCCATAGCCCTCTGCCAGAACCACTGCTTTTTGTGCTCCCTTAACCTCTCTAGGATGTCAGCTGCATGAAGCCGGATATATTCAAAGGACCAGGAATCCAACTCATCTATGACACCCAATCCAGTGGCGAGGCGGCCAAGATGCCCAGCCCACGACACTCTGTTTCTCATCACTTCCATGGCAATTATTTTTGGGAGACGTGTGTCCGGGAGACAAGATACCTTCCTGAAGTACTTTGGATGGGCTTCGAGAGTAAACGATGGTATGGTGTCCACCCCTGTCTCCAGATGTAAAATGTAATTCGAGGAAAACCTCGGCAACTGGAACAGCTTTCGAATGTACATCAGCTGCACTCCCTCCGCCTTTGCATACTCCTGAAATCCCCAGCATGGTGAAGCGTAGCATAGGATAGCCTGGATCGTAGCGTTGAACACCTCCGATTTTGCCTTTAGTGGTACAGCAGGATTGGCAAATAATCTTCCCCAAACATTATTAAGGGCAAACTTAGCAGATTGGGCCTTCCGCTCTACGTGCTTGGTGAAGTCGATGACAAGATTTCTTGAAGAATTGCTGGAATTTTCAAACTCATTTTTCTACAACTTTTTTGGAGGCTTTCGAAGAATCATTTTCGTGCTGATCTTGAACACTCTTGCTTACTCCTGGTGACATAAATCGAACGTAAACAGTTAGGAACAAACTTACCTCGTTCAAATCTTTGAATAATTTATGTGTTTGCTCTCTCCCTTTTCCCAACGGTGAGGGGGTTTTCATCTAAAAGTATCGCACAACTTGTCCCAGATCCACGTACATTCAGCGATTTTTTATGGCTTCAGTTACTAACACAATCTATTTTTCACTCGTTTCATTTGAGCTTACGTTTTAAAGGGTAAAAAGGTTCGCACGGGGCAGTCTGGCGCCGTTGGCCCTGGGGTATATTTGTATTTAATCCCTTCGACGATTATTCATTGGAAGAACGTACGTTACGAGATTCAATAATAAAATGAAAAAATGGCAACAAATTGATGAATACTAGAAAACTTGTTTGATAGTGACGATTGTATACAAACCTTCTGGTAGTCCACAGTGAAGAATTTTGTGCTGTGAGATGGCAGACAAGTAGTCAAGATTTCAGCACGGCGAACTCTTTGTCCCTCCTGTTACGACGTCATGTCGAAGATAGTTTCAGGTCCAAGAGGCGTCAAGTCGAATTGTGGCGGTACGGTTGCTCCTGACTTCTGGTGGGGGAGAGAACAACCCTGTGCAGCGCGTTGGTTGGAAACAACCCCGTTAGGGTGCAGGTTACGTCTCTCCGGCCCGGTGCTGCCATCAACCACCCTCTAAAACTCTACCTTACTCCCAGACGAGCTTAAGCTCTTTTCAGATGGCGAGAAAAAATATCAGGTGTGCCGCATCACACAACTTTCCTTAGCTTTATCTTCTTACTCAATTTATTTATCTCTCAGACCATTTGAACTCGGTAAAACATCATTTCGCGGCGGCAGAAAGCGGTATATCTTACAGTTCCGGAATTTATTGTGCTGCTCGTACTCAGCCTCAGAGAATTAATGAGGCTGTAAATCTGATTTTTCCGGAGAAGACAATAATCCTTTTTTTTTTTTTTAGAGAGATATCGAGTAACAACTTTTAGAAATGGTAGTAAGTGAAACGGTGGTGGTTGAAATTCCGAAATTCCTGGAATAGTCCATGAATATTTTATGAGCATTATTAAAGACTCGTCGTATAGGTACTTGGTCAGAGTTCCACCTGCATTTTCTTAAGAGCCTAGTTCACATTTGAGCAGAGTTAATAAGGAAAAACTGCGCTAAAACCGAAACGCTCCTTAAGCCTAGCGTACCCGTAAGACACACCTAGTGTACAAAATCTTGAGAGAAAGTCTCCCGATAAACCTCAGAAGCGTGCACAGATGAGATCGCATTAGTTCTCGTTCAGATTCGTGAGACTCGACAGCCGTAGGAGACCTGGAATATTTCGTTTCCCCTGGATAGTCTGCTCAGTGTGTGGATCTTTTAGATAAAATTGTAAAAGATGTTGTCTTGTATTTTCTGCCTCACTTCATTTCCGTCGCGGTTGCTGGATGTTTTAGCAATTTCGTCAAAGGCTTTTTTTTGTAGCGGTTCCGATAACATTTGTGTTTGACGTTCCACTAAAACTATTCTGCGATTCGTGAATTAGCTCCACAACTTTCTCATCAGTCCACTCCTTAATGTTCCAATCGTCTTTTTAATTTATTCCTCATTTTTATTTTAAAAGCAATCGAATGCACACCAATATTCCTCCAGCCTGATAGGTTTTTTAAATTGAGTCGCCCATTTTTGCCTAGGAGAAGTATGTTGGATGCTCTTGAGAAGTTTGAAATCATGAGAAAATATCTGCTAATTTTTGTACTCTAGCAACTCAAGCAACAGAATCAAATCTGTTTTTCATTCGGTTAATGTAAGGTGCAAGGAAACTGTTGGCGCTTAACGTTCTGGCATTTAAAAAATTCTGCTACTCGTGCTCTCTGCTGTGATTCTGCTACTCGTGCCACAACTCTTGTTAGTGCTCAAGGCGCCAGTAATTTATTTGACTAGACATGATGTATTTGGGAACGTAAGGAAACCTGATGGGAACGAACCACTTGGTCGAACTTAGAAACAGAACGTTTTATTTGAACAGCAAACACTTGAAACAATATCTGTACAGAAAAAAGTGGATCGATAATGCGAAAAAGAATACTGAGCAAGGCGTCTACACACTTGGACATGAACGTGGGTTTATAATAACAATTAAAGAACCCACTCGAACCCATAATGAGGTCGAACTAAGGGAAACACTGCGAAAAAAGTAGTTCAAAAAAGATACATTTGTTTGAATTCCATCATTTCTAAGGCTTATCTGGATTATCTTATGAACATTATTGAACCTTCATATTAATAGACAGATAACCACATATTTTTTCGAGAACGCTAATGTGCACTTAGAACGAGATTTATGATAAAAACCTACGTAAATCGCTTCTCGTCGACATTTTTGATGATTTTCAGTTCTGCCCTCGTCATTTTACTATGGATGCACATTTTAGACGTTATACCATTAGAAGTTGTTCATGCAAGACATTCAGTCATAATAGTTCGAGCCATTTTTGAGATAAAAAACTTGGTGTTTTGATCACTACACGTACCATAATTTAGTTTTGGTTACATACCCGTATTTTAGGGTTCCAGGGTGGCCTACGGGCTAAAATAACATATTTGAGATGATTTAGTGCTGCCATTCCCTCTAAATCGCGTTCTCAGACATGCCCAGATCATTTGATTTTGTAAAATGGTAGTTTCTGGGCTCGGTAGTCCTTAAAATGTTAATATCAAAGATAACTGTTTTTCCAGTCTATTACCTAACATTCCCTCCTACAGCAAACAAGTTCTTGCAGTGAGCCAATTGAATTCATTTCTATAACACCTTGGGGCCTTTAATTGCCACCTCATCAGGTGAGTGCCAAGGAAACATTAGTTGGTATAGATTACCTTGCGCTTGATTGCGGTGCAGAAGAAACCTGCTGTAAGTTGGATTTCCTCGTGGCAGGTGTGTCATTTCATTTTCATCGTTGGTGCGGCATTTACTCCAGTGGGGTTTCGGAGCTATGCTGATACGAAGTACAGTATGCCATTTCGCAGTATGTTTTTGTTGCGGTGTGGAGTCTTCGAGGTTGGACTCATTGGTAGTTTCTACGTGCCCTATTGTCTCTCCGCTCGAATTGATTCAGGTTATCAATCTTCTGTGGAAGGATGTTTCTGTTGCTTACATACTGGACATCCAGCAGATAGTGACAATGTTCACTTTGCTACCCAGGTAGTCGCCTCAAGAATACCCGTGTTCGAAGCTTGCTTTTCACTTTCCTTTTTTTATGAAGTCTGGGATTACCCCTGCCTTCTTGAAACTGATATGCAAGATCTCAGCGTAATGGCAACGATAATGATTAATTGGTCACCCTTAGCTGAACCTGACATCATCCACCAGCCAATTGCTTTATGGAGTATAGCGACATGTCACCATGATAGGAATAGATTGCCTCAGTCGTAGGGTTGTTAGCAGTAACCAAATTATATTTGCCGAGAGGTCTAGGTGATGATTGACAACCTTGCGCCAGGTTGGGGATCTCCATCGCGGTTATCTAGCCTTGGCATATGTATGAGGCAGTTATGAGTTATTCACCTCGAGTTGCTCAAGGTTCTGAGTATAACAGATTGCAAATTGCCTGTGTAAAGATCCGGCGTTCAACTCAAAGATGCTCTCCCTCATTCACGTAGAAATGTAATAGTTTTGAAGCACTCGTGTTTCGTTGCGTACGAGACAACGTCTGTTGTGAATCAGGATTCAATGAATTATTGTCTTCTAGTCGTTCCGTCCCCTCAAAGCGACAATACTACTCCACGGAAGGGGTGCGTGCGTCAAAAGCTCATAAGGGAATCGAAGGGGAAGAGGCGAAGTTCATCGATGCAAGTCAAAGTTGATGGCGCCGTAGGAAGGAAGGTGGACGGACAAGTCTATTTCAGGGGCACGGTGGCTGGGGCAGGTTAGACTAGGGCGAGGAGATAGTCCTCTGCGGCCGAGATATTGGCTTCTCCCGACGACCCAATATGTCACTTCGTCCCATTCCAACCCCTTGACACCATCAATTTGTGAGCTCGTTCCCGAGAGAAGTCCCTTTACCTCTCGTTTTATTCTTGGAACGCCCTTGGACTCGGTCGCAATGCCATTCACTATAGATGCCTACCTGAGGACAATCCAATCGTTAAGTGATTTCAAGGGCAGTAAAGTCAGAATTCGCTTTAAATTGTATTGGACTGAAAATAAAAATACTTCCATTGACTTCCATTATTACGATCAACATTTACGCACAATATGCACTCCAAGTGTGATTATCTCGATGTTTCGGCGTAAACTCTAGCGGTTCTTCAGCATCAACACGTTTTCATGTCCTTGCGGCTAGGGAAAAATACAAACGCTTTTGCCTTAATCAGAAAAGTAGGCGTTTAAGGGGTTTCACTACGGCTCTTAATGTCCACTTGCAGAATTTTCAAGATCTGACCAGGCCCATGCCTAGGAAGGAAAGAAAAGGTAGAAAAATTAAGTTCTCTCCAAATCTTTTACGTTTTAAGGACTTTTGATTACGAAAAACACGGAAAATCGTCGATATGTTTGCAACCCCTATCACCATGAGACGCCATAGTGATGAATTAAGTCTGACTGGTATAACCCTTAGAGGGTTATGCGCAAAAAACAGACCTGTATGTGCAAAATCAGTTTAAAACTAACTATAGGTGTCACAGTTAACGGAACACCATATATTGGCTACGACGGTGTTGATTACATTTTTTGTATGAACAATTTCAAACATCACGATAGTGCCACGCACTTCGCGTGAGTGGGAAAATCAAGAAGAAGCACACATTTTGTGGAAAATAGATTTTAGTGCAGTTTTTGTCATAAATCCAGCTCATACAATAGTAAGTAGCATTTTCAGAAAGTTGGGATCGTAGTCTTTGAACTACGTAGGACGAGGCTTAAGGTTGTTGGACACGTTCGCTGTAATCGTATGACCCTTCCGGAGTATATTAATAGTACCACACTCACGCTCTGAGTTGATATAAATTAGAGTTATTGTGTGTAGTAGAGAGGGTGTTTTCAAATTGTACAGTTCATCAGGTGGTCCTTGTTACCCCTAGTGTCGCGTTCCAAAAATCTAAAGAATTCAACTTGATTTAACCAATCGTATTGAGCAGGTGAGTTGCATACCTTAAGGCACTCCTGGGTGGATTGACGTCAGCCCCCCCCCCCACCACAGGTGACATGGCGTCTCTCTCTCTACACACCATCCTGCTCCATCATGTGAAACGTCGTACAACACCCCGCACACCTGGGGTGCTAAAATATTGCCTTGAAATTAAATTCCAATTTATTATTATTATTGCCCAATGTTACGCTTACTGCTCGGATTTTTATTTGTGACTCTAACCTTTTTTTGCTTGTAAAACAATATACTTTTATAGACAGACGTAAATTTGACAAAAGATTGTAAGTATTACTCGTCGAATTTATTTAACGTTATCAAACCTTTTGGTTTTTAGTATATACTATGGAGGTATTGATAAGAATGTGGGTCACAACTATAATTTTTTGTTTGAAATATGTTATTTCATAGCAATTTTTGGGGGCTCCGCGCATGCTCGGAATTCCTGTAGCATTTACACGAGAACAGAGGGGAAAGTGGTGGTGGTTGGAATGGTTGGGGGGGGGGGGTAATTTCGCCCGATGAGGGTGTGCTGATCCATGCAGAAGTTAAAATTAGTAAGAGGTGATATGACGTCACATGATGGACTGTGCTGATCCACAAAAATTATGTCACGTAGTGGGGAAGAGAGTGGTGGTGTGGGCGGAGGGGAACTAAAGTCACTTCACATGATGAGGCATATGGGCGTATGACGTTATGTCACCTGGGGTGTGAAGGGGTGTGTCGATGTCAATCCACCCCAGAGTGCCTTGAAGTATAACTCTCATGCCATATTCTAGAAAATGAATGTGGCCGAACTGATCTCTGCTGATGTCTGAGATTAGGGTCTTAAGGAATTTTGGAGGAGTACCCTATCAACTGTAGGAGCTTACAAACGCATCCAAAGGCTTTGTAGTGTTTTGAAAAAAAAGGGCTGGATTATTTCGAAAAACGCTGCAAATCGTTTAATGGTTTCCTGACAGTTCTTAACCACTGCGGCTCAAACCTTCTTTCCGAATAAAAAGAATAATTGCACTTGATTCTTTCTCAGCAGATTTAAAATCCGTATTAATAGAACAGGCGGTGGCAGATTCAACGAAATTAAAATTTACCCTAAAAAAATACTACCTTACTCATATTCAGTCGCACCACAGTGAGTCAAGTTTTGGGATATATTAGTATATGGTACTTATTACATTGAAATAATTGAGACAAGTAAGAGGTAATCGATGAGTGAAAAATGCTGATGCTCTGTCGTAGGCAATGGGGAATTATATTTCTAGCAACAATTTCAGCTTATGTTTTTTGTAAATTGACAGCTGGTAGGAGTGAGGCGGAAATTGTGCAGTAAATGAGCGCAGATCGAGAGGAAAGTATAATTGTCCCCTTCATGTAGTAGAATTCGCATCACTATATGTATTGTAATGTTCGGGGCCGATCGTTTTCTTCCCAATTTGACCAAACTGAGAACTTCTTTTTCTCAGGGAAGGGGGCGGACAACCAACCAGGGATATTTTGTTCAACAAAAGGGGAGCCTGATCCGTGAAGGAGGGCGTTTTTCCACACAAATGGGCTTAATAAAAAAAACAAATTGAAAATTTATAAAGAAAATATACAAAATAAAGATTTTAGCGGCTCACCTTGCTCTCGCTCAGAAAAATGGAGCGAGATAATAAAACGAATTATGCACAATATTTCCTGATAGTTGAATCTCCTTGTCCCTTTTCCAATAATGGTTCGTAACGACAACGGGCGACGACGGCGGCAACCTTCTGAGGCTCCGCCGGCCTCTTCAACCGCAGGGCCCGGCTTCTCCTTCCGTTGGAGGGGCTGGCGCTCAGTGGTGACGCGGCTTCCCGCGCTTTTTTCGCCGCGTCCAAAATTGTGCCTTCACAGTATGTCGATTTGACTGTTTTCCATCTAGAAGCAGCCCCACACCTCTGAGACACTTCCTATACGACTCAGCAAAGAAAAAAAACGTAGGAAACGATAAACATGTCGTAATTGCACTAAAGCCATTACTCGAACCATTTCATGTTCTTGGTTTCGTCACATTGGGTTGCCAAATGACGTTTTCGTTAGACCTTGCTAAAGGCAAAATACTGCGAGGCGGTAGACAGTCGGTCATTGCAGATTTAAAGTCTCCGTACCTTTGAAAAGTAAAGTGTCAAATTTTGAAGGGAGGAAATCTCTTTATCACCTTGCAACTTTCTAGCCCCCATTTCTTTTCGGCCTATCCACGGCCTTCTACTTCTACGCCCTCCAAAATTCAGTAGCTAAGGGTTGGCCTTCGCATCCTGCTCTTCCTACGAGTTCTTTGCTCTCTTCGGCTCCTGCTTTTTCACAGTTTTACTTGTACTCAAGCTTTAGTTTATGAGTTTATGTTCTTCTATAGTCACCTTTCATCTGGCCTATACCCTCGCGACCATCTAGAGACCCACAGCATTCTGTCAACTAGTTACTTTCTTTGGCTCTACAATGTAGAAAGGACAGTTATATGTAAACCTTTCAGACCCTCATCAATCCGAAAAACACTATTTTGGAAAATGGTCTCTGTGTGGATGTCTGTGAATGGTTTTTGGATAAAACAACCGTACCAAATCAGCTCAAATTTGATATCTAGCCCGCAGGTTACGATGGAACGCCAAACTATGGGTATGAACAAAATCCATCGAAAGGTATCATAGTGATCGAAACACCAAATTATTTTTCTCCAAAACGGCTCTAACGATTTTGACTAAATTTTTCGTAGTGAAAGGAAAATTATACTAAAAAATTCCCATATGTGGGAAAATGGCAAGAGCAGCGCAATAAATTATCAAAATTTTGGACGAAAATCGGTTTGAAAAAACTTACCCCGGTTTTTCCTTATAAACTCCGCTGAAATATTACTAGAATGTTAAAAAAAATGTGTGTAGTAATCCAATTCAATACCTATAACGTGAGTGTTTGAAAACGCTCATAAGATATAAGAGGGTCACTCCACAAATTCCGGAATTTCAACGACCACCGTTTTGCTTACTACCAGTTTTAAAAGTTTTTACCCGATAACTCTGCAAAAGTGATAACGTTCCTCTCCAAAAGAAAAATCGTGTTTACAGACTCATCAATTCTCTGTGTACCAATTGTTCAATAATAGTCCGGTAATGAGTACGAACATCTCAAAAAATTCCGGAACTGTAAGCGCTACTGCTTTCTGCTGCCGTGAAGTGTTGTGTGACCAACTTCAAATGAACTGAGTGATGAATGAATTGATTAAGTAGAATGAGCTGAGTGATAAATGAATTGATTATGTGGAAAAAGCCATGTAGAAAGTGAACTGACGAAGAGCTAAGGAAAGTTGTGTGTTGCAACGCACCACATATTTTTACTTGTTACTTAGAATTCTATCGTGCTAATCTTGTGAGCGTTTGAACCTAGTGTATCAACATAGTTCCCTACCCCATTCGTCTTATTCATCAATTAATTCAAGTCTATCTTTCTCTCTCACTTGCACCCAACAGTCAGTGAAACACTTAATTTTCTCCTGTTTGGCGCTCTCTGCTCCACAGTTCCTTTCAACGTAAGGTTTATGAAGCGGAACTTATGAGCGTGTTGACGCACTGTACTCCCAATTTACGGAGTAGAATGATATATTTATCAAGCAGCTAAGACGAATATAAGCACTGAAGTCACTATTTTGCCAAACACAGACGAATTATTGCCCTGTTAAATTGAGGTTCCTGTTCTTTCCTCGTCCCGCGAAAGACGCGGGAAAAGTTAGAATAAACCCGAGACACATTCATTACACCCAAAACTAAGTGGGAAGCCGTTATCCAGCAGTCAGTTGAAGAAAATAAGTTGGCCTTAGCTGGTAATGAGCCTTGTAATGATGTAAAATGCGCGGATGGGGAAACAAGAGAAAGAGTAACCCTCGCTTTTGATGTTTGTTTTTCTTCCGAGGAAAACTCGATGCCATTCTCTGTAAATATTAAATAAGAAGATTGCGGAAAAGACGAGAAAGAGGGCGGAAAAGTCAAGTTTCGTTGAAAAGAAGTTACCATGGTGGTTTACAGTTTATTTAGTCACCGCGGATTGTGGTTGAATGAAGTAAATACGATGCCTTATTTCTGGGAAGGAAGATTCGTGTAATAAGGCCTATTATTAGTTATACGATTAAGGACCTGTCCAAACAACTCAAAAGATAGCAGTTCTGATACCTATCTTACTAATTTAGTATTTCGGACGAGGTTGTCTTCGCAATACTTTTCTTCTTTCCCCGTTTATTCAGATTAATCCTCGCTAAATTGTGGATCGGTTGGTATCGTAGCATAATTAATAAATGTTAATTTATAACTTCTCGGCAAATTTTATTTGCTCTTGATCTACTAGTTCGTTATTTGATATTGACTTTGAATTTTCATTTTCCGTGGTACTATTGACTGGAAAGGAACGTTAAGTAATCGAAAGAACATTTTTCTTTTAGTTTTCTTCAGATTTTGGTTTATTATTCATTCTTCCCCATGTTTTAGGTTAGGAACTTTTTTACAACCCGCACTCAAAATTCGATACTTTTCAAGACATTGGGGTTCTAAATCCGCAGTGTCCGTCCACCGGACGTTTTGTACCTTTAACGAGGTCTAAGAAATTTGTTCTTTCGTACAAAAATCCCGTTTGGGCTGGTTGTGCCCGTCAGCAGCTCGCAATCCGAATCGGCTTTGCCCAAGCATATGGTTGTTATGAGCAAAAAATAGTTAAAAACATTAACAAAAACGAAATTTCGGCAGTTTTATCACAAATACCCCCGTGTTCGTTATCGTTTTTTAAGTATTTTTAGATGCTGGGTCGAGTGCAACAATTCTCAGTGTCTAGACCGCGTACCGTCCAGTTAATCGTTTCATCATTTGTACTCCCTCCTTCCCGTCTCATTTAAATCAACCGTCAACTCGACTCGCCACACCATGCCAATCGCGAATAGATACCTGGAATATTTAGTTTTCGTCGCTCCGTTGTAGTCAGGTCATGTTTCGTATGGTTTACAGGTATTTTTCGATGCTGCATCGAATGGGATGGGTCTCGGAGGCGTGAGACTTGTTCAAGCTGTTCATGAGAGAAGACGAGAAGATTTTGATAGAACTCACGGGGAACTAACTATTACCTACATTTTGTTCTCCTTGGAGGTTTCCATCGAAGTGCGTTTAGCGAAAATACAGCGTCCGTATATATTTGCGCTGTTTCGTGGTGATATACATTTCACTGGTAAATTACTGCGGTGGTGAGATGTAACTTTTGAGTTTATTGTTTATTTAATTTTTATCGTTTTAGTAACTAAGTGTTTTAATGTTTGCAGGTAAGAAGACTTCTTGAGTGTCTCACGTTCCGTGAATAATTGGTGAGCTTTTGTTTTTATTGCATTTATTTAAGAATGAGTAATACAAAGAAAGTATAAAGATGAAAATGGCAAAGTGTGGTCAACGCTCTTCAAGTCAACTTGTGCTGAGGGGTAGAGTCGCCTTGAGTTAGTTAGCCGTAAAGGGAAAAATAAAAAATCCCCCCACCGGCTGTCCCTTAAATTCAAAAAACAAAAAACTAATCAAACCTTTTGAATGATTATTGAAATATTGAATTCCTTTATAAGCAAAGAAGTGTTAGGTAGATGTAAGACGAAAAGGAGGTTTCAAATTAATACTGTTAGCAGACTGTATCGGCCAAAGTTCGCTTCGAACGGCGTTCCTTAGCAGCTTTTTGATTACGCTAGCTGCTATCAGTTAAAACTCTCGAGCTGACCGTAGCACTAAATCGTTCGCTGTGTCTCGTAAAACTGCATATTTTTCGCACTAATTTTCTTTGTGCCATTTCGTCGGTGCACTATTCCCCGAACTTACAATACATTTTTCAAAACATTTTTTCACTTTCCCATTTCCCCACGCCTCGCCTATCGTTCGTAATATTCAGCATCTCGTCTATTCTGCACACCCCGTCCGCGGTAAGTATCTTACTAATGCAGACTTCAAAGGCGAGTCCTTGCCCAACTTTTTCATTTCATTCAGTCCACTACCCATTTTGTGTCATACACTGGCCTCACTCGTTCGGTGTACCTCTCGCATTGTACTAGGTTTTTATTTACATGAAAGTTGAATGTTGTTCTTCTTTGGTGGGCTTTTTAAAATATATTTTAACCACGAACTTTACCGATTTTAAAACTTTACAAAATAATGACATAGGGGGACATCGAGACATCAGACAGAGGACACACATGAGCAGAGCTTGGATGAGGGTACTTATGCTCTATTACTGCCGACGCCGCATCTTATCTTGTTAGTCATCCTTTTACTTGATGAGTATACCGTTTATAATAACGAAAGTTGAATTAGCATAGTTTTAAAAACTGTCTGGGAGGTGTGAGGCTACGTTCTACATTTATGGGGCTTCTGAGCTCGATAACGCCGTTTGAGAAAATTGTCTGTGTGTGTGCCTATGGACACGATTGAGAGAACTAAATAGCCTGAACACGCGCCACAAATGTCCTGAGATGCTACGAACTCCTTAAAGAGTCAGTCCAACATTCTTATGTCTTGCAAAACTCAATGACTCCGGCGCGATTCGCCATGAACACGCAAAAACTAAAGAGCTCAACTACTTAAAGAAAAGGGGCGTGCAAATAACGTGCTCATTTGCGCCGATGAGGAACATGAAAACGTTTCAGAATCTCGTTGCTGGTGCTAAAAGTGTGATGTTAACGTTTTCCACGAACAAAACTCGGTAATTGCCTCCAGGTCAAGAAAAGGCTTTGTTGAGTAAAAAGTCGAGGAAATAAATACGAGGAGTCCCGGAGTATTGTAGTTAGAGCAAACCATAAAAGCAACTACAATAAGCACTTTTGTCCTCGAAAGCTCATTCGAGCGTCGAAGTGGCTTAAAATCTTCGAGTGACTTTGCGGTCCCTAAGGAATCGTCTCCTTTCGGAAGAGCGTACATAAATTATCCGCAGTGAAAAGGTTTCGTACTTAGCGAAAAGTTGGAAGTGGAGTTGGTGTCGCAAACTTTGTAATTCCGTTATAGAGCGCAGAAGAGCGGCTGCCTTTTCAGCCGGCCAACTGAAAAGAGGTTACTTTTCTGAGTTAAACTCGATTATTTTCCTTTTATTTCGTTTCATCGCCGCATCGACTGGAATTCGCCTTCAAATATTCAACTCAACTTGAAAGATAAAAGAGATGGTTAAAATAGGAGGATCTAAAATTCATATTTTCACTTTATCAATCGAAACTCCTCTAATGGAAGTTTTCTTTGCGTTTCGGAGTCAAGGTTTGTTCAAAGTAAAGTAGCAAAAAATAGAAGCACAGAGCCGCGAAGAGTTGGCAGAATAACATCTATGTTGATCTTTAACTATTCTCCTTAAACTTTCAACTGTACGACTCTATCATCATCCGATTAAATTAATTATTTTTATTGATGTGAAGCGGGAAATAATTCAATCAACCAAGATGATCAATTAGTGAGAGAACATGAAAGCGGTTTGACAACAAATTATCTTCATACTTCGCCCACATTAGAATGTGGGTTAAGCTGATCAAAAGCATTCGTAATTTTCTTCAAAATTCTCTGAGAAAAATCACCTACTAGCTTTAGCTCTTGATTCCTTCAAATGTTAATTTGGTTTTTGGTTTATTATGCATTCTGAATAGTACACTTATGTTTTTGGTCGGGGATATTTCTTTACGTCCCTCCTCCCCCTCCCACTCCAGCCTTCACTGAAATTAGCTCAATGCAGTTATCTATATAGTTGCAGGGGTGTAGGCTTCACGAGAGGTGATAGTGTTCAACTGAAGAAGGAGTACATATGGACTCTTAAACTGCACTTGAGCACCAGTAGAACTGCGAAAAAAATAGGAGCCGAAGAGAGCGAAGCCCTAAGCTACCGAATTTTGAAGAGTGTAGAGGTGAAGGGTCGTGGAAAGGCCCAAAAGAAATAGAGGCTACAAAGACAACAAAATATTAACCAAAAACGAAATTTTGGCAGTTTTATTCCAATGACGTCATGTTTGGTATCGTTCCTAGGTTTTTTTTTTATGCTGCTCCGAATAGGACGTGCTTCGGAGGTGTAATGCTACTACCTGAAGGCCCTCGTGTGACAATGTAGTGAACGTTATCGTTTCTCCCGGACTTGATCTTATTTCCCGAACTGCCTCCCTTTGACTTCAACCACCTGTCAGTTCGACTCGTCACATTGTGCCAATTGCCCAGCATCCGTCGTCAATTTTCGTTGTTCCTTTGTAATGAGGTCATGTTTCGTATCGTGTACTACTAGTATTTTTCGATGTTGAATCGAGTGGGATGGGTCTCGGAGGCGTGAAACTGCGACAAGTTGGATAACCTAGAAATTATCGGAAATATTTATTGAAACATCCGGTTTCACATGCGATCATGTGTAGTTACTCATATGAGTTGTAATTTCCAGGATTTTTGATACATCCCCGATCTTTATTCATAATGTTTTTCGACGTTATATTCAATAGGATAGGTCCCAATCATGCTCTGCGAGAGAATAATGCACCGTTGTGTAATTATTTGCGTCATTTTTATGACGAAATCGCCATAGTGTGAACCGACCGTAAACAAAAGGATATTATGAAAAGTGCTTCACGAGCATTAGACCGAGCACTTTTCTAGATGATAACTATGATCACTACGCTGGAAACTATGTTCGTAACGCTCACACCCATAGAAAATTCGTGTCCTGTTTTTGTAGGTGACGTCACACTAAGTGAGACCAGTGCCATGGTGCCTCGTGGCGGTGCAGGGGTGCCATGATCTGAGGATCATGGACGCTCTTACAATAAGCCCGTTTGTGGCCGCAGTGAGGGTATCGCCTGCATCCATCGTTTCAAAAAAAAAGAATTTAATGATAGGGGTGATAACTATCTAAAAACACCTCAGTGAAGCTGTGGAGTATTCAAATTTTACCACTCTAAGTGTACCGAGTACAGCAAAGCTGTTTTCTGAGTCGAGCAGGAAGTTTTTATCATAGTTAGCTAAAGTTAATGGGTGATTTGCTCTCTCTTTCTCACTGCTCTGAAGTAGTATATCCTGCAAACAAGACTAAGTGAAGACGCTCATTTCTCTGCTGGGAACCGTAGTTTTGAAACTTTTCTCATACTCGTGGAACATTAAGCCCGTTTGAGAGGCCCAACTGTACAGTACATCTGGTGACGCATTGAGTGGCACATTTTATGTAGTTTTCTGTGCATTCCGCACCAATTTTATCTATTCAATTTTCCATGTACATCAGCGGGAAAACGTATGAATAAAATCCCTTTAAATTTCCTATTCTGTGTAACTAAATAATTGACGCACAATATGAGCGGTAGTTACAGAAATTATCCTTATCGTAATCATCAAAACCTAGAAAATTCGCCTTAAAACGTTCAAAATAAATGGAAATCAACTCTATTATTGATATTCAACCATCGAAATTCAAAGCGGTGCCTTATAGTTTAGGGCCTTGGTGTGTTAGCCATATTGCCAGTGTTCCCTTCAGCTTATTTCGGGCTTAAAACTGTCCAATTAAAAACTCAGAATCTGTTACCAGCGACTAACCGGTCGGTGAATTTAGTTATAGAAAGTTTGAACGCGATTATCAAATTGATTTGATTACCATAGATTTGAAGGAAAATGAGAATCGACTCGAACAAAGGAGCAACATTGTTTTATTCTTGCAAGTAGTTCTCATCATTATTTATGCAAAACGGTACGTTGTAATGTTAGAACCAATGGACCAAAATTATTTGTTCTATCCATCTGTTTCTTTAAATGATTTGTCTAAAATTTCGAGATTTGCAGTGCTCCGGCAATATTTCGATGCATTTTCCGACGCATGAGAACAAAGGAGGATCTTTTTTTGCCAGTTTACCACCCATTAGGGATTCGTCCCTAGATAAAAAAGCTGGGAGCATACATTTTTTGGACCTCAGATTGAGCGTACAGAAATAAATGGGAATATCGTGTTCGCCCTCCGAAATAACGGCCGTTTTTCGTTTGTCCTCCATACCACTCCTACGGGAGGGGTAGATGGGTAAGTCGCCCCTAGAGAAGGAAATTAGGGGTATTCGATTTTTTTGAATCTCAAATTCGGATTGAGCTTTGAAAAATACGTAGGTAATAGTCGCACTCTCAAATCTCGACTTTTTTTGTGGGGCTGAGAAAGTCGCGTACATTAACGTATTACTCGTTTTTCTAGTGATGGTTTTACTTTGCTTGGCTGTACAAAGTAGAAAAGAAACTCGCGGAACAAAATCTACTTAAAAGTAATAGTTATTATTGTGGGGAAACTACGAAATATTTCTTTTCTCAAAAACTGCTCAAGCAGATTTGATTACATTTTTACTTGGACTGCTCCGAATAAAACAATAGCATCGTAAAATTAAAAAACGTGGGAAAATCGGCCGAGCTCATAATAAATTGTCAAATTTCGAAGAAAATCGATTCAAGCGATTTTCGTAATAAATTCTCTCAATGATACCCGCTTTCTCGGAAAAATTAGGGTGGTAGCCTAAGGGCCATTTTCGCCAAAACAGCACTAATCGTGATATTTCATATCAAATTTAGATAAGTAAATCAAGGCTAACCTATTTCGTTCTCTCCATGCTAACGGAGATAACTGTGAAATGCGGTTAGAGAAGCTGTGAAGCCACGTCTTGGTGGGTGCGGACTAATGAGGTTACAGTAAGGTAATTGGGCGTCTGTTCAACATCCCGGCAAGTAAACAAATGTTGTGTGAACGTAAACTGCCCCGTAATCTACAAATCCTCGATGGCCAACTCTCAACAGACCACAGCTGTTCCTGTAATTTCTTATAATTATCAAAAGCCAAAGTGGCTGAACTAACTGCCGAAGCTGGAACTGGCGAGGAGCACTGAGTGCAAGCTGCACAAGCGAAATAAGTCCAGGAGAATCGTTAGGTTCAACAGGGAAAATCGAACGCGGTGTTATTGTTGTTTAACATTTCCAACCTGTTCGTTTTTTAAATCCTCCCAGCTGAACCATTTGCGCGTGGTTTTTCTAACACGGCGATATGGGGTCTCGAGTTTTTTCTATAACTGCTCAACCTATGTATTTTACGCGAACAACAATTTCTTTTCGACGAACATAATACTTGTGTACGAATCAGACTTTAATTTGGTATATTCCGGAGTCTTCTGAACGCTCTCGTATCCATCTGGGGCGCCAGGTGAGGTTGCGATAACCTAAGATAATAGATTATCATCATAATCGAAAATCAACTGCAACAACTGCGCACATGTAGACAGCGTCCTTGATATTATTATTATTAAAAAACATATAAATTATTCAAAATAATTATGGAAGTCAACGGAGCACGGTAATGGAGAACAGATATAAGGATATGATAAGGCAAGGTAGGAGCTAACCGAAGGTAACTGCCCAATTTTTAGTGTTTAACGTTTCATCAGCGTTAGCCTTAGCCAAAGCTGATGCAACCCGTTTTTGTGGAGTGGAGCGGTTAGGTAGTGTTAACCGAGCCTTACCAGGATTTACACAGTTGCTGAAAACGGCCCTAATAAACTTACTATACGATGACAAATTAATGATGTCCATGAAATAATCAAGAGCAACCCCAGGAGTTCCGGAATAATAATCACTGCCGTTTCACTTACCAGCATTTCTCACAGTTTCTTCAGATAATTCCAAAACAGTAAACACAATCCTTTTTCAAAAAAATCGCGTTACTAGTCTCTTGATATTCCACTGCAAAAGATAATTTTGAGGATAATGTAAATACATCCATATTGTTAATTTTCCATTTCCCATCTTCCAATCGTTCTGTGCAACCGCAGTGGGCCTAATTTGTACGAAAACTTGCCGATAAGTAATTTCAGTATTTTTTCTGCGTTCGTACGAATATTTTTTTCAACACATATAAGTTATTCCGAGTTGTACGACGAGCACTCGT
Organism: Pachypeltis micranthus; assembly: GCA_020466155.1. NCBI lineage: Eukaryota > Metazoa > Arthropoda > Insecta > Hemiptera > Miridae > Pachypeltis > Pachypeltis micranthus. The sequence continues at coordinate 2,183,721 of CM035780.1, forward strand.
CGATCCGGTGGCGTCTGCAACAAGTTTACGAAATATGACAGTAGCGTTAGTTCGAGTCAGATGGGGTTCTAAGGCCCCGAAAATTGGATCGCAACGAAGAGCAAATACCCGGCCTCGAGTAAGTTTTGCTCGAATAATGCTAATACCCTGCTGCTATCTTCTCCTTTGGCCCTGTAAGCTGATTGATGGAAAAGGAATCCAATCTCCAAGAGTTTGCCATGAATTATTTACTAAGGTCACGGGAAGATCCTCTTTTTGTAGCTCGTGTGTACCCTAGGGCTTGAATATACTCTGATCACCTGTTGTGCTCTCGTTCTTTTCTATCAATATATAATTTGTGACTCGATGCCAATCGCGCAGCCTTCTACTGCCAAAGAAGAACATTTCTGTCGACAATTTCAGCGAAAAAGGGAGACTAAAGTAGAGAGACTAATTTAGCACTCTACTTGTGGAATTATGAAACGTTGTATGCCAACTTTCGTAAGATTAGCTTCGTTTCGGACTGTATTGTCACTATTATCAAGAAAATCACTTCAGAAAAAGAGTCTGCCAACAACTAAGGTGAGCACAATAGCTGCCTCACGTGTACTGACTGACTCCTATATAAAAGGCACCGGGCGACAATGGTTCATAATTCTCGACGTAAGTCAGGGATTGTGGATCGGAGCTCCGGCTCGATTGCCGTAATTTTTGCCTGAGTCAGCAGCTCTTCGAAAGCATCTCCAAACTACCTTAGTACGCACGCATCATCTTCCCTTATAAGCACAGTAGTTATAACTACATGCAGGAGAAAAATTATAAGATCATCTATATAACATGATGTAGGGCGTTGGTCATGCCCGCACGAATTAGAGACTCACTGACGTCGAGTAGAAGTTAGTCGGGCTGCAAGGTCTGTTGGAATAAGTTTCCCCGAAACGGATTTATTAGAGGTTCTGCCGGGCATAGGGCAAAATCTTGAAGAAATGGTTTGTCCCATCTGTTTGCTCTCGACCTGCCCTAAGCTCCTTAACCCTTTAACCAGACCAGCAGTGATAACATTTTTTCTTTCGTGAATTTCCATTTAAATGAGTCTGGAGGATGCGTTGCCCGTACCTTGAGATTCAAAGTATACATTCTGTAGAATATTTTCTGTGGGCAAATAAAACCCTATTCATGCAATTATAACGCAATAAATAAATAATGTATTTTATTAATTTAGATATATCCTCCTGGTGATTTATTAGAAATATAGTATAACTTTTCTTTCGGTATGTAATACCCTCCTCTACATTTTATCATGAAAATAGTATAACTTTTTGTTCAAGTACCTAGTGAAAACGTTACCTACATAATCCTGACAAGATTCGAATGATTAAAAATATCAAATGAACGGGAAAAATGTGAAATGTATTTGGCCTAAAATAGGGAACGCAAAAAAATGAAAAACGAGACAATTAAAATTCAGAGGGTAGAATATGAATAATTGAACCACGTGAACTCCCAGAAAAATGTCCCAATAAAAAACAAAAACTGAGAGGCAAATAACAAATCGGAAACAAAACATGAAATGTCGATAAAATATGAGAATAATAAAATTAGGACTAATAGAAAAAAATACTGTGTACCTCATTCACAAGCTGCACAATCCATCAGGTTCGATTTTCCTTAGCTCTACGTAATTTCACTGCGCTTACAGTTCTGTAATTTATTGCGAAGGATTTTTCTGTTAGAGAATTATCGGGTGAAAACTGTGAGAAATGCTAAAAAGTGAAACGGCGGTGGTTGGAAATTCCGGAATTTCTCGAGCAGCCCATATATATCTTATGAGCGTCATGAAGCTATCATCGTATAGCTTCTTGATTGGGCTAGCACATCAATTTTTCCGAAGGTTCTAGTACATTTGAGCGTACTCTACAAGAAAAAACACCGCTAGTTGCACAACCGTCATTATTCTCTTGCTCGGCTCGATGTAGTCTCACACCTCTGTAACCCATCTCATTTGATTCAGCATCGAAAAATAACTGTAAACCAAACGAAACGTGACCAGAACACAACAAAACGACGAAATTGATATATTTTAGGCGACACTTGGCAATTGGCACGGAATGACGGGTGGTTGGAGTGAGACGGGGGATAATGACAGCAGACCCCGAAGAAATGATGACTTTCGCTGGATTGTCCCGTGAGTTCTTTCAATTAGTAGACTTTGGCTCTGTATATTTATCGTGGATTCACTGTTTTCGATCTAGACGCAGTTATATTCGTCCCACTATCGAAAAATACCGAGGACAATACCGAAGACGACGTAATTGCGATAAAATCTACAAAACATCGTTTTTGTTCATTTTTTTGCTCATAAGAACCATGGGTTTCGTCCGATAGGATTGCCGTGCAGGCTGCGAAAGAACGGGATTTTAGACGACGTTGGAGGCACACTATGGCCTGGACGGCAGAAGCGTCACATTTAGAGAGGGGTTGTACAACAAAATCAGGCAGTTACACGATGAAACGCCCACCAGTTCAGATAATATCAGCACCACACACCCGGCACAGGAGCAGCACAATAAATTAACGAACATTTCGACGAAAATTTATTTTAGCGCTGTTTTTACTTTCCTTGGCTCTACGAAGTAGAAAGGAAAGTTATGTAATCGGCTGAAAAAAAAATTTTGAGTTTTCTTCAGATCCTCCTGAGTCCGAAAAACGTTTCGAGTTTTCTTCAGATCCTCCTGAGTCCGAAAAACGTTTAATTCCAGTTCTAACAGTTATTACCCAATAACTCTGCAAAAGTGATTACTATCCTCCTTCAAAAAGTCCGTGTTTACAGCCTCATTAATTTTCTTGGTACCATTTGCTCAATAATGGTCCTGGAATGAGTACGAGCAGCACAATAAATTCTTTAACTGTAATCGCTACCGCTTCATGCTGCCGTAAAGCGTTGTTTAACCAAGTTCAAAGGGACTGAGTGATAAATGAATTGATTAAATAGAATTAGCCATGTACAAAGTGAATTGTTGTAGAGCTAGGGAAAGTTGTGTGTTGCAACGCCCCAGATATTTTTGTTATAAATTCCAATTAAGTACAGTTAAGTTTTAGCTCTTGTAGCTTGTGCTGGACGATCTGTAGCATGGGTGGTCAGCTAACGAAAATGATTCAAACGTATACAAATTAATACGATGTACGATGTCGCATAAAACGACTTGTCGGAAAATCGAAATAAGTAAATCTAGGGTTTTACCATAATGGTTTAGTTATAATTATCTTGTAATAGGCGTGAGAACGTTAACAGAAAACCTAGAAGTTTAAACAATCGACGTAACATCCGAAATATGTAGTTTGCCTGCAAGCATAATAAATACCTGGGACATCGTCAAAAGGCCGAACCGTGATGGTTTTTAGTATACTCGTATTTCGATCGGTCATTGAACGAAAAATAGCACTTGAGAAGCATGGCACTAATTTCCTTAAATCATACCAATTCCACGATACGTCATACCTGCACTCGCAGTGTTCTTTCAACGCATTTCGACGTAAATACTTATAAAGAACAAGCTTTTGGGTGAAGGCGCCTTATGAGCGAATCATAATCGCTTAGACCCTTTTTTCGGTAGTTTGAAAAGCTGATATATTCGGCACATCTCATTTTCTCGTGAGTCTTAGCTTATGACTGATGTAACTTTCGTATGAGTGTTCAGTAGGATCAAACGTGTTCTGCCATTCACCGAATTCAAATTTTGTTGAGAGTTCGTTCTCTTCGTTCCAATAAATCTGCAAAAATGTGGCCCTTTGAGCCACTTTAGTATCGTATTTCCTCTTCATTGGTAAACACATTTCACGTTATTGAAACGCTGAGCATCCACTCAGGTTTCTTTTGGACAGTACACCCGCCGTGTTCCGCCTCTTTAGAAACTGGCGAACATCAAACGGCCGAGCGAGCTTCTTCCCGGCGAAATGCCTCTTCCCATCTGAAATTACTTTAGGGCTTCCACAAAGTAGCATGAATAATTCACGGATTCGGGAATGGCGTTTTGAAGTTCACCGAGGTTTAACCAATCTTCAGCAATGCATAATGAGGCCTTATTCCCTTCACCCTGGGCCAGGGCCCTCAACCAATCTTTGGTCGCCTTCTCATTTCATAACGAATAATGTCGATTTTTTTTTCTCCCCCCAATCTCATTCTGATGAGGTGAGCAGGTGCGCAGATTAACACCTGATTGCGGGGATTAAGGGTTTTCGTTAATCTTCGGAACATCAAAAAGACTTTTTGAATTGAACGGGATAACAGGAGTGCTGTATGATATTTTAGAGATTAACTCTGTGCTCAATTTGTCTGAAGCTTTTGCGGAAACTTAATTGGTTTACTGTTCATTCTGAATAATTACCTACGTTCTCGGTCAGGTAAATGTAACCCCTCCCCATTTGACAGTTCACGTTTCAACGCATGACGATTCCACACTGCAATGTCCGTCTACCGTCCAGGACATAGTTTGCCTCTACAAACTCCGTTCTTTCGCATAAAAATTCCATTTGGTATGTAATTGTGCCTGCCTTCTCGACAATCCTATCGGACGAAACCCGCGATTGTTGAGGGCAAAAAGTGGTTGAAAAAATTAGCCGAAAACGAGATGCGAACTCCTTTTGGAAGCTTTGCGGAAACTTAATTTGGTTTACTGTTCATTTTGAACAATACACCTGTGTTCTCGGTCAGGAAAGTTTATTATACTTCCCCCTCATCAAAATTTGACACAGTACGTTTCAAGCACGAGGATTCCAAATTTGCAGCCATTCCAATTCCCTAGCGTCACTTAGGAAACCTCAATTATCGTTGTTCCATTGTAGTGGTCTTGTTTTGTATCGTTTACTCGTATTTTTCGATGAACCGAATGAGATCTGTCTCGGAACATATTTGTTTGCCGTCGTTTTCCGGATTGTTGATGTAGTATTGTTATATTCTTAATATTTTTCGTCGTTTTATTGAATAAAACCCAATCATGAGAATAATGAACCGTTGTGTATTAATTTTTAGCGTTTTATTACTTTCTTAAGCTCTACATAGTAGAAAGGAAACCTGTGTAATCGGCTGACATTTGTTGGAGTTCAGTTCAGGTTTTGTTCCTTCCCTTCTCAAGGGCTACAGAGCCAGAAAATACACCACCATTTGAGAAAATGTGGAGAGAACTCAAAATTGTCCGTTGATCACGTAGCGTGATGAAAATAAATTTACGTATTGTGTAAAAATCAGCTGAATACGTGACGTTCTTTTCTACTAAAGAGAGTCAAGTACATTGAAAACGACTGGTTTTGTTTTGCATCACGCAGCTTGTGTTAATAGCCACCGGCGAATTCTCTTCCTGGATCCCACCAGCCTCTGGTACTGATCTGGCAGATGTCGGTTTCGGTTCCCCACCTCAGTCCCGATTACCCGTTCTCCTTCATGTTCAGTAAGTCTCTTTCTGTTGGGAGACTTCGGAGCTGAATCCTTACAGAATATTCTATTCCGGTGTCAGCCTTTCGGCAGGCTATTGTTTCCTTTCTGCTAAACCTTGTTTTATGAGTAGTTTGTTGGAATCGATTCGAACTCGATCTAAGAGGGCGGAACGGAATTACTTCTCGAAAAGCAGAAGTTAACAATTTGTCACTCGCCAGATGTACAAGTCTGTTTCCTTAACATCCATAAGTGAGTTATATCAGTCGAAAGTCATGGAGGTTGCGGTTTCGCTGGAATAACCCGAGCACTCGCTCAGCATCTATCGAATCCAGACCTATAGAGGTACGGCAGGTTGTCATTTAGTTAGTTTCAGGCAGTGGGTAACCCCGCTACGAGCTACTTAGCCTGTTCTAACTTTCCTTTAGACATGTCTCCTGTGTGGTTGCGGCCAAAAACTCCTCCAAGAAACTGCAACGTCAAGATCTTTAACGTTCTTGTGTGGAACTGTTTGACGTGCAGACTGTAATTAAGAAGGCCGCATGACATGCTTCCTTAACGTATTGCTTTTTATCTTATCTGGCCTGGTGTGCAGTCCTCACACATTGTACACATATTTTTGTGTAGTGGACTCTTATGACTCTCTCCGAAATCGATTTCAGTAAAATGGCCTATAATTCTGGGGATTCAATCAGGGGCAAGTTTGATTGAGGACTATTTTTACAACCTAAGGAGACATCCTCTTTTTCATCTTGCTCGCGATTACTGGTGTTTGTTTTGGAGGGACACAATGCAGTGATCTAGTTGACAGCTCGAGCATTCTCATTAGCCCCAATAGCTTCCTTCAACTTATGAAGCAAAGTTGAAATGAAAGACTTGCCCATTCGTGGTTCCGCACTTCACAGGAATCCAACGCAATAATTAATACGAGACTTTCAAGAGTAGTTCGTCAAGACATCAAAAAGCGTAATTTTCAACGCGGTAGGGGTGGAGAAGGGCACTTTCCGCATTAATTCCGACTTGTCTACATCACGTCTTCAGCTGTAGCCGTGGGCTCGAGGGCGGCAACAATGGAACTGGGCGGATTCCTTTTCGGTAGCGATGTGCAAGCGCCCTGGAGACTGGGTTATCTTCCTATTGTTCCTAGAACCTCGAAAAGTAGCTCGCTCTTACTAACCCCCCCATTCGAGATACAGAGTCGGAAACAGTAATTTATGATTCACCGAGGCTTTGTCTGTGATAAGCACAGTTTTAATGGTTTATTTCTCCTCCTCACTCAACCCTATCCTTATTTCCCCTTGTTAGCTTCAGGAAGGCATTGAGAAGGAACTTTTATTCCACACAAAAGCCAGCGGAACGCTCCAAATTGGGCGACATGGGGAACGACACCCTCTTCTTGAATTCCTAATGACAACGATCACGATACAAATCAGTTAATCGAATATTTATGAGGGCTACGTCATTAATTGAGCTAAATCACAGCAATGCGTATCTTTATTTCATTTACACGGTCGAAAATTGAAGTCACCATTGAAGTGGAAAGTTGAGAACTTGAATATAAGCGTAGGAGGGTTATAACTGATACGTTGAGCGCGAAAGGGCTTCGAAGGTGGCTTTGACTCATTAGGGCTGTATGGCTCGTACCCTTGTAAGGGGGGGGGGCAACGAATGAAATTTTGAGCGAACCTTTTATTGTTCGGAAAGATGTGCCTTTCACTTTGTTAAGTACCTTTCGGGACTACTAAACCACTTGCGATCACAAATCAGAACGGACTCACCAACGGGAATGCCGTGATGATGCTTGCACAACACTTCTCCGTCGCAACACTCCTCGGAAAATGCCGTCCACAAACCCGATTGATTGTTCAAAAAGGAAAGCGGTAAATAAGACTGGACCAGCGAGACAGGCCACTGCCAGTTGCTTCAACGCCCCACCTTGAGAGTGCAAGGTGTTGCTGCAGCTGTGTTGAGCTCATCCCCGAGAGCAGGCAACACATGAATGTGACAGGGTTTCGGGATGAAGAAGAACGTGAAAAGAATGGCTCCTTGCATAAAAATCGTGTGGGTTAGTGGGGGAGAGAAAGACAGATGACATACTGATTATGAAAGCACAATTTCAACACCTCGTGTCCATTTTCATATGTTGATAACCGGATCGAAAATACAACTAGCGACCAGGCAGCAAAACTATCTGGGATTCTCTTCCTCCACTGATGTGAGCAATTGATCAATCCACAAAGTTTTATAGTGAGGAACCTCGTTGGAAATCATACTTCACATGCTCTAAGAAGCCAGAATGTCGATTAATTTCCGGCGTTATGAAAGTCAAATTTGAACACTCTTTAACCCAATTTCGCTATTTAACATACTAAAGCTGCATTCAGAGACGCAGTATCTTAGCTAAGGTTGAAATGGGCACTCACTACAGCCCTAAATTTCCCTGGGCGTTGATATTACCTACATGTTTCTAACGCCCTAGGACCACAACACAACATGACGTGTAGGCACAATGATTGTGTTTTCTGTTTTGCTTTTCTATATTATATGAAAAGCGCTAAACTAACCGAAAATCGAAGGAATGATGTACGTTAGGAAATTCATAATAGCCGGCAATAAGAGAGCCGAGTTCAAATTTATTCGAACATAATAAACTCCTAACATGCGATTTATTTATTTTATTTTGTGTCTATTTTTTTTGAGTAACTGAATAGTGTTCAATACGTTTCGATCCAAGGAAGTGTCACTGCTTACTGTTTGGCTTCAGCTCAAGCCGAATCGAAGCGTCACTTGTGTCCTTTGGCCCAAGCTCTGGCCTTCCTCAGCCTTCTTCTGTAGCCAAATGAGCTTTAGGGGGCCACAATACAAACGCAATACGAACTCATTGTGCCCCCTCAAAATTGGATACTTGGCGCGTTTCAAGGCGTGGGGATTCCAAATCTACAATGTTCACCTGCCGAAAGGTCATATTTTACGAAAATGCCATTTCTGATCTACTTGTGCCTGCCTACTCCTCGATCCGATTGGACAATACCCATGGTTGTTATTGGCAAAATGGTTTAAAAAATTGGCTACAAACGAAATTTTGTCAGTTTTATTGCGTCATGTTCGGTATCGTTTCTTCGGCATTTTTTGATGCTGTGTGGCTTCAGAATTGTAGTGTTGTGTGTAAATGGAACGTGTGAAATCACAGTAGATATAGTGAGGCGGTTTCTACTACTTGGAGGAACTCCCGGGATAGTATAGCGAAAGTTATAGTTTCTCCCGGGCCTGCGCTCACTGCCCCCACTGCCTCAAGTCTCACCCCAACCATCTGTCAGTTCGACTCGTCACGTCCTGCCAATTGCAATTACCGTTGTTCCGTTGCAGTCAGGTTTAGTATCATTCGGTGCTGAATCGAATGGGATTGTTGACGATCATGCTGTGCAACAAAATAATAAACCATTGAGCACTAATTTGCTGTGTTTTTCATTTGCGGTCGTTTAATACGATATCGTGGAGATATTTTAAGCTATTATTTGAATATGCGCGCCAATCGAAGCGATGGATAGTGTTTGGAATGAGGAGTTGCGTGTACTGATCCATTCACCTGTCATTGCTTTGGTAACGTAGGAGTTGCCAGATAAATAATGACACTCATAAGACTCAAGGTACATATTTGTTCAGAGAAACATAGGAAGAACACGTATTTTGGATAATCCTTCCTCTTTCTATCCTTTCACCACACAATTAGTTTGGTTTAGCACAGCTCCGCCGTATATATCACACATATGACGGGTAACATGTTATATATTCCAAACGAGCAAACTTGAAATTAGAAAGTGCAAATCGATGACCTTGAAGTAGATTGACAGCAATGCGCTTGCCCCAGGTTTTCCAAATCCTAAAAACGAGCACCTCATTCGCTGCACGTCGTTTGGCTGGATTATGAGGGGCACGCGCCTCGTCTAGAACGAATTAAAACAGGCGTTCAATTATCATAATGCGGCGCTTAAGTTTGGTTGCATTAGCCTAACTAATGAGGTTGAAGATCCTCTGGGTTGGTAGTGAAGAGGGGGTCATGAATATTGAAACAAGTGCCAATCCTCTGTCATCGATTTAAGCAATTTTGGTAGAATTCTCCCTTCTGCCGACCATTTTCTCCGTTTTGTCATTTGCGATCTCCAGTCGGTATTTTCTTGGACGAATAAACGGCAAGTTTCACGATGTGCCGGAATTAGTGATTGAAGTGTGACTTCTAATTTAAACGTAAATTAAATATTCCCGATGTACTAATCGGGAGGGGAATGAGGCTTGTGGCCTGATACGGTATCCCTTGGACGAGGTTTACGTTGGGCGAACTGGTAGTAAATAGCGGGAATAAATATGGCAATGATGAAGGAGCGAGATTGAAAACATGCAGTAAGTAAATAATATGGGTAAAAACGCTGCTAATTATACAACGGTTTGTTACTCTCTGACCTCCAAGACACAGTCCATTCGCTTCAGCATCAAAAAGTACCAATAAACCATACGAAACATGACCTGACTACAACGGAACGACGAAAATTGACACATTCCAGGCGCCTGTCGGCAATGGTACTACGTGACGTGTCGAGGTGGCTGGTGGTTGGAGAGAGATGGGGCGTAGCGTGGTAATTGAGAGCAAGCGAAAGGATAACTATCGCTGTATTGTCCCGCTAGTTTAATTAGAAGACTTTGGCTCACTGTATTACTGTGATAACACTGTTTTTCATGTAGGCACAGTCATACACCTCTAAATACCATGGAAACAACAACAAACACGACTTAATTGCGATAATACTTGGCAATTTTCGCGTTTTGTTGATTTTTTAAACCATTTTTTCTGATTACAACTATTGTTACCGATCAGGAAGGGACAACTAGATACCAAATGGAAGAACGGATTGTTTTATACCACGTTGAAGAGAAAATATGGCCTGGACGGCGGACGGGCATTGCAAATTTCGAATCCTCATGCCTTGAAACGTGAAGCGTTCAATTTTGAGGAGGAACGTGAAAAAATGTTTCTGACCGGAAACATAGGTAACTACTGTGAATAGTAATAAAACCTAAAGGGTTTGTGAGTGGGCCTGTCTGTGATAGAGAGAGAGTGGCTGAACCAAATCTGTTCAAATTTTATATTTAGCCTGTAGGTCACCGAGGGATCGCAAAGTAAAGTCCCACACTAACTATAGTTATCAAAGAGATCAAATAACTACTTTTTTCTCCCTCAGAGACGGCGCTGAAGAGTTCAATTACATTTTTTGCATCCCTGTTCCAAATACCACGACAGTACCATAAAATTCTCGTTAGTGGGAAAATGACGAGAGGAGCATCATAAACTATAAAACAGATTTTACCAGTTTGTCCTTTATAAATTCCACATACGATCCTAGGGTTCTCAGAATAATCCTATCGAGTGTCTCGTAAATCACTTATGTACTGATCAATCAATAAGTAGCAGCAATTCAATCAATACTGGAACTTTATACGTCTTCAGCTTCAACGGAACTTCATGTTAACTGATCGAAAAATGTGATTAGTAGTTGAAGTGAGGAAAACAGCCGAATGCACGTGGGGCTGAGGAAAGAAGTGTGATACGACGCACAAGGTTTGTATTTCTTCATATCTGCTTCATATACATCTTTTGAGCTTGACATTCACCGGCTCTTCGCTTGTCGTTTCTTGTGCACGACGAAAGTAATGAGATAATTTTCGCATTAACTAGTCGCAGTAACAACCGTACTATGTTTTTCTAACTAGCACTAAATTAGTAAATCAGAATTTGAACGACAACGGTTGTCATCATTTTCTAATCTATTTAGGCAAAATATAACTTGCAATTTGACGTTGGCAGTTGACTTCCCGGGACGTTTCTCGGTTCTGCTTGTCCAGACTTGAAAACCAATAACCTCGCCATATTTCAGTGAAAGATAAGTCCTGTAGATGATGTACGGCGTCAGACAACTTAATTTCCGACGTCTCAACTGCAGACGTAACTCAAATTTCTGTTGGGAAGAGGAGATCAAAAGAGAGAAGAGAATAGAAACGTTCAGGGAGGGGTTGAATATTAATTTAACGTAAGTGCTGATAGAGATGAACCAGTTATTGCGTTATATGTACGTTAGGTAGTTTTTGAGAAAACATGTTTTCCGCTGAAGTATTCCTCAATCCCAATACTTTCAGTGATTTTCGTGGCTTAGCTACTAAGCCAATCGTAAGCGTTCAAGCCGTTGAAGACTTTATGTTCCGGAGTTTATTAAAGCTCTCCTACTTAAGTCACGATCTTGTGAATGGCTTATATGTACATATCCTTCATATATCGGGGGAAAACTTTACCTGTTTGTGATAAAGGCCGGGCCAACACGAATGACACTGAACAGGGTCTTCGTTCTTGCCCTGAATGCATTGGACTATCATCGTTTTTATGGTTTATTATTCATTCTGAAAAACATAGTTACGTTTGCAGTCAGGAACATTTTTACTTTCTTTGGCTCTATACGAAGTAGAAAGGAAAGTTATGTAGTCGGCTGAAAAGAAATTTTGAGTTCTCTTCAGATCTTTACGTTGTAAACCCCCCTGAGTCCGAAAAACACTATTTAGTAAAATGGTCTGTGTGTGTGTGTGTGTGTGTGTATGTGTGTCTGTGAACGATTTTTAGAGAAAACGACCGTACCGAATCCACTCAAACTTGATATCTAGCCTGCAGGTTACCGTGGGGTCAAAATAAGGGTTTGAACAAAATCCACCGAAAGTTAACTATAGTTATCATAGTAACCAAAACACCAATTTTTTTTTCTCAAAAACCGCTATAACGATTTTGATTAAATTTTTTATATTGGTAGCAACTTTTATATTGGTAGCAACTATACCATAAAATTCCCATTCATGGGAAAATGACGAAAGCAGCACAATAAATTACCAAAACTTTCGACGAAATCGATTTTAGCGCGATTTTTAGAGAAAACAACCGTACCAAATCAGCTGAAACTTGATGTCCAGCCTACAGGTTACCAAGGGATGCAAAAATGAGGGTGTGGGCAAAATCCACCGAAAGTTAACTATAGTTATCATGGTGATTAAAATACCAAATTTTTTTCTCTCAAAAACGGCTCTAACGATTTTGACTAAATTTTTTATATTGGTAGCTCCCAATCCGGCAATTATGCCATAAAATTCTCATTTTCCGGAAAATGACGAGAGCAGCACAATAAATTATCAAAATTTTCGGCGAAAAGCGTTTTTAGCGCAGTTTTTTCCTTATAAACTCCGCTGGAATTCTTGTAGAATGTTAAAAAAAATTGTTACTGTAGTCCAATCCAATACCTAATGGGTGAGTGTTTAAAAACGCCCATGAGACACATGGGGGTCACTCCAGAAATTCCTGAATTTCAACTACTGCCGTTTCGCTTACTACCTGCTCTAAATATTTTTACCCAATAACTCTGCAAAAGTAATTACTATCCTTCTTCAAAAAATTTGTGTTTACAGACTCATTAATTATCTGTGTACCGATTGCTGAATATTGGTCCTGCAATGAGCACGAGCAGCACAATAAATTCCGGAACTGCTAGCGCTACCGCTTGCTGCTGCCGTAAAGTGTTGTTTGATCAAGTTCAAATGAACTGAGTGGTAAATGAATTGCGTAAGCAGAAATAGCCATGTTTTTTACTAGCGATTGTGTTGATTCCCCCAGTACGTCAATTTTAAAAGTTAACCTACCTGTTTGGTGAGTCATCTACTTCTAACTACATAGATGACACGAAAACTAAAACCTATCCCACTAACCGAACAAAATTACAACAAAAGGACACTGGGCTGAAGTTAGCTACATATTTACAATCGAAACTTTGTCCATTTGCCCTGAAGTCATCGATGATCCAAAACATGAACATGGGACATATTATATTATGTGTTATATTGGGTGGCCAATATTGAACTAGGCCAAATATCGAAAATCTGAAAAACACCCATCTAGAGATTCTTCTACTGATTCTAAATGTTTCATATTCGTGTTTTGGATCATCCATAATTTCAGGGCAAACGGTCAAAGGTTATAATAGGTGGCCAATTTGTAACTAGGCCAAATATCGAAAATCTGTAAAACCCCAGGTAACTATTCCTGTCCTGATTCAAAATATGTTTCATATTCATGTTTTGGATCATCCATGAATCAGGGCAAACGGTCAAAGTCGTAGGTGGCCAATTTCGAATTAGTCCAAATTTTGAAAAACTAAACAAAGACCCAGGTAGATATTACTCTCCTGATTCTAAATATGTTTTGTGTCAATCGCTGCGACCATTCCTGACTTCAGGGCAAATGGTCAAAGTTTCGATTGTAAATATGTAGCTAACTTCAGCCCAGTAAAATAACTTGATATTATTAATACTATCGCACGAGGAAATAATGGTCACGCCAAAGAAACAGTAAACAAATTATTGCGACAATACGACTCTAATCAAGACGATCCAAAATCACAATACGCACACTTTGACGAGACGATGCACATTTACATACGCAGAATCTAAAACACACGGAATGACTAACATCTTCCGGAAGGATGGCATACAAATTGAATTACGTACGGACAACACTCTAAGAACCCAACTATTTACAAAGACTGGTAAAACAGACCCACTCGGCTAAAGTGAGCTACAAAAACACTGCAAATTATTGCACAACGGTTTATTATTCTCATGAACAGCTTAAACCTAGTATTACTGCTCCGAGACCCATTCCATTCGATTCAGCATCGAGTTAAACGTATTTTACTCCTTACGAAGCCCGTTCAAGTTCTTCAGAAAAATTCAGTTGTCATTCCCATCAAGTACCTATACGACGAGTTTTTAATAACGCGCGTAAAATACACAGGGGCTACTCCAGAAATTCAGAAGAATCAGTTATCATTTCTAAATGTTTTTACCTGATGACTCTGGAAAAGTGGCTATTATCCTTTTTTTTTTAAATCTGGTTTACACCCTCATTAATTGTCTGTGCACCGATTGCTCAATAATGGTGTGGGTCTCTTAAAACTATTTTTTATGAACCACACATGATAACGACAATACCATACAATTCTCTTTCTTGGTAAAATAACGAGAGCACCGCAATAAATTACCAAACGTTCTGATGAAAATTTTCGTGCTATTTTTACTTTCCTTGGCTCCGAAAAACACTTTCTAGGAAAAACGGTCTGTGTGTGTGTCTGTCTGTGAATGGTTTTTAGAGAAAACGGCTGAGCCAAATCAGCTCTACCTTACCAAAAGTTTCGGCGAAAATCGATTTTAGCTCAGTTGTTTCTTCATAAACAAACTGCGCTGAAATGTTACTAGAATCTTCAAAAGAAAAAAAAAAAACGAAAAATTGGTGTAGTAGTCCAATCCAATACCTATCGGGTGAGTGTTTAAAAACTGTTATGATATATGGGGGCCACTTACAAAGTCCGCCGTTTCGCTGTATCGTCTTTCCCAATAACTCTGGAAAAGCGATTAATACCCTCTTAAAAAAAATCGTGTTTACAGCCTGTTTTATTTATTTTTTTATTTTTTTAAATACAACGGTGGATGCAGGCGATACCCTCACTGCAGCCACAAACGGGCCTATTGTAAGGGCGTCCATGATCCTCAGATCATAGCCCCCCTGCACCACCTCCAGGCCCCAGGGCACTGGTCTCACTTGGTGTGACGTCACCAAGCCCCACCACCCCCGCACAAAGCGGAGGATATCCGCAAGTTCTGCATTTGCCACCTCTTCGGGCTGAAGAAAGGGCCTCCCAAACACACAACGGCGCGATGCCACGAGCCCATCGCATACGCACAGCATATGGTCTGCCGTCTCTAGCCCTAACTCGCAGAACCTGCATACCTGTACCTCGCACTTGCCAATATTTGCAAAGTGGCACCTCAGCGGACAGTGACCTGTGAACTGGCCACATATGATCCTCATATCCTTCCTCCCCAGTGCAAGCACCTCCTTGGACCTCTCTCTGGAGAGCCGGATGAAGAGTTTTGACTGTCTAAAGCCGGGCAGCCCCTGCCAATGAGCAGCCCTGCACCAGTCCTCCCATTTGCCAACCTCTCTATGTAGGTGGCTTCTGGTAGTCCCAACAAAGGGCTCAGGGCCAATAGGGATCTGCGCTGATCCTTTCTTAGCCAACCTATCAGCCCGTTCGTTTCCCTCTATACCCTGATGCCCTGGCACCCGACACAGTGTTACACTGTTGTCCTCGGCCAGGAGCCTTCAGTCCAGTCAGACACTCCCACACCTGCCGTGATGTAAGACAGTATGAGGCTAAGGCCTTGAGAGTGGCCCGACTGTCCACCATTATGTAGATTCTCTGCCGCTTCAGTCCCCTCTGCAGCAGCCGCTGCACACAGACTGTCACCGCAGCCACCTCTGGCTGGAACACCGTGGCCAGTGACCCCAATGGGATCGCTGCTCTGATCCTCGGCCCAAAGATGCCTGCCCCTGCAAGGCCACCCTGCACCGAGCCATCAGTGTAGTATACCAGGGCCCCAGCTTCGAAAGTGGGAGCTCCCCCTTCCCACCTGGATCGCTCATGAATGAGTATCCGAAAGGGTAGCACGAAGTTAAACCTCGCGGGCATTGAGTCTACCACATGCAGTTCGGGCCCCCCCACCTTCACCTTGTGTGAGTGTTTACAGCCTCATTAATTCTCTGTGCACCGAGAATTAACCGATTGCTCAACAATGGTCGGGGCATGAGTACGAGAAGCACAATAAATTCCGGATCTTTTAGCGCTGCAGTTCAATTGAGTTAGTAGAAAAAACCGATTTTAAATTATTAATCAAATTTAACTCATAAATACGCGAAAACTGAAAGTTGTGTTCGATAAACCATCAAGCAAATTGAAACTGAAATTGTTCCATATTTCGAGACTGTTCGGTTGTTTCGTACATTTCAAAGTGGCTTCCAAGTCGTGAAACCGCGGTCCAATTGCGGGCGCCCAATGAAGTCGTGATATTTGCTGCATTAGCCGACACTTTATGCTGGTTGTTTGATATTAACGCGGGCGCTTCTGAATGTGCACGGGTTAGGAGTGAAGGGGGTGGGTGGTGGGGGGGGGCTGTGCCGTTTCAATTCGCTCGACGGGGTCGCTAGTTAATTGTGCTAGGCGGGGTCCGGGGCCGAGGAACGAGCCGTCGCCGCCGACGTTCGCTTTATCGTGCAAATGTTGCAATTAAATGAGGGCAAACGGCAGTAGATAAATGGTCCGCTCTATCGGCTTCTCCTCGATTCTCGTGCAGTTTCCGTCTGACGGGAGCGGAATCCCAAGTGCGGCGGCGGCGGCGGCGTTTTGAACATCTGTTAATCCCCCGCATACATATTCACAACATCCGGTGAGTCCGGACGCCGCGCCGCGGTGCTACGTCATCCCTTCGACCCTCCACGGACTCACTCGAACCACCGCGAATAATTATTATGTCGTATGTTAATTAGGTCGTTAGTAGTTGGTTGCTTTATCTACAAATTTTACCTACCTCACGACGGAAAGTTATAAAATCGACGGAAAAAATCACGAAAAACACTTAACAAAAATAATTACAATACGAAAAACCCTGCAAATTATTACACAACGGTTTATTATTCTCATGAACAGCTTGACCTAGTATTACTGCTCCGAGACCCATTCCATTCGATTCAGTATCGAAAAATACTAGTAAACCATACGAAACATGACCTGACTACAATGGAACTACGAAAACTACATAATCCCCTGGCACCAGGCACCCTTAAACGTCTGTAGGCATTTATGATCCGATGTAGGGCAAAGAGTCGGGGAAATTGGGACTGGGACTTCCAGTGAACCCTCGGTCATTGACACGACGTTGTGAGGCGAGCGGGCGGGTGGTTTTGATGAGACGGGAGGGAGGGAGGGAGTACTAACGACGAAACGCTGTAGTTCCCGTGAGTTCTTTCAATTAGTTGACTCTAATAATTACTGCAATTTCCCTATACGCACTTGTACACGTCTGATACTCATTTTATTCGACCCAGGATGTAAAAATACCTAGAAAACGATACGAAACACGGCTTATTTGCGATAATACTGCTTTTCGCTAATTTTTTAAACCATTTCTTGTCCATAACAACCATGGGCTTCGTCTGATAGCGGGCACAACTAACTAGATACCAAATGGGATTTTTGATGGTAAGAACGGATTTTTTAGATCACGTCAAAGGCACAAAACGACCCGGACAGCGGACGGACATTGCAGATTTGGAATTCCCATGTCATGAAACGTAAAGTATCTAATTTTGAGGGGGGGATGTAAAACATTTTTCGTGACCGAAAACATAGGGTTATTATTCAGAATGAATAATAAACCAAAATGAGCTACACAATAAGAAGAGGAGTAAGAAAAGAAAGATAAGAAGAGAATTGGAAAAAAGAGAAATGTATCAAGTAAGATCACAAATATATTATTTAACAATTCTGCGACTGATATTTTGGGTATTCGAATGAAAATGTCAAATAATGAAATCGACAGGCGGCAAATGAAGGTGGCTCAATGGTACCAACTCTCCAGCACATTGTTTTGGATGACAACTCGCCTAGTTGCCTCTTCGTTTGAGGGAATCTCGTTTGAGCGTGGTGGTAGGCCTGTTTCCCCGCGGTCAAACTTTCGCTAGCTATTAGTCAATCGGCGATTGATGAACGCGATCCAAACTCTAGTATTTTTTCACTACTAGATTATCGTTAACAGATCGCTACCTAATCAACGTTTTAATTAAAGAATTCAATGTTTCTCAAAAACATCTTCAACGATTTTGATTTTTACAGCACCAAATGACGTGACAATAACGTAGAATTTAAATTTGTGGGATAATGGCGAGAGCAGCACAAAAATTCCAAAACCTGATCCGCCTCCTGCTGTCACCTAGAGGCGAGGAAAGTTGTGTGGTGCTACGCACCGGGTATCTTCGTCGTAAGTCTCGCTCATATGACGTTAGCGTTCTTATCTACGCTACGATACGATGAATGTTTCATAATGGTCATTAGATAATCAGGAACAACCACAGAAATTATGGAATTCAAACTACCGTCTTGTTATCCAACTTTCTTTGTAGTGTTTCCTTTAAGCTAACCGTGAAAAGCGTGTCGACTCTTGTTTCAATAACCTATTTTTTGTTTTAAATGAATCTCACTAAATTCGTGACTTTCAAAACCCCATCAGTTTGTGCGCAAAACGTTATGTTTCACCATGTTTGTATGAACTGAGTGGAAAATAGATTGTATTGGTAGTTATCTAACAAAACCCCATGAAAATCACTGATTGCACGTGGGGCTGAGGAAAGCTGTGTGGTGCGTCATAGCAGGTAAATAATGGTTGTGGTCGTGTGAAAGAAAAGAGTTTTCTTGAGATGTTTTGAGACCTATTTAGTTTTTAAAAAATGATGTTGGTGTTTGAGTATGTGTACGCTTTCTCTCTGTACCATGGGTGTGTGACGGCTCTACTGGTTGGAAGTGAAATGTCTGGGGACATTTTCAATCTTATGATTGATACCCCGGGTGTGAGGGTGGGCGCATTAGTCTCCAGCTTGCAGCTACCAAACCGAACTTGCAGTGCACACTACATAGATTTATGTCATGAGCGTATTTGGAGTGAATCCTAAATGTGGTTGAACCTCGTCAATGGTGTACTCTCGAGGTTACAGCGCGAAGGTCGTGGATGCTGATTTCGTTCTTCATCCAAGGAGAGTAATGGCCTACGTTGGCTGGTAATTCCCCACGTAGTTTACTTACTTGTAAGGGGGAGTAGAGAGGAATAACGTACAACGTACCTTTAATTATGTTGAGTACTGTGAGGCTATTTAATTCTCCGATCGCTTCCGCTCGCTCATGAACCACCATGTTTTTCGAGTTTATGTGTGACTTCACGTCTTCTCAAAAACCCTGGCAATGAAGTTGAACTGCGAATAGCGTCGCTAGAAGAAAGAGGGGACGAATAAAATGAGGAAAGTAAAAAGGACGGGTCGAGCGAGAGAGTTAAATCGGAACTGCCTCGAATGGCCGATAAATAACTTTTGGGAATTGTCCCGGACGACCCGCAGACCCCATTACAGCGAAAATAGCGCCAAGACAATAATAGGTGCTTGAAATCGAGGAAACAAATGTATGCGCGCGGAACACATTTCCCATTGCTCGCCCGTTTGGAATTTATTCTCGCGGAAGAAGAAAAAGGAGAACTTCATTTTCGGTCAGCGATATTTCCGCGAACATTTTCAGAACATGACGGAACGATCCTGTCATGTGTATCGTAATAACATATATTTACTGGATCTGGCGTCATCATAACGTGCCACTTGACCTTGTGGGTTCTAATTAGGCACAGTTTCGTGGCTTTAACGGCTCAGTGGTTTGACAATTTCGAGAAAATACACTTCATTTAATATTCCAAGTTTGTGGCGCTTTACGCACGAATCATAGGAACCGACATATTTGGGAAGAGCTGATTTTATGAGACTTACGAGATTCTTTTTAAAACGCCAAAATATAGGTGTTGGGTTAAGCTCTGGGCGCATTAGTTGCGTTGCTGTTAATCCCGATTTATTCACGTTGAGCACTTCCTGACCCAATAGCTTTGAAATGAGTGCTGCAGGAAAGTCAACCAGCTTCTGAACGGGAGTGTCACTTCCCACCACTCACTTTACTTCCGACACTCAGCTCACACTTTGAACACACTCGATACTCAGTTCTCACGCTATTTACTCGCTCACCCATCTTGCCCTAACTCAGTTCACCTCTCCAGAGATTCCCTTGTGTCACGTAAATTCTACACTAACTCACTCTTATATCTCCAAGCTGTCTCAAGTGTAATTACAGTCCTCTCCACCCTCATCACGTTCGCCAATTTATTCTTTGAACTGAACCACATCCTCCCCTTCACAGTATAGGGGGGGGGGGGGCTTCATGCTTGGGTAACACTAAACTGAAAGTGGAGTAGAATGCCGCCAACCGCACCTTTCAATCTCAATCCATTGCCGCCATACGATTTTTAAAAGTTTTTATAAAAAGACAACCACGGCTTTTGCCACACAAACGTGCGTTCTTCCTCGTTAAATTCAATTTTTTCAACTTTTGACACATTTTGAGTCAAATTTACTTTACGCCTAATGCCCATTCATGATGAAAAATGCACTCTTGCTACCAAATTGAAAACAGTCAAGTTTTTGAAAATACTTGTCCGTTGAATGCATTTCCAAAACATCAGGTGCGACGCATCACAACTTTCCTTGGCCCTTCGTGCGTCCCGCGATTTTCTTGACTTATCTTTTCTTCATATGTTATTCATTCTGCTTTCTGTATGAAAACTGGTGCCGTTTAAGATTCCAGAATTTATCGTGCTGCTCCTACTTGTGCGGCAGTGCACAGAAAATTCGTGAGATTAGAAGCATGGTGTTCACTATCTTGGAATAATCGGGTCTTTTAAAAATGGTAGTAAGTGAAACGGCGCTGGTTGGGGGTTTTCAGAATTTTTAGAGTAGTCCTATACATCTTTTCAGCGTTAATAGATTTGCAGTGCTCATCGTATTGGCTCGACCACCTCAATTTTTCTAAAGATTCTAGTAATGTTTTAGCGGCGATTGTGATGTTCGATAATTTATTGCGCTGCTCTCGTCATTTTCCATTTTCCCTCAAATACAAATGTACGGTACTGCTGTATTTGGGTTTAAAAATATTTAGCGTTTTGATCACTATGACAACTATAGTTAATTTGGGAAGATTTCGCTCGTACCTTTATTTTGGACTTCTAAGGTAACCTGCGAGTTAGATTTCAAGTTTGAGCTAACTTGGTTCAGCCGTTTTCTCTCAATCTCATTCACAAACACACTCAGGTCATTTTCCCAGGTAGTGTATTCTGGACTCAATAGACCTTTTTTTTTACCCGTGGGCGTGTGGGACAAGTCCCTTTGTCACTGCGGCCGCATATGGGCCTATTGTGACGGCCCTTTCTTAGTAGAAGGCGTTGTACATACCCGCCCCCCTTAGGAAGCCGAGTATGTCCTTCACCGCAGATTCCGCCATGATTTGGGGTTCAGTGGTCCCCTGACCGAAGTATTCAAAGCGTTTTGCTGCCAAGGCAGAGCACTCACACAGGATATGCTCTGCTGTCTCGTCCTCCTCACCGCAGAGTCTGCATTCCACCGCCTCTGAGATGCCCTTGTTGAGGTGATATCTCAGTGGGCAGTGCCCGGTGAGGAAGCTTATCAGTACTCTCAGATCTTGTCTAGAGAGTGTCAGCATCGCCTTCGCCCTTTGACAGGAAGGCGTGACAAGCCTTTTCGCCTGTTTTAGTAGTGGCTGGCGATGCCAATGGGCGCCATTTTCCTGTATCTCCCATCGAGCAACCAGACGGTTCAGGTGACTTTTCGTCATACCTACAAGTGGTTCAGGCCCGATGGGTAGGGATTCTGTACCCCTTTTCACAAGGCGGTCAGCCTTTTCATTGTCCTCATGCCCCCTGTGAGCCGGCACCCAAATGAGGGAGAGCCTGTTACGGGTGCCGAGCTGCTTGAGCGCATGGAGGCATTCCCATGCCAGCTTAGACCTAAAACTATATGCTGCGATGGCCTTTAAGGCGGCCTGGCTGTCTGAGAAAATGTAGATCCGCTTGCCCTTGATCTCTTCTGCGATCTCTTGGGGTTTGCCCATTGTTCGCCGCTGCTTATTCAGTCAGCATGCTGTCCTTATTCACAGCTGGCCGCATACATGCCCCTGGGGACAATGCCGTGGCCGTTCCACTATCCACAACCCGTGGTCGCGCCTGGTAGCATGGGCATGCTCCTGGGAAGATAACCCAGAACCAGGCTCAATAGACCTTAAAATGTAAAGATATGAAGAGAACTCAAAATGTTTTTGTTTTTTTCAGCCGATTATGTAACTTTTCATTCTACTTCGTGCAGCCTAGGAAAGGAGAACCGTGCTAGAAGCCATTGCATTTTAAAAGAAACTTGCAAATTTTATCAGCTTTCTAATGGAATGGTCAACTTTGAGAGTCTTCGTAGATTTCATAGAGGAATTCTAGTTTGAGTGCGAAAAAGTAGCTGGCGCCTAAATAAATAAAATTTCTAGATCAGACTCGAACTTTCAAGTCGACAGAATCTTACTCGCAGTAATATGTTTAGTTTTTTTTACGTAATGTAACGCTCATTTGTGAAGAGTAAGCGGACGTAATTTATGTGTACAGCATTTCCGATGGGGATGGAGGGGCAGCCATCCGGAATTGTGCAGTAGATTTCCGCAAATCCCTGCATCAGCCAGCGAAATTGAGAATCCCTTCATTAGTTTTTGGTAGGTACTCGTGTTTTTGTAAAGATCGTATCTCGGCAGACGATTGAGATTCCGTTGGCGGAATTTCATTTTTAGTTTAATTTTTCCCAATGTTTCTGTTACGCCATGCGTGAAACACCCTTATACAAGCTTTCAGCTTATTAGCTCGCATTCCCAGGTGCAATCACTCAGATATGACCGATGCACTGCAAAAATATCTGTTAAGGCGCATCATACGCTGCCTTCCACTGCATTCCATTTTTATTGGCTTTAGCTAATACTCCGGGGCTGTTTTTCACTCAGTCCATTTAAACTTGATAAAACATAACTTCACGCTTTACGTTGAATGTATTTATTAAGGCGCTCTTCATGTCAGGTTATTGAGCAATCTGTGCGTGGCTCACTCACGAGGCCACTCTGACATTTCTGAGAGTTATAATATTATATAAGTGTGTTGTAATGTACCAGGAACGCCAATAGTGTGTCCAAGCGGATGAACCGAACAGTGTTGGAATTGAGACTGTCACACGGATTTTGGGCAGAAGCCTGCTGTACATGTGCGAAATAGATGACTATGTCGTGGAGCTGTTTAATGGTCAGATTCTGTGCTGAAAAGTCAGCTTTACTCGATGGATACGGTGAACTCTATCCTTCTCATAAAAATGACGATGACCGTCTCATCAATCATATGTGTTGTTGACTTAGTGAGAGTCGTGGCATAAATAGGAGAAATTCAATACATTCTGGAACCATACTCACCGCCAGTTTCTACTCGTATGTAGAACGTTGAGATACGTTCCTCCAAGCTTTTATGAGCTGAATGAAAAACACATTTGATTAGCTCGTAGACTTAGAGCGGTACGAATCACAAAATCTTTATGATGCCTGATGAAAGGATTTCTGTGATGCATCGCACCGGATATTTTTACCAAGTTGTAAACCAAGCTGTCCATCGTCATGCTGAGCCAAAGCCATCTAGAAGGGCACCAATTTTTAATTTCAAGACAATATGTTGAAGCAGTATTTTTAAAAGTACTGAACGGGGATTTAGTGCGATCAGGTGGATCGATGGTGTGAGAAAAACTAAAATTAATTAATCCTCAGGTTCATGCTGTTAATTTGATCACGTTGTGTTGCCGCTTTCATGTAGTATTGTGCTTTTACAGTCGACACATTTTCCGCGGATGAGGTGACGATTCGATATTATCTAGAGCTTTTCAGTTTATTCAGAGAGGAGAAGTAAGGAAAAACTCTTCTTTTTTTGCTTTTAGGTAGGTATCCATTATTGATGCATCTCTCAGCCTCTTTGAGGTCTCTGGAGCTCCGCGTAAATTAAAGCGAACCGATGAATGATTCAAACGGCAATTAAGCGAATGTCGGGAAAGCCGCTGCATTGGGAGCGGCCTGAAAAGTTAGCTCGGTAAATAAATTATTTGCTCTGCAATATGGCGTTGGTGCAGCAATATCGGATCCCAGAGGAAAGAAAATATTTAACCAACCCCTTGAATAACGCTGGCTTATGAAAGATTAAGAGGAATTTGTCTCACAAAGTGCCACAACACGCGAGAGAGAGGCTGATTTGAGGTTGATTCTCGCTAGATAGAACGTTTGTGGTTAACTAACCGTAACAACCAACTGGTTCACTCAGTTTAACTTCGTCGTTCCATCGCGATTTTTGCTTTCGGCAGAAGTGTGAACGTATGCCGTTTCTATTCTCCTCGACTCGCAATTATGATGTCGATTTGCTATTAGCTCTAATCACGTTGTCTATTTAATCCTAAACCCAGAGTTAGGGCTCTCACCCCCCCCCCCCCAACTGAGTGTTTTTGCCCCTATTTCCCCTTCAAAACTTGACGAATGACATGAGTGTGAGAGAGAAGGCTGTAGAGGTACACTTGGGAACGACTAAGGTAGATTAAAGAATAGAGCACGGGGTGAGCGTTGACGGGTCTCTGGGTAGGTGAACTGGGATAGGGACGAGAGCTGAGGTTGAGGGTAACTGGGTAAGAACTGAGAAATAGTGTCTGGGTCAAGGCTGAGAGTTGAGCGTCTCAGTGTGAGTTAGGGAGTCGAGAATACCTAAGAAGAAGATGAAGGGGTAAGAGCTGGGATGAGGAAAAACCATCAGGGGAATCCGAAAGGGGGTAAATACGTTACAAAGAGTACTTGAATGACAGGGGGCTCCGTGGTTGGCCGTTCCCAACTATTTTTCGTGCTATTACAATACTCTAACGACTAACAAGTCTCTTTCCCCCGCAACTGCTGGATTTTGAGCTCCACTGACGCTAACATTTGGAAATTTGAAATTTCAAGAAATATACGTCACTATTGTGTTTTCTGGTACGTTCAAACCGTGCATTTTCTCTCTATTCTGTGTATAATAAACATTTCGAACTGATGAGAACGTGTAGGATCAGACATGCACAAATGGGGGAACAAGTGAACGTTAAACTTCACAATTTTCATGTTGTCACAAAGCTTTGGACCTTGTCTAATCCTCAAGAATGGCATGACAACATTAGAACTCACGATAGACATCGGGAATGCGCCAGTTATGCGAAAAAATGGTCTAACATCCTGTTGCGTGCAAGAGAGGCTGACGAGTGAGAGAAGACTGAATTGTTACACTTGGGACAGGATAGAGATTGGGAAGATACATTGCCGAGACAGAAAATTGTTTTGGCAGGGCATGACATTTCAAAGAGATGATTCTGAGAGCTCTAAGATTCCAAGGAAGGATCTAATGCTCAGGATATTCTCTTAGGGCTGGCCGAGCACTGAACTGATTCGGCTAGAGCTGAGCTGAACATTGCGCTCAAATAACGGAAAATGTGTTGTGGTCCGAATAGAACCAAATAAGTGCAAATTTAAGTCCTATCCGTCGGGTTCTCGAATAATTCATTCAATCAGAAGACGTACAGCTGTTTTCGTGAAAAGTGCGGCGCTTCCGTGTCCTCCCCACCATCCACCCACTCGGAATAATGGAAGCCCCGCCAAACTAGTTCTTACATGATTCAAGATCCGAGCACGAAAATAGGATATTGGTGACAATTTTCTCAACAAAACCTCACGTCTATCTTCATCGGGCGTCGGTTCTACGTTTTTCGATAAGCTGTTATGTGCAGCACCGCGAGGCTACTGAAAAATCACGATCCCCCTTGTTCCTTTTCTCTCTCAACTCGAGCCGCAGTTTTAAAAGTGTGTATTTTCTCCAACGTTTCGCGTAAAAGTTGAAAGAAAAAGTTGCAGGTTAGTGTTGGTGAAGAGGGGCTTCAGTACCGTCGCGAAGATTCCATTAGAGAAAATGGGAATTGCAAATGAGAGGCGCGCTTGTTTTAGCGGGAATCTCCCGATACTTTTCTGTACTAAGGTTCTCCGTCCCTCGCACAACGTATTTGAATAAATTTAAAAAAAATCAATTTACATATTTTAGCGCCACCACCTGAGGCTTTTACGGTGAACGGAGCTCGTGCAACTGGTCTTCCTAACACATAATCGAGCACTGAATCCCGCGGACGATCTAGTAAGCCGAGGTCTGACGCTCCTCTCTGTTTTTTTCATCTACTCGTTGTAGCCAAATTAGTAAACATTATCCAGGGCTATCGAGTGTCACGGTGGATAAATAGTCTACGAGCGAAACAATACCATTACCATTTCATCGGGCGGGGGGGGGGGAGATGGAGGATTTGTAACTTAACTACTCCAACGACTAATCAAATCTGTTTTGGTTTATTATTCATTCTGAATAATAACCCTATGTTTTCGGTCACGAAACATTTTTTACAACCCCCCCTCAAGATTTGATACTTTAGGTTTCAAGACTTGGAGATTCCAAATTTGCAATGTCCATCCACCGTCCCCCGTCCGGGCCGTTTTGTGCCTTTAACGTTGTCTACAAAATTCGTTCTTTCGCACAAAAATCCGATTTGGTATCTAGTTGTGCCTGCCATCTCGGCTATCCGATCAGACGAAGCCTGTGGTTGTAATGGGCAAAAAATGGTTGAAAAAATTAACGAAACGCAGTACAACGCAGGAACTACAGCGTCCCTCCCTCCCTCCCGTCTGAATAAAAAACAACCAGTGGCAGGGCGTCCTCGCCTCGCGGGCGGGCGGCTCAACTCCCCTTTCGCCTCGCAACGGGTTCGCTTTCCCCGACCCGACGCGGCAAAATCATCAGACGTTTTGTTTCCGTAGTTCCATTGTAGCCAGGACATGTTTCGTATGGTTTACTAGTATTCGATGCTGAATCGAATGGGATGGAGGAGCACTAATACTAGGTCAAGCTGTTCATGAGAATAATAAACCATTGTGTAATAATTTTCAGGGTTTTTCGTTTACGGTATATGAACATGGTTGAACGTAGCTCAACGTTCTACATAGGAACTGATGGCGCATGAGATTCTGGAATTTATTGAGTTGCTCCTACTAATGCTACGGCACTTATCGAGTCATCAGTGTAGGTGACTCATGACACCGCAAACTTGAATCTTCTGGCCGCTGACACGGTCGGGTTTCAACTGGGGCAAAAGCGACCGAAACACAATCTAACTGGGGAAATTTTGTGGATCGAACTGGGGAAGGAGGCCCGTCAAAATGCGACGTAACTGGGAAAGTTTTAATCGGTAACTTCGTCGTGATGGTAGAATTGTCCTGTCGTCTTCACGGGGATGCCTCGTTGTAGGCATAACGATGCGCGATCTTGGTGAAGTACTCCTCGATGTCGTTATCCTCCAAATATGTAGAAAAACAGTGGGAACGACAGGTAACGAGTATAATCTAATCGTCGCATGATGACTGTGATCTTTGCCCCAGTTCGATTGCCTTTTCTTTGTCAACACGGCCCCAGTTCCGCTCTCTTCCAGGCTCCCCGACTCACCGTTTTCCCCTTTTAGAGCGTGGCCGCTGACACAGCGCTGTTAGCGACAGTGTCGCAGTATTTGAAGCCAAAGTGTTGGCTGAAGTAGCTGGTACGCAGGAGGCGGTTAATGACCGCAGAGCTAGGTACCTTCTTCAACCGCCCAAGGTCCTCCCTCGGACCAAACGTCCAACACATGCCAACTTGATTCTCATGAAAAGGGTATTGTTAACTGTTTTTGAAAAAATAGAAAATTTGTTCTCAAGTTCAGTGGCCCCAGTTTTTTGGGCATTCCTCAGTTTTGTTCTGTACAACCAACCTAAGATCTCCCGGTCAATGGACGTCTGTTTGTAACATTTCAAGCCCCGCTGACAGTATTTCATGACCCGAGCCGACAATAGGGATTTACCAGTGGGGTTTCACTTGCCATCTCTTGCCTTAAGCATTCACAACCCCCAAATAGAATATAAATTATAACAGATACTTTCCTTGGCTCTACAAAGTATTATGTAATCGGGTGAAACATTTTTTTCGAGTTTTCTTCAGATCTTTACGTTATTCAGACCCTACTGAGTCTGGAAAACAGTGTTTGGGAAATGTTTATGTGTCTGAGAAAACGACCGTACCAAATCAGTTCAAACTTGATATCTAGCCCGCACGTTACCATGGGACGTCAAAATAAGGGTATGAGCAAAACCCACCGACAGTTGAAAGTTAACTATAGTTATCATAGTGATCAAAACACAAAGTTTTTTTTCTCAAAAATAGCTCTGACAATTTTGATTACATTTTTTATATTGATAGCTCGTAATAAGACAATTATACCATAAAATTCCCATTCTTGGGAAAATGGCGAGAGCAGCACAATAAACTATCAAAATTTTCGACGAAAATGGGTTTTAGCACAGTGTTTTATAACTTATAAGCTCCGCTGAAATGTTAATGGAAAGTTGAAAAAATTGGTGTACTATTCCAATGCAATACCTATAGAGTGAGCGTTTAAAAAAGCGTTTAAAAACTAAAAATTCCTAAATCTTAACTACCGCCGTTTTGCTTACTACCAATTTCTAAACGTTTTTACCCAATAACTCTGCAAAAGTAATTACTATCGTCCTTCAAAAAATCATGTCTACAGCCTCATTAATTTTCTGTGTACCAATTGCTCAATAATGCTCCAGGAATGAGTACGAGCAGCACAATAAATTCAGGAACTGTAAGCGCTACCGCGTCCTGCTGCTGTGAAGTGTTGTTGTATCAAGTTCAAATGAACTGAATGATAAATGAATTGATTTAGTAAAAAAAGCCATGTAAAAAGTGAATTGACGTAGAGGTAAGGAAAGTTGTGTGTTACAACGCACCAGATATTTTTCGAACGCTTTAGTTTGTTTTAGATAATGTGTAATTTATGTCCGCGTAATTGACTGAAATACTCTGTCGCCCTGAGATGAAAGACCAACAGTTCCGGAGAGGAGTTTTTTTCAACTGGAGAGAAATCTAAAACGAAACTCCATGTTGTGGAGTAACAAAAGTTGAAGTAGCTTTACCCTCTAGTTAACCGCAACAGCGACGATGTCGTACAGCAACTTGGTCCTTGGAGCGGTTGAGTTCTGAAAACAGTTGAACGTTTGGGTGCCCCCTATGATGGAGCTAAGTGGTTTCTTGTCGTCTAGTGATTCGAATATGAAGATGAAATGGTCGTATTCGTTAGGACGAGCAAAAAAGGGACGGCGTGAGTGCTGGACTCGCCAGCAAAAACGGACGTCGTTCTGGTTCCAGGTGCGTTGAGCACATCCCTCAGTCCCGCCCTTAAATACGACTCCCTGTATTTGTCTAAGACGAAATTAATTAAAGTGCCCTGCCCCGCGGTTTTTTTCCCTGTTCCCTTTTTTCGGTCTTCTGCTGTCGGCCGCGTGTTATACGAGCTCGTCTGTTCAAACACAACACCTATTGACCCGTTTCCATTGAATAACCTCCGCTGCAAAAGTTTCCAGTCGCCTGCGACAACCCCGTTCCTGTCCAGTCCAGCTTCACAACACCCCTCTTCACACTCACCCCGACATCCTCAAAACCCCATTCACCTGCCTTCTCTTTTTTATTGTTATTTTTAACTCCTTTTACAAAAAGGTAACCGAATAAAGTTCACCGAGGCCTCCTTTTTTTCTTCTTTTTCCTCTCGTCAGTTTTAGGGTCGTATTACAAAGTGCCGTTGACGACTGGAAGGGGGAGAGATGGAAAAGAAAAAGAGAACCTTTTATTTTCCAACCGTTTTCAGTAAAACAACTAAAGAAAAGTCGTACAATAAAAAAAAAGGTATTGTGAGGAAGGATTGACGCACGTTGAGTTATTGACTTGTTAAAAACTAGATCTTGCTTGAAATCGAAGGGCAGTTGTGGGTTTTAGCCTTTTTTGAGATATCGGTTATTCGATTGGAATGACTATTTCCTTTTTCTTCGAGCCAATGACGCTCGTAGAGAATGATGAACGACAACTCCACGTTATCATAAAACAATGTGAAAACCTCACTCTAGCGAACGATGCATGTTTGTCGTTTACAATTAATTTTTAGAAGCAATAGCTAAAATTTAGCGGTTTCTATCACTTTAACGACTAATCAAATCTGTTTTCCAATAATTCACTGTTATACGTAGGAACTACTGGCGTTTAACATTGTGAACGTTTTCGAGGTTGCTCCTGCTTATGACAATGTGAATCGTAAATGCGTAGGTGATACATGAGACTGTGTGATGGCTCGTGTTTACGGCTTTGGAATTGTCAGGTAAAAGTGAGAGGAATGATACTAAGCTAAACGGCCGTAATAGCATGAAAACCATAGAGTTTAAGTAGAGCTTAGGAACGTTGTGTGTTGTGCGAATAAATTTTATTGAGTTCTCATGAAAGTACCATTGCCTCCTTTGCTCGCTAGTATTTGTACAGTATTTGTCCTTGAATTCTAGAACAGTGGACGCGGACCTTAAACAAACATTCACTTCTTAGGACATTACTTTGAAATCTTTGAATGATTTCTGAGTTCGATTGAGCTGTGTAACCCAATAACTGAGTTCCGTAAATCCAGATGGGCTTCGGTATATTTTTACTTTCCTTGCTCTACGAAGTAGATAGAAAAGTTATGTAATCGGCTGAAAAAAAAATTTTGAGTTCTCATCAGATCTTTACGTTTCAGATCCCCCTGAGTCTGAAAAACACTATTTGGGAAAATGGTCTGTGTGTGTGTGTGTATGTGTGTCTGTGAACGATTTTTAGAGAAAACCACCGTACCAAATGAGCTCAAACTTGATATCTCGCCCGCAGGTCACCATGGGACGCCAAAATAAGGGTTTGAAAGCTCCACCGAAAGCTAACTATAGTTATCATAGTGATGAAAACACCAAATTTTTTTTTTCTCAAAAACGGCTCTAACGATTTTGATTACTTTTCTTATATTGATAGCTCTCAATCAGGCAATGATACTATGAAATTCTTATTCGTGGGAAAATGACGAGAGTGGCACAATAAATTAACCAAATGTTCGACCAAAAGCGTTTTTCGCGCGGTTTTTTCCTTATAAACTCTGCTGGAATTCTTGTAGAATGTTAAAAAATTGGTATTGTAGTCCAATCCAATACCTAAAGGGTGAGTGTTTAAAAACGCTCATGAGATACATGGGGCTCACTCCAGAAATTCCTGAATTTCAACTACTGCCGTTGCGCTTACTACCAGTTCTAACAGTTATTTTCCAATAACTCTGCAAAAGTGATTACTATCCGTTTTTTTTAAAATCGCGTTTACAGCCTCATTAATTATCTGTGTACCAATTGCTCAATAATGGTCCTGCAATGAGTACGAGCAGCACAATAAATTCCGGAACTGTAAGCGCTGCCGTAAAGCGTTATTTGACCAAGTTCAAATTAACTGAGTGATAAATGAATTGATTAAATAGAATTAGCCATGTACAAAGTGAATTGACGTAGAGCTAAGGAAAGTTGTGTGTTGCAACGCCCCAGATATTTGTATTGAATACGGTTGTGAGTGCTTACCCAGTTCTCTCAACAAAGAGTTTTGGGAGCAGTGAGATCGGCTTATGATCGCCAAGTGACACAGATAAATCTAAATTTGCTCCCTGCTGTGCCCATTGGTTTGCGTAACTTCCTTGTTTATAGCGAGCCCCACAAAGTTCAAAAATTAAAATGAAGTAAACCAAGTATTGACCGTTATATCGCGCATACAACTCGACCTCAGCCCCGGGGGCTTCGACGAACGGTCTGCAAACATTCAGTACGCGAAACGCAAAGCCGGTGTTTGCTTTGGGACTGCCTCGTATACCCACCTGACCTCCTAATACAATCTGCATACCAGATCAACCTATTCGTTTCTCATTCAGTTCGTCCTCAGACGTTCTGCTGGTCGAGAGTTTTCAATTTCTTTGGAGCTGCTGTATCCTCCTGTGATTCTGTTTATATCTGCAGGTGTTTCCCTCGTGCTGTCCTACAATGAGTTCAGTGTTGTCTAATGCGAAAATATCTGCGGAAGTATTTGTGACTCTGTTGGGCCCTCCGCCAAAGGTCGAGTTACCACTTAGCTTCGATATCGTAACAAACCACACAGCGAGTGGTTTTCGAAAATTAGGGCTGAGGAAAACCTGAACCGAGCATTGAGATCTGACTCAGAATGAAGACTGTGCGTTTGATGAAAACGTAAATCGTGTTGAATGGTAAATACTGATCTAGAATTTTTATTAAAAAGAGGAGGCCCTTCTCTTTAATGAGAGCCTCCCTCAACCCCACGCGCGATCCAGCGATCGATATCACCCTAGGAACTGATCTTATGTGTTTTTCATTCAGTTAATATGAACGTTCTACATACCAACTGCTTATACTTATACCTAGGACATTATGAGTCATCAGTGCGTAGGCGAGACATAAAACTATCAACGTTATTATTCTGGGAAGTATCGTGCTTACTATTTGGAATTATCTGGCAAATGCTGTGAGAAATAGTTTGAACTCTGTTGAGAGGTTGCTCCTCATTATAATATGAGCATTATTCAACTCCCGCCCTATAGGTAGTTAATTAGCCTACAAACCTGGTTTTTCTGAAAACGCTAGCATTACTTTAAAGGAAAGTCTTACTGTTCAGAAAACCCAACGTGTAACTGTCAATACTTGGAGCAGGTCTTAGCTGCGTTGCAAAATGAGTCAGGCTGGGCCCGCAGCATCGAAAGTTCGTTGGGAACCCTCATTGCGAAGGCGTTCGCTGCCGACCAAGCAGCTAGAGATACTGAAACCCAGAGGGCGGCAAGGGAGCTGATCATGAGCCCTCTGGACGAGCCCGACGTCCCATTGTGGCCCTTGCGATCTTAAAGCCCAATAAATCTCTTGAGACGGATAGAATAGAAAGCAACATGCTAAGGAAGGCTGAGCGGACAATCTCCAGCGATCTCCTTAAGTTATTTGATGACTTTCTGTAGGTCGTCAGTCAGATTCACGATCATGGAGACCCCATATTCTCCATCTTCTTTCCATATTAGGCAAAACATTGGAAATCTTGATGTTGCAGTCCCTCGAAGGAGTCTTTGACCGCAACCTCACAGGCTGGCAATGCGGGTGTACCAAAGAATCGTCCTCGCAGGATGTCATTGTCAAAGTTAGCAACATTTCCTGCTGACACCGGCTAAGTACGTAGCAGATTCTAACTTACGGGCATCAGCTCTCTTTTTAAAAATTGGCCGGTTGCATAACTTTCCTTCCTACTCCACAGAGCTAAGGAAAGTAAAAGCGGCTCGAGGTCGCCTTTTCATGCTCATTTGAACTAACCCAAACTTTGAGGAAATTTGAGCGACGTACCAGGAAACGCACTCAGGATTTTGTTGATATGGTAGAACGCTTCACTTGCCGCCTCCTTTCGGCGGACGTTCCGTACACAAATCAAGTTGAAAGGGAAAAAGAGGTAAATATTCGCCAGAAATGTAAAGAAAGGGTGAACCAGGAAAGTAAATAAAATCAAGGCTGCAGGGATTCTCTTCGAACCGCGGCGTAACGACCAAAAGAAACTACTTCCGTCTGGATACGGCAGACGGGATTGAAAGAGAAGACGTAGACGAAGGAGTTTTATTACCGTACTCGATTTGAAAGCGAAGAAACGAAGTAATAACATTGAGCTTGAGCTACAGAATGAGAGGGCATTAAAAAGTTTCGTTCCTCAGTTCTGTGCCCCCCCAAACGGGAATTTCGACTGGTGATGTTGAATCAAAATGTCACTACACACAGAACCTTGATAGCTTTTTTAAAACTTCTGTGGAAGATGAAATCTTCCATCCACGCTTCTGTAGGTTTTTACACCCCGCAACGTAATATAAGCCTCAAATCGATTATGCACATAATTATTCGAAGTATTGAAAAAAGCTGCCCTTTCGGCTTCACAAACCCTCTATAAGCGCAGATAACATACCGTTAGAGTTGAAACATGAAAGCAAATTACATGCTTTAGCATCTCGATTGTCTGATTACTGATTCTGTACCTTCTTCTAACTCTCAAATGGCCCGGGAAACATTAAAAAATATCTGGTGCGTAGCAACACATAACTTTCCACAACTTCCGATGACCTGCCATATACGGGCGTTGTATCTTCGTTCAACAGATTGCTACAGAAACGTTTATGGAGAAAAAAGATTGGGTTCCAGTTTAGTTGAGAGTACTTCTTAAGTTTGATTGAAGCCATTCAAGCAGTTTTTGAGAAAATTGGAAAAACGGTAAATTGATATGCTACAAATCTCTTTTTCCGAGCTACCATGGCTTATATCTCCGTTCAGCAGATAGATACAGCAATAATTACGAAGAAAAACGTGAATATAGGTTGCTAAAAGACACAGATTGGTCAACTCCAATGCAGTAGTTACTTTGGACATTACGATTATCTCAGTTCAATGGACCGTCAGAGGAAGATTTATTGAGAACAATATGTAGTTATTAACTATGTTGGGCGCACGAGAAGGTTGAAGGTCGAAAAGAGTGAGGAGGACTGTATTATGTGCAATGAATTGAGTAGAGTTTGTCTACAATATGGCGGCACAAGGACGACTCGGAATGTGGGTGAACTTGTGCGGAAACTGTACCGGAAGAAGGAGCGAGTTTTCCGAGAGTAGATGGACGAAAAAGTATCTGCAAGGGGACGACGAGAGCGACCTTCGTGAGAGTTCTAGGTGAATGAATTTGGGTGGAGCTGTCTATTGTGGAGAGGAATCTGAAATTGATGAGAGGGAAAATGAAGAAAGGAAAAACCCACTTCAGTGAAAAATAACTGCAGAGATGGAATTTCCGCAGGTCTGAGGTTGTTTGCGGAAACAATGACTTTGCCATTAGAGCCATGGAGTCCCGTTACTGCAGGCGCTGGAACTCTGAAGTCAAAAAACCCAGACTGATTTGATTTGGCGTCGAACAAACTCTTGCGAGTTAGGCGAAAATCGTTAAAGTCGTTTTTCCAAAAGCGTTAAATCTCGGGGTCACCGTATTTTCATGGAGATATTTACAAGTAAAGTTATGTAACAACTAGTTGAACATAATTTGAAAGTTTAATCAATATCGTTAGGGCCGTTTTGAGAAAAATGCGTAAACCCCTAGTTTTTCGTACATTTTCGTCCCCATCCCCTTTCCAATCGACCGAAATCGCCCATAACCATATTTTCGCGTCTACAAAAAATCAGGAACAAAACAGTAAAAGAACCAGCTCAATCGGAGTAGCCGTTCTTCCGCAAATTGAACTACATACACACACGGACCTCGCGCCTTCCATTTGTGCTCAGGCGTCAAACCGAAAGCCCAACTGTGTGTACTCGAGTTAACGGCCTCCTCTTACTGGGTTTCAAAAAATCGTTGTAAGGATCCACCAATACAACAACCAATACAAAAACTACAATATAATGTTATGTTCTTTTAGTTGGCCTCCTTTTCAGAAAATATCCCGTTCCCCAGGGTGTTCGTCTTTTTGGAATAAACTCTCCATCCTAAATCCCTCCCCTGTGCGTTTGGGGAGCTCCCAACTTCTCCTCAGACGAGCTTTTCTTTTCTTCAATGTTTCTCCAACAATAATGTGGTCGCTGATTTTCCGATAAACTGCTGGAACGATTTCAATCAAATCTATGGAGTTACTGTCAACCAAGTAGTACCGACATTTTGTTGTTGGTAAATGTTTCTGTAGAAATGCGTTGAATGATGATTCAGCACCCATATTTATAGCAGATCGCCGAATTTACGGGGGTGTGGGTAAGTTGTGTGTTGCTATGCACCGAATTTTTTTTTACGGGGTGCAACACTTTGGGTAGTGGGAAGTAAGAAACCGCAAACATCAGAAACTACGTTTTGCGAAAACAAAACAGAATAGCATGAATTTATGGTTCGCGAAGTCGATTCCTGCTCTCGGACGCCTATGTTCCTTGTGACTCGTTATAAACACGATCTCGAGATGCTGTTATCAGTAATAAGTGATGACCCTTACGCGTTCGCCGTTCCGATGATCTATCCGGCTAGACGTCGTCTTTAGTTTGAAGAGGGTAAATGCGTCGTGATTCGTAACAATGTCCCCTCTGTCGAGACGAGGGTTACATGAAGAGTGCTTTCGCAGTTCGTAAACCTCCGATGATGACTGTGGACCGAAGGAGATTTGAAGTAGGTCGTTAGTAGACGTTGTTCGTCCTTCTGAAGAGTGAGATGTGATCTAAGCAACTCAATCATGATCAATTGCAATATCCCGTGTCCAAACACACCAGTAGCACAATGTAGTGCTTTGGAATGTAAAGTTCTTGTGAAGTTACATATTTATTTATTTATTCCGACTGTGACTGTACAATTTTCGTTTGAAGTTTTGACTGAAACGATCTTCTACTTCAATAATTTGCCTACACCTATTAATCAGACACTCCTACTCTGCCAAAGTGATCTTAAAAATCGAACAACGTTGTTTACGCCTTAATTTTGTAAGCTTCAGGGAGCCTCCGTTTAATTACGAAAAGATAAATATCGTTGTATAACCGTTGCGTGTCGAAACCTAAAGTAACTGTTGATGGACGAAACGGCTTTAGTGGACGGATAAATGGTGAAACATACTCGGAATGAATCGCTAAGAAAGGTGTTTGATGGGAGTGATAGTGAGCTGGGAGATGCAGGAATGGGAGTTCGAGGAGCACGTAAGAATTACAAAGTCTAAACCCACCCACCATTCCTTCGGCTCTCCTGTATCAACCGAAACCAATTGTGCTATTCTAGTGAATCAGCTGCAAGATCGATTCATTCAGAAGAGTCCACTTCTCCAGAATAATTTCAGTATTTTCCTTGACAACTCCCGTACATTTCGTATGACAACTTCGAACGTTTTATAACGCGTGACGAATAAATTGGTCCTTCCCAGAACTATGACCTTTCAAGTGTCAGTTACATTTTTAATTTTTACTTACTGCGTTTAAACAAACCCCGTTCACAAGGTTTTGTCTGATGGCAATCCCAGCCTTTAGCTCAAAACACACAATTTCTAAGCCGTGTCCGCTCTGTTTCTCTTAAAACTTATGATAAGAGCTCGGTAATGTATGTTTCAATCTGCGACGAAATTCGTCTCTGGAAGTGGAAATTATCAAATTTTGTCGTAAAATAAAAATTTATTATTGAAGCTGCAAGGCCGGACGTGTACACGGCATTGAAACGGAAGAAAAGGTAAATCTTACTGGGTATAATGTATTAATTTAAATGAATAAGAAATTAAAAAGTCTTCTCGATTGTCGATTGAAAAACTAAAAATGAATTGGGTTTCGCAAAATGTACAGAATTGGTGCACCTGGGAGATTAATCGTCGTTGAGGCGAATGCACAAGGGGTCCGTAGTAACGGCAAGAGCGGATTCAGACCCTGGGACGAGGAAAAGCTGTAAGTGCCATCGAAAGACCAACGGTCGTGGGACCATTCTGGCCTTAACAATCGTTTGACCCAAAATGGTAACACAGGAATGCACAGCCTGCGGCCTTGCGTTGGTGCATTACCAATTAGGGGCACGTCAGGTGGCTGCCTCTGCAGGGCAAGGTAGGTTGAACGGAGCAATCCAACTCTTATCCAAGGCAAGGCCTGACAATGCTGGAATGTGCGCTTGCTCTGCAGACATCGCCGTGGTCGAGAGGTCGCTGGAGAGCAGTCATCCCTTCCTTCGTTTTAAACTGCGGGGTCTGAGGGAAGTAGGGGCCACCTGGTTGGACCTCTCACAGGCATCACAAATGCAGAATTGTAATTGTCTGCGGTCGGCAGGCGTTTCCCCTTTTCCTCGGCTGACCGGATGAATGTTGCGGGCTCTGTTCTGAGTCTGCCCGTGGCATATCAAACCATCTGTCGCAAATCTCGGTGTAGCACTACTTCCAGATAATTATCCTCCCTACGCACTGTTCAGTAGTTTGCAGTACGTGCTCTTGTGCCGTTGTATCGTAAATTCGCAAATCTATGGGACATAATTTTTCATCTTCATCAATTTTAGAAAACTGGCTCCGAAAACTAGCCAGTTTTTGGTTTCTCAACCGAATTTGATCAACTCATTTTTCGGAAGTTTTTCTCGACCGGGGAAAGTTGGACTCTACCAAAAGAAATAAATATCTGGTGCTTAGCAACTTTCCTCACTATACCGGGGCGTCATATATTCGAGCGGGTTTTAAGAAAATTAGAAAAACTATCATGTATTGATCGACGTATCTTGGCAGAGTTCGCCATATACTTTCGCACGATACAAAAATACGATGTGCGTACGCGCTCCAATTTGAGGGTGTATGGCGCCAAAAGTACGTATCCATTCCGTCAATCCTGCAGCTCCTCGTAGCAGCCAACATGAGTGGGTTTAATTCTAAACCATTTTTCCCTGAGTTGAGGTCACAGAACATTTGGTCGTATCACATCAAAATCACAGTTCTTCAGGTCACCTTCAGGTTCATGATCCCTTTTCTAAGTAATGTTAGGCTGACACGTGGAAGACGCGCCGTCGAGAGCTCATTCACGCAGTACGAACAGTTGTACTGTCAGACATTGGGGAATAATAAATCAATATTACAAAGCAGACTGGAACTGAGAGCGGTCCAACGGCCGTTCGATTTGCTCGTATGAAAAGCGGAAGAGACAATGGCAAGTTTCCCATTCCCGGGTGACCCGCTTCACAAAGGCCCACGAAGGAACCTCCCTCTAACAGCATAATTACTTCGATGTTTAGTTTGAGGTTTTACCCCATGAAAAGGGGCGGAAGTCGTTGGTGCCGTTTTGTTTAGTATCCACCAGAATAACGTTTGTTCTAAAAAGCCCTTGTAATTTAAAACTGCGCTCAGCCCCGCGAATCACAATGACGCCAACCACTATCTCTTCTCTTAATCTTCAAGAGTTGGAAGTGAAGCGGAGGATGCCCTTAGTCTCCAGAGCCACTTTCTGCTGCAGAGCCTTAAATTCTCAAAAATTGATGGCGTCTTGAATTTCGACGCTTGTTTGCAAAATTTTCTTGGAAGCAATTTATTGAAAGAACCACGAAGGTGTATTGAGCTGTATCGTTAGAAATAGTTCATTTTCAGTCACTTTGCTGGCTGCTCAAAGTTGAGTCTACTTTCTTCATGGGAAATTGCACTATACTTCAATAGTTGTAGTTTCCTAATATTCTAATAGACATTATTAAATTTCTTCGTATGAAAGGTCCTTAGCTGGCCAGACTTTCAGAAATGAGACCGTTTGAACCTAAACCACAGGAAACTCCAAACTACCCCTGTTAATCAATATTTTGAGCCCTGCACAACACAATGATTAGTATTTCCAGAGCCGACGATGTACTTTCCCACTCTTGGAGCGTTGAGCGGGGTTTTCCTGTATTTCCCTCCTCTCATCTTATTATTCACCCCTTGTGTTTCTTCCTCCCTGGGTTTGTCTGCTCTAGAACTCACATCAATTCAACTGTCTACTGATTTTACCAGTGAGTGTCGAGTAAACTCTCAGTCTGTGGTGACTTGTTACTCTGAACTTTCACATGAATCGATTATGATCGATATTCAGTCGCGTAGCTGTCGTTTTATTAAAGCGACGTTTTGGGATAAGGTGTCCGCTTGTTCCCATCTACTGATTGATGAGTTCGTACTTCAATACTCAGCAGTATTGTTAAAATGCCTACTCTGGTACTTAACCAGTAGATCGGAACTGGAGGGAATCACCAATGTAAGTGTTATGTGGAGAAATGTTGACTAATGCTTCAATCCTGAGCGTCTGTATATTTAACCCCGCAAGTAATGAAAATGTGTGGACTGTAAGTGTGATGGGGAAATGACAATAAATTATGGGAAATAGCTAACAATAAATAATTTACTTAATAAAAACTAGAAAACAATGTTTATTTGGCGGTTGAACGGGATAAGTGGTTGCTGAGAAGAAGTAGAAGTTCGTGCGGTAAAAATTGGTTAGAATGCGGACCTTTGTAAACGAAGGACTCCTCCGTGAAACAAAAGCTGTGGAGATAAATTTGCACGGCAAATTGTTTAGTTCGAACGTCGAAACTCACGAACAGCAGTGGCCACCAAACTCAAAAAAGGGAGAATTGGGAAAATGTCTCGAACGCAGGAAATCGCAACTGGTGATAAGGTTTGTCCGCGATCAAAGGCAATCACAGACCCTTGGTCGGAACGGAAGCAGGTAGTCCGATGATAAGAATGCGCGATAAGTTCCTTGCTCAACACTTGGCAAGGGGGTTTTGTTTAAGAATCTCCTTTACCTTTTGGCCAACGTGTGACCCCTGCCGACTTCACTCGCACCTTAAGATATTTCAACAGTAAGATATTGTCCCAAGGTGTAGACTTAATAAAATTACGTTTGAATGTTGATTTAATGATGTGCTGTGTAAAAAGTTCTTTCTGTACACGAAACACTCCTATATTGTCAAAGATAACAAATTGAACTCAAGTTTTCATAATTGAAAACACAATATAATCTTTTTTTTCGTTGTCGGAAACACGTAGTCGTCAAATTTGTTGATCAAGAATAAGCCAAATAATTTACAAGTTGATAGAAAAATCAAAACGCAAAATAATTATCACTGGATGAGAAGAGTTCCCTTAAAGCAGGTTCTCAGTGTTTCTGTTATTTTTTAACTGTCTTTCGTCCGTTCTTCGTTCGAATTAGTGCGCGATCAATTGACTTCAGGTACTTTGACTCTGGTGGACAACATCCCTTCTCCCTTGTTCCAGTTTTTTACTGCCTGTCTTTTCTAATTTGTGCTTTCTACGAGTATAACCACGTTTCACTCCACTGAAGGACAGTTCTCTGACGTTTTGCGGAACTCTCCTGCAATCTGCACGTATTTCAGACTCTGGTAGGCTTGAAATGGATAGTTGTGTGTTCGATTTTAGAAAATTCCCAAGGAATTTGTGGGTTTGCTGTTATTGAGGGAGGGATGTTTAGAGCACTACAGCATAGTGAAAGTGTGGTGCTGGGGTGGGGTGGGGGATGCTGCACCAAAACTGGATCTTTTATTTGGAAACGTAATATGACTTTCCTGTCGCCGTATTGTTCCACGTCTTGAAAAATAGCGGCGCCTGGAGGTCGGCGTGAAACTTTTTATTAGCATCCGACAAGTGCAATCGCTTTCGGAATTTGTCGAGCTCCTCGAAACACCTACTCGTTTGAAGGAAAACTAACAATTTAGGGGGTTCAGGTTGAGGTTCAGTGTTGCATGAATAATATAACGACTCCGAGGTTCTGTGCTTGCGAACGAAAATCTGGTGAGAGTCTACACGCTGGAGAACGTCGACAGAGAGCGGCTGTTGTGAGACAAGTTCGCAAGCTGTTGAGATTTCCCTCCGACAGAAACCCAGATGGCTTTCCTCCCTCGCAACTCTCCACCTCTCTGAATACCAACCGTTCGCGCCAATGCAAATACCCAAGTGTTCAACTATTCCCAGGAAACTTTCCTCCGGCAAGCGACTGAAAGTGGAGCTGGCGCTGAGACTAGGGTTGGAGCTGTTTTACAATTTGGGCTCAGAAGTAATAAACCTGCTTGTCGTCGCTCGCGCCTTTTCTTCTGAAGAGGGAAACGTGGAATAAGTTTAGCAACAAGGATTCGATTTTCTTAAAAAGTGGACCGGCTTCTGTTAGGAAATGTTGGCTCAATTCCTTCTTTGTGTCCTAAAACTCGCGCCGTGACGCAAATCGAATTTTGAGAAAAAAAAACCTTTTTTTCTGTTGGAGACGAATTTCAGCCTATACGGCGAAATCTGATTACGGCCCAGCTCTCACGCCATACTCTCTCGAGCGTGTTGCCCCCAACTAAAAGAAGGAAAGATGAAAGAAGGAAGAAACACGTTGGGCCCGTTTCTTCATTCGCTGTTCAGCTGTTTGTGCTGATTCATTAACATCGGTATTTATGTTTTCGATGGATATCCAGCAAAGGATACGTAGCGTCGATGTTCAATGCGAAGGTGGCAGGAAAAAGGGTATTAGAAAATTGCTCGAAATGAGTATTAGAAAATGGGAACACAGTGAGAAGTTCAATAAAATCGTTTTAACAATTAGTGTTGATAACGAGAAGAAAAACATTAATGGACATTTTGGCAAGAGCAACGAAATTGGGTGATAAAATACAGCGAACTCATCGCATAACTTTCCTCACCCTCACGTGCATTCAACGTTTTTTGTCACTGGCACCTAATTTAATTTGTGTTTCATTCACTTTATATAGAAGAAGCCGTACCTACTTGAAAACCGCTGGCACTTACGGCTTGGAAATTTATTGATTCGCCCCCTAAGTGGGTGCCACCACTATTACTGAGACTGTCAACTTCATTTTCCCCTGAGAAGGGTCGTGTTACCGTTTCGGAATTATCGGATAAAAACTGTGAGGAGCGGTAGTAAGTGGAGGTTGGAATTCCGGAATTTCTGGAGTCTCTCAAATGATTAAAGTTAACGCACCTGTTTGGTGAGTCCGTCTCCTCTGGTGGGCGAGATACCGTGGGTGAGCGCTTACGATGTAAACACTACAGTATCTCACCAGCAAGAGGAAATAGACTTAAGTAATTTACCTACTGGTCGAACTAATTACTTTAATACCTGCACAA
The DNA here is from genome assembly GCA_020466155.1 of Pachypeltis micranthus. Lineage (NCBI taxonomy): Eukaryota > Metazoa > Arthropoda > Insecta > Hemiptera > Miridae > Pachypeltis > Pachypeltis micranthus. The sequence goes on from CM035780.1 coordinate 2,226,368, forward strand.
ATGATATAATGAACGATATTAAGCTCTCATCGGATGTGTAATTCTTAGGACTTAATATAATCTTCTGACTATCCCGCAATTGGGATGTGCACCGCGGCCTGATAACCTATTGTGCCAGTCCTAATGCCTTACAGGTCAATGCCTAGCCTCCTGAGGAAAGCCAGTTTCGTTTTCGTTGGTGTCCATCCTGGGAGAAGTGGTGCCAAATACCAAAAGTTGCTTTCCGGTACTGGGCCAGGAAATGGTAGGGAGTCTCCTCATCCGTGCCACACCACCGCATCGAGGGGTGTCGATTATACCCATAACATAGGCGTGTTTTTTCAATTCTGCAGTTCCCGGTTATGATCCCAACAATCTGCCTTAAGTCCTTCCTCTCCATCCTCAGAAGGTTGCGTCTTATCTCACTAGATTGCTCTATGACAAAACGTTTCGTGTGTCTTACTCCTGCAGCATTCCAGACGTTCTGACGCAGTATTCTGGCGTGTTTTCGCACAGTCCTCTTGACTAGTGACAGAGAAATCCCACAACGCCCCGTTGGCCCAATAGGTACCGTAGACGATCCGCGTCTGGCTGGTCCGCCTTCTCATTTCCAATGATCCCCTTGTGTCCAGGAATCCCATACACATTAACTCCATTCACACTCGCTAAGGAGTTAAGCCACATCCTGCACTCTCGCACCAGTGTTGACGTGGTGCAGTAGTTCATCAGCGCCTTGCACGACGCTTGACTATCAGTCAACATGTTGATAGTTCTGTTGCTACAGCCTTTCTCATGCATTAAGATTGCCCCGGAGATAATAGCATAAATCTCTGCTTGTAACACCGATGGAGTGGGGCCTAGGGCAATGTGCGTCCCACTCCATTGGACTTACACCGTGATTCTGAGAAAAAAAACATGTGAGAGGTGCTTATAAGAAAAGAAATGCGCTAAAATTGATTTTCTTCGAAATTGTTGATAATTCATTTTTGGGCGAATGAGTTTTTTGTGGAACAGTCCAAATAAAAATTGAATCAGAATCTGTACTTGAGAGAAAACAAGATTGTTTTGATCAGTGTGGTAACTGAACTCGCGAGTGCTGTTGCTCGTTATTCCCTGACCTTTACTGCCTGATCAATGTGTAGATAATTGAGTTGACTGCTAACATGATGTTCATGAGGTTTTAGTTCTGGAATGGCGAAAACACTTTTAAACATCGACGTTAGATTAAATTCCGCAATTTCGGAGTTGCCGTCATTCTCTTATGACCGTTATTAAACCTCCATCGTGTGCGTATCGGCTTACCACTTGGTATTTGTCCGAATGCTAGTATCGTGTGATCGAGATTTATATTGAAGAACTGCACTGACGTCGCTCTTTGTCAACATTTTTGTTAATTTATTGGGCTGCTCTCGTCATTTTTCTATGGATGAGAATTTTATTATAACGTTCCGATGCCAGGAACCGATCCCTTTTGGAGTAAGCACCGAATCCAGAAACCAGAATTTCTATTGTCCCAATCCTGATGTCGCACAGGTTCATGACAAGCTTCCTGAGGAACGCCTGGCATCTCCTGCAAGAGACTCCTTTCATGTTATTATCCCTTGGGGAAGTTGTACCAAAGACCAGAAATCGCTCTTCATCAAGTCTCTGGCGCTGGGGAGGACATGGTAGGGCGTCTCCACATGTGTGCCATACGAACTGCATCGTGGGGTGTCGCCCTCCATAACATAGATGTGTTCGCTCATTTTGCATTGTCTCGTGATGATCCTCACTATGATGATGTCTCGCGTATTGGTCCGTTGGAGCGTTTGTAATGCCTCACTCCCACTACGTTGCATAGAGTCCGATGCATCCTCCTGGCGTATTCTCGCGTTGTCTTTGTCCCTCAATGAACATAGAGTAAGACGAACTGCAGGTACAGTAGACGAACTGAATTTGGCCCTATGGTGCGCCCTCTCATTTCCAGTGATCCGGTAATTTTTAACTCTATTATAGTGGGCTAAGAGTTGAGCTGCATCCTGCACTCACCAGTTTTGGCGTTGTGCACCAGTTCCAATAAGAGAGTGCTGCCCATGTAACAATTTTAATCACAATCGTTGGAGTCGTTTTCGAGAACAACAAATAATTAGCGTTCCTATCTATATAGCTAGTGTTGAACCACTTATACTGTAATTTTCTGGTCTTATGCTGTTCTCCAGGCCAATTATGAAATTTGAGGCGATTTGAGTTCAGCCGTTTTCTCTCCATCGCGTTCACACACACAGCCCGAGGATTTTGAACCTCAACACAAAATCGCGTAGATCACCGTCATCATCAGCACAGGATCCGCACATGTGTTTCAATAAATAAATGTTCTTCATTTGAACAATTCCCTGCTTAATGGAGACTGAATCCTTGGTAAGGGGGGGGGGGGGTCGACATGATCAACTAGACGCTTTGACCAGAAACAATATTATATGTTGGTTCTCCTTAATCGGTGGTAGAACAGGAATAGCGCGTTGGTGATGGTCTGGAATCCGGCGAGTGGAAGGGGTGTAATCATTGACACAGAAAGGGTATCGATAGATAGTAACAAGGCAGACCGCCACAATAATCTGAAATGGCGAGATTAGCATAAGCAACTTCTCCCTTCCTCCGATCCCATCTTCCTCGCCAGCCCTCTCTCGCGCCAATCCTGTTGGAGTGCACTGCTGCATATTCATTGCTTCCTCAGGGAAATCCCCAACCGCCTCCTCAGAGCTCCGCAGGGCAGGACCGCCCGAGTTTTATTCATCGCCGCACCAGCTTCCGCGCTTCAATGGCCGCTCGCCGCTCGTCGTTCCCGTCGCTCGCATCCTTTCTCCCAATCGTTAGAAATAATACAAAGAAACGGGACATGTGCCGTAGCGCGCCTTCTCGCCTGACGTCCAACTTTGATGAGGACGAAACCCCGCAGAAGTTGACTGATTCATGCGAGGTCTTTCACAAATTGAGGTTTCTTCGTCTTCCAAGACGCCGGTTCCTCGGAATTATTTCATTCCGCCGGTTCGCCAGGTGACCGCACTGTTCGCGTTTATTATTAATAGCCGTGTTATTTGAGTTGTGAAGAGGGGAAGCTCAACGTACCGCTTCGATCGCGCCAATCAACTCCAGTCTCCTCAGTTCCGCCACTTTTTCCCCGGCGACTTCCCTAGCGAGAGACCAATCAATTTTCCATCACCTGCCGACGAATCCTGTCGGATGCCGGCAACGAAACGTAGATCTGAGGCTGGCAGCTTCGTTTAATTACACGGATTTCCCCTAATCACATTCCTTACCCTGGGAGTTGTCGGAAGGTGCGCTGGGCGTTCCTAATTAATTTCAGATCTTCTCTTCAAACGCGCGCGCCGACAATTTGCTAAGGTCATCATCGGCTATCATCCTCTAGCTGGTCAATTTCTTCATGTACTGGTACAGAGTCAGATGGTGAGCCTGTTAAGTAAGGAAACGTAGCAGCAAACGAGACAAGTTGAAAAAGGTTGTTCGCCTAATTACGTGCTCAACCGTTCACCCAGTCGCACTGCTAACCTATTCATTTCCGGATACACCTTAAGAATCTCCTCTGGCCCACTCCTTTCGTTGAAATCTCACTTGGTCCGGGTCCTTCCTCCGATGTCTTGATTTTAATATTTGGTGCATAATTAAAATAACTGTTCATTCCAAGTCGAGAAATCGAATTAAAGCAACATGCAGGGTCGTATTAATGTTTGAAGAATTGTAAAAATATATTTAAGAGCTCTAAAAAAATCATTTGTGGAAATGGTTTGTGTGTCAGTAACTGAAACGGTTGAACCATATCGCAGAAATTGTTATTGACATTTTATGTCTTTACTTTGCTACATGAACTCGAAAATGTAACGCGGGATATGTAACGGAGAAGCGTCACGAAATTTGTGTTGGGTTAAGTGCATGGTAACGTCTGTTACAAAATCTAACGCTTGGTAACATCACACTTTTAATAGCCTCAGTGACTAAGTGATGATGTCAATTGCAATTGACGCGGCCATTATATCGAAACCATCAATGAGCACAATCAAACGTAGTTATCATTGCATTAAAAAAAACAAAAATAAAAGACATAAAATGTTCCTAGTGGTTGCGTACTTGTACGAAAGCTGTACCCACCGTTTGTGTAAAGGTTTCTTTCGTTTTCATTTGGAGAAGCAGACAAGTCATTACTATGCAAAGATGAATAATAACAATTCTTAAAACGAGTCATTTAATTTTACTTGTGTGAATTTAGCTCGCAACGCCAAATAAGGGACGAGTCAAACCGGCTCGAGTTGAATCATAGTTGTCACAGTCATCAAACCACCAATTTTTTTCTCAAAAATAGCTATAACGATTTTGATTCAATTTTTTGTTCGGACCGCATCCCAAACTTCTCATTTGTGAATAAGAGAGGAAAGGGGCACAATAAATTATCAACAGTATCGCAGTTTTTTCTTATAAATTCCGCATGATCAGAAAAATCAGGGTGGTGCTCCATTCAGCGATTTTTATGGCTCTAATCCAATCAATTTTCACTCGATTCATATCAACTCGGTCAAACACAACACGATTTACGTCGAAACCGGTACCTCTAACAGTTCAGAATTAATTGAGTTGCTCCTACATCATGCTACTGCCGTTATTGAGCCAACGTTGGCAAGGAGTTTCATGAGACTCACGACTCGATTTCTTTTGAATGGGACAGAATTTATCGTTTTGGAATTATCGGACAAAGAGTGAGAAGTGGTTGTAATTAAAAGTCTCTTAGAGTTCTTGGGTTTCTCCTAATTGGTTTGTGAACGTTCTTGTCTAAGTATTTTATTCGACTGCAGCCTCAATCTCATATGAATGAAATTTATAAGGAAAACAATTGTGCAAAAAGCATTAATTTATTGCGGGGTACTTTCGTGTTTTTGTGAACTGTTTGGGTCGTTAATCCGTTTTTGATAAAAACCAATGCGTGGGGGGGGGGGGGGTTCGACCACTGTGATAACTATAGCTAGTTTTTGAACGATTTTGGCTGTGCATAATTAAATGCGTTTTCTCTCAAGAGTGTTCACAAAGGCACACTCGTTATTTTCCCGAATTGTGTCTTTCAGGCTCAGTAGGCCTTAAAACTTGAAGATCGTAGGAGAACCCAATCCTTTTTTTCAGCCGATTGTATGACATTCTTTTTCTTTACTTCGTAAAACCCAAGGAAAGTAAAAATTATTGGTTAGAATAGTTAGACTCAAGAAAGCGTTAATGCGAACGAAGTTTCATGCGCGGTTTACACCAGGACAAGGGCAAGTATGGACAGTTTACAGAGGTGCAACAAATTGCCTCGGGCTACCAGCAAACGGTTCGCGAAGTGTGGCCCTAACCGTCGACATCAAAGAGAATCAATCCAAAAGATAGGTCAATCCGTGCGTTCTCCTGACGGGGCTTCGATTTTTGTCTCTAAAACCCCCGATTTGGCCGCCGATCCGTTTTCCTACCGAAGTTACTTTATTTTCCAACTTATTAGGTGATGTGGGGATGGGGGGCAATAAATTATCAAGATCTCCGTTTTTGCTTTAATATTCATTTTGAATAATACACCTGTTCTCGGGTAGGAAAGTTTATTATAACCAATTGAGTTGGATCCGCCGGTAGGCTAATTACTAAAGTTAACGTACCTGTTAAGTGAGTTCATCTCCTCTGGGTGGTGAGATACTGTGGTCGAGCAGTTTCGATTTCGATGTAAAGACATCACCATCTGGCCTCAGTCAGTACTAGGGTCTCTCAGTTGGTCGTGGTCTTTATATTCAAAGAAAAAGGTAAGCAGAATGGTGGAGCATCGTGGTAGGGGCGGAGGGGGAAGGAGGTCACGCACCTCTGGGGAATCCCACTACAGGTGGAGGGAAAGGAATGTGAGTGGTGAGTGGTGTGAATATAGTGTCGCATATCTCACCAGCCAGAGGAGACGGACTCACCTTACAGGTACGTTAACTTTAGTTTATTACACACCCCCCCCTCCCACCACCCTCTCAAAATGCAAGATCTGACACGTTTCGAGGCTCGAGGATTCCAAATTTGCAGTGTCCATCGCCCTGGCCATATTTTTCCTTTCACGCAGCGCAAAAATTCAATTTGGAATCCAATTGTACCCGTACACTAGGCAATCCGATTTAATGAACTCGTAGTTGTTTTGGGCAAAACATGGTTTAAAACATTAGCTAAAAACGAAATTTTGGCTGTTTTATTGCACTTACGTCGTGTTGTGTCGGATAGATATGGTCTCAGACGTATAGGACTGAGTTTAGATGGAAAACACAACGCTAGATCACAATGTAGCGAATGTATTTGTTAGCCCCTGGCCTGCGCACGTTTCCCACACTGCCTAGAAAATTTCATCACATAACTTTCATGGTGGTCAGGTGTGGATTACTGGTATTTTTCGAGGTGCCCTAAAAACAATGTCGTTCGCGTATCAGTTGTCGTTTCCCGGATTGTTGATATGTCCATGCTGTTAGTACGTTTCGACGCTGGATTGAATGGGATAGGTCACTGTCTCGCTGTACAAGAAAATAGTAATCCGTTGTATATTAATTTGCAGCGGTTTTTTTCTTTGCTATCTCCTTTACATCTAGCTCAATTGACGTAGGGAAACACGCATGAAATTACGTATATTAGTTGACTTGTCCGAAAATATCGCAGTTATGTTATGTCGCACCTGATTTTTTGCCTGTTAGTGTTTTGATTTCGAATGTCTCTGTAGGAGCTCGAGGATTATAAACCTTTCATTATGGGTTGGCGAGAAAAGTTGTGAGACGCGCCGCGTTTCTTACTTGCTTCTCGTCAATCAGTGACTGAAGGTTAATAGGTGGTACTGACGTGGAATATACGTTCAATCTGAAGATTGACAGGTTTTTCAACGCGGGAATCTGGGCGGCCGTGCCCCCGTAAACCTCCGTAGCTTTCCCTAGAGCGCTGCTCCTGAATAACTTTGACACCTTAATGAAACGTGAAGAGGAACCAATTATTTCCTCAACTTCGTAGGCGCCCATCATTTCTGTAGCGTCTCAGAAGTCGGAAGAAGAGAAGCCAGAGCCCCAGATTTTTCCTTTAGAGAAGGAAAATGTATCCTTAGAAGCGCGGATTATGGAAGTGCGATATCAAGTTTAGGGCGTCTAGCGGAATTAGCGGAGATCTCGAAAACACGACTTCATTTACCTTCTGAGTCGAAAAGTTTCTTAAGAGTCGAGGGAACCTTAAATGAGTTACAAACTCAATAATGAAGTTGATTATTAACCAAAGAGAAGACCCTCACCCCCCTCTTTCATCTTCATTGCTTACCTCACCACACGTTGTTTGCACCTTGCACTTTAGTTGAGCTCTTCAACACCTCCTACAGCCTCTCTTATGGTTATTTGGGTTGGCTCCCTGACGTATCAATTTATTGATTTATGTCAAGTGCGGGCTAGCCTAATTACGTTGCAGTAAGGCTTCTAGTGGGAGGGTGCCAGACATATTTTTCACTCAGTTCGTTTGAACATAACTTTCCGTTTTACGCGGAAGTGGTAGTGCTTCATATTCCGAAATTTATTGAAGTCCTCCTACTCATGTCATGGTCATTAATGAGCAATCCGCGTACAGGTGATTTATGGGACTGTCAATATGGTATTTCTGAGAAGGGTCGTGCCGCTTATTTTGGGATTACCGGGAAATAATTAAAAAATGGTAATAAGTTGAACGAGTATGAATTTGTGAATTTCTGGAGTTGCTCATAATCATCTTTAGAGCACAACATTATTGTGTAGATATTTTATTGGACAACCTAAGGATGAGAATTTTGTTGTTGCTGTCTACACGAAAAATTGAATCCAATTATTCGAGTCGATTTTGGGAAAAATATTTGTGGTTTTGGTCACTGCTCGGCTCAGCTCTACCCAGTCAGTTTGCTGCTCTCGGCTCTGACGGGAGTTCCTGAGCTCTGGGTCTTTCTCCAACTATTAACTCTAGCTGCCAATCCAGGAATCCCAAAGTCTCTCCCCGTCAATCAACTCTGACGTTTCAAGCCCTGCCAACTGAATATTATGACCCGAGCCAATTTTCCATCTAAAGTTTCTCTATTGGGGTTTTCCTTACCCCCTTCCCTGATCACATTTATTAGTCCTTGTTCCCTCGCTCAGCTCTCAGTTTCCCGTGTCATTTGAACTGTTGAACTTTGTCCCTCACATGCTCTAGTGTGTATTCCATTTCTATACTTCACAAATTTAACAACAATACAGTAAGTACCCTCTCCCATTCATCATCGAAAAGATCCCTTTTGTGAGGAGAAAATCCTCACTAATTTCCCTTGCTTGCAACCAATAATATCTCGGATAACTATAGTTAGTGTTGGACCGATTTTTGTCATGCCTTTATTTTGGTGCCTCATAACGACCTGAAGGCTGAATATGAACTTTGAGTCGATTCGGTTGAGCCATTCTCTCTGAAAAATGTCAACAGACGCTAACACAGAAAACGTTTTCCCAAATGGTATTTGTTTGACCCAGAATCTTTATGTCCTTTCCTACTACGTGGGGGCTAGGACAGCGAAAAGGGGTATGCGGTGAAACGTCAGGTATGAGCCGAATGTCGCCGCAGTGTACTGCGGGGATAATGCAATCGCGTACTAAACAACCAAAAAGAAGATAGTTTTATTTGCGACTTACTCCGTTCGGTCGGCCACCGCAACTTCCTCAATTTGCACTAGCGCATTAGAGTACAATGTTTGACTGATTTAGGGACTCCTCAAGGGGTCTGGAAACCTACGCTATTAGAGTCTCTCCTTCTGGAGTAGCTACTTTCCGAGGAATCCATTGAAAAAAAAAAAAAAAAACTTACGTTGGTCGACAAATCCTAATTGACGATAAAACCAGAGAACGAACAATCCCAACTGGACGTTCCAATCTGAAATAAGGGATGAGGGCAAAAACAACGAGAGGACGACACGGCGACACTCGAGGAGAAAAATATGATGTAGCGAGAACGACCCTCTGATGCTTCTAATCCTATTACTCCTTGTAAACCCCTCCTCGAGATCTTTCCTCAACCACTTACAACGGCTCCCGGAGTCGCTTCCACGCCCTTCTCTCCAGATACCACTGTTGAGAGTTAGGCGAAAAAGACTGCCGGTTGTTGGTTGTAGACGGGAGGGGCACTTCGTGACTTGACGCCGGTAAACAGCGACCACCCAGAACAGCAGCATTGTCCTTAAGCGTAGCTGCTAATTGTCTTTCTCGGGGTCCCTGCTAAACAATAGATTAGCTTCCATTTGCCGTGGCGGTATTTTCTACTCACAACCGACTCTTGTAATTTCGAACTACGTCACCTTTGCAGAGATTGAGTCTTCGCCACGGAGAACAATCTTTTATGCCTGAAGAAGTAGAACTAACTGATGGAGTAGGAATAAGTTGATGCAAGCAAAACATGCGCGGAGAAATATTTCGAATAGTATGAGATCGGGATGTGAGACAACGGAACTCGACCGGCGTCAAGTTTAGCGAGTTGTCTAAGAAAGCTTTGGAAATATCGCCTTTATTGCACCTGTGGCATCGAATAATCAATTCGCAAGTCATGCGGACCAAAATGTTTTACTACTCGGTATATTTCCCCCTCGATATTTCTCACGTTTTATGGCCTGGAATCGAGAACCAAGATTACTTAGTGTGTTTCAGACCACCTTCGTGGGAACTCAATAGATGGTAACGCCGTCACATTGCCCTTTATGGTGGTATCATAAACGTGCCCAGGGCCCGTAAGCGAGTTTGGGATTTCGCGATTAAATAATAGCATCATTTGAATTTTTTGAATGCATTTATTTGCGTTTTACAAAATAAATGCGCGATAAATAGTTCTTGAATAAGAAAAGACGTAATTTCAAGGCAATGAGAAAGCCTCCATGCTGCCTCATAAGAGGAGGATTCGAAAATTACAAATAATATCAAAATAACGTTTTCACACTTCAAAAAATGTACTTACCCATAATAGGCTTTTCAGAAAATTGTCTGTGTGTCAGAGAGGTTTAAGCTAGTCGGCTAAAATTTTATGTTTAGTCTGCAAGTCATCATGGTGGGGTTACAAAATCTGGAGCACAAATCAGGGAGGTAGTCCAATAAAATACCCACACAAAGTAACACTCATAGGATTGTTGTGGGGAAGAGAGGAGGAAGAGGTGTGAGGAGTTTAGTGTGGACGAAGAACAGCTGACAAATGAAATGAGCTGAAATGAAACTCGTGAACGATAGAGGGGGAGTAAAAAGTGGAGCATGTGAGAGATAGAGTTCACATGACGTTTGTTGGAAGAGGGGGGCCTAGACTGGTGACTTGGGTCAAGGAAGAGAGCTGAGTCCACTGTTGTCAAGTGCTTGGAAGTAAGGGCAGAGAAGTGAGATGAGGGACCGTTAGAGGGAAAATTCGCTTGGCCCCCCAAAATGGCTGTTTGGCAGTGCCTGTAATGCAAAATAGTTGATTGACAGGAGGTTCTGGGATTCCTGTATTGGCTGTTACAGGTGCCAAAGGGGGGAAAGACCCAGAGCTCGTCAGGGCTAGCTAGGTCTTAACCGAACAACATGGTCAGGAGCAACCCCAGAAATTCTGAATTCAAATTTTCCTCCGTGTCCCTTTTCTGATGATGATTGAAAACAGTAGAGGAGATTGTTCTAGAAAAAATCATGCAGGCAGTTTTATTAATTTCCCTTCTACTGATTGCTCGATAATGGCCGTGGCGTAAGTGTAGTGATGGTTCGCTGAAGAATAGGTAAACTGGGCAGAACTTCGTTTATTCTCCTATGACTTGATCACGAATGCCTCACAAAACAAAAATTGTCCCGTGGGTTTTTCCTTCCCCTCCCCAACTTTTGGCCTTCCCTGATATAATTGTAGCCTCCTCCTGTGGTTACTGTCTTCTTCTTCGTCCTTGCTGTTGTTGATCAGCGCATAAGTACAAGTCCCTCAATTCCAGAACCCTTAGCCCCACCAGTTTATACGTAGAATGTTTGTAGAACGTAGAGCTGCAATCTGCCAAGTTCATGCATAAGTTTAAGTTGTTGCTGGAGTCAGCTGTACCTCACCTTTACCAATTTTGAGTACTCAGCGTGAAATAGGGAAACTACCTACTAATTAGTAGTAGTTTATTAGTAATTGATGTTCAATTGGATCATTGATATTGACCGACTTAATATTCTATGGTATGTGATCAAATATTTTTTTGTTGCAGGTAAGTCGTACTTTGCCGCTCTTTCATAATTTGCACTCACGTTATCGTCTACTGGTAAGTTCCACACGTTCAATAAACTTACAGTTTTCGTCCGATGCCTTCATTACAGCTGGTTAGGTGTTCTTTTACTGAAATGTATTTTAAAGGTTGGGTATCTACGCGTGGGTGTTCACTCCGAAGTTATAGTTGTACGGAAGAGAACTTCCTCTGATCTATTTTGAAAACCACATTCCTCAATTAGTCCGTCCAAGGTGTCCTCTTGTATTAATGCAACGACCGTAAGCTGAAAACTTGCTTCGAGGTTTTTGTTAGCAATCCTAATCTTTTCGATTGTGCTCCACTATTGTATTTGACTTCGGCGGCAGCGTTTTCTACACGTTCTAACAATTTAAACGTTTTAGTATTTGATGCAACGCGTTCACTATCGCCGGGCATAATTACTATTTAGTCCACCGAACGAGTCAACGTCAAAAATTCAGTTTCAATTACGAACAAATCGCGTATGACACAAGTAAACTATAGTTGACACACCTTGCGTGAGACTTTCATTCGTTTGGACGTGTTTAACGCTCCCTGAGAGTTATGACAGTTTTAGTCAGACTCCCCAGAGTCTCAACCACGCTCTGTTACCTAACGTTACGGCCGCTTAGGTGTTCTCTAACTGGGAAGATTTCTGAAACAACGTCCCTTGTCAGCCCTTTAAAATAATATTGAAAATAAAAATAAAACGGCTGGCTCGGGAGTGTGTGTGTGTGTGTGTGTGAAGCAATTTTGAAGTAAACGAATCGGCATTATAGTGCAAATAAACAACCTGAGTGAAATAACATAGAAATGGTTTTAAAATCTCCAAGCGTCGTTCGAAAACGTTACAAACGAAACGATAACTTGATGACGGAGGACGGTCGAGGTCCTCGAGTTTATGTTCGGTTGTTGGAGCATCTGGAGGTCCGTATATTCCAGGGATCGGTAACCTGTGGTTCTTTAGTTCCATACGTAAATATTTATTTTATTTTAAAAATTGTATTGGCACTATTTCTGTCTCAGTCAAGTTAGTGTTGTAAGTAAATGTTAGATTGTTTTCTTTTTTACTTGAATAATAAGTTATTATCTAATAATACCACATATATCATCTAATTGGCTGTAAAAAACACTACTAACTGAAGAATAAATATATATTTTTCGTTTGAATAAATTGATTCGGTTTTGTTTAATAAAAAAATTTATTTATGCTAGTACTATTTATTGTTAGCAAGAAAAATTGTTGTGTCCCTTCAAAAACTTTGAAGTTTTGTAAATTGAAATTTTTGGCTATTCCAACTCGAAAGGTTGCCGACCCCTGGTGTATTCAATTGGTTAGTCAAGTATAATATTTGGGACTTCGGGCGTGGGCCGTCGGATAGGTACTTCTGGGAACTTTCCTCGGTCAAGGTTCTAACGGAACGGAAGGAAAACGTAAATAAGGGGTCTGGTTGTCACACGATGTGTTGCGTGGAGATGACTCACGACCTATAACGAGCTTGAAGAGACGAGAGACCTCCAACGTGTGACCTCCTTAGAGAGAAGGGATGGTGGGAAGCCGAAAGAGCCGAGTTCCTTAAATACTTCGGTTTCGTCCAAACCTACTGTACGAAATGGTTTCGTCCAAACCAGGTGCCAGGTTAGTCGTGATAATGATATTTGCGCGATGCAATTAGACACATAAAAGGCACGCCGGGACGTCACGCGACCCACGACTTCTATTGGTACGTCTTTCCCCTAGAGAGGGGATAGGCCATTAGTCATATCATCACACACCATCCGAATGAATTAATAAATTACACGGCGAATAAGTTACGAAATCTTTTAGGTGGTGAATGAACAAACAAAAATAAAATAAAATAAAAATAATTATCAGGTCCTGACAACCTTGTACTCGTATATGTTCAGACAGTCCACATAAGCTTCCTTGAAGGACCATGCTTTCTGGCGCTCGCTGCCTGGTGGACTTATGAGACATCTAGTTGTGCTGAGTTCATCCATTAACTGAATTAATCGATGTGCAGCTAGAATTGATAATTTCTTAGTTTTAAGAACACCATCTTTACTTCTCTTTGCCGATATAAAATATATGAATTCGATTGTTGTGGATGCTGTTGAGGTTAATGATATGACGATTGCAGGAATGTAATAGACTGTTGTAGTGCTTCCCCACTCTAAGTACATCCTGTAGTTTTACTTTCCTCAGTCCCACTAAGTGGGAAGGAAAGAATCGAAGTTTTGGTTCAGTTTTCTTCCGACCTTTACGTTTCAAAGGCATTTCCGAAAAACAGCGTTTGAGCACATGGTCTGTGTGTGTGTGTGTGTGCGCGCGTCTTCGTGATCGACAAGGGATGCCACGAGGGTGCGAGCGAAATTCATTTGAAAAGTGATACTAAGTGAAACGGACATTTCTAGAACTCCTCCTTGCTATTTTATGAACGATAGTACACGCTCATTCTAAAAAGAATTTATAGGGCTACTACCTTTTTCTGGGTATCCTTGTATTATGTTTTTCTCGACGTTTTTGGTAATTTATTGCCGCGAATGAGTATTTTGTGGGGCTGCTGTATTTCGTGGAACCGTCAATACAAAATATGTAATCGAAATTGTTAGCTGTTTTTGTTTTTTATTTGAATAAAATGTTCAGTGTTCAGACAGTACGGTAACTATAGTTAGTTATTAGCCGGTTTTGCTCATACCCATATTTTGGCGTATCACGGCGATGAGCGAGCTAAATATGAAATTTGAGCCGACTTTAGTTTCATATCGCGGTTACATACACACACACAGTTCCTTTTCCCAAAAGTGTTATTCGGTCCCATTGAACCCTTGAAACGCGAAGATCCGAAGAAAACGCAAAAAAAAACTTCTTCAGCCGATTTCATAACTTTTCTTCCTACTTCATAGAGCTAAGGGAAGTAAAAATATCGACCATCGATAGAAACTTATTGGTATAAGGCGTGTAGTTTGTTGAGAATTGCCGCGATGGAGGAACAACCGTTGCAGATCGTTCACAGTCAAAAATCGTTGAGAAACTCTTTGGAAGTCTCTGACGAACTGACTAAAGGTAGTTAAAAAACTTGTTTAAAATGTAGAGTCAAATCAATGGAATACAAATGGTTAGTAAAATCGTTAACGATTAGGTGACAAATCGAGCGGAAATGATTGGCTATCAAGCAAATGTATAACCGAGAAAAATTAATGAATAATTAGTAATAAGTCGTGAAAATTGTTGATTGATGATCAAGTTTGTGGGACGTTGTGCGGAAGATGTTTATAAATTGAGTAAAAATATTGGTGAATTGTTGGAAGAACTATTAAACGTCGTTATAAAATTAGAAACTAATGAATAGGAAAGAGGATTGTTCGAAAAGCAGAGAAATCGTGTGACAGCGGAAGAGAAATGTGCGGCCAGGAAATAATAAATAAATAGCGTAGCGTGGAAAATGTTTTCAATTGGGAAATCGGTCTCTGTGTTACCTCATTTTGGTTCACTTCCACACCACTAAATCGGCTCACGTTACTGTAGATAGGAAATACTGTTGCTGTTGTTCGAAATTAAGATGATAATTGTCGCTCGTTGAAGTGTGTGGGCGTGTATGTTGGATTCGTATTTACGGTTTTTCTTGTGGCGAGAAAAAGCTGCTGCCTTGTGTCTTGTCCCACCACAACGAAACGAAGAAAATAAGACGGGCAGAGCCCACTTTCCTGGATAAAGTGATAAGTGGAATTTGAGGACTCAATATTATTCTATATTTTCCCGAAACGAAGCGATACCTCCTCCCGTAAGCTAAACATGGCAGTTTCGGCAGTCTCTCTTGGTCAGTTATTTCAGTCCTGGCATCTCCACTCGACTACGGTTTTTACCCAAACAACCCACGTCAACACACCGTTTTGGATCCATCCCTTTCGACTCATTCCATTCCCGAGCTGCCGACACTTGCAATGCACGGCCATACCCTTGCGCTGCCGTTCCATTAACGTTCAACGCACGCTCACGTTGTAACGGCGTATTTTGGTAGGCTCAATAAATAAAGCTGTACACAAATCCTTCCTTTCTCGTCGGAGCCACCTCCGTGAATTAATAATGAGCCGCCTCTAGAGCGAATTTCCGACTGTTGTCTAAATATGTTGCTTTCGCTGGTCCTCTCCAGGAGCGTATTGGAATCGGTGTTTTGCTTTGATGGCTTAAATATTTTTTGGGTGACGAATTTAAATGAGCACCTCTGTGTGCAACTTGTTATTCTTGTCTGTTGTGCTGTTTATGTCTCAGAGTTATCGAATTTTTCAATTCAGTCAACTGTATTTTCTCTTTAACGAAACAAGAATTACAATTCATCCACAATGATTCTACTACCCAATTCGATGTCAGTTGATGACCCCTCCAGCCACTAATACTTCATAGTTAGACTGAAGCTGACCGGTCGAACGTTGCTGTGGACAATAAAAGACGTTTTCACTTTCTAGTTTATTCAATTGCATTATATACTACAGTAGTGCCACTGGATTAACAGTGACCCACTAAACGGAAAAACTTACGATAGAACGCGTCCCCCCCCCCGACAACATCACCCCCTGCCACTGTGGGAAACTGTGTCGGCAGTCGTGAGGGAAGAGCTGCGTAATTGCCCAGCAGTCTGTGCACCCATCACCAATAGAGAATATTAGAGAATATAGAGAATACTTACTGGATCTGCAATCCTAGTCAACGTGGGGACGAGTGTTTGTAAAACCGTGGCTGTGGGGAGGATACTCAGCCTTGTGGTCTCTACCTCTCCCCTGCCGCACTCTACATCACTTGGGGAACTCCAAACGAGACCATCATTTAAGACAATGTTCCTCCGTGGGAACATGGGTTCTCTTCTCCTCATTGTCAAGGAGGCGATTGCTCGATTACGAGGTTTTTGCACTCTGTCTAGGATCAGTTTTGGCTCTGCCCCCCAAAGGCGACCAAATGCTCGATCATTATGGGGAGAGCATTTTCGACCTAATTGAGAGTGGTGGATTTTTAGTGGATTTCAAACCCATGCTTGTTGTCTCATCTCCAAGGTGACGCCTTCTTCAGTATTCATTCTCGCCTTTTCGATTCCCTTTTTGTGTACAGAGATTGTTTCAATTTTTTGCTGTTCAAATACATCAAAAGCACACAGCAAATACAGCAGCCTCCCAGACCCATTCCACCTTATTTAGCGTCGAAAAATACGAGTAAACAATGCGAAACATAACTTGAACACAACCGAACAACGAAAACTGATATGTGCTAGGCGACGCTAGGTAATTGGCGCGTTGTGTTGGAGTGAGACAGGAGACAGCGATGAGAAACGAGAATTTTTCTCACAACATTTACTTTGATTTCACTGTTGTTCATCCAGACGCAGTCCTACGCCTCAGAGATCGTGCGGTGGTTACTGCTTTGGCAATCCCTGCCTAATACGAGCTTTTCCATACTGTTTCCAGCACTGAAGAAACACTCATTCGATAAAAATGGTTACCAGCAACGTGTTAACAACCCACAATATCTGCTCTCCGCCAGTATAGTTTGTGCGTGCGACAACATCGTGGTTACCAATCTCCAAAACGAACATCAAAATTTCTATCTTCATTTCCGCAGTTGTTGGCGAGATAATGCCAACCGATCGCCCGTTTCCTTTGACAGGATTCATTTCCCTGAAGTGAACTAAAATTCTACTCGCCCGCAGTTCTCTCACTCAACAGTCTAACTCTCTGGTTTAAGTGGGAGGGTGACCAGTATTTCGAAACGTTAATGGGACTGCATATTTTAGAGGCAGTTTATCATACAGGTCGCCCGAGCGAGGGCATTTCTCGCCATTTTCTCCCCATGTCTCCTCTCCATAGTCTACTGGACCCTACCGCTCTTTCATTTCTCCCAATAAACATTCATTTCTCCCCCCTCCCTCACCGGTCATTCTCTCTCTAACACACACACTACTACGCTGTCTCATTGTTTCTATTTGCTCCCCACGCAGTTTCTTCCTCTACCATAATAGGAATATCTTCATGTCGTCTCGTTGAACCTGCACTCTCCTATAGAGACGAAAGTAAAATATGGAATGAGTGCTGATTACGATTAGGATAGAGAAAACGGCTCAAAACTAAGTATACTTATCAAAGTGATCTAAACATGAAATTTTTTTATCGAAAACGGTTTTGACGATTTTCTTCAGATTTTTTTTTTAACATTTCGTGATAACCCCAGAATAATACACAATTTTCTTCTCAAGGGAAAATGACTGGTGCAACATAATAAATTTACTAACATTTCGCAGATGATCGATTTTAGTTTTAGTCTTCACTATGAATTACCCCACATGATACTAGAATTCTCATAAAGAATGAGGATGATGGTCCAAGAAATTACCTATGCGATGACGGCTTAGTTCTCGCAGTTTTCACTCAATGAATCCAAAGTATCTCAGAAAAACGTTGCAAATGATTACACCACGGTTTCTGGCACCATGGTCTCTTGCGCAGCATGATTCTGACCTATCCTATTCAATCCAACGGCGAATTAAATGACAAACATAACATGGCTATGTCAACAATCCGATAACAACTCATAATTACATATTATTATATTTACATATTTGTAGAGCAGCTCCGACACTCTACCCATTCGACGCAGCATCAAGTCGCACTAGTTAACTATACGAAACATGACCTGGCCACAACGAAACAATGAACATTAACATTTTTCAGGGTAATTGGTAACGAGTAGAAACTGACGGGTGGTTGGAGTGAGAAAGTTTTGTGGTGCGTCGTACTAGATATTTGTTCTCGTCGTGCTAAGGGTTGGTTTAAGAGATACATCGTAGTGATGTCATGGTTTGGTTTATTATTCATTCGCTTGCTTTAGGTTAGTAATATTTTTCGTACAGCCCCCCTCAAAATATGAAACTTTAAACCATTTGAGATTTATTCGTCGATACCTACTCGGCAATAGGGCGTGACCCATGGTTTTACGGGCAAAAAACGGTTTAAAAAATTAACTGAAAACGAAGTTTTAACTGTTTTATCGCAGTTAGGTCTTGTTTGGTATCGTTTTCTGCGAGTTTATTATACTGAATGGAATAGGATGGGCGTCACAGGTGTAGGACTGTGACTAGATGGGCCAGCTAAATGGCGGTAAATCTAGAGTGGCAAACTTGAAGCAACTCGCGGGACAACATAGCGGGCAACATTGCGCTCATTTCTCGCGTTGCATCTCGCCTCACTCCAACCAAGCCACCTGTTCGACTTGTCACGTCGTGCCTGGCGTTGCCTAGAAAATTATGATTGTTCCCTTGTAGTCCGGACACGTTTCGTATCGTTTTCTAGTATATTTTGATGCTAAATCGAATTGGTTGGGTCTCGGAGGTGTTATACTTACATATATGAGTTTTCGTTTCCCGGGATTGTATTGCCGTGGTTAAGTTCATAAAACGTTATGTTTGGACGTTGGATTGAATAGGATAGACTGTGCAGTTTTCAGTGATTAGCCTGTCTTCGATAACCCCAAGAGCATGTTGTGATCAACGTGTATTCGCCTATCTGAGCGCACCGGGTTATTATTTTTATTTTCATTCCACAATAAAATACCCCCGATTTTGTAATTGCCGCTGACATGGCTGGATATTGGATTTACATAGTATCGGACGGTATTCTTTCCTTCAACGCTAAATTCCCAGTGTTCTCGTCTCTTAGTCCGTGAAATATGAGGGTTTCAGAGCTAAACGTTGGTCTTCCGACTGGTTTGATATTGTTGACTTTTGGTGGTCGCTTCCGTTTCACTTTATTTATCGGGGATTTCTCACCCCCCTTGTTTCCCCCAAAATCGCCCCCGAAGTCCTCCGAATGCCCCCTTCGCCAGGATCTTCTCCTCGCGGCACCTTCCGCCAGCCAATTTGCCGACTGAGAAGAGCATGCGCCGCCGACCTTCCTGACCCGACGCTCCTTCAGTAACCCGCCCGTCGCCGCCTCCGCTGCTTCCCGCCTCCCAGGCGTTCCCCCGCTCGGTCTCTTGTGATTCCATCATTTACCTTTTTTTTCCACTTTTGAATTTTTTTTCTCCTTCCACAAAATTAAGTGATTCCGTGAAAAACAGTGTAGTGCAGTGCTCATCAATGGTAAACTCGAATTTCCTCTTCGTCGTTTTCCTCTGCCGCTTCAGGACACCAGGCAACCAATTTAAATTTGAACAATTTTCGAATTTTGTATTCATTTTTTCTTTTTGGCAAATTTAGTTCAAACAACTTGGTTCACAAAATTTCTCGTGCGTTAGTTTTCGTAATTTTCAGGATCCTATGTATGGAACTTCACGAAGAATAATTTATCCCATTGCTCGATGGAAAACGATGGAAAACTTATGCCATGGAAAATAAATACTTATCGTTCCTATCACGAACATTAAAAAAGGCACGAATTGGACTTTTCCGATCATAGTTCGTTGATTCTGGCGATCCAAGCTATAATATTGAAACGAAAGCCAGGGTTTTTTACGCAACGTGATTACGATTTCATGTTCAATGTGTTCAAAAATAAAAATATGTCGTGTGACACATCACACGACCATCTTTAGCCAAGTAAGCTAACCAGTTTGCACGGCGTTGGCTACTAAATATAAATTGTTCATCCAGTTCATTGGAACTTGGTACTTCGCATTTTACCTAGCAAGTGGTAGCGCTGAAAGTTCCGGATTTTATTATGGCCCTCCTACCTAGGTCATGATCAGTATTGAGCAATCAGCACACAGAAAATTTATGAGGCTCTCAAAATGATTTGTTGGAGAAAAATATCATCCACTGATACATGATTATCCGGTAGAAACCGTGAGAAATAGTAGTCGTTTTGGCAATCCAGCGCACGAGGGATGCTAGTTAAACCAAAGCTAAGATTTCGTGCTCAACATTATTGTGGTTTCGTAAAATATCGGTATCTGGTTCAAAGCTTCACACAACTTTCCTCACCCCGTCCATCTAGCGGTTTTTATCATTCTAGCGACTAATAAAATCCGTTTGTCATTATTCATTATATGAACTTGGTAGGTCGTACCTAAACGTTCTTCGCGGAAAACTGCGGGACGGAGTCTTAAGGCTCCAGAATGACCGAATTGAATTGCTCCTGCTCTTGCCACGATCGTCATTGACCTATCAGTGCTTAGGCTGTCGGTGTGATTTTTCTAAAAATGTTCGCGTTAACAGTTTTCTAATTATTGGGTAATGACCGTGAGAAATGTTGAATTTGCACTGAATTGAGTTTCTTGGCCTGTCACGCTAATTTTTATGACAATGCTATTCGAGCGGTATTTATGAGAACAAAACTGCGCCAAAATTGTTCTTCTTAGGAATTTTTCAAAAGTGCTGCTTTCCGCCATTTTCCGAGAATGACAAATTTATAGTACCGTTATGTTATTCTGAACTGTTCATACAAAAAATTAAATCGAAATCATTTTTGAGAAAACAAAATTTGGTGTTACCGAAAGAAAGGTGCGAGCAAAATCGATAAAAAAATTGAGGCATTTTTTATCTCAAAGACGGCTGTAACGATTTTGATAACATTTTTTCCATCGACGGTCCCAAATGTCGCGACAGTACCGTTAAATTGTGATCTTTCAGAATGGTGGTCAGCGAGCCAATTCCTTTTCATTTACTCGCATATCCCGCTGTTTTTACTCGATAAATTCAAAATTGTAAACACGAAACTTCTCAAATTGTTGGCAGTCTCAAGAATCACTTGTATATAAGTTACTCGATAATGCTGGTGGTATAATTAGAAGCAATTAAAAAAATTTCGAAAACCTTGTAAAACGTTTAGACAAGTTCACATAAACTGAACGAGAAACAGATTTTATTAACTGCCGTAAAAATCACTGAATGCGCGCAGTGACGAGAAACGTTTTATGATTCTTCACACCAGACATTCGTCAAAATCTTTTTGTTGTAGTCGTAACAAAATGAAAGGTAAACCGGACAGGGCGATGGAAACAAGAACAATAGACGTCCTCCGACCAAATTATTCCAACTAACAGTGGGACGGTCACGTTAAACGCGCTGTTAACGTTGTTAAACGAAGGTGATTCAAACCCTTAATAAATAACCGTTGATTGCCGTTAACTAATATTAGCTCCAACGACAAAGTCACCAGTAACTTATCATGTCAATTTTAGCGAGCTATTACATTTTAACGTAGGTTGCTTCAAGACTGTTAATAAATCAAGGGATTACAGTAAAACTCTTCGATCGCAGCGGTTGTTAGCACCTTTTTTCTAGGTTGTTAAAATGAGGAAGAAGAAACGAGAAAGAAGGGAACTAATGAAGGGGGAGGATGAAAAATAATAAGTAGTTACAAAAAACCTCAAGAGGTGCTGGTGTTGATGAGGGTTATACAGCGAACATTTGGTTATGATCCCGCAGATTAATTTAAGTTATTTTAAGCGTTAGCCGTGCGGGACGAATCGTACTTTGGGAGTTCAACATCCAGGGTGTAGCTGCTATTTTGTTGATAATTTATTTTGCGAAATATAACGAATCTCAACAATAATGCTTTAAGGGTATATAAGCGGCACGTTGTAGGCGTTAGGGAGGTTGGCACAGCTGCGAAGGCGTTAAATCCTCGCGCTGTTAATATACGGAGACAAATTATAGTATCGGGGGAGTGTCAAAATAATGAAAGGAAGTGGAAGAACGAGCCACTTACCTAATGAAGACTTTCCTGAGGTTGGGTGGACTCGCAACAATTTCAATCGTTTTGAGGCAGCGCCTCACACGATCCATTGGCGATGATAGGAAGTGTGATGTGTCATTGCGACGAACCGTAGTAGTTCCAATAGTGCACTAGTTTCAATTCGGCATTAACTGGAAAACTTACGATTTGTTACTTGCGCTGCATTAATTCCAAATTCTGACGTGTTTGATCAGGGCCGAACAGGTGTTTTCAAGGTTTTCCGGAAGTACCCTTCAGTGGTTTGTTGTTTGAACGAGATTAAAAGTAAGCAGAATAAGAAAGATCATCTGTTCCATGCGGATTTGTTAAAGGTAGTCCGTTTCCAGCATTAAGTTGTCATGAGTCCAACAAACTGAGCGTGCTTAACGGCTGGTTACTTGAAACGTGGAAAAGACAATACCTACATCCACGATAGTTCCAATTTAAGGATTCACTCCTGCGCGGCGGGAGGGCTTTGTGGTTGTGTGCCTCTCAGGAGGGCTTTTGCTTACAAATATTTGGGTGTTGCGATTGACTCGCTGCTTCATGGATCCCGCACGTTTCCTACCTTCGCAAATTCACGTATCTGTTCTATTATGTCAAAAATCAATCTGGTTTACTTTTCCCCCGTGCAGTATGGGATTTTGGTTTGAGGGAGGAACGTTCTTCAGCCACCTGCGTATAATGCGTGTTTTTGGGGGCTTAGGAGGGAGGGTCTGCTCCTAGTGGCGCCATGAATTGACGCTCGCGTATTGAGGACCAACTCGGGACTGTTTAACACACAGTATCAGGTTAGCCCTCTGGGATGGCAGCTCTTGTTTCCTGTTCTCTTCACCCTCACTAGAATCTTGCAGCGTGCCCCCATTGCCTTACATCCTTCCATACCGCCCAGCAGTTTGAGAGGTTCAAGATTTCCTCCCAGTCTTCAATGTCAATTCAATACCAGCAATCTCCACATTCTTCTGGCTGAGCACTGCACGACTAAATTGAGTGATGCACCTCTAGTGAATTCAACACGAATGCCTGAGCTGTGAGCCGGCTGATTGTGCCCTGCATGCTGCAACGCCAGCCTTTCCACCTTTGGCATGGGAAGCAGCACCTACAATTGCCCTGCAGGGCAGGCAGTTTTGGCCTTAAATGTAGAAATTCAGCTCACCTTGGACCTGCCAGATCCATGGACCGGCTGCCTGGTCAGAGCTGTGTCACATTCGTCTTTCCATCTCCCAGGGTCACGCCATCCTTCTTTTCTTCTGGTAGCTGCACTCCTGTTGCTCCTTTGATTAGTACAGCGCCTTCCAACCATTCCACTTAACTGCCAGGAAGTTGATAGGGATGGGACCTGCTACTATCAACACAGCCTCAAGAGAAACCGTTCAGTACGAGCAATCAGTGCGGAATGTCTGTTTTACAAAAATCAATTTTAAGGTGATGTTGGAGAAGCCTTAGCGCTATTCCCGCGATTTCCTCTGCTAACAGCCTCTACTTTGCTAAGAGCCAACGGTGTTTACGTGCGACAGCTTTTCGTTTAATCCTTTTCTACCATCTAATCCGTCTATTGTCAGGAGATCAAATGACCGTTTTCACTCTACCCGTTTCCAGCTCCTGCATAATGTAGTCAATTCCAGAGTGAACTTATCCCTTAGCTCAAGAAGCCCGCAGTACCTAATGTATTTAGTTTATAATTCCATGCCAGTCGATCTTAGGAGCCCTACCATAATTACTCGCTTTGCCTCCAAGAGGCGGGTATTTACCTGGCTGATGAATTTGCGTCCTGGGAATGTGGACAACGTCTAAAGAAAGCACCGACTTACTCTTCCCCTCTTTCAATCTCGATCATACACTTGAATACTTTTTTTAGGGACGCCTCTGTTAATTTAAATGGCCAGGTCTTAATAGCAACTAAAACCCTATCAACTAATTTTCTCTTTCTCTTTCGTTCGACTGTCTCTTAACGGATTCACGGCAGAATTGTGAAGCAGGCATAGTCATCCAACCATCAGAGGCTGTGTGGGTCGCAGTTAATGGTTGCCCTTCTTTCCCATGTTCACTTTAGGGTCGGCTCAGGAAGGGAGTCAGTTGTAGAACTTTCCAGTACATTCAATTTTGAAGAAATACAACCAGCCAGTCAGATCAAACCCGCATTATTGCCCAAACGTTACGGTGTTTTTGTATTCCTCGATTCTCCGTTAAATGCCCTCCCTGTTTTACATGTGTGTTATGCCCTAAATTTACATTTTAATATGCATACGACTGACGTTTATAGTTCAATTAGCGTAGAACGGATGAGCCTGTTAAGTTTGTTCTGTTCGTGATTTTTTAGAAGGCGCGGGAATTCGTTATAAATTGTTTCCGTTGTTAGATGATGATGAGGGGAGGGGAGGGGCGAAAACGAGGTTTTTATCGAAAACGGTACTTATATGAAGACACTGCGTCTTGTTTGGGCCATACAAACACCCGCTTAAGAGTGTATAACAATGGGAAGTTGTTTTTATATAATAAGACGAGAGAAATGATCGTTTCCACTAGTTTTAATAAAAAGATTACCGGTTTCAGCGATTAGGTCATCATCGGTACAAGAATCGAACTGAACTGAACTCTTATATATTAAAGTGAACAGCAGGTCAAAATCCTAGGCCACTCAATGGTTCTTGGAAAAGTGAAATACATTAATAAGTAGCTTTACGATGTATGGTACATAGAGCTCATTCTCTCCCGATGTTTTAAATTGAGATGTGCACTATTAAATAGATTTTAGCAAGCAATTGTTACAATAAGCAGTTATAGAATCAATTTGGTGGAAGGGTATCCAGGAAAATACTTAGATTGGGTATATCTAGTCTTTGTAGGATGGTCGAGGTGAACGATGGATTGACATTCCATGTTGTGAGTCTAGTTTGAATAGAATTTTGGACAGGCAGGGTTTTAGGGTGAGTTATAAAGCAAAACAATGTGAAGGAACAGTAAAGGATAGGACAGTATATAAATTAAATATAGTTGCTTGGCGGAATACATTGGCCAAACGGCGAGGGCATTTAAGGTTAGTATTGGCAAACAAAAAAGATTGATGTGATAGGGGCGGTAGATCATTATTTGAAGATCATTTAATCGAGATGGGGCTGACCGAGTTTTGATTTGACTGATAGGCAGCAGGTCTTCTTCATTGTCAAGGTGAAAGATCGAAATTTAATGTACTTGAAAATTATTCTCAAAAGATTACGGATTACATTCAAATGAATAAATTCCGGATAGTAGTTTGTTTTCTGTAGGGACGGCTATGTGCTACTTCAATACTCCATCTCCCTGATTGTTTTAGTATCTTTCACTCTCTTCCTCTCCTCGCACAACACAGCCATTCACTTTTCCAAGAGTGGGTGGATGAGCGCTCTGAGCGACCTTCCTTTCTTCACAATGTGATAGGTTCTGTTGAGTTTGATTATTGTAACGATGGCTTAACCACCGAAACCGGTACACATTTTATTAAAGTTAGTGAAAAACGTTAGAACGCTATTAACAAATCCAGCATGCGCCGTGCCTTCTACCAAAAGAAGGAGTGAGAAAACCCTTCGTGGGGAAACGGATTGGTGTATGTGAGATACAAATTTGATTTAAGGGTCCTCTGAATCACTCGACTCTCGATATCATTGCCTAGAACAAATTGTTCACGACTGGATAAATAGCTGGGGAACCATTCAAAACTCTCACCAACGATTCCAAGCTCCTCGACCTTTTGAAGTGCCACGTTCGGTCTAGTGAATCAAAACACTAACATCCAACAATGTGACGGTTAATTTCAATTTTTCGTTCCGTATTCAATACAATTCCTCGGCCGCGTCAAACAAGGCATAAACAAACCCCTAACTGACCTAAATCCACATTGTGCGCTGTTCAGAATAATATTTTGTTCTGAATAATGAACTAAATTCACCTTCACCCATTTCTCCATCGTTCCTCTTCATACCGAACAAATACTACTTCCAAGCTATGATTGATTAACGACAGTTCATGAAATCAATTCAATACGATTAAATGCGGAACATTTCTTCCTAGATACTAGACGACAAAACTTTCAGTCTCAGTCGCCTAGAAACATTGCTGCATAATATGGCCAGCCCTAAACTTCCTCAAACCTAAACCCCACTCGGTTTGTCAAAGGGATAAAAAAACATGGAGTTTTGACTGTTGACTTCCGTCTGTCGGCAGTAAATTGTTAAGAAAGGCGTTAGCTGGAAAGTAAGCTGCGGCTTCTCCACTCAGCATCTGGGAAGTTATTAAATTATGAGCCCCGGTGACTCGGTTGATGGAGGAGACGGTAATTGAAATCGATCTAGGGAAAAGCGGGCGCGGAGGTGAAAAAGAAAGAAAAACGGGGGAAAATTGTCGAAAACGAGAACCCCAGAATCCCGTCCAGTGACCAATTAGTGGTGCAGGGGCATGCTATAACGCAGGTTTGTGACAAAAGAAGAAAGTAACAAAAAATTGACGGCTGTTTGCTTTACATTTGTTGCTTTTCAACGTTGTCTGGCGATCGGGCAGAAACAATAAACTGCGTCGTTTTCCCTCGAACTGGAGGATTCCGTGGGTTTCGGTTCATTCAACAGTTGGGCTTTAGACCGTCGGGATTCCGAAGTCACGTCATTACGCCGTTGAATTCGGAGAGTGGCGTCGCACAATTTCGAAGGGAATTAAATTAAGGGTTTGCCCGAATGGAATTCCGAATTCCTCGGCGGCGGGAAGCAGACACAACTTCCCGAGCCTGGAGGACCGTCGTTCAGTCGAAGGGAAAACGCTCTAACACGTTAGTCAATAATTATTGCGATGCTGACTCTCTCCCCGCACTTGGAGTGTATTCAGACATTAAATGCTAGATTCCTGTTCCTGTGGTGGCTAGTGGTTTCAAAACCCCATCGTTGCGTCTTGATTTGAACAGGTTTTACCGGGGAGATCCATCAATTGTGCCTTCCTAGGCGCACATGAGTAAATTTCCGAAAGAATATTGGTGGGGTGGGGGTGGTAGAGATGCCCTGGGATTTGCAGATTGTCAAATAAAAGGTGTGCACAGTCGGTCCCCATTAAGTGCTCCGAATGCGGTTACCCGTCGTGGCTGAGGAAAAAACCCAGCTCATCCTCTAAAAGGACAATTAAGTAGTCAGCTGTCGATACCTTTTATCGGCCACTCACTCCTTCTTGGGTAGCAAATCAAGATAGGCGAGAGGTGGCATTACAGCCAACCCCTCCAGTCCCTCAGAGGCACTACACTTGCAAGGTTTGCTTCATTAAGAACAATTAGCGAGACCATTGTGGGTGTGTAACCTTGTCACTATCTACTAGGCCATTTACTTTGGCGTGATTGGGGTTCGCTGTCTGGGGTAGCAAATTCACAGTCAATCAAAAGAAAGTACTGGCTCAATCCCAGGGAGCTGCAATCCGACGATCATTGGCTAGTTACCCGTTGACTTGAGCGTGTTGGACAAGTAGAAAGTGTAAGGGGAGCTTCCTGGGCCAAAGTCGGTATAAATCTCTCAAGCGAGATGGAAATCCTCGTCAAAGAGACATCTGTGAACGTCTTAGCAGAAACTGGGTTGAGCCTCACCACTGGACGAGCCAGTTCAATACAGAACATAGCCTCCGATGAGAGGCTCCACTTTCTCCCAAAGACTCTCCATCCTGCACGTTTGTGTCTCCAGTGTGTAACGTGCAAGACACTACGCACTGCTCCTCTGTAGTCCCTACAGTAATGAGCGACGGTTGTTGGAAGATCAGTCAAAACTGGACGGCTCCCTGTCACAATTGCTACCAAAGTAAATAGTTACATCAGGTGCGAAACCAGATCAACAACCATTCCAGATGGTACGGGATCCTCAGGGTCATACCTCCGAGTGACAGCAGTTCTCTAGTGTGAGACTTGCTAAATGAAAACCTGCTGTATCTCTCCGGTTTGGGTTCTGTGATGGTGAGCTAATGCCCGTGCTTTGCATGCCAGCGAAATTGCAACATCCGTGACTTTCAACTGATGTAACTCTTATAAGTTTATACAACTGGCTTGCCTTACTCGACTAGGTTCACTGGGGTCCTTTCCACTCTTAGGACTTAGGGGGAAATAAGTCCAATGTCCTCTCAAGTTTTCGCGTCGTATAAGTGAGGGTGGGTGAACTTGAGAGTTAATAATAGACGAGAGTCGGTTTTCTAGGGTTTTAGAAGAGCTGAGAATGTCGGAGTGGGAGACGGGGTAAACTGAGTTGCAAGAAGAGGATATTTTGGAAAGTACAAAAACGGAAAACCGTTTTTAGCTTAGGAAATAACTGAACGAGCGGGCTGAACTTTCCTGCAGCTACAGACATAAGGCTTTAGGTCAGGAAGGGCTGGACTCAATACTTGGGGGAAGCCCAAAACAAGTTCTTCTCGTTAGGGGCAAGTGTGGAAGTTCCGAGCTCAAGCTTCCAACTAATTTAGCCTGAGCCAAACAGGCACGTAAGGCCGATGGGGTAAGCCTCAAGGCGCTATACATAGTTCTCATTAACACTTGCTCAAGTGGAATGTTGAATGAGTTGTTAGAATTGCTATTCATAACCCAACTCAATTGAGAATACGCGGGGGATGTTTTTATTTTTATTTTCTGCGTCGAAATTATAGGAAGATTCTTTATAGCGAATATCGTTTACAGTTTTTTAATAGTTTTTTTCCTACTGTTCCCCACAAGAAATTATTTTCCGGCAATCCTTTTTCCCTTCACGCTTCTTAAAACGTAACTAGTAAATTGGCAAAAGTATCTTTCCGAAATTTCGATAAGATTTTCACCGTGATGGATTTGCTGTTCTATCTGTCTAATCGTCGTAAGAATCGTCTTTGTCATTCTCATATTTGCACAAAACTACTACCAACTCATATTAACGAAGCACTAAAACAGTAAGACGTTTTATACAACATGAAATTGGTTATTTGCTAGCGTCAGCGATTTCTGGGGTTATTTCTTCCACACTGCGTCGTTTACTCTCGGCTTATCCTTTTCTTTAACTTTATCCTTGCGGTTGCAAACGGCAGGTTTGAAGGCATCCCAGCGGACTTCAAGACTATTTGTGTTAAGCATGCTCTTATTAGATGCTGACTCCACTCCGTTAACCCCTTACTTGCCGAAACTGCTGGATTGTACGTAAACCTTGGTTAGTCGAACGGAGTCGTTTCGAAATCCGCTCAACCCTTCGTCCACATTCGAAACTCTTTCAATCGGTTGAATTAGTTCACGCAGCGTCGCTCTCTTTTTACTTTCCGACAACTCAAACGGCGAGGAAAGTATTGCGAACGTAGTAAAGGATTCGTTCGGATTAACGTTTTGAGGCCTACCGAATCGGAAGAACCTAATTTCGGCCTTGGTTGTGTGTGTGGTTAAAAATAAGGTTATGAGCGATTTCCTTGGTAGCAAAAACCAGGGTTTTTCGAATTTTTGTCGAATACGGCTCTAACGAATTCGATTAAAATTGTAGGGTGTCTCGAACCCGTAAAATCACTTCAATAATTAGTACCTAATGTTTCTGAAAATGTGATGATCAGAGATATAGCGAAATTCGGGTTTCTTTTTACTTTTTGACTAAACGGGTTCGACGATTTTACAAATCTCATAGGATGTCTTTAATTATGGTAGTTCGAGATCGACACACATTTGTCGGTCATTAAATAATCTTTTCTATGATTTTCTAAAAAAAAGAAAAAAAAGACGGCTCTGACGATATCGATCAAACATACGGGACACTCTACTATAATATATTCCTACATAATTCTATCTATTAAATGTAAATCCCACGAAGAAGGTCAACGTGTCAAATAGTTATACGAATCGAATGGCTGTACGTTATTGTTTCGGAGATTGATATGTGTTGTACAGAAAAGTGTTATTTTCATACGGACACATGAGATCGGTGTTGTAAGAGCGCTGCGTGGTCTGTGGTAAGGGATGTGCCTAGAAGCATTCATTGCTTGGTAAGTGAGCAGTTCTCAAAGTTCTCTGTACCTTTCTTTAGCTGCCCCTCTATTTCTGTTGCTTTTTATATAGTTTCCATTTCAATTTGTGATTCTTTCACGGGTGGGGGGGGGGGTGTCTTGAAGTAACAAACTTGTGGACGGCTGGAGCGATGGAATAAGAGGACATAATTTCTGCTGAATACCTCGCTCGACAATGTTTTAATCAAACAACGTCACAACAATGGCACCAAAATTCGAGGAATTTTTACCTCGCACTCTCGACCGTTTTCAATTTATTTCACCTCTCGTTGAGCCCAAGTCGGCTGCTAGTTTGACAACTTTACGCCTGGGGGACTGTGAGGGTTCCCCAAATTAAATTGGTTCGACATTTTTGTGCCGAGTTCACGATCCTACCAGAGTTTTCGTTGACCTGTCGTACAAATTCAAAACTCTCGTGTTCGAACAAGCTTGAAAATAACGAAAGCGCATATGCAATTTTTGTTTGTGTTTCACGCGGCAATTGATGGAATGAACCTCTAAGCAGATGCCGTTGAATGAAATTCGGAAATCGAGGTGTCGGCAGGTTGTTCCATGTGCGACAATCACGTTATCGAACATTAATCAAAAACTGGCATTTAATTTGTTCAGAAATGCTACTGAACAGGAACCAAAAAACAATACCGGCGAACCAAACGATAAAACGCTCGCTTTTGCCTCTTGTAATTAGTCTAAACGCGGTCAAGTATAATAGTATGGTCCAAGGTCTGAGGCTGTTGGGAAGCGTGCCCAGCCCTGCTGCATTTACCTCTCCCCCGCCTCATGATATAAATCCCAGCGAAAACACGACCCCTTACGAATCTAACCCTTGGCTTCACGGCCGTTTGCCCAAAGGCGCCGTCTCAGCGTTTTGTACCATTTCATTTAGCTCAGCTTGAGCTGCTTGAGGACCTATATGGGTGGCAGGCCTCGGTCCTAGAATTGCCTAGAGGTGTTCTGCCAGACCTACGCATCTTCACCATGGGGATTACACGGATTGGTTTTGCCACACTGAGAAAGGCTACGATGTACAATCCGTTTCCACCATCCCACTATACACACTCCCCACTCACCCCATAAACACATTCACGCCTCCATTCATACCCTCACTTGACCGAAGGGCAGTCCGCCCCTCTAGTCCAGACGTTATTTGGCCGCGTCTGGTCTTTACCCGTAATACCTATCCTAACTTAATACATCCGTACAATCAGCCCTTAAATACATGTCATCGGGTCTCATGGGTGGGTTACCATATATTTGACTCCCTAACTGCTCCACATTACAAACAGACCACAAGACAGACACAGACACAAACGCAAACCCCTCAGCTGTCAAACAAGATCAATTCCCCTCCTTCGCCACAACTCATCGTTCCAGGCATCCCCCTCCTCCCTAAACCACAGACTGCTCCCACACCCTACCCTCCCCAACCTCCGCTTCCCTAGCAACAGTCCTCTCCCCTTCGAACTTTGGGCAATCAAACAGGACATGCTCAGCAGTATCCATCCTCCCCATTCACGTAACCCATCCTCCACCAACCCAAAACCCTGAAGTTTAGTCTAAAATACCCATGCCCCCATAGGTGTACCTCCCTTTCGTATTTCTCTCCCACCTCCTCTGCCACTCATCAACCACCAATTTGTTGATGACACCCCCCCCCCGTCCATCCGCTACCAATTCCCCTCTCCCCTCACAACTGTCCCTTCAAAACTGTCAAAAAACACTGGTGCGACACATAGTACAGCTTTCCTCAATAGAATCAGTAATACTTGGCTCCGTCAACTAACCATATCTATTTTTCACTCATACGAACTTCGAACAACTTCTCGCTTAAAGGTCCTAAATTTATTAAGGAGCTCCCACTTATGTCACACACGTTATCGAGTGGTAGCATAAGTGATTTATTTGACGGTTAACATTTGTACTGCATTTAACTTTCTGAAAAACACCTTCGCATGACATCATTTTTAAACAATTTTTCATTTAAAAAGTCACATCGCTCCCCACCCCTCAAGGAGAATGTGCAAAATAATCTCGCAGTGATATGCGCCACTTTGAGGTAATCAATCGCTATTTATGTTAACGGGTTTGATCGTCGACTCGGGTTTGAAATCAACTTCGTGGCACGTTAGTACTGTAATTACATCTTAATAGATTTTGCATTTCACGTCCATCTCACCTGACGGGAATGGTCCATCGTTAGTCAGTTTTGACTTGCTCTGTCAATCACATTCCCAATTAAGACGCTATCGGCAGAGATGGGGCAACAGAATACGCCTTCACCTAATCAAAGGACGAGTTGTTCGCTTACTGCGTCTGAACGACCTGGAATCTATTCTACGTATGCTAATGCCACGTAGTTTATTCGCTCCGTGTCGAGTTGGCACGGGCTTGAAGATCCAATGTTTCGACTGTCGCAAACAACCTCTTAGGAACTCCTCACGTTGCGAAAAAAAGGATTTTTTACAACTTTTGTTGTTGTTCTGCTATTGCTAGTTTCGCTTTGAAGAGACATGGCGAGAGGAGGACCCCGACGTCTAGGAAGAGCAAAAAACCCCTTTGTTTAAATGCTTGAATTTCTCCCTTTGATGTTGAATTAATAGCGCTGTGTAGGTTTTTTTTGTTATTTTCCGTCTGCTGATTATAACCAGCCTCTTTCAAGAGTTATTACAAAAACAAGAGGGTCGCTCCGGTTCTCTAACTGGAATTATTGGGCGGTCCTAAGTTAATTCCCAAGACAGCGAATCAGTGAACCGCATAATTTACTTCCTTTCCCTCGACGTCTCTTACTGGAACAATGGATTTTCGCTCCTGTTCCTCCTTTACCCCTGTCCTTATGATTACATTTTAAAATCCCAGTTTTCATTCAGGTGCTTTTGGCAACGCGGCTAACAAGGCCCTTTGGATTCTGAAGTGGTTGGGGTTTGAAGTGACAAGTCAAAAATTCGGTTATTCGGAGGCTAGCAGCTGACGAAAAAAATTTATTTCAGTCGCTTGTTGATGTTTAGTCTCATCGGCCAACCTCGCAGTTCAAGTGTCTGGAGGGTTTTGTAAAGATTGGATAAAATCGCTTCCCAAGATAAGAGGAAGTAACCAATTACTCTCGCAGCAGCTGCATTTCAAATCAGCTTCTTCGTGTCAGGGGGATCCCTGTTACCTCCTATCAAAGCGGCAGTTTTGACGGTAAAGTTGAACCTCACTATTGCCAAACGAAGTGTCATCGGCTTGTGTTCCCACCGATATGCGGGACAGTTCCATAACAAGTCTCGGGCACTCACGCAATCCACGCATTACATCCGTCGTGTAATTCGTCTACACTTCCGCTCATAATTCGGCATTCCAGTGCTCTAACTGTTTCGAGTACAATTGACGAGATGGGATACGAGATACGTCAGTCAACTTTCCTCAGTCCCACGAACGTTCAGTAGTTTCTATCACTCCATTTACTAATAAAATCAGATTTTTATGCAGTTTATATGAATTTAATAGAACGAAGCTCAACGTTCTACGCGAAAACTGGGGGCACTAAAGGTTACAGAATTTGTTGAGTTGCTCCTACTTATGCCACAACCACTCTCGCCTTGAGAAAGTGGGAAGTTTAGGGGCGAAGTGGAATGATGTAAGGGGGCGAGAAAATCCCCAACTGGCAATGGAGAAACCATAACTGGGATTGTAGTTTGGGTCAAAAAATTGAAGAAAGATAATGATTGACAGGGGTAGTTAGGCATTTCTAGCTGCTTCAGAACAAAAACCACACGCCAGAGTGCTCGACAGCTTGGGAAGTCCAATCGCGTTTGAGGACAGTACACTTCTGTACCAACTCGGCTTGAGCTATGCCCCATAATAGCGCTATCTAGAGCTGACCGTACAACAGATTAAATCCAAATGATTAGAGTGTTAAAAGGACAAGGAAATTTGGAGTTTTAATCATAACTATAGTTAGTTAGTGGTTTATTGTGCTCACCTCCTTAGTTTGCCATCACTTGTTGATCTGCAGACTAAATTTCAAATCTGTGACGATTTGGTCTAGCCGATTTTCTCAAATGGGGTTGTTCCCTTGAAACGTGAAGTGAACTAAGAATTTTTATTCAGCTTATCTCATTATTTTCCTTGCTATTTCGTAGGAATAAGGATAGTAACAAGGGATTTAGGTGCAAATTATGTTAGGAGACTGCGAATGGAACTTTAAAAAAAAAAACACACACAAGCAAAATACAACTGTAGGATTCAGGGGCTGAAGATAATCTGAGGTGACGCAGCTCTGCTATAATGTGAAAATAGGAAACATGATAGGCAGCTCAGTTATCGTCTACTCAATGGATTGACAGTCGTTACGTAAAAGCTTGAGGTTCACGTAACTTGCAGAGAAGAGTTAAATTCTGATAATGTCTCCAAATGACACTTAGTGACCGCAGTACCACTTTCGACGCCGTTTTATTACTTGAGAATGTCAGTAGCTCCTGCTGACGTTGGCAAACTTTTCTTCGAGCTGTAGCTTCCTCCGAACATGAATTATTATTATTATGTTGGAAGATTAAGATCATTAGGATTGAAGCGTCGCTCGTTCCAATACAAATATTATAATTTAATGTTAATCGTTGTCGGCGCGTGATTGAATGCTATTCAACGCGAATGACACTTCGTTCTGATTAGCTCCCGTGTAAATATCATCTGAGAAATTAGGCCGACATCTTCACTCGACATAGGGGTTCACTCCACCGGAACGCAGTGTTATTATGTTTCATAGGGGGCGAAGGGATCATATAACTTCAAGCGACCTTTTTTGAACGTGTTTTAGATGAGGACTAGAATTGCTATTACTTTGTCGAACGGGTAGATCTACGTGCACGTGTACCAATATGGGCTCCTTACTTTTTCACTTTCCTTAGCCCTACGGAGTAGAAAGTAAAATTATGTATTTGGCTGACTTTTTTTTTAGTTTTCTTCATTTTTACCGTTATCATAGGACGATACAATAAGGGTATGAGCAAAATCGACCCAAAACTAACTGTATTATAGTGATCAAAACAACCAAATATTTATTTTCTCAAGAACGACGCGAATGATGTTGGTTTAATTTTGCGTATGGAATGTTTCAAATTATAAGATACTGCTATGATGGTTTCTTGTGTAAGAAACAGCGATTTTAATTTGGTTTATTTCCATAAACATGTCGTCCGTGAGTGTTTGCTTTCTCAAAAAATCAGAGTTGTGGTCCAATAAACTACGTGAACGATGCATACGGAGCAGAACCTTGGCAATTCCGGAATACAAACTATCTATCGTCGTTTTATCGACTAACTTTTCTCAATTATTTTCCTTATCATCAAACTGGGAGCATGAATCTTAGAAAAATTGTGTTGACGGTCCCATCAAATACTGATGCGATGATGTTTCAATGAAGGTTGTAGCATAAGTAGCTATAACAGAATTAATTCCGAAGCGCTAAGGTCTACCGTTTTCTCGTTATTCTATAGAGTGGTTATTTAAGAGGATAATTGAATGAAAAACATAATGAATTGGTCGCTTGAGCGGTAACAATAGTAGAATTTATGATGAGTCGCACTGGATATTTATATTACAAAAAGCACCTTTGCAGCCCTCTCGAGATACATCTCAATTACATGGAGTTGTACACAGGTTTCTGTAGGGAGACAACAAGCATTTCAGATCGTTATGTACGAACAATTCGTCTCCTTTGAGGATCACCGTACAAAGCCTACTCGTCCTCTTTCACTCGTTGAAGATGTGATTCTGAAGCTTCGTTTGCTTTCTGCGAATTCGTTTCTACTTAATTCCTGCACCTTGAAATTAGCAAATAGAAAATTAAAACGGTCTCGAGAGTGTTATGTTGGTTGTGAGTTGGGGATGAGTAGGCAACGAACCCTTTTGTGAAAGGGTTGAGGTCGGGTCTCGGTAAATGAAGATAAGTGCGTCGGACAGAATGTGCTCAATAGAAAACAGATCCCATTCGTGCTTGCGCTAATTGAAATACAGTCGTTTTCTCGAGTACTGAGGGATATGGGCGGTGCTTGGTAGTGAAGGTGGAGGGTAAACGTGCCCAGAATATTTCCCGTGTCTTTCGCAGTCCAGGGGCCTCTCCTCGTTCGGGACATCGTGTTTTGACAGGGCAGCGATCAAAGTTTATCTCTTTAGACAACTTTCTACCGCTGACACTCCGCCTGTCGCACACAACATTTTGAAGGCTCTCTTCAATAAGTCCATTTGAAAACTAACGAGCCTTTGGTCTCAACCTATTATGCTCTTCGTGAAACTGTTTTGCGTTACTTGTTACTTGCTAACCGAGGAACTTTCTGATAGAAATCTGAAGGTAAACATTTTTGTGTTCGACAAGTCACGAATGTCTTCATAGGCGTCTTCTTTTATTTGGCCGGTTACTATTAAAACCTTTGACTGGTTCTTGGTTCGAGATTGATGTTCTACATCGTTGAGACTACTACCGGAGAGGTGGATTGGTAACCTGAAATTCCCAGCTCTTCCGACATTTCTAGTTGATCATCATTGGGTTTCAAGAAATAAAACGATGGTTGAAGCAACTACGAGAAGGTAACATCGGTAGCAAGCAACAAATTCTGAAATCATGTAATTAGCTGTCGAGTCCGATTGACTGATGATTGGCTCGAGTTAGGATTTTAACAGCTTTAGTAATTGAGCTTTATTTTCGTCTATTATAATTTTTATGGTCTGTTTTATGAATCTATTCAGCACAGCTTATCCTGTGGAAGTTGTAGAGAACGTGGTATCATCTCAGGATTAATTGAATTCTGAGTAATACACCTACGTATTCCCTCCTTTCTCCCACAAAATTTGGTATTGCACGTCGCATTTTTATGGCAATTACGTCGTGTTTGATATCGTTTCTCAGCGATTCTTCGATGCTGAGTCGAATAGGACGAGTTTCATAGGTGTAGGACTGTG
The DNA here is from genome assembly GCA_020466155.1 of Pachypeltis micranthus. Lineage (NCBI taxonomy): Eukaryota > Metazoa > Arthropoda > Insecta > Hemiptera > Miridae > Pachypeltis > Pachypeltis micranthus. The sequence goes on from CM035780.1 coordinate 2,263,224, forward strand.
TCTAGACGGAAAACAGTGAAATCACAGAAAATGTTGTTTTTCGTTGTTTCGTCGTAGTCGAGTTTCGTATTGTTTACTAGTATTTTTTGATGCTGAATCGATTGTAATGGGTCTAGGAGGTGCGAGTCTGCGTTAAGTTGTATAACCAGGACATAGTTATTGAAACATCGGCAATGCCCTTGTGTCACTGAATGCAATGGGTCGAGTCTTAGAGATGAACCAGAGGTTTCTCTAGAAATAGGTATTGAAGACGTTTCAAAAGAATAGTTTGCTAGACTAGATAGCTCCGATTTTTGGCCTTTAATGTGGTTTTCTAGTTATTTATCGATGCTGAGGCGATTAAGATCGGTCTCGGAGGCGTACTACCGCGTCTAGATCGAAAACAGTGTAATCACCGCGTAAATATACCAAGGCAACTTCCATTATTTGTAAGAACGATCACGAGAAATATAGCAATTGGTGTCGTTTCTCCACTACCTTCGCTCTGCACTGCCTCCTGTCCCACTCGAACCTCTCGTTCAGTTCACTCGTCTCGTCGTGGCCAATTAACTGCCTAGTGCCGCCTGGAAAATATAATTTTTTGATGCTGAATTGAATGGGATGAGCCTCGGAGGCGTGAAATTTTGTCAAGCTGTGCTAAAGAATAACACACGAGTGTGTAATAATTATCAGCCCTCTTGAATATTCAACAATACGACAATTGTTAGTAACTATTCGTAAGAGAAGTTGTTTCTCCATTTCAAAAACGTTTGTTGTACGGAAATTATAAGTCTGATGGCCATTATCAGAACTACATCGTAAGTTATCAGTAAAATAATAGTTATTAACGACGCAAATTAGTGAACCAAACGTAATTTGGAGTGTATAAATAGAATGAAGATTACCAAATGCGAATGGCTTCCTAAAATAAGGTATGAAGAAATAATTGAAAGGAAATACTATTTTTATAATCGGCAACCTTTCCAAAGTTTGGACAAATTAAGCAATGAGTTGATCGTTTTGACATAACAAATAATGCCGCGGGTGGAATTCAGAAATCTGTTGTCAAAACGTCACTGGTCTGATTAACTCACATCGGTGTTGATACAGCACATCCGTATTTCTTCTTTGAATGTGTGATTGGTTAACACTAGGTATCAAGCATGTAATCAAGTTCGTTGATGCTACCGGCTCTTAATATGGAAATGGGTTAAACATTGATTTGTAAGCTCACCAAGTATCTCCAAATTCTGTGCAGCGAGGTCATTATTTGCTTGGTAGTTTAGTTTCCCTTTTCGGAGATTCGTGGTTTCGAGAATTGTTATTCCCATGCACGTCGAAATTGTAGAAATTCTCGGAAGTGATAAAGCCGACGTTATATCGTTGTTTGCTAGGAGAAGAATTTATTTCGATCAGGGGTTTTAGACTTTCATTTGTTGGTTTTACGATTACAAAGTGAAACTGCATTGCTCTAGGGGTTCTGGCTCCGTTCGCCAATTCGGTGGCCAAGAGAGATGAATAGAGATAGGCGGGAGAGAACCACATCTAAAGGTGATTCTCATCTTGCGATAAAGTTGGCTCTTCTCGAAACTCCAAAGCCCCCAGAGTTTCAGAAGGGTTCGTTCACATGCCCCTGACCGGATATCCACCTTCTCGTTGGATTAACTGGAGAAGGCGGCTATCTCTTTCCGGGCCCCTAATATATATTTGGCTTTTCCTTTTAAATTCCCCTTCGTTAACTAGCGAGCCACAAATTTTCAATTATCGGTTGCCCAAGGAAGCGCTCGTAGCACAGCCTTCAGCGCTAAGAACCTCGTTCAGTTCTTCAATTATAAACTTGGTTCAGTCTTTTGAGTGCTTGCTTCTCCCATTCCGACGGTCTCCAATATCAAACACACGTAACACTGTGCGAGAAGTTTGAAGAGTATGCTCGGGTGGTTTTGGGAGAGGGGTGGGGTAGAGGGAAAACAATTTTCTACCACTTATCCAGGTTTTCATACAGGAGAGTGATGCAGGTCTTATTCTCTTAATTTTTCTTTATCGATTTGGTCGCCTTGGCTATTCTCCCATCGTTCTTCGTAGCCCACACTATAGGTATTTTGATCAGTGCAAATTAAAAGTTGAAACCTGATCAAAATATCTACTGCAACGCAACGCACAACTTTCCTCCCCCTCCCTCTCCGCGCTCGCACTTGGCGATTTTTATGGATTCAGCATTTAGTAAAATATGTGTTTTGTTCGATTTATATGCTAAAAAATGCATCTGCAACTCAGTTCAACTTTCTACAAGGAAACTGGTGGCGTTTATGGTTCTGGTGGTGGCGATTATTCGCTTATGAGGCTGTCAGCCCTGAGTAGTGGGTGGAAGCTTGGGCGAACTCTGCTTAGGTTTACTGAACCTTAAAGAAGGCAGAAAGACCAAACTGTCCTGATCGGGGCCGTAAGTGCCGTCGAAAGATGGAGCCTACCAGCCTTGAGGGTTGTTTGACCCAAATATGGTACCACGGAAATGGACAGCCCGCGGCCTTGTGCCGGTGCACTATGGGTTAGGGCCACAATAAATGGCTGCCTCCGCATGGCAAGGTAGGTAGAACGGAGTAATCCAATTCCAACCCAGGGCAAGGCCTGAAAAAGCTGGAAAATGCGCTTCCCCTGCCAACACTGTGGTGGTCGGGGATACTCCCTCAGGCATCCCCAAAAAACAGGATCGACAGGGATTGATTTTCCTGAGAAGCGCTGCGTTTACTGGTTTGGAATTGTCGGGTGGAAATTTTTAGCAGCTGTTAGAGCGTTAGGAAATAAAACAGCAATAGCCATGTCTTGGAATCTTCAGCAGGTTTCTACAGGGACTTGCAAGTTGGTGACTTCATCCTGAGTCAATATTGTAAAATCTGTAACATTCTCGCTTTCTAATGCTGTTATTCGAATCAGAGCGCCTGAAATTCATTCGTCATGTAATAACCGCTTGGATTCAAGTGTGCTGGGAGTCGCTGAGCTTGAAAAGTTTTTCACTTCAAAGAGCTAAAAAGGGCTCCATGAGATTTATCTTGAGCGATCTCGGCTCATCACAACCACAAAGCAATCATACGGAGGGTGAATCCAATTATTCCTAGTGGGAGACGTAATCCTCGCGGTTTTACCTGCAATTAATCAGGCTACGATAAATTTGAGCTTTACCTCTGAATCTGACTCTTTTTGAATCTCAACTTCGTTAACTCCGATGTTCAATTTCTTTACGCTCTTTCACAGCTATTGCTAATGGCTTGGTAGAAATGAGCCCTTTCATCCCCGAAAGTAACGAACTCTGGGTCGCCCGAACGTTATATTGAATATCTAAAATTATAGTGTAGTCTGGTGTGGATTCTTGGGAGTAAGTCTGGATAAAATAAACAGCTCCTCTAGGCCCACGTTTCGCTTAATTTATTACGCATCATTTGGGATATAATATATCACAGCAGGTAAGTGAGTTATTAAACGTACACTACACTACAAGGAACTTCTAGAGACAATTTAGAATTGTTTTTATTTACAATCATACCTCAGGAAGTTGGTAGGGGTAGCTTAAACTAATGACATAACACACATGACATCAAACTCCCGAACAACCTGCACATGCAGACACTATTCCAGCCTCAATACCTAGTTCATCACAGTCAAATCCACATAATAATCCAACTACCGCAACACCATGCCCCTCTCACTACAGAGGGTTGATGTACATCAAAGGGCTGTCAGAAAAAACTATCTAAATCTTTCACAAACCGAATCAATTGTAAAGCGCCAACAAATAAAAACATCCTCAACAACCTGGTGTATACAAATGCAAAATCTTGAATTCACACCCCAAAACTCCAGCTGCATCGTGTACCGCATACCATGTGGCAACTGTCCTAAACAATGATTTCCAGGATTAGGGGCCACAAATCTGACGCACAGGTCTGTTTCCTTATTTGATGACTGTTCCTGAACCCTCGACGAGGATTATATCAGTCATCACATTCCACACACATCAATCACATTCGAGCGATCAATTAATTAAATTAAATTATTTGATTTTGACAATACCAAGATTCGTGACCGAAAAAGCCATCTCACCAAACGTAAATCCCAACAACTTGCAATAAAAGGACAGACACTGCCAATCTTAGCAAAATCTTGTACCTTCCAACGCGTGCACTGGACAGTAGGAATATTTTATCCGTTTTTTTTGTTGGTTCCCCCATCTGTTCTAGAAAATAAGAATAATTCCATGTTTGTCATATTTTAAGTTGGTTCCTTATTTCTCATCCCTTCACTATGTTCCTGTTTAATCATAACCTCGTTATAACCTTCCACACTAGTCCACTCTGTTGTTTACCATCACGGTCTCTGCCTTTCTCTGTCTCCCCTCACAGTTTATACAATCCAATGTACAGAAAATCATGTCATTAGTTTAAGCAACCACTTTCAACTTCCCGTGTTGTGTTTTCAATAATAATTCATTCCAATTTGTCTCCAGACGTTCCTTATAGTTTAGTGTATGTTTAATAACTCACTTACCTGGCCTAGAGAAGCTGCTTATTTTATCCTGACTGACTCTCAAGAATCCACGCCAGAGTTAACTTCTACAGTCAAGAACTACCCCACATCGCAATTATAGTTTTATATTTGTACTCTTAGGTGATATCCAATGTCCCATCAATATAACGGTCGCCTAATGAGGCCTTTTACATTTTGACGTGGACAGTGATGCAGAGCTGATGTCATGAATGATTATTTGACAGTGTGGCTACGTTTATAAATTCCAACGAGTAATGACAGTTTCCTTAGTTGCTCCTTTTTATATTCTTGAAAGTTGAGAAAGTATAAGAAAGTAGCGGTTGGACGGGAAAAAGTAGTTTCCGTTAGCTTTTAACGTTTTGTACCTCCTTTTACGATAGCGGTATGATAGGAGCGATAAGAACGTGCTTTTCTCGAAATACGCGAGACGTATTTTGCTAATCAATACCTCAGTTTTGTTCCCCAAGAGCTACTTTGTAGACGGATTAGGTTTAAGAAGAGTTTTTCGAAAACTGATTCACCGTTCAAATCAAACCAGTGTATCAGCTACTAGAGAGAGAAGAAAAAAATGGTAATCAATTCTTTAAAAATTGTTAGAACTCACTTCCCCGTCCGCTGAAAACTGTATTTAGTCCGAGTTATTAAAAATTTCAGCCAGTGTCGTGGAAAAATCTTAACTGATAATGTTAATCTTTTAAGTAGAGAAGTGGAATTGTATTGGGGGTTTAGCCAATTCGACTCAAATCGGCAAATTTCCAAAAATAACTAATTATCGTACGATTTTCTTTCACCAACGACTCCAACAACATTGATTATATTTTCTATGAACAGTTGATCATGCTCAGTTCAACACAACAGTACCATACAATTTTTATTTTTATGCGTGGGCAAATGACCAGAGCGCACTTCCCCTAATTTCCTTTTTCCTCCCCTCAATTTACTTCCTCTCCACAACGGACAGCTCCTCCCAATACACAGTTATCTAACAGCTCTCACGATACGGTCTCTCAGTTCTCCCAACTATACGGTCTCCCAGTTCTCCCAAAGATTCGTCTCTCAGCTCGTGCTACTCACAACTCAACTGTCTCTCGCTCCCTGCCCCTCTCCCACCACTTAGTGTCTCAAAATGTATTGAGAGTCCCTTTTTTGCGTTAATATGCTCATCATCAACCGGATATCGTCATTCTGTCAAGTGTAATACAGTCCTCACTCACGCTCTCCACGTTCATTTATTTCTCAGTTTCAAGTTCCCCCATTCGTGCACCCACCAGTCTGTGAATGCGGTTGAGAGAGAACGGCCAAACCCATTCGGCTCTAATTTGATATCTAGCCTGCAGATTGCCATGGGACGCCAAAATAAGGGTACGAGCAAAAACGGTTCATAACTAAGTACAGTTGTCATTTTTCCCAAAACTGGCAGATTATGATATTGCTTTTTCCATGGGCGCTTCGAAATGAGCAAATATCATCATCAAATTGTTATGTGTGAGAAAATTACGAGAGTAGCACAATAAATTATCACCAATGTCGACGGATTGCGGTTTTAGTACAGTTGGTCAAGCTCGCTCACATGACACTAGCGCTCTTAAGATAATTCGGTGCAACGCCAGTTATTACGGAAACCACAACTGTTTCACTTGACACCACTTCGACCAGATTTTACTTGATATTTACCAAACAAGCGCGAGCCTTCTCAGAAAAATCGTGTTAGTTCAATAATGGTCGTGGCCTAAGTAAGAGGAGCCTTGAGCGCTATCAGTTTCTATGTAAAACGCTGCAAATTATTACACGACGGTTTATTATTGTTTTGCATAACATGATTACACACATTCGATTACACCTTCCCATTCGATTCAGAATCGAAAAATACTAGTAAACGGTACGACACATGAATAACTTCAACAAAACTACGTTTTCTAGCCGATTGACACGATTGTGTCGCGAGTTCCTTCAAGTAGTCGAATTTGCCTCACTACGTTTACTGAGGTTTCACTGTTTTCCATCTGACCTGGATGGCGAGTGGACATCGCAGAATCCCTATGCCTTGAATCTGTGTCAAATTTTGAGAGGAGGTTGTAAACAAATGTGTGTGTTATTCAGAATGAACAAAGAACTAATATCGCTTATCGCATGTTTGGTTAGGAAAGTTGATCAATGCGTTGCACATGATATTTTATTGAAAAGTACTTAAGTTTTATATACTTCGGACGGCGATATTCATAATGGACGTTAGTTGGAGAAGCCCTGTCACGGATGGTATCATGTCCTTGATGCAAAACGCCTTAGGCCGTATATTTGGTTTAAGCTTGGCGTCCGATGTGCCGTAACAAAACATTTTGCAGTAAATTGAAGGAGGGGAGAAAACCGACGAAAGTAAACACGGAAGCTATAGTAGCGAGTGAGGAGGTAACTCAAGGGTTGAACCTGGTCGGCGTCTTTGACTTATCGCCCTCTAACGACCCTGAATCAAAAAATCGACGGAAAAAGGTCGTTCGGACGCAGTGGGTAAAACCCGTAGGAAAAGGAAACGTTTTCAGGGAAATGGTAAGTTATGGTCGGGTTGTTGAGACTTTTCCGGGGGGCCCCCGTTTTGTAAGTTATGCGCAGTCGAAGTCTCTGGTATTGGCACCGAAGAGTGGAAGTGTTTGGTTTGAGAAGGCGAAGCGAATGCGAAGGCTCCTTGTTTATCGGCCTAATCCCAACCGAGCCGTGTTTTATTTTCAATTTAGCTCCAGTGGGGCTCGCTCTCGTTCCGTAAAGTAATTTGGTGGGGCTGAATGCCAGGGCCAGATATAAGAATATGAAAAGAGAACCTGGCGAAAATGGAAATCTATAGTCGAGAGGGTTCTTGGGGGAAAATTCGCGTTCAGGGAAAAATATCACCCCGCCCTTACCATCGACGAAATTTTCTTGGATAATTCGCTTTTTCTGCTACTAGTGAACTCATCGTTGAGTAGTTCAGTGAACTCATCGTTGAGTACTTCTCTGTTGTCGAGATAAAATGTGATCGGGCGTGACGGGCACGTCTTGAGCATTGGGGCCAATATGAAAGACGACGAACCAACTTCCACGTTGGATAGATCCAGAGGACCAACCCATGTTAATAATGTTTTCAGTAAGGTTTGGTGGTGCTTAGCTGACACCCCCCCCCCCCCTAAGGGCTTCACGGAGTAAAATAATCGTGTTTCCGGAGTATGTGGTGAGACTTCTCATTCTCATAACGTTCCTCACTCAAACGAAAATCTTGTTACTATCAGTTAATTACATATGCCTAAATCATTGTACCAACTCTTATTAAAATTAAGCACGCATCTGACGGTGCAAAGGCTGACCCTCGGCTCCTCAGTCTTACTTCTGACACCTGGGAACGTGATTGTGTCCGTTTTGTTCAAAAATCTTTTTAAAAAGAAATTAGTGAGGGAACATCTCATAACTTGTGCTAATCATATCAGCCGGGCTTATGAGAGAAATATCGATGTTCGGAGTCATTTTTGATAACATAGTAATCTGTGAACGCAGCTTTCTCAGAAATTGATCCAATTTGGCGTTTAATTTGCTTGATGAAGGTATAAGCACAATCGGCTCTAAAATAATATGGTTCAAATCATCCATTTTTTTCTCAAAAACTTCTCTATCCATTTTAATTAAACGTATAAGAACACAAATACGACCACTGTTCTTCTCAGCTGAGAGCAATCACGGGGTAAAACGCTGGTGGCTATGGGAACTATTGTCCATAGTTGTTCAAATTGTCTCCTTGGCCCCACTCGCCCCTCTGGATTTTCCACATCCCCTACATTTAGACCCTTTGGTATTCATTTGCGTCTCCCTACGAGTTCTTTGCTCTCTTCGGTTCTTACTTTCTCAAAGTTTCACTTCCGCTGAAGTTGTAGTTTATGACTCTGTATGATTCTCTTCTTCGATTGAACACTATTGCCGCTCGTTCGGATGGTCCAGGGCAACCATCTAGGCCCACTGTGCCACGTGAACTAGTTCTACTTGTTGCTCTACTCGGAACTCTATCGTACTAATCAAGTCACCGTTTAACTCCATTGTATCTGTGCAGTCCCTATATCGCGAGTCCCAGTTATCAATTAATTCAAATCTGTAGTTCTTTCTCACTGGCCCAACAACCCACAATACCCTAAAATTCTCTTTTGTGGGAAATGACGGGAGCAGCATAATCGGATATAAACAATTTCGAATAAAAGCGCAGTTTTTTCTTCGTATTTCTCGGACAAAACGTACAAGCATTCTCAATGGATGGCTGTCCGATAGACTACCTGTGTTTTTTTTTTCTTTTCCGAGGGCGTGCGGGACAAGTCCCTTTGTCACTGCGGCCACGTGTGGGCCTTTTGTGACTCTAGCCCTTCCTTAGTAAAAGGCGTCGTACATACCCGCCCCCTTTATGAAGCCGAGTATGTCCTTCACCGCAGATTCCGCTATGATATGGTGCTCAATAATCCCCTGGGCAAAGTATCCAAAGCGTTTGACTGCAAAGGCAGGGCACTCACATAGGATGTGCTCCACCGTCTTGTCCCCCTCACCACAGAGTCTGCATTCCACCGCCTTTGAGATGCCCATCTTGTAGGGTTTGAAGGTATTTTTTGCCCATTTAACCCCTTTCAGGGGAGAAGATGCGATTCGCATACCCTAGGAGCCTACGCGGGTGCGGACGTTCCCTGCCTGGCTCCCGGGTTGGGGCAAAAGCCCCTTCCTCAACAAGGGTACACCCTGGAAAGTGGGTATTAACCAACACCTCTAGGGTCCCCCTGGCATCTTCCGTGAAAGTTCCGTCCGTCCTTCTTATGAGGCCTAGTTCCTGAGGTTTGTCCATGGAGAGCGCTCTCTGCAGCCTGGAGGCTTCAGAGACACTTGCTACACTGCTGCAGAAGTCCCTCCAGGACTACCTCTTTGCTCTCCTGATGGCCTTGCTATAACTTGTAAGGGATTGCCAGTAGGCCTCCCAATCCCCTGTTCTTTTGGACCTGTTGAAGAGCCTCCTTGTTGATGACCTTAGCTTCCCCAGCTCCTCGCTCCACCAGCGGGCCTCACCATTGGTCCTGCGGGCACAGGAAGGGCAGTTGTCTTCGTAGGAGCAAATGATCTCCCCTTGCATAAGACTGGCCATAGTGTCCTTGTGGGTCTCCCTGTCCATACCTCCCAACTCTGTGTGGAGTTGGGTTTGGTAAAGTGGCCAGTCTGTATTCTTGGGTATGCGATAGGTTTCAAGTACCTGTGTGCCAAAACCCAGGCCGAACGAGATGATCCTATGATCTGATAGTGATGGCTCGTCCAGCACCTGCCAGCCTTGAATTCTGCTGGCTATGAAACGACTGGAGATGGTGAGGTCAGGTACCTCTTCCCTTATCCTTGTCACGAAAGTGGGGGCGCTCCCCCTATTGAGAATCTCCAGTTCTTGCCCTGCAAGATAGTCCAGGAGGCACTCTCCTCTTAAATTAGTGTTAGACGACGTTATGAGCGTTTGCGTCACAGCCAATTATGAGTTGAAGTTGGTGGTTTTTGTAGTAACTTACCAATCTTCGAACCTCTTCCGGTGGGGAGTTCGCGTCATGGGGGAAATAGGCAGATGCCAACACCGTCTTGACCGCTCCCTCTGGCTAGTTCTCCCTTACCATAATAGCTGTAACATCTCTAGAGATAAAGTTAGGCATGACAGTGTAATTTACATTTGGATTAATCAGAATTGCCGCACGGCATCGACCATTACTTTTATCATACACTACCTTACCTGACTGTGTGATCTTCTTATCCCAGGCCCAGGGTTCCTGGACGAGGGCTACATCACACCTCCTCTTGTCAAAGTTCCTGACCTTATTCGCGGCTGGCCACAGCAAGCCCTAGGGCAGTGCTGTGGTCGTTCCACTATCCACAGCCTGTGGTCGCGCCTGGTAGCATGGACGTGCTCCTGGGAAGAGAACCCAGAACCAGGAACTACCTGTGTTGGGCACACTAATGGAGGATTTTGAGAAGAGAAATAAAGGAACGATGTGAGCGTGACTGAGGACTATGTTAAACTTGATAGAATAGCGGTATCTGTTTGAGTGTGATTATTTAGACGCTAACTGGTTGTGTGGGAAACTAAGTGGAGGGGGAGAGAGAGAGAGTACAAGGGGGCTAACTGTGGTTCCGAGAGCTGGTAGAGAACTGAGTTTGGGATCACTATAGTTGATGAGGCATAAGTGAGAGTAACTCAATAAATTGCGGATCGTGATTTGTCACCAATTGCTGTGGAGAAAGTTGATCAACGTTCTACGTAGGTTATATAGTCGAATGAAGATTTAATTGGTTTGAATGAATGCGCGTTTGGCTGAGGAAAGTTTTGTTTTGCGTTACAGCTGTTTCTACATATAATCTGGTTATCTGATAAGTTTCGTCTTGCATTACCTTTCTACGGATAATTAGGGTTAGCGATATGTGTCCTCTTTTGGTTAAAAATTGATTAGCAAGTCTCGCCGTAGCTCAAAAAGCTTTGCTGTTTGAAAGTTGAGCGTAAGAGCACTCGCGAAGGAACCCTCATAACTCGCAGAGAGTTTTGCTTACTTGGAGACTGCGAATCATTGCAACTTGCGCGAGTCACAAGGCGATTAGCTTGATGTTCTCGTGTGTTGCAATTCCGCTACAAACCAGCAGCACTCAGCAGCGTCAATTTGAATTATCAACCTAACTAACAACCTCCTAGCTTTTGACCTGTAGTTACCATTTAGCAAAAACCTTCTTCACCTGCATTCATTCCACTTTTAAACATTGACGCTTCTTATTGTACTTAAAAGAGCGTCCACTTTGTTCAGGTCGTGTGTATTTTGGCCGTGTATTAAACTTTTACCGACAACATTAAGAAAATTGTAATAAAATAGGCACTGGTGTTGCCATTTGTGTATGTAGTGAACGAAACATTCTGACTCATCTCAACACGCCGCAAGATGATTATGAATAGTCGCAGGGTTTAGTAACATGGTACACAAAGAAGGCAATGCAAGGTCTCAATATTGCACACTCTGAATACAAGGCACACACGATCGCCCTAGATGAAGCTAACCAACCTCTTGTCACCTGATTGCAAGTTTCCCATAGTCCAACCAAACAGCTAAGGTCAGACTATAGTCGTAACAAACAACGTGGGTTTGTTGGGAACACAAAGGTGGAATTGCTGCACAGGAAGGTTGCTGTTTTTAGAGGTTGGATGATATCCCACGGGATAGAGCCAACCAACTCCCTTGTCACAGGTTGCCGATAGTCCAAATTGACAATGCTGAAAGCCCTCTGAATAGAGTGTGGTGTGTGAACGAGCATACATCAACTCCCAATGCGTCTTCATAATTCAGTCATTGAACAATAGCACGAAACTTGGCTCCCCTCAGTCAGAAGTTGATATTTCGGTCAAGGAAGGCCGTCGCTATTCGCCTAGTTTTCTCAATGAGCTCGGAAAAAGCCAAATGAATGAACCCGCCGCTGGCTTTGAATTTATTGGCGTTATACCAAAGATGGGACCTTTTCAAGTGCTAAGATATGTTTTCGCTTCATTGACCCTCTTATTGATCTTCTTATTACTTTTCCTTGTTTATAACTCCCATTTTTCCCTTTGATGTAATATCTCTCATTTCCTTTCCGTGGTGTTCATAAAAAGGGGGAGAAAATCCGGAGAAAAGGGCGCTATTTCCCTCCAGAATGAAAATCTCAAAGCTACTCAGTTTACAGCGGAGCGTTGCCCCTCTCTAACTCCTGACATATTGCCTTCAGTCCTAATCTTGGCAATGCTCCAAGCATCTTCGAAAAACGCTATTCACCTCAGCATTTCTAAATGAGCTATGAGACTAATGGAAGATCGATCCATTCATTTGCTGCTGTTACCGAGGATTTCTGTGGAATAAAGAAGGATTTGAAGAAATGGAGCTTATAAAAATACAAAGCCGATTTATAAGGTTGGTTTCTGCTTTTAATTGAGGTGGTGCTACAAATCCCGTTGAAAGGTGGGAGATTTATTCGCAGTTTGTTGCTTCACGAATAGACGAGTGGGTTGAGGTACCGACCAAGTACGTTATCTTCTGGGTGTGCACTGCCTGGGCGAATTGAGGGCCTTCAGTTTCCTTCGGAGTTTTCTTCCGTGAGGAGTTATGTAAGGAGATACACCTCACTATGGTGTCGCCATAACCATTGACTGGAATCAGCTGCCTGGTCCCCCACTTCTCAGGTTGTTCTCTTGATACAGCGCTTTCCTCCATGTCACCGCCAACATTGCCTCTTCCGAAACAGTGCAGTACGAGCAAGCAATGAGGAGGGTGTTCAGTGTACTGAATCACACCTCCACTCGTTATGGCAGGATGGAGTGAACGGCACTCATAAGCCATCAGACGGGAAAGAGCCGTTGTTATTGTTGCCACGGGTTAATCAAACGCCGTTGCCACGCCCTAATATCAAACTGCTTCTCTCGTTACATTCTACATAATCGTCCCAAAGATCGACCCTTCCACCACTTCTTGAATTGTTCCAATGGTGAAACACTCTGTTCTGAAGCCTTGCTCTTTGTCTTTTTGAATGAGACGGAGGAGTTCCGGATAGGTCTTGACTATTGCTTTCACAACTTCGTCCAGGATGATGAGAACCTCCAAATACGTCTTCCCAAAGAAGGTATTCCTGCCACCTCCACAATCGGGTAACATCTAAGCGACGTCACTACACCCTACTACCACCATTTATACGCCACTATCATCGTCTCAAGGGATGAGTTTATGTTTCTTCTAGCGTGCAAATAAGATAAGGTAAGTCAAGTTTGATGAGGGGAGTTTGATTTTTTTAAAAGAAACTTTGAACTTTATTTACAAAGACACTAGTTACATGCAAGGAGACAGGGCTGGAGAGAACGAAAGAGCTGGTGTTTGGCCACTCCTATCTGTAGAGAATACGTTGCGTCGTTAGCAGTTAGCGCCCGGGAAGGTGCTTACATGAGTGTTGTAATACTTAGGCTAACAGTTTGTAGTTACGTAACTGGTATGAACGAGAGAATTAGATCAAACCAACTTGATGTTTTTAGTTTAACTCCCATGAAAACCTAAACTTCAATACTGACGCTAGTTTACCGTGTTTCGTAACAATGTTGGAAGATTGTACGTTTCATACCCATTACTCTTGACGGCAACATATGTGTCCATCAATAGAAGGGCGGGGGGGGGGGGGCTCGAAGTACTAAAACAACAATTTTGTGTTTAAACATTCCCTCGTAAGTGACGAAGTGATCTTCATCAACCTGGAATACCGTCCCACGACTATCCATTAAAACAAAGTTAGAGGAGAAGGGCCACTTTCAACCACTTTTGAACATAAATGGTGTTGTGGCTGAAGTACTTATTTTGAATTTTGTTTTCACTTACAGGAACTTTTGGCTATAAGTAGTAGATACGTTGGGAGTTCATTTTAACCCCCAATCACAAAGGGCTACTGATATTCCCGTCAAAACTGGTTTTAAGTAGCTTCAACTGCGCTCGGGTGCACTTTAAACTGTTTGTTAGAAAAATGAATAATCACGAATCTATTAGTCAATCACGAGCATAACGTTAATAAAACGAAGTTAGCGGTTGTTGAATGTACAATCTTCTCCCGTTAGCCGTGCAACGTGTACCACCCGAAATCGAGTGAGTTCATCTGGGCTTCATTTAGTCACAATACTCACGTACAGCATTCGCTGGGTTGTGGAACCGGAATCCTCGGGAAAACCCTGATGACGCAGGGTATACGGAAACCCTACGAATTATTCTCGTCGAGCGAGAGTAAAAAAAGAAAAACAAACTAATTAAGTGGAAATGTGAATCAATCTCAGATTGTAGACGGTTGGAGCGCTCTTCGACCTAAAGGATTTTCCAAAGCTTTTCGGTCTCTTGAAGGGAATGAAGGAGTTTGGAAGGGGGTTTCATTGTTTTCATCTCATAATCCTCAAATCCGGGGGGAAAGCACGTATTCGTCCAATTTAGTTGGGTTCCCAAACAATCAGCTGAATACTTTATTCATATCCTGTGAGAGTGGGTTACGGTTGATTGACAAACACGAGTCAAACCAACGTCGTTCCTACGGCGCTATTGCCGCTCCCAACACAATTATTCGGCTACGCGACTTTTTTTGGTCTGTTTACTTCATGAACAGGTGAAGGACGACAAAGTAGGATGCTGTTACGTTACGTACAAGTTACATTATACTGTAACGCTATGTGGGCCCTCAGGCAAACTGCTGAGTCAACGATCCAAAGGACTTAATAGTTGTGGCAGAACCGCTGTGCCTCAGTCCCTTTTCACCTCAGTCACGAGTCACGTATTGCTGTATATAATTGTTTAGTAACATTCTTGCTGCTTTTTATAAAGTCCATTGGAACCAGACAGAATATAACTTAGGGGAGGGTGGGGCACCATGAAACACAAAGGTTTATTTTGCCCACAGCTCCCTTCCTAGGTGCATTTTTTAAACATTTTAATTTTTTTCTGTGATGTAAGGATCTAAGCTACGAAAGAAATGTATCAACTGTTATAATGGAAACCGTATTTGACCATGAGCGGCCATTTTCCATGAATTTTCCATGAATTTTGTTTCAATGTGCCTGGAGTACAATGAAACAGAGGAAGTGGTACATTGAAACATATAGAACAAAGCCATAATATTTACAAAAAACTTTATTGAATTAACAAAGAAAAGGCATTCGATAAATTGAACGTATTAGGGCACAAACACTAAAACCTTAGCCAATGTTTAAATTGCCAAAATCAACCCCAAATGAGAAGAAAGCCATAATAAGACCTTTGTGTCTTTTAGTGCCCTTTAGTCCTTTTCATTAACTGAGGCAATGTCATCCACAAGAGGTTCGATAAAGGTGTTGCATGAAACGTTTCATAGTGCCCCGAACGCCTCTGTTTCAAGTAGCCCCACACAAGGTATTTCGTGAATCAGAAGAAATGCGAAAGTTAACTAAAAACATAACGGGGATATAAGTTATGTTCTTTATTTCGGAGATTTAGTTTTTATAAAAACTTTATTTAAGCTTCGATGAACAATTGAGTACAGAAAGATGTGCGAGGTAACACACGGAAAATATCCCTAGTACGGACTGAGCTCATCCGGGGGAGAAACGGTGGGAGTTGCTGACAACCAGCGAAAGCTGAAGATGATGGTAGACGACTGCACTGAGCTTCTCTCGTGGAGGAGCGAGGTGCAGTTTGATGGAAGTTGGGAGAAGGGATTTCTGCCGATGCTGCCCCTTTTATTATTAAATCTCCCTCTTATTACGCCTACATAATTTATATGTACATTGAAATGCTATAAGAGCTGATTGAATTAAGAAATCATTCTTAACTGGAGACGAAACTCCGTTGGCGGAAAATTGTTACTTTCACTGCGAAAAACGACAACTCACGCGACAAGTCTGGTATGCAAATGGTGAGGAGAAGGGGCGATTAGTGAGTAGTGCTCCCTACCGGAAAGCCCGTTGAACTAGGCCCTTCTGTGCGGCCGGTACACGAACTGTTACACTGTGCCCCGTGTTTCACAGTAACCCACCTTCCCCACATTCTTTAGCGCTAAAGAACAGTACTGAGCAAAATTAAAAACACGATACTTAGCCTGCGGATCACTATGGGTCGCCAAAATAAGAACAAAAAGGGAAATTGAACTAACTATAGTTATGGTAGTGATCAAAACCCTTTTTTTCCAAAAACGGCTATAATGATATCGATTAAATTTTTTGCATTGAGAGCTTCAAATGGCATCCGTGCGAAAATGACGAGAGCAGCACAGAGTATTATTATTATCCTTCTCAAAACATTCTTGTCTACAGCCTCGTCAATCCTTCATGTTCTAGTTGCTCAATAGCGGTCAGGGCATGAGTACAAGCAGCACAATAAATTCTGTAACCGTGTTTCACTAAGTTATATTGAACTGAGTGTGTTGGGCGCACGAGAGGGGGAGCTTGAGGATCGAAATAAAAATGAAACTCAGTGAGCGTGAGGAGGACTGTAATATACGTGTGGAAATGAGTTGAGTTAAAATTCAGCTGAGATGGTGTACGGAAGGGCTGTAATCGGAAACCGTATGGTAGAGCGAGAAGTTACTGGGGCGATAGTTGGAAGCAGAATGAATTTGGGTGAAGGTATCGGTTGTGGAGACGAATCTGAAAAAAGGTGGGAAAACCACGGATGGGAATGACCGACGAACTGGGATTTCCGTTGCTGTGATGTCCTTTGGAGAAACAATGAACTTACCACAGGAGCGCAAATTCCGAGGTCTAAAACCTGGACAGATTCGGCGCTTTGCGTCGAACAGAGTGAATGTGTTGAGTTTGTAGAAAAAGCCTTGAACACAAGTAAATTGACGTAGAGCTGAGGAAAGTTGTGTGAAGCGGCGCACCTGATATTGTGGTTTATTCCATGTGAGTGGTTAAAGATTGTTCCAATTCGTTTCCCTTTTTCCAAGCAGGACGTGGACGTTCAGGTAGCTCTCTTTCTCGCTACAGGTTGTGAGTGAATTAAAATTATCCCTCTCCCTGTTAATTTCATTCGAGCAATTCTTTGCGAGCGGAAGGTTAGGTTTCTGTTATCAACATTTCAAATTCGTCATTGTTACCAATCGAGCAATTCATTGGTGGGTTAGCTTTGTTAAGTTTTTATTTATTATTCTTTCTGAATAGTACACCAATGTTTTCAATCTGGAAAATTATTTTCCTCCAATGGGTTATTATGTCCTAATTACACTTCCCCCCGCGGTCAAACATTTGACACTTTTCGTTTCAAGACATGGAGATTCCAAATCTTCGATGTCCGGCCCATCATAGTTGGCCATCAACATGGTCTAAAATTCTATTTGGTATGTAGTTGTGCTCGGGGGCTCTCGGCAATCCGATCGGACGAAACTGAAAGTTGTTATGGGCAAAAATTGGTTTAAAAAATTAGCCGAAAACGAAATTTTGGCCGCTTTCTCGCGTAAATCATTTTCTGGGTATTTTTTGATGAGTTTTGAGACGAATGGGACGGGTCTCTGATTTTTTTTCTCGCAGTGTTTCCTCTACAATTACAGAATCATTATCACGAACCTACACAGAAAAAGCTCTATGGCACGCCCAATAATTCCCTATACGGTGGTTGTAGAATAAGATGAGCATAACAGAGCATAATAATACGTATGTGTATTATCACTTCCTACGTAGAACGTCGAGCTACGTACTGAGGGATTAGGATAAGTAGCGAAGTGGCCACGAGGGAGTGCGGATAGATGTGCGACGAGAGACAAACAATAAATTATCAAAAATTTCGGCGAAAAGTGACTTTTGATCAGTTTTTTCATTATAAATCTCGCTCGTGTGATACTAGAAAACGTCTATTTCGTGTAGTGGTCATGTTTCGTATCGTTGACTGCTTTTTTTCGATGCTGGATCGAATGGAATGAGTATCGGAAGTGCTCTACCAACAGTCGTTTCCTTATAAGTGGTCGTTTTCCGGATATTCTTGATAGTTCGTCGTAGGATTGAATAATATTCTCTGCAAGCGAATTATATACCATTGCGCGATAATTTGCATCGTTTTTCTTATTCTCGAAGTTTCTATTTTATTTGAGAGTATAATCGTTTATTTAATTTTAATTTGAAGGGCTAGCCGATTCTCGTGAAGCAATCTGTTATTGATCTATGTGCGTTGGGTTGATTATGAAATGGAGTGCTTGTTGTGAAGTTTCATTGCCGGTTATATTTCTTCATAATGTACTGTAACCCATTCTGTGCCATCATCTAGTACTGTTTTGTTCTTGAAAATGATTCCAACTGTGTCGTGGCGAGTATTTTTATCGGTTGCAACTTAAACAAACCTGTGATAGCTATCTTTTCTGTTAAATATGAGAAAGTTCCATTTTATGACCAGAAATTAGACGTTTTCAAGCACCAATACGTTCCACTAGGTTAGTTAGTCTCTATGCCTAACCGATTTGATGACAAAAAATTCGTCAGTTCGATACAAATTTCATTTTTGTACAAAAAAGTGCTTGATCTTCAAGTATCGTCTGTCAGTACCTTCCGCCGGCTTTCGGAAGGCAAACATAAACTTACGAATTCAGCAGGGTTAACTTTTGTCGTCTCATGGGCCTGAAGATTGTCAACCTATACTTCACTTTGAAACTGGCACCTGAACTCGGAGAGCACTTGGAGCTCCACGTGGAGCGGATTTTTGCTCAGAACGCAGGCGCAGAAGTTCGTTTTTAGCAAGCTCCACGTGGAGCCTGTTTTAAAAATTTCCATAAGTAAAAGGTGGCCTCTCGGCCGATTGCGCAGCTGTCCGGATTTCCTAGAAAATACGAAGAGTCGCTCGTGTGGCCCCGTGGAGGGATTTTTTACCGAGAAAGGGGAGAGGGAAGATATTGGCGGTCGTCGAGTCGGCTGTTATGTCTTTTCGGAACCTCAGGAGACTTCCAAATAATGCAGCTGCCTGAGTTTCCTAGGAATCACCGAAGAGTCGCGCGTGTGGGCTTGCGTCGCATTTTTACTGAGAAAGGAGAAACTAGAAATCGGCGGAGCAACGGCATCTTTTCGGAACCTCGATTAACGCAGCTGCCCGAATTTCCTAGGAAATACGAAGAGTCGCTCGTGTGGCCACGTGGAGCGGCGTTTTTACTGAGAAAAGACGAACCAGATATTGGCGGTCGTCGAGTCGGCTGTTGTAACGTCTTTTCGGAACATCAGGAGACTTCCAAATAATTCAGCTGTCCGAATTTCCTAGGAATAGCCGAAGACCCGCACGTGCAGCTCCGTGAACCCTGTTGTAACATTTCCAGATATAAACGTCAAGTAAACCGCCGTAAACCGGCCGATTCTGTTGATGTCCGAATTATCTAGGAAAGCGGAAGACTCGAGCTCGTGGGCACTTGTTTTACCAAAAAAACTCTTGTTGGATTTAAGGCGAGAAGTTGGATGGAAGTTATAGATTGAGCCCTCACGAATCTCTCACTCTCTCTCTCTCTCTCTCACCCCTCACTTGTCTCTAAAAAGTTTTATTTACAACGGACACAAACACGTTCTATAAGATGACAGAAGTAAGACGCAAATTCGGTGTTTATGCAAATCATTTGATCGTCGATGTGACTGTAAATCGAAATATTTTGTACAAATGACCCTTGTTTGACTAGCTGTCTACGCCTTTTCCCGGTCCAGAACAGACGAATTTCTGTATGAAGGGAGTTACCATTTTGAGTAACTCGCTGAACGTAGCTGCGTCCATTCGAAGGTGGTTTCTGTAGTCTGCAGCTCTCTGACCGATCGTTCATGACCAAATTTGTTTCACTTTAGAAGCCATCCACATCTTTTCTGGCTTTCTTCCTTTTTTAGCACGTTTTTCTGCCCCCAATTGAAGGACAATCGCCGGACAACAATCCCACGTGTCTGACATGCTCGTAGGATGTTGAAAACGAAACTGATGTCATAATGGGTTGCACCGCGTGTAGGCTCACGTTGGTGCAATCAGGCATTTGCACAAACACCGACTTGCACTATTGCACTTTCGATTGTAGGCTTCCTTCAGTGCGAGATGAGGGGCCCATGGACCAGAGTTTACGTAATAACTGTGCTTAGCTAAATTGAGATGTTAACACCTAAAGCATAGGTTACGCACGAATAGCCTATCGTATTTATTACCTACCGCCCTTTCCCACCAAGTCATCAGAAGGACATTATAAATAGGACGAGCAGAGCTCGACAGATTATCTCCAGCCCCTGACTTGTACTGTTGTAGTTGCTCTTGTCTTGTGTAAATGAAAGTTCTTTTTAAAAAGACCCGTTCGTTGTCTCCGAACATTATTTGAATGCACTTATCAAGGTTGCTTCTTATCAAGTTGCTAGCGTCGAGTTGATCGTTTAGCGTGTTATGGTCGAGAGCCATCGATTATGTCGTTCAAAGCTCGGCAACCTTCTGTTTTGTTAACTTCTGTCGACTCTTCTTCGTCTGTTAATTGTGGAGAATTTATTCTGGTATTGAGGTGACACCAAATCCCTTACTTCAGTGATATCTGGTTAGACTCGAACCCGTACGTTTTGTTTCTTGCTTTTTGAATCTTGTCGGGCCGCACGAATTTTCGTCAACAGTAAACACTCCGATTGAATTTAGAAATCTGAGCGCGTAAAAAATTCAGTGTTTCGAAAAAGTTGCAACGAACTTCGAAAACATTGAAAGGGAAAAAGAAATTGAAAACGTGATCTGAATTGTCAGGAGAGCGGTGATGTCACATTCGTGCCTTTCGCTCTTCGACAGTAACATTGAACATTGGATCACGATTTCCATTATTATACGTTCCATGCCTTGCAAAGCTACCAGAAAGAGGAGAAATACGAATTCGTTCAAAATTAATCGACCGTGAAACGAAAGAAATGTCTTGCGCGACGCAACGCTCATTTTTCCTCAGCCCCTCGTGGACCTAGTCACTGATAATGTCTCAGTACGTATGAACATCTAAACCTAACTTGACGTTCTACGTAGAAAGTGATACACCTACGGAATGTATGCTCATCTCATCCTACAACCATCGTCTAGGAAATTATTGGGGGTGCTATCGAGCTTTTTCTGGAAAGGTTCGTGTCAACAATTGTGTAATTGTGGGGGAAACGCTGCGACAAAATTCAGCGACGATAGGTTGAATTGTGGAATTGCTGTAGTTGTCTGTGTTTATCAAATTACATTATTCGTACGTGGTGTTGTTAGTCTATTGCACTATCATCCTGATGTTTTCGAAAACTCTATCACTTGAGCGAGATTTGTAATTAAAAAAAAAACTGATCAAAAATCGCTTCATAATTTATTGTATTGCTCTCGTCATGTTACCCAGAATGAAAATTTCATAGTACCATTATATGATTTGAAACTGTTCATAAAGTGAGTAAAAACGTTCCAGGGGTACGTGCAAGTGAAATATAATATTTGATTCGATTTGGTTCTGCTTTTGGTTTTTCATCTCGCTGGCGTTCACGGACACACACAGTCCACTTAGCCAAATGTTGTTATTCCCACTCAGATGCCATTGAAACGTACACTATCTTAAGAAATTTCCAAAACTTGTTTTTATCCCACTTCGTTGGGCTCTGGGAAGTAGAATAACTGGGCAAATTATAACACAATGGTTTATTATTCTCTTACACTACATGACTATCCAGCATGACGATGTCTCACACCCCCGAGGTCCAGCCTGTTCGATTCGGCATCGAAAAAAACTGGCAAAAGAAACTAAACATGATAAATACAACCGACGTTTTCTAGGCGATTGGCACGGCGTGAAGAGTCGAACTGATTAGTGATTGGATTGGGACGGGTGGCAGTGGGGGGAATGAGCTCAGGACGAGGAGAAACGATAACTTTCGCCTTATTGTCCTTGACGAAGAATTTCCTCCACTGTATTTACACTGATTTAACTGATTGCACTTCTGTCTATACGAAGCCCTACGCCTCTGAGACCTTACATATTCGACCAAGCAACAGAAATTAGCGTGGAGACGATACCAAACACGACGTAATTGCTATAACACTGCCTCAATTTCATTTTTAAAACAATTTTTGTCCATTTTTGTGCAACAGAACGGATGTTTTAGAGCGCGTAAAAGGCAAAGTACGACCTGAAAGCGGAAGGACATATCAGATTTGGAATCCTCATGCCGTGAAACGTAATGAGTCAAATAGCGAGGTGGTTGGGGTGAGGGGTGTCATAAAATGTTCCTGACTTAACACGTACGTGTATTATTCCGAATGCATAATAAACCAAACCCGTTAACCAGGTACAACCCTGACTATTCCATTCTATGATCGGAAAAGTATGGTTGAGTTATAATAGAAAGTACGGTGCACTCTCCTCTCCTTCTTGCCAGGCTCACATATAAAGCCAATAAAATGCAATGTTTCTCGGTTCAGTTATTGGTATACCGTGCATGTAGACTACGTGATCTGTCAGAATGATTATTGTTGTGAGATGTTAGTTATAGCTGTTAGCGGAAACAGAACCAGTTGTGGCAACTGCCGTCCGCAAGATCGGCTATCAATACTGCAAGCTTGTCCTGCGGGTGTATTGACGTCATCCACTTCTAGAACTGTCGATGCACTCTACAGATCTTATTTATTTAGTTCGCTGTAAGTACTCCCTTGTCTTTGTGTGTGATGATTTTGGGGATGTGGTCGGCGGAAAAGCGAGTGTCCACGTTTGGTCTTGTACACGGATGGCTCAGTGATAAATGGTAGGTCAGGGTTGTGAATCACCGGCACAGGTTGCGATGTGTCTAAATGTAACGTTTCTCTCGACACTTCGGAGATGGAAAAGCTTCCAGTTCCGCACCGAGGGCGACAGCATAAAACGTTTTCAGTGTTTTGTATATTGTTTCTCGTTGTAGGTGTTTCTTCCGTCTTTCTCCCCTACCCGATTCGAGTATCTCGTTCGCGATGAATTGTTGTCCCAAAGGGATATACAGTAAAAACCCCTTTAAGGCAGGACATTGACTGTGTCTCTAGAAATGTATCTTAGCTGGTTATCGGCGTTGTAGGGGTTGGTACCAGAAATGGGTTGGGTTTAAAAATGACGAAGTCGTTTGTTTCTTCATTCTGGGACAGCGAAGGTCGCTTTTCTGACGATTCGTGACTATGACCTCATCAGTTCGAATCCGGATTCATCTTCTCCAACCAAATAAATACGACGTATACGATTCATTTCGAAGGCCCAGAGTAGTTCCCAATTAGTGGCAGAATTTCGGTTTGCTTCTCCTGTTCCTCATCGCCACAATCTATTATTTTCAGGTTTTCGTAAGTTTTATTTAAAGTTTAAATTTCTCTTTTTGGTTCGTTAATAATTCTGAATGAAATGCTTTTTTTCCGGTCAGGATACTTTTTTACAACTCCTCTTCAAAATTTTACACTACGTTCCAAATCCATGGCCTCGAGTGTAGTTACTTAGGTATCTTCCTGTGCTCAGGCGAATAAGGATGGGCCTCAGAGGTGTAGGACCTCGTCAACACTGGGCAAATTATACTATTTGCAATATTGAATGAATTACAGTGTTGTGGAAGTAATGGATTCTCGACTGCCTTCGCTCATTTCCCGTACGGTCTCACTACAACCAACCACCTGTCAGTTCGACTTGTCACGTCCTACCTGTTGCCGTCTCCTAGAAAATGTCGATTTCCGTTGTTTCGTCGTAGTCGGGTCATGTTTCGTATCGTTTACTGGTATTTTTCGATGCTGAATCGAACGGGATGGATCTAGGAGGGGCGAGACTGCGTTCAGTTGTATAACCTCGAGGTTAGAGAAAATAATGATTGAAACATCACGTTTTGTATGGTTCGGCAATGCTCGTCTGTCACTGAACACGATGGGGCAAGTCTCAGAGGGGTCCGCGTTAAGGTTGTTACGAGTGAATACCATGAAAATGTAATGAAGACGTTTCAAAACAATTTTCTAGATTAGGGGGCCTGGATTTTGTCTCGGAGCAGTTGAAAATGGACTCAAGGCGATATGTTTTTACTGGTAGACTCTCTGCTCAATTTCCGAGAAAAAAGCGAGCGCTGGTGGGGGCGCTGGAAGGGATCGGTTCTTTTCCTTCCAATTTTTAGGCACATTCTGATCCAACTCTCTTCGGGAACAAGAGCCGTTTTATACCGCTTCCTTTACACCCTTTTCGCTATGTGAAAATTGCAACAGATTTCGGTTCTTCTCAAAAAATCTTTCCGTGTCTGCTTACGATCAACTGTGGCTTTTCTTGAAAGCGTTGGTGCCAATCGAAGACCTAGGGGAAACTTGGGTGAGTCCTCTTTCCATTTATATTTTTCCTGGTATATTCTTTCTCCGGGTGCTCGCCGGTTGAGGGTGATCCGTCCAGCGATCACAATCACACGGGTGGTGGTATAGTCCACCAGACTAGACTGGTTAGAAAAAACCACTGTACCAAAACAGCTCAAACTTGATATCTCTCCCGCAGGTTACCATGGAACGCCAAAATAAGGGTATGAAGAAAATCCACCGAAAGTTAACTATAGTTATCATAGTGATCAAAACACCAAATATTTTTTTTCTCAGAAACGGCTCTAATGATTTTGAGTAATTTTTTTATATTGGTAGCTTCCAATATGGCAACTATACCATAAAATTCCCATTCGTGGGAAAATGACGAGAGTAGCACAATAAATTATCAAACTTTTCGACGAAAAGCGTTTTTAGCGCAGTTTTTTCCTTATAAACTCCTTTGGAATTCTTGTAGAATGTAAAAAAAAATTGGTATTGTAGTCCAATCCAATACCTAAAGGGTGAGTGTTTAAAAACGTTCACGAGATACATGGGGCCCACTCCAGAAATTCCTGAATTTCAACTACCGCCGTCTCGCTAACTACCAGTTCTAACAGTTATTACCCAACAACTCTGCAAAAGTAATTACTATCGTCCTTAAAACAATCATGTCTACAGCTTCATTAATTTTCTGTGAACCAATCGTTCACTAATGGTCCGAGAACGAGTACGAGCAGCATAATAAATTCCGGAACTAAGCCTTGTTGATTCCTGCTGCTGTGAAGGGTTGTTTGACCAAGTTCAAATGAACTGTGTGAAAAATGAGAATTGATCAAGAAGAAAAAGCGGTAAAAGCAAAGAACATGGACCGACCCCTCTGATAAGGCAATAATATCGATATATGACGACCGAGGTCAGGTTATCGATATGCCCGACATCGCTCGTAGGCTCTTCCCCGCCAACTACGCCTGTGACGCATCGTAGGCTCTGGCGCCATGTTTGAAATTAGAAATAACGACATTGTGTACTTACAGGTTCTATGAAGTCCTGAAGTTCTACGAACTGCCGGATGCTTCCTCTCCTCCACTGTTCACATTATACACCTGTACCACATCCTTCAGAAATGCCCTCATTAGATCATCACGGTCACTTCTCGTCCTTCTCCAAATATATTCGAAGAGGTACGAATCAAAATGATCTGTGAGCGATCTAGAGGGAATCCCTCGCTTGATAGCGGCCCATGTTCCCTCGATCGAATTTGTGTGGGCCTCTGTTGCCGGGTCCTTGAAAAACAAGGAGTGGTTAATCCTCCAGGCAATCATAGGCCTTCCAGCAATCGGAGATCACTGTCGTGCCCGGAAGAATGAATTCCTTTATGATTGCGAGGACTTCCTTCCCTCGGTTTTCAACGACCCGGAAAAAGCACTTTCGGGACCCACGCTCCACCCTACCAAACACCCAGCGTCCGTCTACTGATTTGCTCCTATTAAACTTCCTCTTACCAAATTTACATTCGTCAATCTCAACAACTTTTCCATCGCCACCTACTTCATTTGATCACGACACACTTCCATACATACTTCACGACAAAACATCATCCAGTCGGTAGCGGTAGGATCAAAGATTTCACACTCAAACGATGGAAATAGTTAGTTGTAAGTCTTTGCGAACTCATGATTTATGAATATAAAGTTGGGAAGAGTAAATATAGAGCAGACAGAAAACTTTCACACGATTCAAACGTAGAAAAAATAGAAACGCAAAAACTTGAAGGGTGGTAAAGGTAAAATGTGAAGGAAAGGCGCGAACTACCGGCACGAGAACCGTTAACGAACTGAGGAATACAGAAAGGCGGAGGGAACAGGGAATAAGGTGGAAGGGTGAAGGGTCAAACAACCTCCTCAACTACGGTTATTATTCTTTCTCAGAGTTCATTGCAGTCTCCGAGCTTCTCCGAATCCCTTCCGTGACGCATATCGATACTAGCGATCGGTCAAGCGACCTATCGATACATGCAGTCGTAGCGTTATCTCGGTCCATGTTCTTTAGTTCACCCGAAAAAGCCATGTAGAAAGTGAATTGACGTAAAGATAAGGAAAGTTGTGTGTTGCAACGCACCAGATATTTTTTTTCCACTTGAAATCAGCTACCAGGCATGTTGGGTATGTCCATGCTCGATGCAATGCTGCAAATAGTGCAACCTGTCTCCAGAGCTTCTGTTTTGTATGGACATATGTCAGTAATACGACTGTATCATTTAATTATCGTTTGTGGGGAAATAAAGAGAGGAGCAGTTGCGTGGAAAGCAATTTTATTGCCTCTTCCCCGCATAAATTTCGCTCGCATTATAGAAATCATTCCTAAAAAATCATCGAGGGTGATACTATACGACGGGAGTTTAGTAATGGTCATTAGATTATGAGGAGCAACCGCAGAAAAGCTAAAATTCAATGTGACGGTCCTGTTGAATAACTTTTTGCTCGGTGTTCCCTCGATGATTCCACCTGTGTAGACGCGAATCTCCAAAAAATCGTGTTGTAAGTCGCATCCATTACCTACCCGTTGGTTTTTAAATGAAGGAGCTCAATAAATTCTGGCACTTCCAACGTAACCAGTTTCTACGTTGAACGTTAACTCATGTTTTACCGTGCTGAGTGACATTTTGGATTAACCCTATGTAGAGTTATTTTCTATTGAAATGAGCTAAAAAGAGGGCTCACGACAAAACGGGTTGCAGTGAAAGTAACAATTTTCCGCCAACGGAGTTTCGTCTCCAGTTAAGAATGATTTCTTAATTCAATCAGCTCTTATAGCATTTCAATGTACATATAAATTATGTAGGCGTAAGTAGAGGGCGATTTAATAATAGGAGGGGATCAGCAGAAACCTCTTCTCCTGACTTCCATCAAACGAGGTGCAGTGTGTCCTCCAAGAGAGAAGCTCAGTGCAGTCGTCCACCACCTTTTTCTTCAGCAACTAACACCGTTCCACCAGCTCAGTTCATTCTTGCAATATCTCCGTGTGTTACCCCACACACACATCTTATCATTCTGTGCATAACCTCAATTTTTCTTTGCAAATCAAACAAAGTTTTTAAAAAACAATCCCTAGATCAACGAACATAACTTTGATGCAGCTGAAGAACAGTTAATTAGAACTGAGTGTAATTAGGTAAAAAGACGGTGGCCGTATTGTTTTGAAGAATGAAACATTTCCTCCATCTAATCGCTTTGTGGCTTCGAATGTTTCTAATGTAGACGACAGGGTTCTATGCTTTACTGTCCCTGTACCTGTCACAACCGGATTACACTCCGACTCTGGCGGCCCCAGTTTATTTTTTTTTCGTATAAGGAAAGAATATTCTGGCAGTTGGGTGAGATCCATAAAAGTTGAATGTGGCCATAAATTCGCGGTGGGTACTGCCTCTTATTCGGTCGTCATCTGATGAATTACTCGCCCAGTGCCCAAGTTGGATGCCCTTTGTTTTCCTCCTACACTTGGACAGAGAGTTCGCACGCTGGAGGCTCAAGGCAAATGGGGGGAAATAGAGGAAAGAACAAAAGAACAACACAGGCAAAGCGAGGCGGCAGAGAGAATTGCAATGAATTGCGGAAGGACGAAGGAAGGAGAGTTGGAAAAAGTGAAAAGAAGGAATCATCCCTTCGACCGAGTGGAAGGGAAGCGGGTTGATCTGAAAGTCATAGCGCTAGGAGCTTGTTGGATGTTACGTGACTTGACTGTGTGTGCCACCCAAGCGGCGTCAGAACCATATTTCTTTTTGGACTCGAGCGTTCCAGAGCGCGTTAATGGCTGCCCTACTGGCTTGAAGTCTTCTTCCCTCGGATTTTTCTTATTGTGCTCGGATGTTCCGTCGAGGGTTTAAATATCCCGTCTACTCACAACTGAATTAGGCGTTCATCCTTTGCTCCACTATAACATTTTTTCAAGTACCAAAATTAGGTCCCTTGGGTTTAAAGTATCTTGCGAAGCTTCAGAACGTTTTGTAATCATCTGGCTCTAAACACTTAAAAAATCCCGTCACCAAACACAAATTAACTGAGGAAAGGTCTATTCGTGCGGCGAAATACCCTTAACTAGTTTTTACTTTTCCGGGATAGAAAGGTGTTAGACCAGAGTGAATGTACGTCTTGGGTGAGTATTTTCCCGTGGATTTTATTGTACTGTGGGTGTAAAAAATCATGTTGACATCGGACTCAGAACTTTTCCAGACGATTATGGTACGCTTCGCTTCCCTTACGCAGCATTCTAACGAACCCTTCATTCCTTCTCTATGCGACTAAAACGCAGTAGGAAGGGAAGTTATGAAATCAGCCGACATTCCAATCTTTGCATTTCTGGGGGCGACAAACACCATTTGATAAAATTTTCTGTATTGCCAGAGAACATCTTGATCACATCACTCAAATTTGTCATTTAGCCTACAGACCAACATATGACTCCAGAATAAAGGTATGACCGAGATCGGCTCAAAACTATCTAGTGATCAAATATATGCTATTTTAAAGTTGCTGAACGTTTTTATTAATTCTTCTTTATGGACAGTTAAAATATCGCAAGAGTAGGATAAAATTCCCACGCGTAGGGAAACGACGATTGCAGCACAAAAAATTATTTATTATTGCTGTTGGTTTGTTATTCTGAATTGTTGCATTTGACAGTGTTGCAATAATACAAGAATGATTTAAAAAATAAGGAAAAACGAAATTTTAGCGGTTTTATTGCAATTACGTCGCGTTTGGTCTCGTTTTTCAGAGGTTGTTTGTGCCCAATGCACCCCAGTTGTAAGTTGTTCGGGGAAAATCCGTCTTCTTTGTGCTCAAGTAGCTTGGTGGACAGTATCACCGTGAAACGCAAAAGTACCCCGAAATAACAATTATCACGAGGGTGAGTAATTATACTAGGATACTAAATACCACCTGTTCACGCGCCAAATCACTACGCAGACTTTCGTCTTTGTTTTGTTTTGTCACCCCGGTTGTTGCCTCGCTGTGTTCCCTTTGGACCCGGCGCGCGCCCTCGGGAGAATCGGTTCTGCGTACTGTACCACCCCTCTTCTGTTCCGCACCTGCCTTCAGCACCGTCTTCACTTCACTTCAACCTCACTTCACTTCTGCCTTCCGTCCCGACGTGATTTGTACAGCCTTTTTCCCTTATTTGCCTTTATTAAGCACTCATTCTTCCTGTCATCGGAGAATTTCTGCCTATCGCCTTTGCTCATCCGTCGACCCTCATCGTCTTCGCAAGTGCCTCACAAAGACTTTCCGCGGTTCAAATAAGTCACCTTTCTTTTTACTTCTGTTCTTTTTTATTCTTCTTTTGTAAATATCAAGTTTTTTATACGACAGACAATCAAAGTGTTTTTTCTTATATTTCAATTCCCCCTTGGTTGCCATAGGTAATTGGTTCAATTTTCTTGTAGAAATTACCCCACTTATGCGCAAACAATTTGTTGGTAGCAGAGCGTGGTTTATTTTAATTTTGTTGTAACACTGTGTTATTTTGCTTGTCTGTCGTTTAAGTTTATCTTAAAATTAGCACACAACCTAAACGCATTACGTCCTTCTGACTTATTTGAATTTCACGAACCTAAACGTAGTAAGTCCTTCTGACTAATTTGAATTTCACAAACTATCAAACAAAATTTCCGACTTTGTGTAGTTAAAAACAATTATTATTATTTTGTGTGTGCAATCGTCTTATGAATTTCGTGCTAACTACTTTCTTCGATTTCTTCTCGTCAAATCATGTCTTCAACGCCTCTTAAACGTCGCCTTCAAACGTGTGCAGCCGAGGTGGCTAGTATCAACGATGTAGGACGCCAAGCCTTGAAGGATAGCAAAAAGGTTCCATTTTTCAAGGGCATGTTTAGGTCTTTAGATCGTTATTATCAAAAATTTGAAGACACGTGGGAAGAATTGATGGACTTAGCCGATAGTGTTGTATCACCAGCTGAAGCCGACAAATTTCCATCAGAAGCAGAAAAATTCCTTCAGAGCAACACACGCAGGTACTATTTTGAAGCAAATAGTACCTATGAAACTTTAACTGCTGTAGAAACTTCAGGAAGGTTTTCTTTAGCCTCAGGAGATACTACTCCCATAATTCGGGACAGGTCTGACTTACCCACTATTCCCCTGCCAACATTTTCGGGGAACATTTTAGAATGGCCTCATTTTAGGGATACTTTCACTGCAATCATGGACGAAAATGAGACTATTACAATACAAAAGAAATTCATTTATCTAAAATCTGCATTGAGTGATCAAGCCGCTACTATAATTTCTTCTCTTCCTGTGGAACGACAGAATTTCGACCTTGCCTGGGACGCTTTAGTTAAAGCCTTTGACAACAAGAGAGTTTTAGCTGCCACATATCTAAATCAAATTTTAGAATTTAAACCTATTCAGGGAAATCCTACCATACAAAATTTGCAAGATTTTCTCACTA
Organism: Pachypeltis micranthus; assembly: GCA_020466155.1. Classification (NCBI taxonomy): domain Eukaryota; kingdom Metazoa; phylum Arthropoda; class Insecta; order Hemiptera; family Miridae; genus Pachypeltis; species Pachypeltis micranthus. Next base: position 2,293,988 of record CM035780.1, read on the forward strand.
AAGTCTCTGATAGCGTAGCGGCGTTCCAGCTCATGAAAATTGAAAAGGAGAGCCAATTTATTTTATTTTTCCTAGCCATCCGCTGTTTGGACCATCGCTCCCGAGAGCAATTCGAGATGTCAGTATCACACAGCACGGAGTTTCCTACGTTTGACCAGCTGACGAACTTTATACGCTCTCGAGTTACTGCCTTGCAACTCGTCAGTGGTGCTGGCAGCTATGCTCCTTCAAGTACTCATTTTTTGCCGAAAAGCAAAAATGTTAAGCATAAGTCACACATGTCATTATTATCTCAAGATGTTCAAGATAAGTCCCAAAAGCCCAGTCAGAATTATTCTCTAGTCAAATGTGTTGTTTGTCTAGGTACAGCAGTCGTAGAAATCTTAGATGCAAGGAATCAATTCCAACAAATTCGACTCGTCGTCGATTGTGGAAGTCAACATAGCTTCATTTCCCAATCATGCCTGCGACGTCTTGGCCTGAACTCTGAGAAATTTTCCCGTAAAATTTCTGGCATCGGACAAACCGCTGCTGAAGGTGCCACAGGCAAGGTGCGATGTACCTTGAGACCAAGAGGTAAACGCTCAGTCAATCTTAACACTGAGGCAGTGGTCATAAAAAATATCACCACATTTTTGCCGAACACAAATTTACCACATAGACTTCATCACTTGTACCTACAGTTTGAGTTAGCTGACCCAAAGTTCTTTTTGGCTTCAACAATTGATTTTTTGCTGGGTGCAGAATTATTTGGAGAGATCTGGAATGGTAAAGTCATTACTGTCAACCCAGATTCACCCAAAATCTACCCGTCCATTTTTGGGCACATTGTCATGGGTCGTTTCTCAGCTCCAGATTTGTCTTCTTCTGCCTCAACCTCATTGTTCGCCTTCTCCAAAGATGAGGATCTTCATACAGAACTTCAACGGTTCTGGGTGCAAGAAGAACCCAAATCAGTTGTATTCAAGAACCCTGATGAAGAAAAATGTGAAGACCACTTTCGTAAAACCCATTATCGCCTTCCTTCAGGACAATACGTAGTGCGCCTTCCCTTCAAGCATGATGAAGTACCTGACTTATCAGCCTCATCCCACAGCTCCATAAAACGTTTCTACAACTTGGAGAATAAATTGAAAAACAACGAAGAACTTCAAAGTCAGTATCGAAATTTCATCAGAGAATTTATCAATCTTGGGCATATGAGCCTGTCTACTGTTTCACCTAAATACATCATCCCACATCACTCCATCGTAAAAATAGATCGTAATAAAGAGAAGCTTCGAGTTGTCTTTGATGGCAGTGCTGCTACTCCAAATGGATCTCTCAACGATCACCTTCTGCCTGGAGAAAAGCTTCAAAAGGACATCCGCGACGTTTTACTGAACTTTCGAGCTCATGCTTACGTCTTCGTCACAGATATCGTCCAAATGTTCAGACGCATTTTAGTAGATCCTGCTGATCGCCCATATCAGTGCATAAAATGGAGATTCGATCGTTCAGAGGCTATTCAAACATACCAAATCAACACTTGTGTCTATGGATTGTCCTGTTCACCATGGTTGGCTTTACGTGTTATTCAACAACTTGAAGCAGATGAAGGAAACAATTTCCCACTGGCTGCTGAAGTTCTGAATCGAGATATCTACGTGGATGATTTTGCTACAGGTAGCAACACTTTGTCATCTGCTCTTGAATTACAAAGTCAGCTTATCGGAATCCTGAAAAAGGGAGGTTTTCCCCTTAGTAAGTGGGCAAGCAACTCGCATGAATTGCTTGCTGCTGTTGCTGACGGCGCCGCGGATCACCCAATATCGCTTGACAACCACGAACTACCCAATTAAGATCTTAGGCGTTGAATGGGACCCGGTAGCAGACTCATTTTCCTATCGGATTAATATACCATCAACTGTAACAACCAAGCGCCGAGTACTTTCCTGCGTTGCAAGAATATTCGACCCCTTGGGCTTTGCTGCACCCACAGTATTCCTACTCAAGGGCTTCATCCAAGAACTCTGGAAAATTGGACTCAAATGGGATGAACCCATGCCATCTGAATTGCAAGAAAGATGGGACATTTTGATGAATCAGTTACCACAACTTGCCAAAATCCAGGTTCTTCGATTTGTAGCATCAACTGCCGACTGCCAGTATCAAATCGTAGGCTTTTGTGATGCCTCAGAGAAAGGGTACTGTGCCACGATCTACCTTCGTACCATTTATCAGGATAAAGCCAAGGTTACTCTTCTCACTGCCAAGACGAGATTGGCTGCCTTGAAGTTCCTCTCCACGCCTAGGAAGGAATTATGTGGTGCAGTGCTACTTTCTGAACTGTATAGTTCGCTTTCTCAATTCCTGAAGTTTTTTGAAAACAAACTACTCAAGCCTCAATTTTTTACAGACTCTTCTACAGTTCTCTCCTGGTTGAACACGCCGACATTTCGCCTCAAAACTTTTATCGCCAACCAAGTAACTCTCATTTTACAGCATGGCCCTCTGGATTGTTGGAGACATGTTGATTCGGAGCTCAATCCCAGTGATTGTGGGTCAAGAGGAATCCTTCCAAATGAACTCCTCAGCCACAACTTGTGGTGGCAAGGACCGCATTGGCTTGAAAACCCCATAAGTCAATGGCCAAATCCGAGTTTTGTTCTTCCTGAGAATGTTCCAGAATTAAAGAAAACGGCTATCACTCTGATATCTTCATCGCCATCATCTTCTGCCTTTTGCAATTGGATGAAGAGATTCTCCTCATTTCACGAGCTACTTCGTGTAGTTGCTGTCCTCCTCCGTGGAATTTCAAATTTCCGCAACTGCCCTCATGTCAAAGTTGGTCCGCTTTTTCCAGCAGATATTGAGGCAGCATTGTGCTGCTGTGTTAAGGCAGTTCAGTTTGAGCTACTGACTGACAAAAACCGACAGAAAGGCGTGCAGAAAGTCTACAGTAACCTTGCACCCTTCCAAGATGAGAAGGGAGTTTGGAGGGTAGGAGGTCGCCTCAGACATGCTCAAATCCCCTACAATATGAAACATCCAATTCTTCTCCCAGCACATGCTCATTTTTCTATCATTTTGACTGACTATTATCATCGGTGTTATTTACATCCAAGCCCAACCACCTTGCAAGCCCTTCTCCAGACCCGCTTCTGGATTGTACTTTCACTACGTCGACTGGTTCGCCAGAGAACTACAAGGTGTGTGGATTGTCGCAAAAGGAATGCTAAACCCATTACTCCTCTAATGGCTGATCTGCCTTCTTACCGTGTTCAAGCTAAAAAGGCGTTAGCACACACAGGCGTGGATTTTGCAGGTCCATTCATAATGCGTGAGTCTCTTCGTCGTAAGGCACACAATTCTAAGGTCTATCTTGCCTTGTTTGTCTGCATGGAGACAAAGGCACTTCATCTCGAGGCAGTCACTCAACTCTCCACAGACGCATTCCTTGCTTCATTTGATCGCTTTATATCCAGAAGAGGACTACCAGAAGAAATGTATTCCGATAATGGACTTAATTTTGTTGGAGCATCTCACAAACTTAAAGAGTTTTACCAGTGGTACCATGCCAAGGAGACCAAAATGCACATTACTCGCAACGGTGCCAAAAGAGGTATCAAATGGAGCTTCAATCCTCCTCATGCTCCCCACTTTGGGGGGTTGTGGGAGGCTGGTGTCCGCTCTGTGAAACGCCAAATGTGTGCTGCCACTGGACAAACAGCTCTCACTTTTGAAGAGTTTGCAACACTTTTTGCAAAGATAGAAGCTATCTTAAATTCTCGGCCACTATGCCCTCTCTCGTCTGACCCAGAAGAAGCTGAGTACCTCTCCCCGGGTCATTTCTTGGTGGGCAGTGCACTACTTGCTCACCCTGAACCTTCTCACCTTGACATAAAGGAGCATCGCCTCAGCAGATGGCAAATTGTGAAGAGAATGTACGAGACCTTTTGGAAGCGCTGGCGTCTACACTACCTTAACACTCTTCAAACGAGAGTCAAGTGGACTGACTCCTCACCAAATCTTGCCGTTGGAGACCTGGTCTTGGTAAGAGGACCCAGTCAATCGAGCTACTCACCAGTGATGCATTGGCCAGTTGCTCGCATCACTGCCACCCATCCAGGAACAGATGGAGTTGTCAGAGTGGTCACCATCAAACATGGTGACTCCATGCTTCAACGCCCTGTCATACAGCTTATTCCCCTTCGACCCTTGCCAGATTCCAAAGATCTGGGAACTCCTGTTTCTTGAGAAGAAAAATTTAGGTTTCCAAATTTTGGTGGGCGGAATGTTCACGCGCCAAATCACTACGCAGACTTTCGTCTTTGTTTTGTTTTGTCACCCCGGTTGTTGCCTCGCTGTGTTCCCTTTGGACCCGGCGCGCCCTCGGGAGAATCGGTTCTGCGTACTGTACCACCCCTCTTCTGTTCCGCACCTGCCTTCAGCACCGTCTTCACTTCACTTCAACCTCACTTCACTTCTGCCTTCCGTCCCGACGTGATTTGTACAGCCTTTTTCCCTTATTTGCCTTTATTAAGCACTCATTCTTCCTGTCATCGGAGAATTTCTGCCTATCGCCTTTGCTCATCCGTCGACCCTCATCGTCTTCGCAAGTGCCTCACAAAGACTTTCCGCGGTTCAAATAAGTCACCTTTCTTTTTACTTCTGTTCTTTTTTATTCTTCTTTTGTAAATATCAAGTTTTTTATACGACAGACAATCAAAGTGTTTTTTCTTATATTTCAATTCCCCCTTGGTTGCCATAGGTAATTGGTTCAATTTTCTTGTAGAAATTACCCCACTTATGCGCAAACACCACCACCCGTGTGATTCTGATCGCTGGACGGATCACCCTCAACCGGCGAGCACCTGGAAACAGAATATATGAAAAAAAGTTTCCCTAGCTCTTCAATTGGCGCCAACGCTTTTAAGTAAAGCCACAGTTGACCGTAAGCAGACACGGAAGGGCTTTTTGACAAGGTAACCGAACCTGTTGCACTTTTCACATTGAAAAAGGGGTCAAAACAGCTCTTGTTTCCGAAGAAAGTTTGATCAGAATGAGCCAGAAAATTGGAAGAAAAGGAACAATTGGTGATGGAGAGGAAGGGAGAGAGACGATCTCTGTCTATCGTCAAAATAAACGGGGTTTCCCTCCACAATTGAACAACCCCTACACCCGAAATTTGGGCCTAACGAATGTAGCCGTTTTTCTCCCAATCGACTTCACAGACGTACCCACAGCCCAGCAGGGAATGCTCTGAGGGAAACACGGAGCAAGAATTATCGGCCTATAACATAATTATATACCGTAACGTTAAGAAAAGTAATAAATCACATTAGTCATAAAACGAGCGAAGGAACTTACGCAATTTTATTCTATTATTTATCGGATTACATCCGTTATATTCGTATTTCCAAAAAAAATGTTTGAAGAATTTTAGAAAAAGCGAACTGCTGGAGATCAATAACAGTAGAGTTCGAGATTGATGAAATTATGTTTGTGTTGGGGTTTTTTTGGTGCTCAAACGAATTGAAGGCTCGAGTAATCGAGAGATATTTCATTGCAATACAATACATTTCTATGAACTAACCAAATGAAATGAAACGCTTTTTCGTCTCTTTGAAACCTTTCGTATCTTCGATTTGATAGAATAAACCCGTACTCTCAATAGAGCAGAAAAAAATAACACAACTTCCATTAGTCCCACGTGAACTCAGCGATTTTCGTGGTTTAAGAGCTATTTTTTCGCTTAGTTCATTTGAACCTGATTAAGCATTATTAACCACGGGGTTTACCGTGAGAAACTGGTAAGACTATAAGTTCCTAGAAATTATCGCGTTGCTGCTACTTACGCCACCACCACTAAGAGGCGAGCACAGGAGATTAATGGGTTGTCGTCATGATTTTTGTGAGAAGATTCGGGTTCGTAGTTTAGGAATTCTGGTAAAAGAGTTGGTCAAAAAACTGACAGTTTGAATTCCGGAATTCCTAAGGTGGCACTTACGATCATTATTAACAATCAAACGTAGTTATCATTGCATAAGAAAAAAAATAAAATAAAATACATAAAATGTTCCTAGTGGTTGCGTACTTGTACGAAAGCTGTACCCACCGTTTGTGTACTTCTGTCGGTCGTACTGGTAGCTTGTTAGGCTAATTTTTTAGGTGCGCTATTTATAATGAAAAAAAACTGCACTTAGTCGCTTTTCGTCGAAATGTTTGATTACGGTGGAGTGTCGTAGCGTTTCACGTTGAGGCTGGCGGGCGCGAAAGAAACCTTTACACAAACGGTGGGTACAGCTTTCGTACAAGTACGCAACCACTAGGAACATTTTATGTCTTTCATTTTATTTTTTTTCTTATGCAATGATAACTACGTTTGATTGTGCTCGTTGATGGTTTCGATATAATGGCTGCGTCAATTGCAATTGACATCATCACTTGGTCACTGAGGTTATTAAAACTGTGATGTTACCAAGCGTTACATTTTGTAACAGACGTTACCAAGCGTTACACTTCAACCATTCGATATTTCGTGACGCTTCTCCGTTACATATCCCACGTAACATCTCCCGCGTTACATTTTCGAGTTTATGTAGCAAAGTAAAGACATAAAATGTCAATTTATTGTCCTGCTGTGGTCATTATCTTAAGAACCCATTTTTCGCGATAAGTTTTCATCCTTCGGAACTGTCCAAACTAATAATTCAATCAAAAACGTCATAGTCGTTCTTGGGAGAAAATATTAGGCGTTTTCATATCTTCTTTCATCGCGTTTGTGCTCACGAAAGTAACGAACAAAACGAAGAGCTGAACATGCTCAATAGTTGAAAATGTTTCCCCGACAAGTTGTCAATATTTTCCTTTTAGTTGAGGACGTTCAGTGCCACCTGTTGCCCATCTAACTCGAGTGTCTTGAGTAATACGCTAGTATTAACCCATCAGAGCTCACTGGGTCCATGCATGAAACTACACTCTTCAAAGGGTTCTTACTGCCCCCCCCCCCCCCGGGCGATGCCTAGGGGGTGTTCGCTTTGGTCGTTGAATTCGAGTTGACTTCTGACGTCTTGTGCTGCAAGCTTCAAGGTTACAAGGTGTCATGGATGAGTGAAACATACGTTCTCGACCAGTTGAGCTCGTAACGCTGTTCGGTGCTTTCTATCTACTTGATAGTAAAAAAATCAATGCTCCCAACGCACTAACTCGATATTTCATATAAGATCTAAAATACAAGAACGAGTTGTTCTCTTGACGATGCGATACTGTTACATTTCTGGAGTCGTTACATTTCATAGTCAGAGGCACTAAAAATACGGATGCGTACCGTTGGTCGAACACCTTCATGCGCATCAGAATTAGTTTAACCCTTAACTATTCGTTCTTTGTCTGACGTTATCACGTGTTTTTTTTTTTGAAACGGTGGATGCAGGCGATACCCTCACTGCAGCTACAAACGGGCTTATTGTAAGGGCGTCCATGACCCTCAGATCATAGCCCCCCTGCACCACCACCAGGCACCACGGCACTGGTCTCACCTGTTGTGACGTCACCTATGCGGAAGTGGCTCCTAGTAGTCCCACAAAGGGCTCTGGGCTGACAGGGATCTGCGTCGATCCCTTCTTTGCCAACCCATCAGCCCGTTCGTTTCCCTCTATACCCTGATGCCCTGGCACCCAACACAGTGTTACATTGTTGTCCTCGGCCAGGGCCTTAAGTCCAGTCAGACACTCCCACACCTGCCGCGACGTAAAACAGTATGAGGCTAAGGCCTTGAGAGTGGCCTGACTGTCCACCATGATGTAGATCCTCTGACGCTTCAGCCCCTCTGCAACAGCCACTGCACATAGACCACAGCCACCTCTGCCTGGAACACCGTGGCCAGCGACCCCAAAGGGATCGCTGCTCTATTTCGAGGTGAAAGATGCCTGCCCCTGCAAGGCCACCCTGCACCGAGCCATCAGAGTAGTATAACAGGGCCCTGGCTTCAAAAGCGGGAACTCCCCCTTCCCACCTGGATCGTTTGAGTGAATGAGTAAATGAAAGGGTATCCGAAGTTAAACCTCATTCCACACGGAGTACCACATGCAGTTTGGGCACCTTCACCTTGTCAAGGATCAAGGTGGACGGAACTCCCCCCCCCCCCTCTGCATGATCAGACCCAACTCCAACATATGCACAGCCTGGAGGAACGCCATCCTTTTGACATGTATGTGGAGTGGAGCTAAATCTAACAAGACCTCCAGTGCTGCCGTAGGGCATGTTATCATACAGCTTGTAATATCCAGACACGCCCTACGTCGCAGATTATTCAATGTTACCTTCGTCTTTACAGACCTGGGTTTTCACTGAGGATGTATTTTATCTGATAGTCTGGCCTAGATACTCGGGGTAACCCCCCCCCCCCCCCCCGTTGGTTAGTTTCTTTGCAGATGAGAAATCGAGAGACAGACATGAGGGTGGCGACATTCGTTATTAAGCAGGAAATCAACTTGTCACGTACATGACGTGACATCTCGTGGATGATGTCGAAATTGATCGCTAATGTCTACTGTCTACTCTGTTGCCGATTACCAAGTTTGAAATTGCTTGAAAGAGTAGTAACTGTGTTTCCTATAGATATTCATAAACTTTTGGAATAACCTCGGATGAAATGAAATGTAAAGATTTTGATTCCCAGTAGCATGCTCCCTTCGACGATACACTATTGGGAGAAAGGATACCATGTTAGGTACGAATTGGTGAGTATTGCTACGGGAAGATCAGGGGTTTTTTCAATTCACGAAACATTCATATTGTGCAGAAAGCAACCGACTCAACCTAAATGACAATTTTTCCAAACTGCAACCATTGATGATTCTCATTTAATAGATTTCGCGGCTCACTTTGTGCCAGAATGTGATATCGATTCTAATAAATTGCTAAGGCAAACAGGGTTCGAAGCGGTACTAGTGATGAGTATTGTGGTAATTTGGTTGTGTGTACATCACGGGACTCTTCCTCAGAATAATTTGGAACTACTTCACAGGTCCATTTGGAAATCTGTTATTTATTTCTATTTTGGTAGTCAGTTGTCATTGCCAAGTTCACTTTTCTCCATGTGCGAAGCTCTATGATTGTGGGCTCCTTTACTTGATACTGTCAAAGGACGAGTTCTGAATTTTGCACACAATTATCGATTAAGTTTAGCTAGGAGCGTAGTTAAGGCTTCACTTAATTGTCAAAAACCGTCGTGGATGGAGGGAACGAAAAGGTGTCACCTTCTCTCCATCTTACCTCTCACCAGCCGCCCTACACAATCCCTCGCCTTCAAAAACTCAATCCCCCCCCCTCCCCCTCACAACTTACCGCCTCAGCTCATATCTCCCTTACTCCTTTCCCTCTCCCTCCAAACCTTTCAGGAGGCAGTGAATGAGTCATTAGACTCGAGCTAGATCGCGCAATACTTTCTGATACCCTGACCCCTAATTCACATATTCTGTCAGTTGTGTTATAACCTTGACTCTACGAAGTTCTGTGTTTTTGAATCTTTGTCAGATGCACTAAGCAGCATGCTTCCATGGGCTCCAAAGGACCTAGTTTTCCCCTTTTTTGATAGCTGTTGGAGATCAAATCTCAAGGCTGACAAAAAAATCGAATTTAGTTAGTTATGGTTGTTAACGAGTTGTGAATACATGTCCTTTAAGTTAGAAATACGTACCGAGTAACACTAATGTGAAATTTTTTGGATGACTCTCAAAACAAGTATTGCGGGTAGGCACACATTCGTGACACGATCTGGTGTAAGTGGCGTGGAATTTAGAAATTATCTCTAACGGGAAACTTGAAGGGGAAATCTCGGGCGGTAATAAGTGACTCGGGATTTAATAAAGGGAACCCTATTTTAGTGGTTCGGTCGGATGGTGGGGGGGGGGCTCAAAACTTATACGGAAGATCCGTTATGTTTGATAAACTCTGCGTTACCCAAATATCCCCCTTTGCCTTCTGGTCACAAATAGAGGCGGGAGGCAGAGTTTTCATTTTCGGATAAGGACCTGTATAAATTCCCTCGCTTAAGCGATTCTGGGGAACAAATTTTTTTTCGCAAGATCCCGAGGGTTATTAGAGGGTTTGCTCCTCTCGAGGATAATCCTTAATAGATGAGAGCGCCTGAGTGCTGGGAAACCGAACCGAGATAACTCTGAGCCGGATAAGTTCTGACTTTTCCAACTCCCTTTTCAACAAATACCGTTTTGCTGGAGAGAAAGTGGCAATATTATCTTACAACGATAATCCTCGTCATATCGCTTTTCGAGAAGGAGATCATTTCAAAGTTTAATTGCATCAGGAGAAGGAGAGCGATGCCAAAACGGCATTTGGAAAAGGGGAAAGCGAAGAAATGGCTAAGATCGAGTTTGGAAGTGCGACTGATCGGTTAAGATCTGCCGCAAACACCAAGAGCCGTTCCACTACATGACTCAATTTGCGGAGCTGAGGCTCTCGAAGTCTTTACTTTCCGATCAACAAATCTTTCTTCTCTCGACTTCGAGGCAGATGGACCAGGAAAAATCTTCTCCGTCTGCAGGGGGATTGAGATGCCTGACCTCTATCACTGTGTCAGAGATTAGCACGGTTGGCTTCCCAATGGGATTTGTCAGAGCTAATTCAATACAGCAAGTCGGCGAACTCGGGTTCTCTCGCCTTTTAAGATCCCTTTACATAAAATACATTAATCCGGAGCAGGATGACTTTGAATAGAAGTCGACTCAAGTTCTTCATTAGCCTGCACCTCACCTCAAGACACCAAAATGAGGAAATTAGCTGAATCGCCGTAGTGATCTTACTGATTGTTTGGTAGGCCCAATGAGTTTGTTTTTTATCTCAGAACGTTCACACAAGTCAAGTGCCACTTATTTGCACCAGTGGGAAGTCTCGCTCCTCAGTTATTCCCAAGTGACGACGGATTTCCCCCTTCCTGGCCTTTCTAAATCCTCTTCTCACCCCTCTTTTGACAATCCTCTCCACAACAGACAGTTCCTCCCCAACACATTCATCTACTGGCTCTTGCAGAATACAGTCATCTCCCAATTCTCTCAATGATTCGTCTCTAAAGTCTCACTCTACTTACGACTCTCACGCTCTCCCTCCCCTTCCCCTCTCCCTCCACTTAGTGTTCCACAACCAGTTCACACGTATTTAAAGTCCTCTGATTCGCGTTTATATACTCACACACAAAGAGATAACGCTATTCTGTCAAGTATAATACAGCCCTCGCCACGTCCTTTTTTCTCAATTTCAAGCTCCCCCATTCGTGCCCCCAATACTAATAAAAAAAAACAAATATTTGTTTTCTCAGAAATGGCATTCACTATATATGGACATCTTCAAACAGTATAAGACTATATAGAACTTTTCGTCCTTGGAAAATAGAGAAGAGCAGCATAATGAATTATGCGCAATTTGGAAAGTTATTTTAGTCTTTACTTCATAAATCCCGACAGTATGGTAGAAGCGTTTTCAAAACATCACGATGGGAGTCTAACAAGCGATTACAGTTTGTAATTATCACCATTTAATAAACGGGGGAAACGACGTAAATTATGATATTCGAACTAACCTTGTGTTGTTGACACTGTTTTTGTAGTCTCCCTGTAATTGTGAATAAAATGAAGGCCGTGACATAAGTAGCAGCAGATCAATTAATTCCGAAACACCGTTACCAGTTTCTACGTAGAACTTTGTTATATTTTAGTTCAAGTGTATTATGTGAGAAATATATTGGATTATTTACTAGAGTGATTGCTGAAGGTTCGAGAGGCTGAGGAAAGTCGTGTGGGGCATCGCGCTAGATTTCCGTCATTCTTCGCCCTCTTCTCAGACTAGGACCGAGTCACACACTACTTCAAGCAGCGTCGGAGACACCTGGGCCTACATCTCCGTTGTCCATCATTATCTCACAGGAGCCGAGGATTGTAGTTTTCCGATGGAGTCTTCTGAACGATCTGCTCTGGCAGACGTGACCTCTCCATCACTCAGGTCTTCCTGCCAAGGTTTTATTGCCGCGCTTCACTTTTCTTCAAGTGACCACACCTTTTGATGTATCCTGCGTAATTATTTTGCGTGTAATGGCCAGTACGTGTTTTCTCACGGTTGTCGTCGATACCAACCACCCAGGGGCACCATCAGCATGGTGCCTTGAGTTGGTTTGAGATCAGGCATGGGAATTTTCCGTCATTGAGTCCTTTACTGCTGTAAAGATCGACGTTTGGTCGTCTTTCCATTTACAACATTGGCTGAGCACGACAGGTGATGAGCGTGGAACAGTCTACTACTCATCAGTAGTTGCGTGTATAGCAAAAACTCGGTGACGTTGAGCAGGAAACCGCACAATTCGAACCCTCGCTGCTTCTAGAACCACTTTTCAAATGTACGTATTGATATGTTTGGCAATAAAGAGTTTAATCGCGTTATCTCTACTCGATTGCTTGTAGACGGAGGCTTTGAAAACGGGGGTTTAAAGAGCTTCGGCAGATCGCGTTAAGAGGATACCATGTCGGGATTAAGTGAAAATGTACAACAGATCTTTCGATGATTATTGAAAACCTATGTATTAGGGTTCCATACAAGGGAAACCTTTCACGTGAAAAGCGTGATCCATTATCTACACCCTTTCCATCCCCCACCCTTTTGTCCGATATAACTCTTCAGGAGCAGCAGTAAATGGACTCAGAGAAATGAAAGAAGAAAGTTTGTTGTCGCTATCGGCTCCCCATGTTTTGCTACTTCTCCTTCAAAACACTGGACGATTGCTGCTGCCGACGAAACAATTTTTCTTGGGTGACGGCACAACGGAGTTGTGTAAGGATGAAGTACATGCGAATCACGAGGGTCCTGTAAGGAGGGGGGGGGGGATAAGCGGCGTCATTAGATTACTCAACTACAATTTCACTAATTTACATGATGTAATGAATGGGCTGTTAAATGTTGAGCTAGTGCGGTTATCTTGCGAAGTGCCCCCGGCTACGAAATTACCTCTCAACCTGGGAATCCGACATTCACCGGGTGTAGCCTGCGAGCACAAGGAATCGACGAATGCGGTAGTGTTTTGTCCTGAAATTATACTAGTCAACAACTGGGGAATTTGGGCTTCATAGATTCCTCATCGAATGTCAGCTTCACAATTGTTCGAATGTGTCATCTACTGTAACAGCAAAAATAATGCGCTTCCAAGAACTAGTTGAATTCATTTTGTGCTTTGAAAACATAGCAGATCTTCAGGACTCATTTTCCGCCGTACGGCAGTAGTGTTCCTCTAATATTCACGAAGCCCATGTGAAAGGGCGTCGGCTGCTGGGATCAAAGGGATCATTCGCAGTGGCGTCGGCCTTCATTTTGTCAAACTTAATAACGAAGTATGTCGCATGATCGCAACTATATCGCGAGCCCTTTTGCTTTAGCAACGTGGACCAATCCAATGGGTGAAATGTGCTTGGCGATGTGTCGGGAGTCATGTGTTGTGTGACTCTCGTAGAAGTCGCTCCAACTCCATTAATGAGAGTGGGATGGGCTGCCACATGTCAAACATGGCAAATACTTGCTGACGCCCTGCTGCTGAGGAGCAGAGTAGTCAACCCCTGGGCCTGAATGTTCTGGCAGGTGAACAGCACTCAACGAGCGTCTGTCCCGGCCTCAGTTTCACACGGGCAGTCGTCCAAAGTGGATGTATGCTGCGGCAAAGGGCGCGTGCCACCAATCCTAGATAGTGGGATGAGGGCGTTCAGGTGACGAGCCGTGGGTCCCCTGCCACAAAAGCAGGACCCGCTTCAGCCTCATCACAAGACGGCAACGAGTCGAGTCCTCTTGCCGAAGCGCCAGAATCAGGGATGCCAGTGCTCCCTGGTAGGTCGCTTAGCATCATTTCTATCTTTTCGATTAAATTCAAAGTGGGTCCCATTACGCTATTAATTTAATTTGCTTATTTTCTCCCCAAGGAGTGTTATTTTGTTGAATTGTGATTTTAGGCGAGTGTCAAGGTTTTGGTCTGATTTATTATATTGGCTCCAGATACGAACTTCCATTACGACGATAGAAAACCCTAATCACATCACACATATGAGAGGAATTTATAAGGAAACGACTGCGCCAAAATCGATTCTCTTTGACATTTTGGTTAATGTATTGTGCTGCTTTAGTCATTTTACTACGGATGAGAATTTTATGGTACTGCCGTTATTAGGAGCTGTTCATGCAAAAAAAATGCAATAAAATATCGTCGTAGCCGTAAGTATAGTTGTGTGCCGATTCCGCTCTTTGCCTTATTTTGGCGCCCCATAGTGATCCGCAGGTCAAGTATCGGTTTGATCCGATTTGGTTCAGCCATTTCTCCCAATAGTGTTTATAGATTTTCCTTAATGGTGCTTTTCGGACTCAGTAGCCCTTGAAACGTAATGATCAGGAGATTACATTACTTTTCCTTTCCATTCTTAATACTGTAAAACAATTGTTGGAATGTGTCAGGATTTTACTGAGTACACAAACCTCTTCCTAGAGTAACGTTTGGTTCTAGTCAGGATAAAAGACGGCGTTCAACGTTCTGTACTGATTGTTTGGCGTACTTACTAAATCCCGTTGGCGCAATGAACTTGTAGTCTTCCAGAAGCACACGCGACCACTGGGAGTGACTGGAACGTGATGTGACGTTCTTTGCTCGGTGACATTATTTGGATCGTAGAAGCCGATGGCAGGTCCGAAGGGACGTCTCATGTGAGATTGAATCCCAGCTTTTGTCATTATTCCCACGCTCGTTTACCGCCCTCTGCAATCTCACTTACGGCCTCCCAACTCTCGCTATTACCTCTCCATCTATTTCTCCTTTCTAACTTGAATTTAATTCACCTTTCTCTTCGTTCACGATTCACGTTATTTCATCTCAACGCCATCTTTATCTAGATTTCTCTCCCTTCTATCTGTTGCATCTTTCAATTGCTTCCCTTCATTGCCACCCATCTATCTCTTTTCATCCTTCAACCAACCCATCAGCCTTTTCATTCTTCAACGAACCTGCCGCTTGTCCTTTCCTCCTCCAATGCTCAAAATTCAACAACTTTTTTTTTTCTTTTCGACTCTCATTCTCCAATGTTCCTGTCTTCCGTCAGTCTTCAGCTCGCTTTCCATCTTTGTCGTCAAACACGGACGGCCGTCAGCTCCCCATTCTTCCTTTACTCGATCAAAAGTAGAACTACGAAGTTGTCTTCAGCAGTTTCGATCCCACCACCCTTAACAATCGTTATCTAATCGTTGGAGTAGAACTTTCAAAGATGACGCCATCCCAAATTATAATAACGGAAAATATTTGGCAACTCGGCGCACAAAACTTTCCTCAACTCCACGTTCATACAACAATTTTTATCGCTGTAGGCGTCAGTCCTACCTCAAGTTCAGTATCTGAATGAACAATTTATACGCGTTCTACGTTAAAACTGGGAGAGCTTAAATTCCACAATTTGTTCTGCTGCGTCTGCTTATACCTTCGTTTAAAAACCAACGTATTAATAATTAATGGCACCGCCAACCATTCATTTTTTTTGGTAAGTGTCGTGGTGACAGTTCTGGAATTATAGGGGAAACAGATTAGTTTGAGTTCCCGAATTTATTCGGTCGCAAAGATCTTCATCAAACTTCCACCGTATAAGTGGTCTTAACGCTATCGGTAGATTTGGGGGAGGGGGACGCTACTATCATGCACCCAGCAACGTGGATAGGGGAAAAACTGCACTAAAATAGCTTTTCGTCGAAATTTTTGACAATTTATTGTGGCACTTTCGTCATTTCCTCACAAGCGAAAATGTTGTTGTACCGTTATGTCACCCACAGCTGTCAGTATAGCCATTAAAAAAGAAAAAACGTTTCTGTGTTTTGATGACCGTGATGGTTACATGATTTTAATGTTCCATAATGCGGGATAAATACGAAATTTTAGCCGGTCCTGCCAATGGCAATGACGGACACGCACAGACCATGTTGCCAAACGGCGTGTTTTGGACTTGCAAGCCCTTAAAACGTAAAAATCTGAAGAAAACTTGAGGAAATGTTTTTTCGTCTCATAATTTCTCTTCCTACTTAGTAGGGGTCAGGAAAGTAACATTTCTGCATTTAGCGATTTTTAAAGGTCTAGGTTTTCCACTCTGTTCATGTGAGATGGTTACAAATTAACTCAACGTGCTATAGCGAACAACTGCTATACGTTCCAATGTTTTGCGGTGTTCCTTATGGTTTTTTGGAAAGTTCGTGTCGATTATTCGGATTGAACGAATAAAATAACTAGGCAAAATCACAGAGATTTGAGACAGTCCCTCATAGCTGCCGTTTCGGAGGAAAAGGAAAAAACCTGCAAATTATTACACAATGGTTGATTATTCTCATGAACAGCTTGACCTAGTATTAGTGCTCCCCCATCCCATTCAATTCAGCATTGAATACTAGTAAACCATACGAAACATGACCTGGCTACAATGGAACTACGGAAACTAAATATTCCCCCGGTGCCAGGCGCCCATAAACGTGTCGAGCAAGAGTCGGGGAAATTGGGGCGAGGGCTGCCAGTGAACCCATTGCGAGTCGAGTGGGCGGTGTTGCGAGGCGAGCAGGCAGGTGGTTTTTGATGAGACGGGAGGGAGGGAGGGAGTACTAACGATGGAACGTTGACTTCCGCTGTAGTTCCCGTGTTATACTGCGTTTTGTTAATTTTTTTAACCATTTTTTGCCCATAACAACCATGGGCTTTGTCCGATCGGATTGCCGATATGGCGGGCACAACTAGATACCAAATGGGATTTTAGTGCGAAAGAACGAATTTTTTAGACCACGTTAAAGGCACAAAACGGCCCGGACGACGGACGGACATTGCAAATTTGGAAGCTCCATGTCTTGAAACGTAAAGTATCAAATTTTGAGGGGGGGTTGTAAAAAATTTTTCGTGACTGAAAACATAGAGTTATTATTCAGAATGAAAAATAAACCAAAACTAATGAATAGGTACCGGTGTTTGCAACAATCTCTTGCGTAAAGTGTTGAGTGAGAATATTTGTTGTACTTCAGATAACATGTAACATGGCTGAGGTCTGGGTAAAAGCAAAGAATAGGGACCACTCCCTCTGATAAGGCAATATATCGATATATCACGACCGAGGTCAGGTTATTGATATGCCGGACATCGTAGGGTCTGGCGCCATGTTTGAAATTAGAAATAACGACAGCTGTGCGATTATGCAAATTATTTAATGTTCATTATGTAATATCCCGTTATATAATTATTTTAAATGTACAAAGACTATGAAAAGGAGTGAATTCAATGAAATTAAGAATGGGTATATGAGATAACTAATGGACGCATATCGATACATGCAGTCGTAGCGTTATCAAGCGGTCGGTCCATATTCTTTGTTCACCCGAGGTCTGTGCCTGACATGATTGACAGCCAGCCAATGTTGGATTGAAGGGGCGTCCTTTGGGAATTTCGCCTCGTGAAACCCGTTCGTTCGATGTTTGATGAGGCAGAATACATGCAGAACCAAATCGAAGTATACACAGACTCTCTTCCAGTGATGAAACCCAAGAATAACACTGGTCTACCACATTTATGGTATGCGTGGCTTTTAGTGTCTCTCCATCGTTTTCTATACTATTTTTCAACGCTGAATCCGAATCCGTTTGTTTATAGCAAATCAAGTAATTGCGGGAACTGCGATTACTGCCAAATGTTAATTGGCCTAACTTAGAGGAAATGTTCTTCTGGGACCTTATCAAAACAGCTATTTTCATTCAAACGTCCCAACAGTTCCTCCTAAGTATCGTAAAACGACCGATTCTGAGTATTAAAAATTTAACCTCATTAACAATCACTGCAATAAAATAAATTCCTTTTCTTAAAGTTGACGTTCCTGTTTGGTGGGGTCCGTCTTCTCTGGTTGGTGGGGTACTGTGGGCGAGCGCTGTTGATGTAAAGACATCATCGTCTGACCGTTAAGTCAGTACTACAGTATCCCACCAACCAGAGAAGACGGACCCGGCCAAACAGGTACGTTAACCTGAATAATTTGCCTGCTGGCAATCCCCAGTCACTCTAATACCTTAATTCCTTTTCTGTCGTATTATTATTAAAAGGAACTATTCTAATGTGTGGTTGTTAACGAAAAAATCCCTACACAGCAAAAACTTCAGTACTAACAATAAACTGATTCGGATTAAGCGTCGAAAAATACTATAGAAGTGACACAAAAAGCCACGGACACCGTAAATTTTGTTGACCAGTGCAGTGGATAGACATAGTGGGTACATAATGCAAGGATAGCCGGGCGATACAAATAACTAGCCCGTTCAAAAAAAAAAAAAGAAGACCAATCGGACAAGTGGCACAGGTGACTATCGAAATGCCTCTTTGGCAGCTCACTTTTCAATAAGGGTGGCTGGACGAAGGGTTGCAAAGCGCATTATGCACTCAAGGTAGCTCTTGCTCTAGATTGGCTATGCTGAAAAGGCGTCATTAATGATCTGTTTTCGCGTTTCTCGTTCGGTTTACAAGCTAATCAATAAAAATGGCCTCGGAGAACCAGGTAGGGTCAGCCGACCACATCTTCGTCATGTTCCTCATTTGAAACTAGAGCCTGCTTATCGCATATTTATTAAAAAGATTAGAAACTCATTCTATGAATACATTGGCACACTTAGGTGGCATTTCAGAGGACTATATTCAAAAATATAATTTGTTGGTTTTTCGCGTCGATAAATCAGAAATTCAAACACGCGCTTCCCGTTTCTCTTTCTTCTTGCTTTTTCATTTTATCTCGTGCGGCGCTGACCTCTGTTATTGAATGTTCCCAAGTAATCACTCAGCTTCAGGTGAGGGAATGCGAGGAGATGATGTATCGTTTTTTTTTCGAGTTGAAAGGGAACGGGAAGTGCCACGATGAATGACGTCTCGTCACTGCAAAGGTGATACAGAAGAATGTGACAAAAGGGGTTTTGGAAAAGCGGGAGTTTCCAGTTGAACACAAGAGCCGCATTCTGAGGTTGAGGGTGGAAAAAAAGACAGTCCTTCGTGGGGATTAATAGTTTCTTTTCGGCAGATAAATCGAACTTTTTCCTTCTGTTAAGCGCGTGGAACTGATGTGAGGTCTTTTCACATCAACTCCGATTAAATGACAAAGCTGAAAAGAAACGCGGCTAACTTTTTGCTGGAGGTGAAGTGAGAGAAAGTTACATCGAACAGCGTGAACCACCGGCGACAAAACTGCAGCGGTTTAAACGATGGAGGTTCAAGCTCTGTTTGAGTTCTTTGTGTTAACCTGTGATATGATGGTCGGATTTAGGCCGTACTTGAAGGTGTGCTGATAGAACTATGTAGCTTTTGGGACTTCGTTAATTACCAAGGCGGGTTATTTATTCTCATGTCCAGGCACCTTTCGGCGTGTAGAGCTGGCGACATGTAATCCATAGTTGAGTTGATTGCCATGCGTGTTCGGACCTGGCCTGTCAGCTCCCCCACTATCTCCTCAGGTCGACGTCGAGTCCTTGGGTGTCCTGTCTGTTTTTGAGCGTGTCGTCTCGGGTGATCTACTCGTGGAGCAACTCTTTGTAAAGCCCATCTTCTGTCGACTTTTTCTCACCACGCAGTACTTGAGCAGCATGGCATTTGTCTCTGTTGTCACCTAGGAGTACGCTCCGCAGGGCTGACGATTTGAGAGCCTTCGATCGTGACTTTTGATTGTATTTCCCTATGTCTTAACACACAGATTTTCGAAATTGCGGCAGGTTGAGGAGCCAGGTCTGCACCTTAAGCCATCAAGTGGCGAGATGAATCAGGCTAGGGGTGTTGCGATGGAACTAAAGGCCACTTCCAGAGACCATAAGGTGTAGGGATTTCGTAACTATTACGGGGTATTGGAATATTATGTGTTTCTATCGCCGTAACATATTCTGATTGTTACGAGGAGTTTGGAAAAGTTTGGAGAGCCGTTGGCTCAGACAAAAATTACTACTGCGATCACGAGCTCCGATCCAATGCTCAACTTTCATCAGATTGTGAATCTTCGGCTGTGACCACTAGACTATGATCACTGGGGTACTTACAGTGGGAGTCAGGCGTCTCCCTCACCGTTACCCGCTGCTCCTGGTGCGGACGACTTCAATGAACGGATTTCTGAGGTTTCAGTGAATC
Organism: Pachypeltis micranthus; assembly: GCA_020466155.1. Lineage (NCBI taxonomy): Eukaryota > Metazoa > Arthropoda > Insecta > Hemiptera > Miridae > Pachypeltis > Pachypeltis micranthus. The sequence goes on from CM035780.1 coordinate 2,314,167, forward strand.
ACCGAAAATCCGATCAAGATGTACGTCCTTACTCCCATTGTAGGCACCCCAGTGATCATAGTCTAGTGGTTACAGACGAAGATTCATAATCCGACGAAAGTCTGGCAGTAGATCGCTGTAATTTTTGTTGGCGGCTCTCCGAATATTTCCAAAACACCTCGTTACCAATGACTTGTCAAAGATTCCTGTATCGGTATAAGCCGTTCGGTCGCAGCAATTCAGTAATCCACTCGCTCCCTTTAGTATCAATCAGCAGATGCTGCGAATATTCGAAGGATCTCGAGGGCCCAATTATTGTATTGACGGAAAGTCCGTCAGTGGTAATTACCCCGGGTGACGGAGGTTTGTTTACTATTCCCTCCATCATCTACATTCCGTCTTGGCTTCATCAGGTCTTCAGATAATTTCAGCCATGCGCTGTAGATACCGTTTTGAATCAATCCAACAAATTCACGTTAATATTTCTATCGATAAAAGGTTGCTCGTAGTAGTTTAGTGCAGAAAACCTCGTTAAATCAGTCACTTATTATGCAAGTTGAGAGTGTGGGTGATGAAGTGGGTTTTGAAGAGTTGCCAAACGGTTTTTGTTGTCCGTCGAGAGTAATGTTACGTCCTGGTATTCATAATCGCCTGAAGTTCCTTCGTATTCCGATTTGGCCCTACGTAGTAGGAACACAAGTTATGCGATCGGCAATAAAAATTTGTTGTGTTTGTCGAAAAACACCATTTGGGCGATGGGTTGAAAACTAACTTTTCCGCTACTAAAACGAATTAACTTCCATAAGTCCTTTGGAATTGGTAGCACTTCGATTGGGTGTGGCAGATGACCCATTTCCAACCTGCGGCACGGCAGTGACGTCAGTAGTGCGATGAATTTCTCTGAGAACCTTGTTAAGTTGTATGCTGTTATCGAAGGAGCGAGTTTCATAGGTCGTAGGAGCTGCAAACAGTAAGGGGCCAAAATGTACCAAAAACGAGGGAGTTTTCCGAATTTTTCTCGATCACCGCTTCAACAATTTTGATTAAACCTTGAAACCTATCTCATACTAACCTAATTTTTTTTTCTCTGAAAATCAAGTCAACGGAAATTTGGGCCTGTGAAGCTTGAAAAATGGTTGTTTTCTTCATTTTATGGTAGAACTGTTTCAACAAATTTACTAACTCACCTGTTTCTAGTAGTCAATACCTATGTATTGTTTACCCGTAAATGTGCGGATAGCAACAAAAATAACCATCAGCTGTGACAAAAACCTAATTTTTCTGCGTTTTCTAAATTTAGGAAATAAATGGGATGGGTCTTCAACGTATGAGAAAATATTAAACCTTTGTATAATATTATAGAGGCACAGTCGATACGTTTAAGAGGTACAATAACTGGGTTAAACATAACTGCGTGATCGAACCGTGGAAAACTCTCACCAAACTAACTTCATTCACATCTGTGCGCTTAGGTAACTAATTATACCAACCGAATAAATAATAATACGACGTTGAAGCCCCACAAACTGTCCTACTCCCTAGTAAAACAAAAATCGTAGGGCCTCGAAATCGCACGTACACTGCCCGAACATCCTGGAGCATCGAGCATTCGCGATCGTTGTTCGTCGTTTTTCAACGATCACGAATGCAGAAGAACCCATTGTTCACACAGCTCGAGCATCATCAGGAGGCAGGTGATGCTGGCTGATCTGCCTCAAGCACGGACGAACATTCCGCGCGAACTTTGCTCGGCTTGAGGCGACAGTTGAGGACAAACGGTCGGGCAGTGTAAACGGGCCTTAGGGCCGTTTTCACCGAAACAGCGCTGATCGTGATCCAATTGATCACGGCTAGATAAGTAAATCAAGGCTAGCCTGTTTCGTTCCCACCACGCTAGCCGATATTACTGTGGTATGCGGTTAGCGTTGACGTGATTACTCAGCGATTACGCCATATCGAGAAGGCAGTGAACTAATAAGGTTACAGTCGTTAAGTAAGGAAATTGGGCATCTGTTTGACATCCCGTCCCGTAAACAAGTGTCATGTAAACGTAAACGGCTGCGTAGTCGAGCATCCCGTAGATGCAATCCGGATTTGACCAAATCATTGTTTCTAATTATAGTCAGACAGGAAAGTCATCAACCTCTGCCGAAGCTGAAACTTGTGAGTAGCATAGAGTGAGAATACGCGTACTACAACTGCAAGAGCTGCGGAAAAAAAGCCAAATTAGTCCGGGAGAACGCTTTGTGCGTGTAGGGAAAATCGGAAGCGGTACAAGGAAATGAGAAGTGAGCAAAAAATAATAAAACTCGAAATTATGAGGTTATAACTTTTACAAGCAAGGAACTTGAATGAGAAAGGGAAAATTGTAGTGTCTAATAAAAGTTGTTTAATACGCTAATGTGTACGTAAAAGCGTGATATTATTTAATATTTCCTACTTATCTGCTACTAAATTCACCCAGGTAAGTCATTTGCATTTGGGTTTTCTAACGCGGCAATATGACGTCTAGTTTATTCAAAAACTGCTCAGCACACATTTTGCGCAAACAACAACTTGTTTTCGACGATCCTAATACTTTTGTTCGCAACAGAATTTAAATTCATACTTCTACAACTCGTCAGACCCCGCTCATAGCCATTTGAGGCGCCGGGTGAGATGACGATAACCCAACATATTAGATTATCATCGTAGTGGAATAGCAACTGAAATAACTGCGCACTAGTAAACAGTATCTTTGTTTATTATCATTATTCCAAAATATACGTAAATTATTCACAATAATAGAAGCGAATACTCGGCAGAGCACGGTAATGGCGGACAAATATCACAACATAATTAAGAAAGATAAGAGCTAACCGGACCAAACCGCCCAACTTTTTGGGGTTAAGGTTTGATCAGGGCTAGGGCTTAACCCAGTCTGGTGAAGACCGTTTTTGTGGCGGGAGTGGGTTAGGTGCTGTTAATCGACTCTAAACGAGATCAACGCTGTTGGTGAAAACGGCCCTTAATAGTTCTTCAACTTGAAGTTGCTTTTGTCCGCGAGATCCAAGGGCGTGCTTGCTGCAGTGCTCCTTGTTCTCCTTGCAGTTGTTCGTGTTGAGGAAGAGACGCATCTTGCGCGTGATCTTCTGGAGGCCTTCGCACTGCAATTTCCAGGCAAGCTCCAACGACCTGGACTGCTGAGTCACTCGTCGTCTTCATTTTCCAGATTGGCTGGTCTCAGACGATGAATTCCAACGTTGAGGTCCTTGTCCTTAACTTTGAAAGCCTGTGAAAGTCTTCTATTGCCGTATGATGACATTAAGTGGGCTATGATAAGGAGGTTAAAGTTAGTTTCCGGACAGACAGGCGATCGAGAACGTGGCTGCTCTCAGAATGTACCAAAATATGTTTTCCATGCCATGCTGTAGGCTGACGGCCCAATCGCTTCATAATAATAATTTATTTTTGTCATTAAACTCGTTTGATAAACGCAGAGTAATGTCGTACACTCGCGCTGTTACAGTTCAAATCCTACTTTACGGCTGAACGAATACCTAACAGGATCACTGGAAGTAAATCAACCCGTTTTTCAGTCCCGCGCGCTTTAATTACGTTCTTCAGCTGTCTATGAAAGCGCTCAATAATTCCGTTCGCTTTCAAATTGTGGGGAGAAGAAAAATTGTTAGGTATTAACATCTACAATTTACTCCAACACGCACGTATTAATTTTCCCCAATGGCACAGTCGAATTTCTCGTCATCGCCCGTAATCAACTTCCTTCTGAATCGCGCCTGAACAGCAAAAGATTTCACCTACGTGATCGATACTTGGAAAAATCTCACTAAACAAACTTCATTCACATCTGTGCGTCCAGGCAACTGTCCATAGCAATCACAAAGTACAAATAATGTGAAGATGATGTACGACCACAATATTTAGCTGCATTTCAATTCCCACTTCATAGAAAAAGGAAATCCTGCTTCGCGAAGATCGCTGTTTTTGTTTCCAAGGGCTGGAATTACGTTGTGTGTGCACATTCAGAGAGTGGATGACCTCATTTTCATGTATAGTCAACCCACCAATCTGCCCCGACCTTTAAACTCTTATTGACACTCTTCATTCATTGATTTGCGGCGACTCTTCATCAACTGACACTTTCAGCGACGATATCCCTGTTGTTCACAGTGGGTCTTCAATTAGTTTCGTAGGGGGGGAGGGGTAACTCTAAATCGTTAATTCGGTAGAGCTCCAAGTTGTTAAAGCAGGTAGCTCGTTCATTTTCCTCCGCTCCATCGTGTGTCATTGCCGCAATTTATAGGAGGATCCTGAGGGATTCGATTCGCGGCGATTCCAGTACGAGGCACCGGGAATACGTGTCTGTAACGCAATACGCTGCCCGATCGTTCAATCTCGCGAAACTTCGTTGGAGCTCTGCTCTCGTGTTCATTAATCGCCAACATCAAGGGACCGTGAATATTTATTGGAGTTATGCGAACCTGTCAAGTCGCCCTTTCTACGAAATTCCGCCCTCAATGATTGATTTGTTGAATTTCCCCTCCCCATTTCGGCAACCTCGACGTTTCTTTAGAAAAAAAGAAGTATGACCCTTCCCGGAAAAAATTGGTTGTCATCACATTTTCACTCTCGAAAAAATGTCACTTCCCTCGAATCTACATGAACGTAAAGGTTGAAAATCGAATGATTTCTTAATATCTATTCATCTTCTTTTGTCACGAGTACATTAGTACAGAAGTAGAGAAGTAAAATGATGAATGACTCAATACTAAAAATGAGAATGAAAATTGCTTCTTACCAATAGGGGCGCACGAGAGAGAGAGAGAGAGAGAGTGGAAGCTTAAGTTCATAAGTAGAGTGACGTGGTGAGTGTCAGACACTCCCACTGTACTGTATTGCACTTTGTATGAATAGTGACATGAGTTTGAGTATATCAGTGGGAACACAAGGGGGCTCTAAATACGAGAATTGGTTGCGTGGGACACTAGAGCTGAGAGAGAGTGAGTAGAGCTGTGACTGGCCTAAGAGTTAATAGGTGAGTGTTTATCGTGAGAACTCAAGAGACGAGTGCGTCTGGGAAGAGCTGTGCGTGTTGGAGAATCATCCATGCGGGCTCAACTGGAATGATGTCACCTCTACAAGGGGGACATGTCGCAGGAGGGAGGACAAAATTCTCCCACCATATCCTCTGCGTGGTCGTAAAAGCTCGCCTTAAAGGGGCTTGAAGCACGTGACACTGTCATGCAACACATTCCAGATTCAAACAACACTGCAACGGCTTACGTGGCAGAACACGTTGACTCTAAACACTCATAGTGAGCGGAAGACAGTACACCGGGATTGAGCGTTCCCATGGTGGCTGATAGCGTGTGTCCCGCTCACCACATCACCAGTGGCTGAGGGCTGACTCTGAGCACCAGTTAAAAACTCCCTCTTGCGTCTTAATCCTGGACGAGCCATTTTCTTTCGGAACATGGCGTCTTCAATGTTCAGGCTCCACTTCTTTTCTCTGAATGACTCTTTGTCGTGCACGTGCGAGGAGGAAGCAAGAAACCATGTGCTACTCCGCTATTGATAGTACAACAGTGAGTGACAGTTGTTGGGAGAGCAGATTCAAGCGTTGCTTTTGTAGAGTTCGCGAAGTGGTGGCTAAGAAACGTGGTCATGGTTGATCTGTCTTTTTGAAACTTGCCACCCAAGTAAATAGTTGGATCAGGTAGGAAACCGGATTAAGAACTTCTCCCAGATGGTATGGGATTCCTCAGATGGTCATCTCTACGCAATAACATACGAGGAGACTGGCTAACAACCAAATACCTCCCGAATCTCCATAAGTCTGAGTTTGGTGGATGCTGCTGGGGCCGGCCTCTTTCATAAAGCGAATCAGCTACTTCCATGACTAATATAACCCTCGTCGAGAGTTAGTAAACAATCACCTAATAAGGAAACAGATCTGTGTGTTGGAGAAGGAGGTAAATCGAGAGGAGGGAAGGATATTTGGAAAGTCCCAGAAGGGGAAGTCTGGAACTTGAGCCCTTAGTCTGAATGAGAAGCTAACTGAACGAGCGATTCGAACTTTTCCGTGAAAAAGTCTCCTGGTTAGAAATAGTTGGATTGAACGCACCTGGGGAAAGGCCCAAGCTCGAGATTTCATCTACTTCGGCTTGTACCGAACAGAGGTCAATTAATTCCACATTGTTTAATAATTGTGTTATTTATCCAGGAAACTAGTGTAACCTCGTTCATCTTAGTCTGCACGAATTGTGTAAAGTAGCAAACTTTTTACTGACTACGTTTGTCGCCTTGTTTTCTCGACCTTCAAATCTACAAACTTTCGTACCCACGGAAATTGCAATTGCGAAGTAATGAATGCCTGAGTGACGGTTTTTCCTATACAATCGATCGTAAATTTCTGCTGAATATTGAGTTGGTTGACATAAAGTAAATTACGATATGGTTTTCCAGTGCACTATATAACGTCGCCACCAATGCCGTTTCAATATTTGGAAGAAAACCTCTCCGAGGGGCAGCCCTCTCCTGGAGATAAAAACGATTACGGTGCCCACACAACTGAATTAATGAGAAGGGCTGCCTAACATATAACCCTTTCCAGAGAAAGGAGGCCCAAGGTGTAACGCCTCTTGTGATGGACGGTGGTGAGAGGGAGGGTTGAAGTGTTGATGGTGGGAGGGGGGTTTACTGACACGATTTCTTTCCCTCTCAACGCGACGCTTTTTGGCAGTTAGGTGAAGGTTAAACTATCCCGTGCCAAAACTTGACCGACCCACATTTATCTCAACGCCCATTTATTCAATATATTTTTCTGTAAGTTTGAACGTATTAGTAACATGCTTTCAGAAAATGACGTGTCAGGGCCTGGCAATTGCTTGTTTTCAATTTCGTTGAAATGAAGTGGTCTTTGTGGTAATGGTTAAATCAGGTCTTCGCTGAAAGCTACATCTCAATCTGAGAACTAAAATAGCTCTTACTTCTTATTCAATGAACGTTTTCGGTTTCATTCGACGTAATATCCTAATTCGCCTATTGTAATCTTGTTATTGAACGAGAGAGCGGGGTATTTCAGACACACCGTTCTCAACACCTGAATGGGGATGTTTAGGAAGACTGTTATTTGGCTGGTGACAACTAAACAATGCTTTGGCCCAGAATAATGATGGCACTCCGGGAATGAAGCAAAACCAATCAGCGCATCAATCGAGCCCAACTCTGTTAGCAATTAATGCCCTGTGAGTGACTGACTATATCATGTTCCTTTACTAACAAGCATGCAGCGTTTATAAGTGCGATGAAACATCCTGTAAAAGTGGTAGTTCCCATCCTCAGTACTACTGACAACATTTTCACCCGGACGAATAACTCTATTGAGGAGTCAGGGGGAAAAACAATCATAGTCCACTTGCGGTGAAAATTGAGATTTCGCTGCTATCTAGTGGCGTCTACAGTTAACTTTCAGATGGTAACTTGTAAAATAGGAAAAACATTCGTAGTCCTGTAATATTAGAGGCAACAGAAAGGGCGTGCTGTGAAGAACCATCATGGTCCACGCGCTTTGGGAGAAAAACAGAGAGTCCGATGACGGGGGATTTAAACTCCCTCCTTCACCAGGTCGGCCCCTAATGTGACCTCAAATGATGTGTCCTATAAACGACAACTTAATTTTTTTAGCTTTAATGTACACATATTGGCTGATTCTACTTCATTGTTCTACACCTACGACGAATCTGTGGAGAAAAAGGGAGCTGATGAGGTATGTTCGATGATGCATGACTTCTTTCAAAATGCCTTGCCATCACAGGTTCGCAATTCGATTCTATTTTGCGATTCCTGTGGAGGGCAAAATGAAAATTAAACAGTTTTTCGGTTCCTTCACTATCTAGTGCACACAGAAGGTCGGTTTGACTTTGTGAAGGTAATTTTTCCCATCAGAGGGCATTCCTATCTCGAATGCGACCGTAACATGAGTTTGATTAATGGAAAAGCCTATACGGAAACGCCTGACGATTTGAAAGAAGTCATTCGTAATTCTAGACTGAAACGACTCCGTTCCAGGTGGATTAAGCATTTCTACAACATGTACCCCAAGAAATGTCCAATGACTACGAGGCCAATTCGAGTGCTAGAAATCAGAAAAGACAGCCCCCAGTTCATCTTCTACAAGAATACCTATTCTGGATCCTTTGCTAGTCCAGTGTTTCAAAGAAAAGCCAAGGGATACCCCCAAAGCAAGAAGAAAATACGTCCCACCACAACTCCAACAGAGAGCCCGTCAGTGAGTCATAATACTCATCCGGAGATATTGCACCCTCGACGACTTCCGATCAAAGCCGCCAAATTGCGGGATCTCCTTCACTTAACAAGATTCCTTGAGAACCTAGACTCTAGACGATTCTACGCAGAACTAAAACCGACTGAAGAAGATAGAAGTCCGGACGAAGAAGTTTATCCAAATGCAGATGGCTAAACAAACTGAGGAACAACATTCAGCGTCCATGATGTACAGGACAATTTTTTTCACCTTGTTTCGGAAATTAATTTTTTTTCCTTCTATTAATTATAGAAGACTATAGATTATTGATTATATCTTACAAGATGTTTTGCTGTTAATAAACAAAATTGCACATTTATATGTTTAAGTTGATCCGAGTTATTCAATTCCAAACTTAAAATTTTGCTTTTCTCGAAAAGCTGTTTTGAGGACTATGATTGTTTTTCCCCCCTGGCTTCTCAATTGTTTGTATGAGATTGGGAGGGTCTCTCCGTGGTGGAGCCGCGTAGGTGGGGACCGCTTCATGGGCTTTCTTGTGAGCTCGGACTGATGAAATATATATAGTATCCCATTTCTTGCTAATAACTAGTGTCGATATATAGAAACATCTGGAAAACAACCCAGACATGTGGAAGGGCAGATAGATGAGCCTAGGTTATTCTGTCTAACCCGACCGTTAATACACAACAACTAGTGTAGCAAGGCTCTTAACATCTTTCCATCGTGATCTAACCCCAATTCCCTTTTAATCTCCCTTATTCTCATAATTATCTTTTAGATCTCTCATTACGAGCATCACACGTACAAGGGCACGCCAATCCTTCATTCCAGGCCTCGGTGAGACAGATAGTACTGCACTGAATTAGTGACGAACTGGACCGCCAGCTTACAGAATCGTGTGGTCTGTGATGCGGTTTCACGTTCCCACATCCTTTCGGTCATGAGCTATCGATCGACAGGTACGTCGGTTCTGCTTTAATGAGTGAACACGTCGAGTTCACCTCAATTAGCTATTCCAATTTGTATCTTAGTGGTCGTTTCCGTCGGTTGATAGCAATTGTTGCAAGTGATGTACGAGTGTAGTCAGTTCTAAGTAGTTAATTTCCTGCTTCACCGAGCTTTGCCACGTTTTTTTTTCTTTAGGAGGGACCTGGCAGCTAGCTTTATATGTGGCTGCAATGAAAGATGAATAGCTGTGGGTGAACAGAGAGGTAGCGAGGGAACAATTATTTTTCTTCACATCCAGTTACCCGTTCTTTTGATCATGCCACCTCCTGAACTTTCTATTCTCTGCTTTGTTCCTCGGTCCTGTGCCTCGTTATCTCCTCGGTACCTATCACATTTTGAATACATACCTTTGCCAACAACGACGAGGTTTAACCTTTATCGGGAATTTAGCTCACTTACATGCCGGAGTTGGAGAGCGCCCACCGAAGAAAACCACATCAAAGGTGCCACCTGCCTCACCCTCGGGGCATTAGCTCAACGCTCCTTTTCTTACTTGATATCTTCCCTTGATCCTCATTATCCAAATGCCATTCGCAGTTACTGGGTTACCTAATCCGCCCCAATCGCGCCTAATTTGTATTTTTTAGTTGTGTTCTCATTAGCCAGTACATACACCGGTATGAGCGATTATGCTGCTCACTGCATCGCGATCTGGGAGTTATCTAACGTAGCTCAATGGAACCTTATCCAGATTTCTCGATGTGCATTATCCTGCCGTCTGGGCACAATACATTGCTGCTAATGAGATAACCCTAACCAGGCTAGGGCCTCTACGTTAAATCGCTCAACCCAACCCTCAGCACTAAACGCGAGCTCAAATATCTGGTACGACGCATCACACTTCTTTCCTCAGCCCCACGTCAGTCTATTTCAGCACAACTAATCTCGTATGTTTTTCACTCAGTACATGTGGCCTTGGTAGAAGGTGTTGCACTTCTGCATAAAACTGTTGGTGCTTATAGTTCCGGAATTCATTGAGTTGCACTTACACACGTCACAGCCATTATCGATCACTGTATAAGTGGTTTATGCTACTGTCGACGTGATTCTACAGAACTGTTTAGAAATTATCGGTTAAAAACTGAGAATTGCGAGTAACTGAAACGGTGGTGGTTGCATGTATTTCCACCCTGATTGTTCTGAGAGTGAATAAGCGGGATTCATGTAGCAAAAACGCAATAGTAAACTGGTTTCTGCTTAGAAAAATTAAGTTGGCTGTTTCATAAATCACCTGCGGTTTTCAAAATCTTGGGGCTGGGTCCATTGTATATTACACTGACAGATGAGTGAGAGGTGGTTTGGGAGGTGCTGGATGGGCCAGGGATCCGGACAGCTATAAAACTGGGTGTGCGTGCAGCACCTCCTGTGCAGTGGTCTGAAACGAAAAAGGATATACGCTACCCAGGGCAGTCAGGCTACACACAATGCCCTGAGAACTCCTTGCTTGCCTGACGACCTTGGCAAATGGAAACACATTAACACTGTGTTGGGTGCGATGTCTTACAGAAATATAAGGGCAGGAGAAGGCCGACTAACTAGCGAGAGAAGAATTCGAGCTTCTTCCGGTGGGACCTGAGCCCTTTGTAGACAGCCTATTGGCGGGATGCGCCAGGCCAACAGCAGTCAGTTTCCAGTGAGCGAACAAGAGAGGTCCTCATTCTGGAGAGATCTGTTAGGTCAGAGGTACAGAGTTGCAGGTTCTGAGAGGCAAAGCAGGAGTGAACGCAGCGTGTACTGCGTACCGTGAGGGGCTGGCTACGGTGCGCCTTAGATTACTAGGGGTTCCTCAGCTGCAGCCATGACCTCAATGTTGTCTTGCGTTCTGTGCGAGGGCGGTGTTGACGTTGTATCAGGTACCAGCTCTGTGAGAGCTGGGGGTGGAACTTGAAGGAGTTGGGGTGGCTCATGTGTCCCAGTTGCATCAAATTTTTAAAAATTCTCCTTTCACCCTTCCCTCAACTTACTTCTCAACCCATGGTTCCAAGCTCTTGTCAACAGTCAATTTTGTCAATTTTTGATGACCACGATGCATCTGTTTTCATTTGGTCTGAGAGGTTCATGAAGTTTTGGTGTCATCAGCTCTTTTGAGCAGATGAGCGACCGCAGAGAAAAATAAGAGTTGCGTTTTGAGATCGGAGTGAAAAAGGTGGTCATACTTTTTTGTGAGGATCAGGAGCGACGCTTTTCCCCGTAATTATGGCTTTTACGCGCCCTGGGCTGTTCAGTAATTATTCTTTTGAACGCTATTGTAGGAAGTATTTTTGGAGCAAAAGAGGGATCGTGTACTGCAGGACTATTATACTTATATTATACTTGTTCTTTCGAACGTTTAACATACCAGTTAAACGGTACACACAAACTTTGAGAAAATACAGAAAAATGAGTGAACGTTAATTCGCGTTTTCTAGTTTATATTAATTTGAGTATTAGTAACGACGTTTTAAGGGTATTGCTACACACAAGATTTGCTATTTTTTGAACTTGGACGATATCCCGCTAGACGGAGCCATCCAACCCCCTGTCACAAGATTGCAAGTCGCTGGTTGTCCAAATTGCTTCTGAATGAGAGGTGCGCGGTGTGTGAATGGTTTGAGATTTACAGGTGGAATTGCCACACAGATCGACGTGTTACTGGCGAACAGACGGAGTTTTTAGGATGATAACATTTCATTTATTCTGAATAATTGTTGACGAATAATTGCAGATTTGAAGGTTGGGGAAACTATTTAAGTTAACATTGTTGAACGCTCGAACGATGTAACTGAGGATCAAGCTGAGGGTAAGGGAATAATAAGAACCCTTCATATTACGTACGTCATGATTTCTCAGTATGAACGGGTGTAATAAGCAATTCAGCGTATTGCGGCACGCGCTTTCTTTATAGTGCGATCTTGAGGCTCCTCAAGGTACTGCGTGATCGCCAACGTTATAAAGCGAAAGAGCGTTATCAACTTCTCGTGAAATGTTAACTTCACGACTTCGGAAATCACGCTATGAAGACAGCACGATTCCTCAGGGTCGGGATGGGATTGTGTTCGCGTTATTATACACGCAAAATTCCCTCGTTCCTCTGATTTCTGTTGTAACTCGCGTGTAAGGAAATATGTCTCTCGTAATGCGGCATCAATGATGCGAACGTACATCACGGATTATGCGAATTCATTCTGAAAGGACGGCAACTCAATTGAAATGCTAATCCGAAGAGATTCCCCGTATTTTCCTTCCATTTCCGGGAAAAATACAACCAACGAGGATCAGACGAACTTCCGTAACCGCAAATTGAGTGTTGACTCGTGTTACAGATGCCTCTCATCGACGAGTAAGCTCTCTCGTATAAACACGAATTATTAATGCTAACGTCCACGGCGCCGCACTTCCATTACTTCGTATTTGCTCTTCTTTTGGTTCGTCACAGTCGTTGGGGAAATTATCCTGGGCAAGGCTTTATGATATGAATGATCTGAACGAGTTGTTTTCTGGTCGCTGAAACGAAGCGGTCGCTTCCAACTTTTAGTTTCCCAGGTCATATTTACGCAGCGCCAAGTTGGAGTAGTTCAATTTTGAAACAATGTTTGAGTGAGGCACGGCCGCAGGTTGTTCCTAACTTCGCTGATAACCTCCGAAAGTGTTTTGAAAGGTTCGTTGTGTGTTTTCCCAAGCGGAATACACAGCAAATGATTATATTTCATGCGCGTTAATTCCTCGCAGTTTTTAAGTTTGTCTTTTGTTCATTCAGTTCCCCCTTTTGCTTTCCGCTACTCAAAGGGTAAGGAAAGTATTGTAATCGTGTCAAAACAAAAGTTTGGTTTTCTCGTGATTTTTACGTTTTGAGGCCTGCTGAGGAAATTAGGTTTTAAAGAAGAATTAGTTATTTTTTCACTTTTTGGCAAAACACCCTCAACCATTTTCACAAAATTCACAGGATGTTTTCAAATAGTGTTTTTATTTTGTAATTTACCGGATAACTGCGTCCCTGGATTTGATCGATCTTATGGAGTGTCTTCTGGCAACCCGTGATTGCATTTCGTTATCCGTGATTATTTCACCGTGACCATCTGTTGAACTAAGATATAATCCACGTTGCTTGGAAAACGAGATTCGTCGAATATTAATTTATCGGTTTTACCAATCTTCTGAAAAACGGCTCTAACGATTTCAGTCAAACTTACGAACTGCTCTCAACTAACTAGTACCCACATTTTGCTCTCGGTAATTGTTTCCGTAGAAATGCGTTGAACGAAGATGTGGCGCCAGTATATGTAGGAGGTCGCGGAAAGTTGTGTGTTGCTACGCGCCAGGTATTTCCTTGGATGAATGAGGGATAGGGTTTACGTGAATTAGGCTTGAACAGAGCACAGCTGCTAGTGTGTCCTAATTATGAAATTGATCCTCTTAGCGCAGTTTCTTCCGCAGAAATATCTGGTTGTTAGTTCGATAAATTCGAGGAGCGTCATTGAAATAACTAGGAGCAGCCCTTGAAATTCTGGAATTCCTACTCTCGCCGTTTCACGGTGTACCATTTTTCACAGTATTAACCTGATAATTGCGAGATGGTGAACACGATTCTTCTCGGATGAGTCTAATTTACGGTATAAATCATCTTTGTGTGGTCTGAGTAGGTGCGACTCAATAAATACTGGTATCTACTTGGAAAGTTGTGATTTGAATTTATATGAACTTAGTGAAAATTGGATCGAACTAGTTGCTGGAGTGATAAATATCGCTGAATGAACGTGGTGCTGAGGAAAATTGTGTGGCGTCGCCCCAGATATTTTCAACATTTTTCAGGACGCTTTGGTAATATTTAGAACATTGATCGTCTACCATTGAAGTATTTATATTGGTGTCCTATATTTTGTTTTCTAGCGCTCTAAACTGTATGAGGCGGTTGGTAGCGCATGGTTCAGTTCAAAGGTTCGATCGATCGGCATGACATGTCATTTTGATTAGCTCGTAACGAATTATTTTACTTCAATGACTTGTCAGGTTCCATTGGTTTGAGGAACGATCAAAAGGCCTTGTCACGACGTTGACTTCATCATGTTTGTCGTTTCGTGTGTTAATACCGGATAAAATGATGTGATCAATCCGCTTCTGACTCACTTGTATGGGGATGGAAAGTTATTAATTCGATGGATGAACGATGGAATGAAATAGATAGGTTCGTACGCTCGTTCGCGAGAACATTCCTGGATGTTAATGAATTACATAAAATAGCTGTCTGATATATAGTGTCCCCGGTCGTATTTTGTTACTAAAGTGGTATAAAAAAAGTACGTTCTTTCGCTAAACGATTCCCTTTGGGATCCTGTAGCGCCTGCAGCATTCTCATCGGACAAATTTCTTGGCTTTTGGTGGTTTTATTTATGGCGATAAGGGTCGTGCTTGGGATCATTTCCGCGGTATTCTCTGATTCTGAACAGAATAGGGCGGATCCCAGAGGTGTAGGACTGCGTGTAGACGGGAAACTGTGAAATCAAAGTAAATATAATAAGGCAAATTCTACAACTTGAAGGAACGTTACAAGGAAGGTTAATGCGTCTCCCAGGCCTGTGCTCATTCCCCGCATTGCCTCTAGTCGCACAGCAACCACCCATCAGTTTGACACATCGTGCCTTGCCAATTGCCTAGCGTCGTCTAGACAATCTCAATACTCTTGGTTCCATTGTAGTGGTCGTTGGTAGTTGAGGCTTAGGAACTCCTGGGAGGAGTGAGGTCAGTCGTCCCCCCTCATCATCAGGTGCAGTGACGTCCCCTGCCCCACCATACAAAGTGCCTCCCCCCCCCCCCATCAGATCAATTCAACATCATCATGTTGAATCGAATGGAACGGGTCTCAGAGATGTGAAATTGCGTCTATTGGTGCCAGAGACCGACGCTGTGCAAGATAAACGGTAGTGCAATAATGTGTCGCGTATTCGACAATGCTCAGGCGAATATGTGTAGGAGGGCACAGTTAGTGTGGTGAGGGAAATTTTACTATTTGAACGAACAATCACGGTGCAGCATTGCGGAAGTTGTCGTTTCTCCACTGCCTTTGCTCATTTCCATTCACTGTATCCCATCTCACTCCAACGACCTGTCAGTTCGATTCGACACGTCGCTTCATGCCAGTTGTCAAGTGCCGTTAAGAAAATGTCAATTTTCGTTCTTCCATCGTAGTCAGGTAATCTGTATAGTGTGCTAGTATTTATCGATGCTGACTCGAACGGGATGATTCTTGGACGTTGTAAGACTGCGTCACGCTGTTCTGTAATAATTTGCAGAGTTTTGGATTCAAAAGCCGTTGCTACGTCAAGGTCTGAAGTAAACTCAAAGCTGTTTGTTTAGCCGATTATACGTTTTTTCTTCTTGCTGAGGACTAAGTTCGTAAAAATGAGGATTTTGTAAAAAAAAAAGAAAAAAAAGTAGCAGCAGACATTTGTATCTGCCTCACACCTAATCTCAACTATTCGATTTATTCGTTTATTCGATATTAAGTTCTTTCTCGTATATTTTGAAGTCCGACATATGCTGAAAATCAAGGCATCAGATAGGCCAGCATACCAGCATTTTGTTGTCTAGGTATACTTGCATATCGCACTGATGAGCAGAGCTACATCGAAAGATGGGCTTTTTCGACTGTTAGAATTTTACTTTTCGGTTTTTCGTTCATTCGGGATATTTTTCATCAACAGGATACTTTTTTTCGTATTTGCCCCTTTCTGTAGAAACTCATTGGATCCCTGGGGGGGAGTATAAATGGAGTATCATGGAAATTACTGCTGAGTTGTGTTGCTTGATTTGCTCCAGATATTTCTCATCGGCTCTCCTGAAAGCAACAAATAGCCCGTTTCGTGATGCCCGATGAAAATTCCTTCATCGGAAGAGGCTGCTCGATGGAACTTTAATATTCAAGCATAATGGAGCAGCACGTTTTATTCTTCCAGAGTTAACCTAATCAAAGTTGTTGTGTAATGGAATTTAGTTCTTTCTCTCGATACTTCCTAAAGAAATAGGAACAAAACCTGAATAAAAAATTGCCGCTCTAATCAGAAGCTCTTTCAGCCTCAAAAGGTTTCCACGGAAAATTGAAGATTCTGGCATATTTCGAAGAAATGCTTTCTCGCAGCCTGCGCGAGGATTCAAAGGCTTCTTTTGATCTTCGGTCCCCGTTAGTTTTATTGGAGAACGTTACCGGGGAAAAATATGAGAATGTCTTTTATATAAATGTTCCAAGTCGAAAATTCGTCACGTTCGTTGCCTCGACTCGTGAGTAGCAATATCGTCCTCCTCAGTGGAGTGTTATAATGACTCGGGGATTAATGTGTTGTACTGAATCCCCCTCCAATGGTTTTTACTTTCCGCTACCAAAGTGTAAGGATCGTGTATAAAAAAGTCCTATTGAGGCCTATTGGATCCAAAATACTAATAATATAATTTCGGTAGGTGGTCAGTGGGAGTGTGCTATCGTGTACGCTAACAGTCGTCGTCCCCAAGAAAGGTTGGCCGGGTGGCTACCGATCACAGTGTCGTCTGTGGTGTTCCGGCACTTTTAAAAGCAGCAGGCATCTCGATGCCACTTATCTAGTGGCATTGGCGGCTCCAGAGGGCATCCTGGATAGTGAATGTGTGTGTCCTGGGTGTGACTGGTCTGTAGACAGTGCTGTATCTCGCTTGGAAGAAATATTATATGGTTAGGGTTAGGCCTGAGTAGGAAACTTGTGGAGAGTCAACCTAAGCAAATAGCGACCTAGCTCTGCCAGGCTTTCCCTTTGCAGGCGTGGGCGAGCAGCCCTCGGTGCGTTGCTCAGACCTAGCAGCCTTATACTTGTTGTCCCTTTTGATGACTGAGATTTTGAAGCTTGCTGAGAATCCTCAACTGTAAGTCAGGCAGGAGAGTTGATTCAACCTCTGGCAGTTCTGTTAGCGGAGTCAGGACGTTTCTGCACTGCATTTTCGCGAGAGTTGGGAATGCAACCAGTTTGGGGACGCAGTAACGAGACTTCTAGAGAGTCTGCCCCGCCGTTGTGAGGGCAGCTAGAAGAATGAGGGGGGTGGTAGAAGTTGTGTAGAAGGTGTCGACATGCGGCTGTAGTGCTGGAGAGTGTAGCGCAAGGAAAAGGCTACTCTTCAGGAGTTTATAGCGTTTTTGGAGCCTGTCTAGACTGCTCCTAATCAAATCGCAGAATAGTGCCCCTCTGCTCCCTCCAAGGAATCCATCATTATGTCCTCCCCTATCCTCGAGGCGCCACTCAAATTGGTATTCGACCTCGTAGATTGAATAAAGCCGCCAAGGAAGGTACTACTGAGAATCTTACGACGGCGTTCCTGGCTCAGAAGAAAAAGAAGCAATCACATATTTCTGGCCTGGGTTGACGATTACATGATATTTCTGTACTGGGGGAATGTAATGGCCATACACACTAAAGGTGAGGTGTCTGGGGATGCGGCAATTGAGCGTGGAGTTCAGTGAGGATATCCTGTGTCTCCTATGTTTTCATTCTTGTGATCGACCCTCCGTCGGGTGAGGCAGTTAACATCAGGGTGGCAGCATAGACCGTGTTGGCGTTTGAGAAGGTATCAGCCGGCATACTTCGAGGTACCACCATCTGTTGCTCTGATCGTTCCAGAACCTCTTTGAACATCCTTTCCCCGGTTAATCCATAGAAGCAACCTCAGAAATTGTGGAATCCCAAACTCCTTCGCCTCGTTTCCTCCATTTCAAAAAGTTTTTACATGATATTCGAGAACACAGAACTCTATCCTTCTCAAAACATCTATATTTGCAGTCTCATAAATTGTTTGCGACCTGATTGCTTGAAAATATATTTTGCACCAGTGTGCTGACTGACTCCTGTTAAACGCACTGTGCGATCGTGGTCTAGTGGATAAGACATTGGTTCATAATTCTCGACGTAAGTCGGAGATTGTGGATCGGAGCTCCGGCGCCAAGCGATTGCAGTAATTTTTGCCTGAGTCAGCAGCTCTTCAAAAGCATCTCCAATGTACCTCAGTACACCAGTATGAATGACTCAATAAATTCCGGAACTCCAGCGCCAACAGTTTCTTCGTTGTATGTTGCTAATCGCAGAATGCACGTGGCGTGAGGCGTCCACTAGGCGTTCTTCCGCTAATTACTCCACTGTTCACTCTGCCATCTAGCCCGCACTGCTAACCTACTTATTTCTTTATCCAATATGCCCTTCGAAATTAACATACACGGTGGCGAGTCGTTCAGTTTCACAACTCTGGACATCTACTTTAGATAAATTTGGTTCAGACGATTTAAAGATGTTTGAAAGAAGACGGGCGAACAAGGGAAGATTTTTGCAAACGGCATTCATAATTAGGCTCCCAGCTCGTTTGCTCGTTGTAGCGATGCCTGGAACGCCGCTTCCCAATTCAGAATAGGATTGTCATGGAGGACACGAAGTACTAGGACTTGTTTCCACGAATCAACTCTCCGAATCTCTTCCCGCTCGTTGCGCGGAAGCGATTGCCAGTTGAAAACGCGGCGTCTTCGTGCCAATTAACGCTTTTCAGTTTTCCGCCTCAACCTGCGCCGTACGATTTTCCTCGCTCGTTAGCTTTGTTCACGAACGCGCCTCTCCTCGCTCCAGTTAATGTTGTGAAAGGAAGCAAGTTCCTTTCCCGCTTTTCCGACGCATCAGTCCTTTTCATTTGAAGGCCATTCGGAAGGATTCCACGGATATCTCTTCTCCATGTTTCTCCGTCTCAATCAACTGAATCCGCCCTTTTGTCTGCCGCTGCCAAACCTGCGCTGCCTTATTTAGTCACTCTCACGCTCGGGGAATGGGGTTCCTCCGCAAATCTCAGGTGTTTAGGTGTTACGTAAAAGGAGCAACGCTGAAATACCCTCGCAGAAACATCGGCTTCATACAGTACTCGTTTTACAATTCCATGTTAGGAAAAATCTCACTTTGGGTTACTTCACGTTCGTTCAGGCGCTGAACGTAACGCATTCCCGAGCTAACGAGTCGCGTTACCAAGCGATCTTTACGCAGCACAGGAGGAGAACATCAGCTCCTCTCACTCCATACAGGGAACCTCGTCCTAGCAAAACGCGTGGAAGGTGGACCGCCACTCTGCGGTGGGGGGGAGGGGGGGTTACATTTCCTGACGGGGAACGGGAGCGTTTTTGAACCTACGTACAGGGTAAAGAAAGAGGAGCTCGAGTGCAGATATTGAGAGCCAGTCACTCTGGACAGTGCAGAACCCGTTTCATTGTGTGTCGCAGGTTGGACTGGCCACTGCCCTGTGTTAGGAAGGCACGCAAGAGTTGGATGAGAAGTGGCAAGCGTAACTGAGCGTTTAAATTGCGGTTGGGGAGAGTACCTACCTTGTAGCCTCTACCTCTACTTGCCACACTCCACATAGATTTCCAGGGAGTTTCCAGCGAAACCCTTGGCTTCATGGTCGGCAGCGCCACGCGTCAAAAGCTCACGCTGCCGGCCGAGGCCAAACGCCCCTGTGGTACCCACTCAATTTGCCTAAGCACTTGAGCAGCCTAAGGACCGAATGGGCGGCAGGGCCTGGTGCCAGAATGGCCAAAAGGCGAGGAGTGAGAAGTGGAATACAGCTCCCCTACAAAGCGAGAACAGAAAGCCCTGGTGGGCTAGGGTCCATGGCTCCAACCTGATTTTAAGCCACATAGGTAACCGTAGAGTAGTACCGGCAGATTTCGTGGAAACAGGTAGAGTACAGGGAAGACTATACTTAAGACTAAGAACAAGAGTAAAGTGGAAAGTACAGATAGACGAAGCCCGTACTTACGTACTACTCGTAACTCTGATAGTGCTGGTTTAGCCCTTGAACGGAGTTCGAAGTTCGTTTTAATTCCAGTAACGAGTTGTTTCTGATGTCAACAAAGCGGCTGTTCCCCGCCGTATCCCTGATTTATGATGCTCGGCAAACGCGTTCGTATATTTGCGGCTCCGCTAATTAATTTCGTACAAATATTTGAATCCTGGAAGCTATTCGCAGCTGCGTTCGTTCGTTTCGCAGTAGATAACGGATATGTACGGGATACCAAACAACGCTGAAGCAGAATGTCGCTGTGAGGCTGTTTGAGAAACCAATTACAAAACTCTTAAGCTGTTAAATCTTGAAGGTGGCGGTGCTTGGAACGAGGATACGTTTGGCGCCAGTACGTGCCGCTTGGCCTGGAGCTGATAAAAACTTTTCTTTATTTCAAATGACGTTCTAAGCCGTTGAGATTATTGGTTTTGAGCCAGGAATCCAGGCTACGATTACATGACTGCTTGCACTCATCTTGAAGGGGCAGATGTTGTGCAAACCGACAGAGCATCTTGAGCACTCAGCCCATTAGCGTCACCCGAATAAGTCTGCAATCTCATGGTTCTACCTGAACGTCTGGGGTAATAACAGACTATTTGCTTTGCGTTTTGAACACTTACTGGAAGTAATGTACATAAAAAACACTACGAGCATACCAACTATATACGAGAGTGTATGTAGTGTAGGTATTAAAGAAATTGGGTTGTGTCCGCCAGTAGGCAAATACTAAAGTTAACGTACCTGTTAGGTGAGTCCGTCTCCTCTGGCTTGTGAGTTACTGTGGGCAAGCGCTTTCGATGTAAAGACATCATCGTCTGGCCGTTTAGTCAGTACTGGAGTCAGTCAGTTGGTCGTGGTCTTTATATACAAAGAGAAAGGTGAAGGGAGTGATGGAGCGTTGGGGAAGGGGCGGGGAGAGGTCTTGTTGGTCAGTCTTGTTAGTAGTACCTTAGCCGGACTGGCTGTGTTAGGTATTAAAGAAATTGGGTTGTGTCCGCCAGTAGGCAAATACTAAAGTTAACGTACCTGTTAGGTGAGTCCGTCTCCTCTGGCTTGTGAGTTACTGTGGGCAAGCGCTTCGATGTAAAGACATCATCGTCTGGCCGTTTAGTCAGTACTGGAGTCAGTCAGTTGGTCGTGGTCTTTATATACAAAGAGAAAGGTGAAGGGAGTGATGGAGCGTTGGGGAAGGGGCGGGGAGAGGTCTTGTTGGTCAGTCTTGTTAGTAGTACCTTAGCCGGACTGGCTGTGTTAGGTATTAAAGAAATTGGGTTGTGTCCGCCAGTAGGCAAATACTAAAGTTAACGTACCTGTTAGGTGAGTCCGTCTCCTCTGGCTTGTGAGTTACTGTGGGCAAGCGCTTTCCGGCTAAGGTACTACTAACAAGACTGACCAACAAGACCTCTCCCCGCCCCTTCCCCAACGCTCCATCACTCCCTTCACCTTTCTCTTTGTATATAAAGACCACGACCAACTGACTGACTCCAGTACTGACTAAACGGCCAGACGATGATGTCTTTACATCGAAAGCGCTTGCCCACAGTAACTCACAAGCCAGAGGAGACGGACTCACCTAACAGGTACATTAACTTTAGTATTTGCCTACTGGCGGACACAACCCAATTTCTTTAATACCTAACACAGCCAGTCCGGCTAAGGTACTACTAACAAGACTGACCAACAAGACCTCTCCCCGCCCCTTCCCCAACGCTCCATCACTCCTTCACCTTTCTCTTTGTATATAAAGACCACGACCAACTGACTGACTCCAGTACTGACTAAACGGCCAGACGATGATGTCTTTACATCGAAAGCGCTTGCCCACAGTAACTCACAAGCCAGAGGAGACGGACTCACCTAACAGGTACGTTAACTTTAGTATTTGCCTACTGGCGGACACAACCCAATTACTTTAATACCTAACACAGCCAGTCCGGCTAAGGTACTACTAACAAGACTGACCAACAAGACCTCTCCCCGCCCCTTCCCCAACGCTCCATCACTCCCTTCACCTTTCTCTTTGTATATAAAGACCACGACCAACTGACTGACTCCAGTACTGACTAAACGGCCAGACGATGATGTCTTTACATCGAAAGCGCTTGCCCACAGTAACTCACAAGCCAGAGGAGACGGACTCACCTAACAGGTACGTTAACTTTAGTATGTAGTGTACCTATCTGTTGTTCTGATTGCTGAATACTAAACGGATGTCTTTGTTGTGGTTCAGTCAATCTCATGACACATATCGTCCATAAAATGGCATCATGTACGAGCTGCTCACACTCTACTTCCTGTGGCAGTTCCCTGGCCTTATTGCCACGTCCCTAGACACTTCACCTGTTGGGCCATTAGACTCAGATAGCTCACGTAATCAACAGTAGATCAGGAGTCCTCACACCACGCAAGCAATCAGCCCAGGCCCCAGCTTGACTTACTAGGCTTACTAGGCTTTGGCTACCTCCACGGCAAACGTATGTAATTGCTTTTTTTTCTGGGTCAGGGGAAGCAGCTTCTGTCTGCAGAATACTAAGATTCTCGGCAGTACCATTTGGGCGTTGCAAATGACACCAGCCACCTGAGTAAAGATGCTTGCAGCGTTTGAAAGTGTCTTAAGACAAACGGACAATTCTGAGATAGTTCTGTTGAACCCTGGCCCATCTCCACCTGCTATGGGGACCAGTAGCGTACGGGATATCCAGCAGGAGCTGCTGTACGACCACTTGCAATGGGGAGATTAGGAAAGTATCGGTTCTGAACCCCCACATTGGTCGCATGTAGCAGAGCCTTCCTTGCCAGGCTGCCTAGGTGAGGATTCCCATAACCTTTCACTCTCAGCAAGCCTCATTATCTCAAATAGCTGGACAAGGAGTCTGAGACTTGTAGGTCTGGCCAATTGTTTCAAGGATGCTGGCCCACAATTAGAGAGCCTGGCAGTGCTAGGTCGCTATCTCCGCAGGTTTGACCCTTCACAAGCTGCCAATACTGGAGCTCCTGGCACAGGGCTTTAATAGCTACTGCAATATGGGAGGGGGGGGGCATATTCTACAAATGACCATTTAATGCTTATTGCATCGTTACTTTCGATAGGGTGCTTCTGCCAGACTTGCGCTTAGTCCTATGGCGTTCCTTGCCTGGCCACAGCACCATCGCTAGCAGTGATGGAATTTAGCTAGAATGAGGAAGGAGGCGAACGCCAGGACATCCCGACGTCTGTCTCTGCACTCCCACCTTTCGTTTGCCAGAGCACCAGTCAGCCACCCTAGAGAAAAACGAACACCCTTTGCGTATGGATCCACTAATAGAGGTCCTATACCCTGCTAGGGTGACACCAACGACCATCACGAGGAGGCAGGTGATTTCTAGACCGCCCACACACACCTTCTCACTAACATAACACAACGCAAACACACAGATATACTACACCCATTCACCCGAGGCCCTGTGCACATTTGGGTGCGTAACCCAACTTCTTCCCTATCCCTTAAAACCTTTTCCCCAAACCATTTCCACCATCGAAAACTTCCCTGTTCCCTAACCATCATCATATACCTCAATACCTAATTCCTCAAATTTTGTTCCAGAAACATTCAGCTTGTAACTGTTTTTAATTAACCAGTGAACGGCCACATCCAACAATCTCTCCGCTCTAAGCACTACTTCCTCCCAAGTTCCACCTCGGAACAGCATGGCAGTGTCGTCTGCAAAGCCCACCAGTTTGCAATGTCCGAAGCAAGAAGGGAATTTATGTACGCCCCAAGACAGTCCCCAGAGGAGCACTGTAAGTGAACGAACGAGTGTCGCTCCAACAACCTAGGATCTTTACAACTTGCTTACTATATGTCAAATAACTTTCAATCCATTTCACAAACACAATTCGACGGAACTGTGGACATCGCTTCTTTGAGAAATGTATGAAATACCTTAGACTTTGGGGTTGGTGTTTGTGTTGCTCCACTTAGTATCCTCGTGCTCGTGCACGCGCTCAAGACGAGGCAATCGCTCGAAATGGCGGTGCGAAAAAAGAGAATTCCTGTGCAGTGTTTTAGGTTTCTCAAGCTTTTCTGCCCTCGAAGGCTCTCAATATCGCAAATCGCTGCGTGAAATTAGCTGTTGGACGGGGAACGTTCTTGGGGTAATCTCAAAAGAGATTTTCTACGAGATGGATGTAACGGTTCTCAACTTCCCTATCAATAGCTGGCTCCCCGTTTTCCGGCCCATTTGTTCAATAGGTTTTCAGTTCTAAAGAGATGAATCCGCATTCCAATGATTGAGGGAGCCGGAAACTCGAGTTAAATGCTGTGTAGAGCTCCCCGGAAACCGGCGAAGCGGAATATTGGAAAGTTTGGCAACTCAGACCGACTTACGTGGAAAATACGGCTTCGGTTTCCTTCCGGCAGGTCCCACTTTTTTGGGGGTCGCGTCCGAAAGAACCGGCGACGGCTCGTTAAACCGGTTACACGAAGATGCAGATTTTCTTTTCCGATGGGACAGATGGTTCCCCGTGCTCTTCGATACCGTGCAACCAACTAGTTCAGGCAGGCGACCGAAACGGTTTGGATGAGGGTCAACCGAAGTGCCATAACTTGAGGTAGGAAGAGTTCAATTTTATGGACGAGTTTGAACGAAGGTTTCGTGTCATTGGCTACCAGTCCAATCTAGTTTTCACTCATTTCGTTCGGTAACTGGTGTGGGTTAGAGTTCCGGAACTGATTGAGGTGCTCTTACCACGTTCATGAATAATCCGTACAAAGCAGATTCATGACGCTGTCTATACGATTTTTTGAGAAGTATTGTGCGTAATATTTGGGACTGCGAGCCGTACGCCCATGACTGCGCGTCTGTGCAAAGACGATCCGCCAAAGTGAGGCAAAACCCCATTATGTGTTCTGCACCATCACCCGATGGTGCGAGCATGTCAAGATGCAGGTGGCTCAGGAAAAAGCCCAGGTAATCCTGTCGAAGGGAAAATTGAATCGCGCACCGTTGATACGCATTGGTGGCGACAGGCTTCTTCTTGAAAAGCACGTCAACTACTTGTGAATGGATATATGGGCTTCACCCATCACTTCCAGTCTCTTATAAGAATCTACCATCGCAAGGTTTGCCTCACTGCGTGCAATTAGTATGGCTACTTGGGGTGTGACATTATCCTCATGTACAAGGTCATCTAGGCATGATGGGTACTGCCCTGTGCTGACTGACTCCTATTAGAAGCAATCGGTTGATCGTGGTCTAGTGGTCAAGACAGGCGATTCATAATTCTCGACGTAAGTTGAGGATTGTGGATCGAATCTCCGGCGCGATTGCCGTAATTTTTGCCTGAGTAGCAGCTCTTCAAAATGCATCTCCAAACTCCGTCAGTCCCTTCGTAACATCCAATCTAAACTATCAAAACAGAGTTTGGCCCAATTCCAGAGAGCTGGGCCCTCCTGAGGATTGCCAAGGCGCCTGTATGACTGTATTGACAGAAGCACTTCTGGTATTGTATTGTTCTTCAGATCTTTACGTTTTGACGCCTACTGAGCCCAAAAAACCTCATTTCCTCGCGACGTTTCGTGTGGAAGTGTCAGAAGCGCGAGGAGTGGAGGCAGGTAATATATGGGTTGCAGCAATGACCGTGTCCTTGCTCCTTGTGTATGGTGGAAGAGAAGTGCTGAGGTGTATCACCACTCGCGCATTGCTCAGGTTGTACCTTAACTGGTGTTCGTTCTATCGTCGAACATCCTCTTATTCTTCTTTCCTTACTTATTTAATTAGTTTTTCCTTTTTCGGTGTCACCGGCCCATTTACGGTAAGTTTTCACAGAAAAAAATAAAGTGTGTGGTGAAGGTTGTGGGTGCGGGTTTATTGATTGGCGAATCCCGTGTCCCGGCTAGAGGCGTCTTCGAGATGTGGCGTTATCTTGGGATCGAGTTTCTCGGTGCAACCTCTTCAGTGGGTGGTCGTCTGAACAGTGATTATCTTCTGAAAGTTGCCATGGCTCCACTGAAGCCACTGCAGAAGCTCCGCCTCCTTCGGACGTACTTGAAGGTTGATGAGCTTTTATAGAATGGTGCGCTCTGCTGTTAGTACTTGACTAGGCCTTCCACTTAGCGTCCCATTTGCGTTCATTCACGCTCGGGTTCGATCTGGGGGACTTGGTGTTCCTTCTCCCTCTACTACTAATCCGTTCTTGCATGCTTCTGGTTGGGATGTCACACGCGCTGTGGCTGATCTTGGATTCGTCCAGGATCGGCTGCAGTGGCGACTCCACCTACCCCAAAGCTCAGTAAGCCTTCAGAGTTTCCGACTGCTCTGCATGGTTCGGTTGACGGACTGGAGGAACTCAGGCAGTGTCCTGACTCCCCTACTCTCCTGCTTGGGTGGATGAGGTGTACTAGAGGCAGGGATCATAATGTTTTGAATGCTCGCTCGGACCTGTTGGAGTCGCTGAATCATGTGGTGCAGGTGCGTCCACGTACTCGTGGGGGCCGTGTCAAGCAGGTTGCTGGTGCCTTGTCATCTGGGGGCTGGGAAGTGGAGCGAGAGGGGCTGGTTGTTTTCTTTGCTTAATTCGTGATTTTATGTAAACGTGAAAATAAGGTTGTAGGCAATTCTGGTCGAAGGGCAAAGAGAGGGGTACGAAAATGTTGCAAAAACTAAGCTTTTCGAATTTTTCTCGAAAACGGCCTTTAAAATTTTGATAAAACATTCAAATGACCTTTTACTACTTAGAACAAAACTTTTATTCTCCATACAAATCTCCATGAAAATACGGCGAACGGAGATATAGGCCTCAAATCAAAATAGGTTTGTTTTGATGTGGTTTCCTTGGCTCTACAAAGTAGAAAGGGAAGGTATGTAAACGGCTGAAAAACAAATTCTGAGTACTCCTCAGATCATTAAGTTTCAGACCTCGAAAAACACTATTTGAGAAAATGGTCTGTGTGTGTCACTGTTTTTAGAGAAAACGACCGTTCCAAATCAGCTCAAATTTTTTTTTTCAAAAACGGCACAAACGATTTTGATTACATTTTTTACATTGATAGCTATCAATAAGGTAATTGTACCATTAAATTCCCATTCGTGGGAAAATGACGGGGGCAGCACAATAAATTATCAAAATTTTCGACGAAATCGATTTTAGCGCGGTTTTTTTCCCTTATAAACTCCGCTGAAATGTTACTAGAATGTTAAAACAAATTGGTGTACTGCTCCAATCCAATACCTATAGGTTGATCGCTTAAAGACGCTCATAAGATAAATGGCGGTCACTTAAGAAATTCCGGAATATCAACTACCACATTTCGCCTACTACCGGGTCTAAAAGTTATCACCCAATAACTGCAAAAGTGATTACTGTCCTTCAAACAATGCTGTTGACGCTACACACAACTACATCCTCAACAATTCTCTGTGTCCTAATTGCTCAATATTGGTACGGGAATGAGCACGAGGAGCACAATAAATTCCGGAACGGTGAGCGCTACTGTTCAAATGAACTGGGTGATAAATGCATTGTGTAGGGAGAAAGAGCCATGAACACAAGTGAATTGATGTAGAGCTAAGGAAAGTTGTGTGTTGCGCAAATAAGTTATGAGCGATTTTCATAAATGGGAAGGGAAGAGGAGTGAGCAAATTCTTCTACCTGATCAGTACCTAACGTAGCTTCTCCACAGATATCTCCGTGGGCATTCCAAAAACGGAGACTAAGGGTTATGAAGCAAATATATGTTTTCTAGGCACTTTTTGGCAAAATGGCGTCATTTATTTTCAACAAATTGAGAGAACGTAATTCAGTAGTCAATACTAGTACGTACTTCTCCATAAATATGCCCCCGAAAGTCCATTCCACAGAGATGACAGCAGTTAGTGCTGCTTCCTTTCCCGCATCAAAAGCTACGTTTTACCCCGTGCATTGCTCCAGAGATAAAACGATCCCGTTATGCCAAGGAATTCAGTAAACATTAACTAAATTATTATTGCCTAAATAGTTGTGCACCATCCTCGACTTCCTCGTCAGTTTTGGTTTCATCAACATCTTACTAGACTCCTGACTGTCGGTCATTACGTTGATAGTTTTATTGCCAGCTACCACCGTGTATAGCAATTATATCTTTAAATGTTTCCCAATGAATTGTCTCACTATTCAGCAGCGTTATTTGGGCTTTCATCAAATTCAAATATTGTGACAGGGTGGGGGTTGGTTCCGTACGGACGCGGATATCGTCTCCAGCCTCTAGAATTAGCAACCCTCGTGTGTAAATATAAGTGCAGGGTCGTGATTTAAACGACGGTTGCCATTATTGAAGGTTGGACGATATCCCACAGGATCGAGCCAACCACCCTCCAGTTACACGATGAACATGATGTTGCAGTTGAAAGAAACATTTGAAAATGGAATTGCAACTCGAGGGATGCTGTTTTTGGAGGTTGTAGGAACTTCCAGCTGGTCCGTGATTTTAAGCTTCTGTATGTCCGTATTGACGCTATTTAATGAAAGCAACCGTCTAATTATGATTAGCGTACGTTTGAGGCCAGCGATAATAGCTCAGGTAGGTATAATTGCAAAATGTTGGCTGATTTTTTTGGTCACATTTTTTTTATTGGTCGTCTATCCATTTTGTAGTTACTGAGAGCCCCAGCTTTAATGGGACGACAGCAGTTTCCAATGTATTCTTCGTGTGGATATTAGGCACAACTGTGTAGGTTGTGATGTTTTATAAAATAATAAAGAATAGCGAGTTTGTGGCTATAGTAAGGTTGTTAGTACACGAGGAAGAGAGGAGTGCTGGAGATCAACAGCAACCAGAACTTGAGAACTTCTGAGAGGTGGTACTGAAGTCGCAGGAATTGGAGGACAGTACGCCGACTTTAACGCCACTCGCCTCGTTACCGACGTCAAACTGACCTTCCTTAACACGCTCGAAAATGTCCGCGGCCGTTTTCATGAAAGCGTCCTCGACGTTGTCCGCTGTTCTAGCGGACGTTTCGACGAATACGAGTTGGTGTTGTCGAGCGAAAGCGGCGCCTTCCTCATTCGACACTTGTCGCCTCGACTGCAGGTCGCTCTTATTTCCGACGAGAATGACGACCGTCGTTTTGGGCCCAGAATGAGCTCTGACTTCGTCGAGCCACGAGCCTAAATGCTCGAAAGTCTCTCGTCTCGTTATGTCGTAAACGAGCAACGCTCCGGCCGCTCCTCGATAGTACGATCGAGTTATCGAACGAAACGCCTCTTGCCCCGCCGTGTCCCAAATTTGCAATTTGATAGGTCGCCCGTCGATAGTGACGATTCGCGTGCCGAATTCGACTCCGATCGTCAAGTCGTGAACCGGTTGAAATCTCTTGTCGGTAAATTGAAGGAGTAGACAGGATTTGCCGACTCCGGAGTCTCCGATGATGATGTACTTGAACATGTACGCGTAGGACATGGCTGACAGGGAAGGCAATCGAAACGGAGTTGTTGGCATGCGATAAACGGAATGCGTTGCTACGCGTTTGTGAGACGTTGGAGAACCATTTCTTTGGACTCCCGTCACTTTATGAAGCAGAACCCAAACGAACTCAAAAATATGAGGTGCTTTGCAGCACACAACTTTCCGCCACCCCTTTAAGTTCGAACACCAGCTACGTATGCGGGTGCTATATCTTCATTCAACGCATTTCTACAGAAAAATTATTGTTATGCCAAACAAACAGTAAACAAATTATTGGGACAATACGACTGTGTGAGACAACCGAGCTTAATTGGGAAGACCTCAAACAACCAAAAATTAGTAAAGAAAACTGTAAGTCCCAAAATGAAATGACTGTAAATTCGATTAAAAAAATTTAATTTGTGGCGTAGTTGGCGCATAAATAGTAGTGAATTAACCGTAAAATAAAATAGTCTTCTGGTTGAGCCGAAAATCAAAGAAATTAACTATAAAAAAAATATTGTTTCGAGGTGAGTTCGAACCCACGGGTAAAAACGTAGCGTTGATCGGTGTGTAGCTGACGGATAGTTCGCCGGCAGCGGAAGGTGAGACCTCGTACTGCTCGTGTAGGTTCGGGAGGTCTCGGTAGAGTCCGTGAAAACACGCCGCGAGTCGTCCTTCGCTCAAACCGAAATCCGCTATCTCCGACTTCGGAATAAAATCGTTCTATCCCGACTTATTTGCCTTCGTGGCGGGTGAGCTGACATAGAAAACTGTAGATACCGTAATGAGATGCTTGACTCACTACAGTACGCCTAGGCAAATATATTCGCGCGCACGAATATCAACGGGTACGTTTCGGTAGCGCTCGAAGGGCAAGACTGGTAGCGCGCTGGAGGGAGCCGAGCTGCTTGTCTTATCTGCCTCGGGTACAACTTTCGAGCCCATCTCGCTTGAACTAGACCACAACAAAAAATTAACAAAACGCCTCCTGATCGTCGCGTCCTTTGGCGCGAACAACGACTCTAAACAAGACGATCCAAAATCACTAAATAATCAGACTTTGACGAGACGATGCCCATTTACATACGCAGGATCTAAAATACAAATTGAATACGTTCGGATAACACTCTAAGAACCTAACTAACTACAATGACTGATTAAACAGATCCACTCGAACAAAGTGGGTTAAACAAAATTAGAGAGTTAGAGTTAGTTATTAGAGAGTTTGGTGAAAATCGCGGAAGCCGTTTTGCGAAAAAGCGTAAAAAACCTAGTTTTGCTTCGTAGGCCTGTATCTCCGTTCACCGTATTTTCATGAAAATATGTATGAAGAAGTTCTGTATTGACTAGTAGAATAATTTGAAGGTTTAATCAAAATTGTCAGAGCCGTTTTTGAGAAAAATGCGAAAAACCCTAGTTTTTGGTACATTCTTGTCCCCCACCCCCCTTTCCGTTCGACCAAAATCGCGCATAACCTTATAGTGGTGTCTTCACCAAATAACAAACAAAACGAAAAACCCTGCAAATTATTACACAACGGTTTATTATTCTCATGGACAGCTTGACCTAGTATTGCTGCATCCCATTCGATTCAGCATTGAAAAACACTAGTAAACCATACGAAACATGACCTGACTACAATGGAACTACGGAAACCAAATATTCCCCCGGCGCCAGGTGCCCGTAAGCGTCTGTAGTTCCCGCGAGTTCTTTCAATTTGTTGACTCTAATAATTACTGTATTTTCCCTATACGCAGTTGTACACGTCTGATACTCATTCCATTCGACCCAGGATGTAAAAATACCTTGAAAACGATACGAAACACAGCGAATTTGCGATTATCCTGCGTTTCGTTGATTTTTTAAACCATTTTTTGCCCATAACAACCATGGGCTTCGCCCGATCGGATTGCTGAGTTGGCGGGCACAACTAGGTACCAAATGGGATTTTTGTGCCAGAAGAACGAATTTTTTGGACCACGTTAAAGGCACAAAACTGCCTGGACTGTGGTCGGTGGACGGGGGACTGGGGACGGCGGACGGACATTGCAGATTTGGAATCCCCATGTCTTGAATCAAATTTTGAGGGGTGGTTGTTAAACATTTTTTCTGACCGAAAACATAGCGTCATTATTCAGAATGAACAGTAAACCAAAAGAACCAGCTCGATCGGTTCAGCCGTTTCCCTGCAAATCGAACTACAGACACACATAGGCCACGCACCGAAATTTGGTTTTTTAGACTAGTAGGAAGAAAACCCAATTTTGTTTTACACGATTACTATACATTTCTTTCTATTGCCTTTGGGAAAGTAAAAATGTTGAGCTTTTCTCAGATTTTTTCGTTTTGTGCGTTTTTTGTACCAAAAATGTTTGTGCGTTTTAAGTGGACTGTAATTTTTGCGTGAAAGAAAATAAAATAAATAAAATTGGCTCACCTGGAAGCGTTGCGTGACTGAGTGTATACGGCTAACCTGGCTGTGAAAAGATGGTTGGGATAGGTAATGTTATTAGCGGATTCTGTGCGGTAGGTAAGGAAAGAAGAGACAATTTGACTGGTTTTTCCTCTACTTTGGAGACCTCGTAGCAATTCTCTGAAGAGGATTGTAGCCAGTACGATTCATCTTCTTTCAACCAAGTAGGACCGTGGTACCATAGATCATGTTGTAGTAGACTCTCTGGTGTCGTCCCTCTTGAAAGTACGTCTGCTGGATTCTCTTCGCCAGGCACATAACGCCAGTGCTGAGGTGCGAGGTTCTCTTGAAGTTGGGCGATGCGGTTCCCAACGAATATCTTCCACTTAGATGGATCCGACCGAATCCAGTGAAGCACCGACCTGTGAATCTGTAAATGCGGTGACAGCATCAAAAACATGACGAGATGCGTAACTTTCCACTACGTACTTCATCAACTGCGATAACAACAATGCAGCACATAGCTCTAGGCGAGGTATCGTTACTACCGTTTTAAGGGTGACTTTTGCTTTTGCACACAACAAATGGACAACTGGCGGATGACCAGGCAGGCAAGTTCTGACGTATACGCAGGCTCCGTAGCCTTTTCTGAGCTATCAGAAAATCCAACAATCTGAGTGTTGGCTCCTTTCACAATGCCAATGTGGCGTGAAACTGAAACGTTCTTCAATAGCGGGAGTGTTTCTTTAAAGGCTTCCCAAGCATCGATAAGGTGTTGCGGAGGAATAGCATCCCAATCCAAGTCTGTTTCCCACAATCTTTTAAGGAAAAGCTTGGCGTTAAGCGTAACAGGTGCCACTAATCCCAGTGGATCGAAGATATGTGCAATAACTGAAGATACACTTCGTTTTGTACAACATCCTTTGGCAGGATCAACCACACAAGTGAACGCATCCTGTCTCGCCAACCAGTTGACGCCCAAGATTTTGGAGGAAGGGTCACGATCAAAATCAATCATGGAGAGGAGTTGAGACTCGTCTGGGATGATTTTCATCGATCTTGCAGAATTAGATACCCATTTTGAAAGAGTGAATCCACCTGATGAAAACATACCGGCGAGTTGATGATATAACTCTAACAACTCTTCTTCTGTATCAACAGATGTGACCACATCATCAACGTGAACATCTCGCGCTGCAACATCAGAAGCAAGTGGATAGTGAGATTTTTCCAATTCTGCAAGCAAGCAAACAACTCTATTTGCAAGATAGGGAGTTTCCAAAGACAACTTTATTAATCTCAAAAACTCCCATGCATTGATCTGGATTCCGATCTCCAAATGAAGCGTTGAAACCGGCGATCTTCCTCAGCGACGTTGGTTCGTAGAAACATTCGCTTGACGTCACTAGTTGCCACAAAGCGAAACAACCTGAAGTGGATCAAAACGTTGAAAATATCAGCGTGCAATTTTGGTATAGTGTCGGTGTAGTTGGGTGATCGGGACGACACTCCATGATGTGGCAAATAGTACGGGATTTTATCATCCACATTGTCAACAGAACCAAGGTCATCATACATACAGTGCCATCATTTATGTACTCATCAATCAGACCAGCGTATAGTTTGTGGAGTGCTGGATTTCTGAGGAGTCGCCTCCTCAACTCCTGCGCTTTTCCTAAAACCGCCTCGAAATGCACATAAAGGAGCTGTTTTATTCATATTTTGAATAGTTTTGAAAACGCTTCTGTGAGGGTTATTTTGCGAAATGTATTAATTGATTAAGCGGCAGTTGACACGTCCGGTCGTTGGACAGTGGTGCGACGTACAATACCGCGCTGGATTGGGTTGGGGCTTGATTTGAGATCTCCGCTGTCGAAACATGGGTCAATTCAATAAAAAAAGAATGAAATGTGATATAGTTTTGTCGAGATTGAATAACGCACTGTTCATCCGAGTGATTCAACCCGTCCCCGTAGCCTTCTGTTCGTATTAAACGAACTGAGCGCTGGCGTGCACAATGAAACGCAGAAATGTGGTTTTGTT
Source organism: Pachypeltis micranthus (assembly GCA_020466155.1). Lineage (NCBI taxonomy): Eukaryota > Metazoa > Arthropoda > Insecta > Hemiptera > Miridae > Pachypeltis > Pachypeltis micranthus. The sequence continues at coordinate 2,348,101 of CM035780.1, forward strand.
GTCGTACGCGTCTCTAGAATTCATCCCACTTACTTTCCGCAGCCCCAACCAACCCCACTCCCCGTGAAATGATGGGAACGGGCCGGTATTGTAGGAGGATCCGAAGGAGTAATAGGATTGAATGCATTTCACCGGGTTGGCTACAGCCCGCTCCCGTTCTCCCGCAGACCTCCAACTCATAACCAATTGATGAAAACTGGCCCCTCTCACTCCCACTTCTCTCTTGCACACACCCTCGCTCTCTGTCCTTCTTCTTCCTCATCCCTCTCTCTCTGGCCACCGGCGGCTCTCCGACCTATTTTCTTGATTAAAATGTAATTAAGTGCACAACAAAAAAGTTGGGGGTTTCCCATAATTGATGGAAGGACTGGGAAAGATGGGATTGTGCGGGAGTGCGAGTTGGAGCTGAAAGCCTCGGAGGAAGATTTGCGGAGAGATGAAAAGAAAAGGACTTTTTTTTGGCTTCTCCGGGGCGGCAGGGTAATTTACCCGAAGAGTCTGTTGGAATTGTAAATGACCTGGAGCTTAAGAAGACCCTATTTTTCTTTCAACGTCGGTAGCCGATTCCATTCCACCCCCCACCACCGCCACGACCGTCCTCCAACCATTTTACGTTCCCTCGATTGAGTGGTCTCTACTTTGGTGTATCGCTGCCGATCAAAAGTTGGCCGAGTCAACGTTTTTCTTCCACATCGCCGAGTTTTCCCTTCGAATGCCAACGGGACGGTTTTCCCCTTCGTCGGGCCACTGATTTGAGTTACTGTATTCGATCTTTGATTTGTCTGAGGCATCAAAGCCGTGAGGGGAGGGGGGGGGAGGCCCTCAAGGGTACACTTGGAACCCAGTCGGTGGTTCAATGAACTAGAAATCAAACGGCCGTAAGATGATGATTCGGAGCAACTTCATAAATTCCGGACTTCTGGTTAGTTGTTTCTCACAGACTTCGCCTGACCGCTCCCAAACAGGCAATAGATAGTTATCAAAAATATCTGTTGCGACGAATCCCCCAGCGTGCGTTCAGGAACTAATCTAAGATAACTATCACATTATAGCTACGTTCAAACAATTTCGTGTTCCTTTTCATGACCACCATTTTCTCCAAATTTTGATACAGTCAACCTGTTTCGAAAATGATGTTTGTCGAAACTTTTGATATTACTGACGAATAGGAAATTGTTTTTAGCAAATTTTGCGAGGGCCAAGTCACAGAGCTTTCGTCATCCCTTGAGGGAATGGAATGCATTTTGGCATGAATTGTCACTTATTGTGTTAAATGATGTTGAATAAACTCATTTGTTTTTTACTTTCCTTGGCTCTACAAAGTAGAAAGGAAAGTTATGTAATCGGCTGAAAAACAAATTTGAGTTCTTTTCAGATCTTCACGTTCCGAAAAACACCATTTGGGGAAAGGGTCTGTGTGTGTCTCTGTTTTTAGAGAAAACGACCGTACCTAATCATCTCAAACTTGATATCTAGCGAGCAAGTTACCATAGGACGCCAAAATAAGGGTATGAACAAAATCCACCGAAAGTTAACCGTAGTTATCATAGTGATGAAAATACCAAATATTTTTTTCTCAAAAACGGCTATAACCATTGTGATTAAATTTTGCATATTGATAGCTCGTAATTACACAGTTATACTATAACATTCCCATTTGTGTGAAAATAACAAGAGCAACACAATAAATTACCAACGTTTTCGACAAAATCGATTTTAGCGCTGTTATTTCTTTATAAACTCCGCTGGAATGTTACTAGAAAGTTCAAAAAACATTGGTGTTGTAGTCCATTCCAATACCTATAGAGTGAGTCATAAGATACATGGGGCTTAGTCCAGAAATTCCGGAATTTCAACTACCGCCGTTTCGCTTACTACCATTTATAAATGTTTTTACTCAATAACTCTGCAAAAGTAATTACTATCCTTCTTCAAAAAAATCATTGTTTACAGCCTCATTAATTCTCTGTGTCCTAATTGCTCAATAATGGTCCTGGGATGAGTACGAGCAGCACAATAAATTACGGAACTGTAAGCGCTACCGGTTCCTACTGCTGCGAAGTGTTGTTTGGCCAAGTGCAAATGAACTGAGTGGTAAATAAATTAATCAAGTAGAAAAAGCCATGTAAAAAGTTAATTGACGTAGAGCTAAGGAAAGTTGTATGTTGCAACGCACCAGATATTCTGCTAACAGAACGGGACAAACCCAATTATTATGAGGAAGGTGGATGAGTGCAGAAGAAAGAGTGATACTTGAAGACAGTGAGAAGATGGGGACAGCAGGTCGTGGTGGGGAGCGGAAGAGAGCAACAGGTTAGCAGTGCGAGCAGACGGCTCAATGGCAGTAGGGTATATATTTCGTTGAGGAAAAAGGAACGGAATGATTAGTCGGTCATGCAGGCCATCTGAACACCATGTCTTCAATGATGCAGGATCAGCAGGCGTCGGGACACTTAGTTCTCTGGAAAGCGATGAGTAACACGGTGGAGTTGGTGGAGGGGGGGGGGGGGTCACGTAAGACTCCCATCTTAACAGCCTTGTAGCATAGGACGGCTAATGAACGCTTGTAGTTTGGCCCGTTTTTTAAAAATTGGTACATAGGAGGGAAGAACTTGGGTACAGCTGGCCAACTGTACCCTCCACCGTGCAAGGCCAGCCTGCCTACCCTCAGGCACTTGAAGATACCTTGAGAAGTATCATCTACCGACGTCATGTCCGAGCGAAAGAACTTTCGGCTGCCATTCAGGGTCAGCATCCACTCGCGGGAACGATAGGAGCAGGAGACGTTCCGGACCAAGGTACACCGATGGTTCAGTCATGGAAGGCAGAGCTGGACTGGGCATTGCTGGGCCCAACTACAGTCTGGCTAAGCCGCTGGGAGAGTATGCCACGTTATTCCAAGCTGAAATTCTAACTATAAAGATCTGCGCGGAAGAGATCGTGTCTAAAGGACTCAAGGGCAAGCGGATCTACATATTCTCGGACAGCCAAGCCGCATTAAAGGACATTGCAGCCTATAGCTTCCGCTCCAGGCTAGCATGGGAATGCCTTCATGTGCTCAAGCAGCTCGGCGCTCACAATAGGCTTTCCCTCATCTGGGTGCCGGCTCACAGGGGGCATGATGGCAATGAAAAGGCTGACCACGTTGCGAAGAAGGGCACAGAAACCCTACCCATTGGGCCTGAACCTCACGTAGGTATGACTAAAAGTCACCTGAACCGATGGGAGATACAGGAAAATAGCGCCCATTGACATCACCAGCCACGACTTAGACAATCGAAAAGGCTTGTTACGCCTTCTGGTCAAAGGGCGAAGGCGATGCTGAGACTCTCCAGGAGGGATCTGAGGGTCTTGATTAGCTTCCTCACCGAACACTGCCCACTCAGGTATCACCTCAACAAGATGGGCATCTGAGAGGCGGTGGAATGCAGACTCTGTGGTGAGGAGGACGAGACAGCGGAGCACATCCTATGTGAGTGCCCTGCCTTAGAAGCCAAACCCTTTGAATATTTTGCCCAGGGGATTATTGTGCCCCATATCATAGCGGAATCTGCGGTGAAGGACATACTTGGCTTCATATCATGGGGCGGGTATGTACGACGCCTTTTACTAAGAAAGGGCCTGTGTCACAATAAGCCCACGTGTGGCTGCAGTGGCTAAGGGACCATGTCCCGCACGCATGCCCTTGGGAAGAAAAAAAAAGTCATTTACCGTTGCCCTGCAGTTTGGGCTTGCAGCTTACAAGTTGTGTCCAGGTACGTCCTAAATGCTCCATGTCCTGTAAATAACTGGGTTAGGTAGAAGTCCGCGTCACTGGCACTGCCTGAGCTATGGACCATGTGGTGGGATCAGCTGCCTGCTCCATTGCCTCCCAAGAGTCACAGTTCATGTCTTCTGGTAGCCCTGCTCCAGTTTCCCTCCCCCACAGCTCTTACCGCTCATGGAACTTGGCCGCTTGGTCTCGGACTTTGGGTAACACCTCCTTCCGTGGCTTGAATCCCTTGGTTCTTCCATGTGTACATGTAATTGCTGCATTATTATGTAAAAGCTGGATTTGACTCCTCAGCCATCTCCCAAAGGATTCGGTTTATCCGGAGGTTTGAAAACTTCCTGAAAACCAGCCTCCACCAGAGTTATCTGCATGGCCTGGCTTCTTGCGCAGTCCTTACAGTCCGCGTCAATCCCTTCTTTGCAACTGCCCACTTTCTTAAGGGACGTTAGCAAGCTTTCACCGTGTTCGGTCCGTCCCAGCGTCTTTCCGCTCCGGGTGATCGTACCCTTGTTGGAGTCCAATGCACTGAGTACCGGATGTTTACCTCCTATGTCAGTGCTGTCCGGGCGAACACCACTTAACTCGTGCGTTTGTGGGCCTGCGATTGGGGCGAACGTAGTCTTGAAAGTTATTACTACGTTTAGTAAAGGGAATCACTGTAGCTCTGACATGAAGCGCCAAAACGATATCGTCATGTCTCCTAATGTCCCTCACGATCAACTACCCGGATTCGACCCAGCTCTTAATTGAGCTCGTATCGTTGTGTTCGCAATTGAATAAATACATTAGTTTCTCACTTTAATTGTAGGGCTGTGCCGACAGAAACTGAGAAGACGACTTGAGCGTATTTCACATCTGCGAGTGTCAGGCAATTATATAGCAATTTTTGCCCGACGAAGGCAATTCCGTCGAACTTGATCAGAAGCGTATTTCGTCGAACGTGGAGGCCCCCGGAGTTAATAACGTTCTTCCGTATAAAATAGGGTAGAATGAGAACAGCGGCGTCTGTTTCCGCCAGTAATTTGCTCTCTGGTAACAGGTAGGAGAATCAGGTCCTCTCCCTCTTCGTCGCACCGCAAAACCGAATCACAGCGATTCGCCCCCAGCGTTGCTAAGCTGTTTCTGCGGGTAATTCAATTTCGAGCTTTCAATCTCGCGTTTACCCTTTGGCGGGTTTCGTCGGTGAGAGAAAGAGGAGAGAAGAGAAAAAAAAAATAATAATTTTTGGGTTCTGATCAGATTAGGGGAAGGGAAGCCACAGGTAATTCAATTATCTGCGGGCTATTGAAGGCGCCGAGATTCGGGAGCGGCAACGAATTCCGGCGGAGGATCTCCTTCTTTTTTCTGGTCACCTGCGAGATGAGTCTGGGGGCTATCAGAACTCAGTTTTCTTCCAGATCAGAAACTTCCCACTTTTCGATAACTAAACTAACATACAAGGAAATCCCTCGGCGTTCCAAGTTGGAAATCCGGGTTTTCACCTGCTTCCACGTCTACTTTTCGGCCGGTTGCACGAGCGGGGTGATTTTTATTTTCCTTGGCTCCACAAAGTAGAAAGGAAAGTTTTGTATTCGGCTCAAAAGAAACGATGCAAATGATTACTTTATGCTCTTGCGAATATAACGTGGCTCTACCGACAATCCGGGTAACGACAACTCGCAAGTGTAACTTCGTGTTTCAATAGATTTTTCTGATAATTTTCTGGTCCAGAAAAGTCTCACCCATCCAATTTAATTCAGCATCGAAAAATAGCGGTAAACGATACGAAACATATTTACATAGGTCGACGCAAGGCAGTTAGCACGACATTGAGTTCCTTCAAGTAGAATTCACTCACCCCTCTCCGTTTAGTATTTATTTATTGACAGGAAGAAAACAAAACGTGTAACAAATTCTCACATCAGCTCCCGTCCACAAACAAAATAAGTTCAGACTAATTTGTGATTGCTGATAGAGCAATTCCCGGACAAGAGCTGCGTTACAAGATTAACGTACCAGATTATAGATCAACACTCACCGCTAGCCTTACATTATATATCCCCCTGAACTTGGAATTTTAGAAATTAAGTTCTTTCACCTAATCGAAAAACATCAGGACTAATTTTTCAAGCATAAAAGAAACGTAATGAGCCGTGTAATAAGGTTTTTTCCTCGCTCTCTCAGTTTTCAACCTAGGTGAGACAATATTAGATGAGCAGTTCGCGTGTTAACAGAAGAAAATCTGTGCTCCGGTTTAATACCAGTTTTGAACACAATGATGATGGACTACAAAATCCATTTTAGCGCGGGTTTTAGAGAAAACGACCGAACTAAATTAGCTCAAACTCAATATCTAGCCCGCAGATTATCATGGGACGCCAAAAAAATCCACCGAAAGTTAACTGTAGTTATCATAGTGATCCAAACAGCAAATTTTTTTCTCAAAAACATCTCTAACGGTGTTGATTAAATTTTTTATATTGATTTCTCTTAATAAGGTAATCATACCATAAGATTCCCATTAGTAGGAAAATGACGAGAGCAGTACAATACATTATCAAACTTTTTCGACGAGAATCGTTTTAGCGCGGTTTTTGCCTTATAAACTCCGCTGGAATGTTACTAGAGTTTTTAAAAACTTAGCTCTACAACAGTTCACTTTGTACATGGCTAATTCTATTTAATCAATTCATTTATCACTCAGTTAATTTGAATCTTGGTCAGACAACGCTTTACGGCAGCAGCAAGCGGAAGCGCCTAATGTTCTGGAATTTATTGTGCTGCTCGTACTCATTCCCGGACCATTATTGAGCAATTGGTTCACAGATAATTAATGAGCCTGTAGACAAGAGTTTTTTGAAGAAGGATAGTAATCACTTGTGCAGAGTTATTGGGTTAATAACTGTTAGAACTGGTAGTAAGCGAAACAGCGGTAGTTGAAATTCAGGAATTTTTAGAGTGAGCCCCGTCTATCACATGAGCGGTTTTAAACACCTCACACTCTGGGTATTGAATTGGACTACAATACCAATTTTCTTTAATATTCTACAAGAATTCCAGCGGAGTTTATAAGAAAAAACCGCGCTAAAAACGCTTTTCGTCGAAATTTTGATAATTTATTGTGCTGCTCTCGTCATTTTCCTACGAATGGGAATTTTATGGTATAATTGTTTTATTAAGAGCTATCAATATAAAAAATTTAATCAAAATCGTGGTAGACGTTTTTGAGAAAAAAAGAATTTGGTGTTTGATCACTATGATAACTATAGTTAAATTTCGATGGATTTTGTTCATACCCTTATTTTGGCGTCGCATGATGACCTTTGGGCGAGATATCAAGTTTGAGCTGATTTGGTACGGTGGTTTTCTCTAAAAATCGTTCACAGGCACACACACACACAGACCATTTTCCCAAATAGTGTTTTTCAGACTCAGGTGGGTCTGAAACGTAAAGATCTGAAGAGAACTCAAAAAAAAATTTCCAGCCGATTACATAACTTTCCTTTCTACTTCGTAGAGGAAGGAAAGTAAAAACGCGTGAATGTATATACCCGACACCACTCAGTGCATGAGGAATGGTTCGGTTCAGCAAACTTCCTATGATGTCCTGGATCAATTTCTGGTCTTTGTACAACTTCATCAGGGGCAAACATCAATCAAGAGATACGTGGCGTTCTTCATTAAAACAGACGTGGGCCTGTGAATCATTACGACTGACACTACAGGACTTCAGGGTCAGGGCAGCTTGATAATAACGCATCTAAATTGCCTGGCCGTCCACGGTGTGTTTGGAGAATGAGTAATTTCGAATATAAATAGTTGTTATCTTGTCGTAGCGGGTTACTTTTCCCTATACTTGGGCATAAAATAATTTCTTTCCGGACTAGCTCACGAGGAGGCAAAAATTTAATCAGAATCGTTAGAGCCGTTTTGGAGAAAAAAATTTTGTTTTTGGTCACTATGCTAACTATAGTTAACTTTCGATGGATTTTGTTCATACCCTTATTTTTGCGTCCCATAGTAACCTGTAGGCTGGAGATCAAATTTGAGGTGATTTGGCTTGTTGTTTTCTCTAAAAACCATTCTAAAATCGATTACGTCGAAAGTTTTGGTAATTTATTGTGCTGCTCTCGTCATTTTCCCATGGATTGTAATTTTATGGTATAGTTGCCTTATTGGGAGCTATCAATATAAAAAATGTGATCAAAATCGTTAGAGCCGTTTTTGAGAAAAAAAATATTTAGTGTTTTGATCACCATGATAACTATAGTTAACTTTCGCAAGATTTTGTTCATACCCTTATTTTGGCGTCTCATTGTGACCAGCGGGCGAGATATCAAGTTTGAGCTGATTTGATACGGTGGTTTTCCCTAAAAATCGTTCTCAGACACACTTTAGTGACACACACACACAGACCATTTTCCCAAATTGTGTTTTTCGGACTCACGAGGGTGTAAAACGTAAAGATCTGAAGAAAACTCAGAATTTTTTTTTCAGCCGATTACGTAACTTTCCTTTCTACTTCTTAGAGCCAAGAAAAGTAAAAATTTGTGTACTAGTCCAATGCAATACCTATAGAGTGAGCGTTTAAAAACGCTCCTAAAAATTCCTAAATCTTAACTAACGCCGTTTTACTCACTACCAGTTCTAAACGTTTTTACCCAATAACTCTGCAATAGTAATTAATTACTATCCTTCTACAAAAAATCATTGTTTACAGCCTCATTAATTCTCTGTGTCCTAATTGCTCAATAAGGTCCTGCTCTTGGTCCTGGGATGAGTACGAGCAGCAGAATAAACTCCGGAACCGTAAGCGCTACCGGTTCCTACTGCTGCGAAGTGTTGTATGACCAAGTTCAAATGAACTGAGTGATAAATGAATTGATTAAGTAGAAAAAAGCGATGTAGAAAGTGAATTGACGTAGAGCTAAGGAAAGTTGTGTGTTGCAACGCACCAGGTATTTTACTCTTAACAACCATAGGATTGTTGATGCCGAGCGGGCGTGCGCAACTAAATTAGGGCGCGAATGAACGGATTTTTACAACGGCGGACGGAAATATAGGTCACAAACTTGGTGGGTGGTGTGAGGGGAGGGGGATGTTTCGTGACCGAAAGCATAGGTGTATTATTCAGAATGAATAATAAACCAAAACACTAGTAGACGATATGAAACATGACCTGAAGACGATAGAACAATCAAAATCCATATTCTCTAGGCGACGCTAGGCAATGTGGGAAGTGACGGGTTGTTGAAGCTCGAAGGGTAGACCGATGAGGGGGGGGGGGTGGATGAGCATAGGCAGGGTAGAAACGATGACTGGCGCTACATTGTCTCGTCCATTGTGTTCCTTAATATAGTGAAATTATCTTCCGTATATTTACTGTGATTCAATCTCGTCGCAGTCCAATGAGACCCGTTCCATTAAATAATTTCATGCCCACAACCATTATGCGTTTTGCCCGACCAGAATGCACGGTACGCGCAACTCTGTACCGAATGGGAGTTCTTTGCAAATAAACGTTTTTTTTTCGATTACGTTGTTAAAATGCGGGCCTGCTCGGCGGACGGTGCAGATTATGAATCCTCATGCCTTGAAACCTTCTTTTAATGTAGGGTTGTAACAAATATTGTCCTACCCGAAAACAGGTGTATCGTTTAGAATGAATAATATGCCAAAACCGCGCCCGTTTCCGTGTTTTTTCAAAATTACAATTGATCAGTAGCGCTAAAACCGTTCAAATCGGTGATTATAAATGTGTCCGAGGTTGTGTACTGCCCTATAGCGGATATTTTTTACACGAATTTTACGTTTCCTTGAGGAGGACGTTATTTAGAAGGTGCTGAAGGAAATATGCCCTCAACTCCGTAGAAAAGTATTGATTTCTGTAGCTCCTTGGTATGAGATTTTTGAGCTGCAGTAGTTTGAGTTCGGCATTCTTCGTCCTTTTTCACGCGCCTTTGGGCAGTTTGAAGGAGTTAGGGTCGTTTATTTCCGATGGACGTGCAGTGGAGATTCGAGGCTTGCCACCAGCCTGTCGATTTATGTCATTCTACTATTTTGTTTTGTGAATAGGTGAATAGTTATCAGGCGTTAAGCATATTCAACAAATAGTCATTCAGACAGAAAAATACGAAATTTCCCACTTTCCCTTTCATTGTGGTTGCCAAGTAGATTAGGCCGTTCCACCTGGCCCCGTTGTCTGGCGAATTATTTGCTCGCTCGAGCGCACCGGGTTTAATAGTTGAGAGGCTTGCAGATCCCGAGATCTCGATTTAAATTCATGAGACACGGGCTCGTTCCTCTTCGTGCTTCGATTGGAAATGAAGTACTTAGCACCCTCTCAAGTCAACTGCAGTTTGCTGTCTAATGATCTATCCGTAGAGCCGAGGTAAGATATTGTCCTCATGGTCTGCTTGTTTATTCCTGACGTGGCGGCGAGGTCGGAGCTCGAAACCTGTCATCTCATTTCGAACCTGCTTAATTTGCTCGGTGCTTTCCCATTCTACGTTTCCCGTTGATATTGTATACCTTTCATTCCGCGTGTAATATCTTGATTTTGTCTTATTTCGTAACGCAGTGTGTGCTGACTTCCATTGGGCCAAATCGTGTGGTGAACCACAAAAATTACCTTGACAACACTCAATTCTGAATTGTAACTGTTACGTTCCTCTACTCAACGTGCAAGCTCGTACTGGAAACGGCCCATAAGCTCTTTTTCTAGTTGATTACATAACTTGCCTCACTACGCTGCAGGACTAAGGAAAGTAGAATTCGAATTGAGCGAAACGGTCGACAGAAGTCTGTTCTCGTCGTGATTATTGTCTTAAGAACATCAACCTAAGTCAATAATAAAGCAGTAGGGACGCTCCATCAAAGTTTAAACTAGCATGCACACAGAGAAAGCAAACACTTGGAGAGACGGTTAATGGAGGAGGGGGGGGGGCAGTACTAGGGATCTCGTCTCTTGCTTGTGACCCACATTCGGCCACAGTCTGGTATTGAAACATCCTTCCCTTCTCGCCTGATTCTTGAACTCGTCAATCTTCGCGAAGGAGGGGCTTCTGGAGTTCTTCCTTTTCCAGACAACCCTTCGGCTCTTTTATTTGGAGGCGAGTTTCTCCATCCCTTCAATTTAAGAGCGCACTTTTCGCTCTTGTTCCCAGATGGGATTTCAACTGTTCCATTTGTCTCCTCTTCTCAACTGGTAGAATTCCTTCTTGCATTTCCAATACGTATTTATCCTCTTTCCTCGAGAGCTCTCGGACGAAAGGCATAAGAGGAGCTAATGCTCGTTTGATTACGAAAGTAATTCTTTCCCGCAGAAACCTTTGAAATTAATACAACTTTGGTTCGACGAGGGGTTCAATTAATTCTTTGGACGTGCTACGTTGATATTAATCAGGAGCTGAACATTAGTTTAATTATTGGATTATTATTATGTATCACAATACACTCGTAGATGGAGAGTTTCATAGGGCTTGCTATCGCCGTCACTACCATTACCACGTCTCTTTTTAACGGCCTTCCTCTCTAATTACTCGGCGATTTAATTAGGTTTGAAATGTTGATTATATTTCAATAACCCGTACGATCCCTAATGGAGTTTCATCCCTCAATTCCATCGATTTGACTAATTACTGTACGGTTGTTCATTTATTCTAATTTAGTTTCCTAAACTACTCATCTTCGCGTGCATGAATTCACAGACTATACTGATGTCCGTAACACACCGTGACTGCGTGTAACATTCATTAAAGTTATTTGAATTGAATGTGACACAAAGCTTCCTCACATGCGCAGGTACACAGTACAAGATCATTGCTCTACTTTCTTCCCATGTAATGCAAAGACGTATGTTGAGTTCTTTGGTATTATATTAATAGCAGCTGTATAATGACCAGTAAATAAACCTATAAGCTAGTACGGAACGGTATGCGGTTCGACAAGTTTTATGGGTTACCAGAGCCATAAAAAATGTCAGTTGCGCCGCATCACATAACTTTCTTAGCTCGACATAAATTCACGGGGTGTTCATGGGCAACTTGTTTTTCACTCAGTTCATTTGAACTTGGTAAAGCATCACTTTACGGCTGCAGGAAGCGGCAGAACAGTTCCAGAATTTATTGTGCTGCTCGTGCTTCATTGAGCCATTTATGCACAGATAAAGTATGAGGCTGTACGTACGATTTTTTTTGAGAACGATAATAATCACTGTTTTAGAGTTATTCCGTGGAAATGTTCGAAATGCGAGGTAAAGGAAACTGCAGAGGTTCAAATTTTGGGATTTCTGGAGTAGCCCCTGTATACCTTATGAGCGCTATTAAGGGTGATTGACCAACCACCTAAATTTTTCTGAATATTTTAATAACATTTGAGCGGAGTTTATAAGGAAAAGCCCTGCTAATTATTACACAACGGTTTATTATTCTCATGAACAGCTTGACCTAGTATTACTGCTTTGAGACCCACCCCATTTGATTCAGCATAAAAAAATACTAGTAAACCATACGATCCTGACTGCAATGGAACTACGAAAACTAAATATTCCCCCGGCGCCAGGCGCCCATAAATGTCTGTAGGCATTTATGATCCGATGTAGGGGTGTGCGGAGGAAGTGTCGGGGAAATTGGGATGGGGACTTTCAGCGAACCCTCGGCAATTGGCACGACATTGCGTGGCAAGCGAGCGGGCAGGTGGTTTTTGATATGACGGGAGGGAAGGAGGGAGTACTAACGACGAAACGTTGACTTCGGCTGTAGTTCCCACGAGTTCTTTCAATTAGTTGACTAATGATTACTGTAATTTCCCTATACGCAGTTGTACACGTCTGATACTCATTCCATTCGACCCAGGATGTAAAAATACCTTGAACGATACGAAACACGGATTATTTGCGATTATATTGCCTTTCGTTAATTTTTTAAACCATTTTTTGTTTTAAACCAAATGGGATTTTTGTGCGAAAGAACGGATTTTTTAGACCACATCACAGAACGGCCCGCTCCGGGCAGGGGTCAGGGCTCGGGTACGGCGGACGGACATGGCAGATTTGGAATCCCTATGTCTTGAAACGTTAACTATTAAATTTTGAGGGGGGGGGGGGTTATAAAAAAATTTTTCGTACCAAAAACATAGGGTACATAGGGAATAATAAACCAAAACTGCGCTAAACTCGATTTTAGTCGAAACGCTTGGTAATTTATTGTGCTGCTCTCGTAATTTCCCTTGGATAAGGGTTTTATAGTATTAAAGAAATTGGGTTATATCCGCCAGTAGGCAAATTACTAAAGTTAACGTACCTGTTAGGTGAGTCCGTCTCCTCTGGCTTGTGAGTTACTGTGGGCAAGCGCTTTCGATGTAAAGACATCATCGTCTGGCCGTTAAGTGAGTACTGACTTAACGGCCAGACGATGATGTCTTTACATCGAAAGCGCTTGCCCACAGTAACTCACAAGCCAGAGGAGACGGACTCACCTAACAGGTACGTTAACTTTTATAGTATTGTCGTGTCCTTTACAGCTGTCGATACAAAAATTTAATCAAAAGCGTCACAGCTGTTTTTGAGAAAAAATTCAGTATTTTGATCACTATGATAACTTTAGTTAGTTTTGGTCGGATTTTGCTCATGTCCTTTATTTTGGCGTCCCATGGTGACCTGCACGCTAGATATTAAGTTTTAGCTGTTTCTCTAAAAATAGTTCACAGACACACGTACTCGCACACAGAACATTTTTCCAAATAGTGTTTTCCGGACTCGGTAGGATCTAAAACTAGGAAATGTGAAGAGAACTCGAAATTTCTCCCTTTTGCCGATTGCACAACTTACCCTTCTAATTCTTAGAACCAGGAAAGTAAAAAGAATCGTTTGTTTCTGAACTAATCGCGATCGTGTTGGTATGCGCCATTAACCTCTCGAATTTATTTTCTTGTAAAATATGTATGTTGATGATAACTGTGTTGGATCAATTCAAAGCAGAAGCTTGTTCGTTTCAGGTATGGTTCCAGCTGGTCATTATTTTACTCTCGTCTGTCTGAAGCATGTGAGTTACAAATCTTATTTTATTTGACAAAAACAAGCTCAGAGATGGGACCATTATCAATTACTACGCTTAACCCTGCTCGTTCATTGTGCCAGGAAACAGTTTCAATTTGTCGATTAATGAAATAGCTCGTGATTAGTCTCGCTCTAGGTATTACCAATTTTCAAGCTACTTGGAATACATCGACGGAAATATTCAGCCATTATTCAAGCGACGGGTTTAACGGCGGAATTTATCTCAAAAACTATTCCTCCTGTTCGGCGCAGGCCGAATTAATTGAAATATTGAGGTAGGAACTTTCCTTGCCCCTAACCAGAAGTCCTTGTTGGCCTTCCCTGTACAGTCAGCTCTTTCTGAAGTGAAACCTTTTCTCTGTAACTGCGGGGGAACTGGCCTGCCCTTTCAGTTATTTTGTAAGCTGACAACGGGTTTTCTCTTTTTATTTACTTCCCCAACTTGGTTTAACTCGTCTCCAGAGAAGATGGACCAGGGAACGATGACTGAAGTCGTGGCCATCCAGGCCCATTTCCCATCTCTCCAGAGTTGCCGCAACTTCGAGGATCTTTTCCAATCGCTTTCCCTCAAGTTTGTGCTGTGCAACATTCTCTCCCTTAATTTATCATTCTAGTGCCGAACCATAATGGTAATTCTCTATGAAACCCACTCTAGACCCAGATTTTAGCACTTCCCAGACCCTAACTAAAATATCACTGAGCTCTCAGCTGTTGCTCTACTCACTCGCTCTCGTCCCCTCAACCAGTTCACTTATTTAGAGGTCGCGAAAATACTCTCCTACGCTCACATCGCTATCCTATTATGCGAAGCGCTAATAGAGCCCCCTCACACATTCACCACGTTCATCCTCATTTATTCTATCACTCCAATTCAAGCTCCCCCTAAACTGTGCTGCTCTCCCCAATAGTTCAGGAGCCACGGGCTAAAAAGTTCCCTCAATGTTTGGTAAAACCATGCTTCTCGGCTCTCTCTGAAGTATGGGCTAAAATGGCGGCTCACCAAAAAAGTCAAAATTTGTTAAAATTTGACTCATTGATAGTTACAATATTACCACAGTTGAGAAATTAGGTTGTACTTTCCAAATCCACAACTCTGCTGCCTCCTATGCTTGGCCATTAAGTTGCAGAGTCAATCAAAATTCGTCGAATTTTGAACCAAATTTTACTTTTGACTTAAGTTGACATCGGAAATTTGTATGGTGGATTCGCATCAAGTAACTGAGTCGAAAACCCCGACTCCTCCACAATAGTTTCGTGGACTTCGACTTGCAGACGAAATCAAAATTTGACGAAACTTTGGTCAAAAAATGATGACCTACGGAGTTGAAACTAGAAATTTATGTTACGAATAGGTGAAGTGGAGTACTTTAAAAAATTACCATCGGTGTATAACCTCATTTTCGCGTCTGTACGAAATAACTAACAAAACAAAAGAAGTACCAGCTTAATCGGTTCAGCCGTTCTCTAAGGAACGACAGCCACGCGCGGAAATGAGGTCTTTCGAAATATTGAAGGAAGTCAGTTAAATATGAAACATGGATTGTTTTTGCTTTCATTTAACCGAGTTTCTTCAAGAGGGCTTGGATAATACGATCATCTCAGCAGGCCTCAGAACGTCGAGATCTGAAGAAACCCGAACTCGGGCCCGTCTTGCGCGATTTCGGTCGATGGGAAAGGGGTGCGGGGGAGGAAAATGTACCGAAAACTGGGGGTTTTTCGCATTTTTCTTGTAAACGGCTCCAACGATATCTTAGACTAGTTGGGACAAAACTTTTCTCTCTTCCCCTCACATTTCAATTAATATATGAACAGTTTAAGCGAGTGAAGCGACACTGGTGAGTGCGAGGCTGCGGGCCCTTCGCTCTTGTTTGTTTTCAATGTGCTATAAACTTTCAATAAATTGAAAAATCTTTCCTTCAAGAAACGTAATTTCCTCTCTGTCCACGGCTTCAGGGGAGTATGCAATTTCTGTTTCTTAACGAAACTTAACGTCAATTTTCCTATACTAAAAGTACGTTGTACGAGAAATGGCACTGTTGGGTGCAAGAATGGGGGAGCTGAGGATCGCAATGAAACTGAAACTCGGTGAGCGTGAGGAGGACTGTATTATACGTGCGTACGGAATTGAGTAGAATTGAAATTGAGGTGAGATGGAGTACAACTGCGCGACACAAGGGCAGTACTCGGAACGCGTGAACTGGCGCGGGCAACCGTGTGAGAAATTGAGAAGTTACTGGGGTGGTTGTTGGAAGCAGAATGATTTTGGATGAGCTCTGTCATCGATAGGAAAATGAAATTGGGAGAAAGAAATAAAGAAAGGGGAAAACCTAGAAAAGGGGGCTGGGGGCCTGCAGGTGAGGGGCAGGTATTGGTTGGAGACAATTAGGCGGACGGAGACAATGACGCGGGAAGTCCGAGGTCAAAGACTCTGACAACTTCAACACACAACAACAGGCACACTCCCCTTCTACCGGGCAGGGATTCCATGTGAACCTGTTATCGAAGTGTGAGAGAATAGTCTCCCAACGCCAAAAGATATCGAGCGAGGGATGCAGCCAAAGTATCCGATAAATCAATTAAGTCGAAGTTGTTTTAGAGAACTCTTCTGTGTGAAAACTTATGCATATTGCATGTAATATTTTTTCGATCACAATTACGAGCGAATGCGAAAAACGTGGGTTTTCTGAGGCATAACTCGTAGTTTATATTTTAGGTTTTAGTTATCTTTTCTTTACAGTTTTCATTTCTCTTTCTCTTCACCCTCGCGAGAATCCTTCGACGAGCCACCATTTCTATACCTCCACCGTATCGCCCCACCGGTCTGAGAAGTAATTGGAGTGTTTCCCATCCTCTTCTGGTTCAGCAGCGGTCGGGGGAAACTCCTCTAGTTTTATTTCAGACTTCTACAAAGAGGATATTTGATAGTATTGGAGTAATAGTGGTAGAAAATAATCGATATTGAGATCATAGCAATGGAAGAAGAACGTCGAAGTTATAGAGGTCGCGTGAAGGCTAATCCCACTGAGCAATTCTGCTTGATGCTCAAGCTTCTGTTACTCGATAGAGTAATATGCCTGAGGCTACTATCAGTGGTTAGTGGCCTGGCTTTATCTAGGTCGTTCTTATTATAGGGGATTAAACGATCGCGAATTACATTCGGTAATCTTAACTCTACCTTCTTGAGTCTCGTTGCTTGACCCCTGAAGCTGTCAAGCTTTGGAATCACACGGCTAACGATAATCCGTAGTTTTCTCATCCTCTCGCCTTTTGGTCTGAGTAGCTCATCAAGCTGATGTGTTTCCACTGCTGCACTGCTTTGTATGGATATAAACAATTTTTGACACAGTTTGTTCGGCTCAGGCCGAATTAGCCGGGGTTTTTGTTCCCTGACGTCTGCACTTTGGTTCACAGAGCCTTTTGGTTTGTACCTGAGGAAAGTTTCGCTCCTCAATTATTTCCAAGTGACAACGGATTTTCCCTTTTTCTGGACTTTGCAAAATATCCTTTCCCACTCCACAATTCCCATTCCTCTCCACAACATACCGCTCGTCCAAAAGTCAGTCACCGACCACGTAGTTCTCACGACTGACAGTCGTTCCTAGTTCTCCCAACAGAACTTCGTCTGTCAGTTCTCGCGACAGACACTCGTTTCAGCTCTCTTCGACATCTAATTCAGATTCCTCTCTCCATATTCGTACAACCAGTTTCCCGCCTTCAGAGCCCCCTTGTTAGCGCTTGTATTGTCAAACTCATATCCTGTTCTAGTCACTTCTTCTTTCTACATGTAAGTGTTGGAATCTTGTGATTTCCCAACTCCTGAATTACGAGTTCGTGCTAAAGTAATACCGTTCGAGATTAATAAGAAATACATATTTTTTTATGGGTGGCTTACGGATAAATTATTCCACACGTTCTCCACGATCTGATATTTTGTTACTACCAGCCCTGTAGGGTCAAGAAAGGGTCCTCCTAGCTCTCACATCAAATGAGCTTCTGCAATGTAGTCCAGCTTTGGTGACATTAGGTCAAAACTACTTCTGGATCTGTGATGACTCCCAGCTTTAGAGTTGGAAGAAGTGTTGAAGTTCTTTTAAAAATGACTTGTTACTTTTGATACAGTGCAGAAGAGGAATGAAGTCCTGCAGGTTTCACACAAACCTCCATACAGATGCTTTCTTATAGGCCTGCTCAATGAACATGATGGAAGTGTCAACCAGTTGGATGAAGCTTTCCCTTCTCAGTCCAAAGCGTCACTAAGGTATGCAAATCACTCTGCGAACAGAAAGTAGCTAGGAAGTTGCGCCATTTTCGAATTTACTCCGTTCGTTTTGTTCGGCCGAAAATTGAGCCAATAATTCACTCCTCGCTCGGATTTCATATTTCCTCGCCGGGATTTGAAAGGATGGCGAATGAACTGAGCCTTGAAGAGCAGGACGGCGGAATAGAAGGCTGGCGCTTACGTTTCGCCTCTGA
This sequence comes from Pachypeltis micranthus, assembly GCA_020466155.1. Taxonomy (NCBI): domain Eukaryota; kingdom Metazoa; phylum Arthropoda; class Insecta; order Hemiptera; family Miridae; genus Pachypeltis; species Pachypeltis micranthus. Next base: position 2,366,382 of record CM035780.1, read on the forward strand.
GACCGTGAAGCAATATATACAATATCTGAATCATTATTCATAAGGGTAAGCGGCACTGTACACCTGTCCCCTCTGATAAATCATCACGAACGCCTCTCAGCCAACTTCAGCCCTCGTCTCCCGTCTCTCCTCTGGAGTTCCTCTTTCAACGTCAGTAGGTGTGACTTTTAATAGAATCCTCCTTTCGGAGCCATTCGTCACGAGAGATGCTCACGCCCCTTCTTCGTTCATCGCTTAATTGGAAACCAGCCGTTGGATACTCGTACAACCGACTACACCTCGTTACCCCGTCATCAATTCTCATTGACTTCACGCCCGAATCCTGTCTGTGGAACCGTCATTGAACTCTTTCCAACACGCTGAGTAATTAACTGAAAAAGGCAATTGGACAGGTGAATAAGCCGAATTCGCTGCTGTCGAGTTATCAGTTCTGATCCGAGATCTTCAGTAACTCTGAGAGAGGGGGCTAATTGGCTCTTCCGCCTCCAAATATTTTCTCCTAATACTTTCTATGTCATTCGTTGAACGGAGATTGTCAAAATACATAGGAAAATGACATTTGTCGAACAATGAATGACCGTTTTACACCTTTTCTCTTTAAGAGCTCTAACGGTCTGGCTTTCACCTATTAGGGTGGTAGTTCCACAAGCGACGATGAGAGTTTAATCCTGGTCGTTATACAAGACTCCGGAATGTCATTTAAAGTCGCGTTGATTGCTTTTTCATTTTTCGGAGCCCCAAAGCATAGTGGATTGGGTTTTTTTAAGATCTTTACGTTTTGAGGCCTACTGAAAAAACTCATTTCCGCGCGTGGTCCGTGCATGTGTCTGCAGTTCGATTTGTGAGACAACGACTTAACCGATTGAGCTGGGGTTTTTTTTTTGTCATTTTTCGTAGACCCAAAAATACGGTTATGAGCGATATTTATAGACGGGAAATGAAGATGGGGGACGAAAATGTACCAAAAACTAGGGGTTTTCGCATTTTAGTCGTAAACGGCTCGAACGAATATTTTTTAACTTTCAAATTGCGGTCTACTAATCAATACTTAACTTATCTTTTACATAAATTTCTCCATGAAAATACGGTGAACGAAGATTTGGTCTATAAAGCAAAAATAGGGTTTGGCAAAACAGGTTCGTCAATTTCCAGCAAACTCGCAGAATGTTTTTAAATAGCTAATAACTATATGATGTACTGAATAAATGTTCCTCTTAAAGTCCATTGAGCAGAGATAAGAATCATAATGTATCGAAAGTAATGGTTTTTTGAACATTTTTGTAACTTCTGGAGTAACTGAGTAACATAAAATAAATCTTACGGTGTGTTTTTTAGCAACCTATTTGTTCCCCGTGATGGTTTCTATATCTATCTGTTGAACGATAGATACAAAAATAATTTTCAGAAATATTTTCAGACGGCATGTAGTTGGAAAGGAGTCTCGACGTAAATTGATTCCTACGTGTTTAAATGTTTGCCCCCGTGATTTATTATTGTTACGGCAAAAGATAACTTAATGGGAAATTGATTTCTTTTAAAATTAAAAGGTTAATCATTTGGATGATTGGTGTGCGAGGTAAGCACTGTTTGACCAACTGCCGGACCTGCTGGTCCTGTATAGTGGGGAGGCGGTTGCGCCTGGGCCTCTTCTGTGGCCCATAGCAACCCTTCAGCACTTCAGTGGCCTTACCATTTGATTCTGCTAATTTCCATCCTCATTTAGTCACTTTTTTCCTCTCTGACTGTAATGGATCCCTTGCCCTTAACAGTGATGTGCCTTCTGGCACGTCTGGGAGCAGCAGGCGACCCCTGCCCTCCTGGCGTCAGTCATACCACTTGGTATGTTCAGGCTGGGCCTCGTGGCGGAGCCAGGTTTTGGATGGCTGAGACGGAGTTTCTGACTAGGTTATTTATTTTTGTTTTCCTTTAGTGATAGGGCAGGGGTAGAGATGAGGCACACAGTTTGTCAGGCTAGGTACTCTGCTCCCTCTTCTTGTGTCTTGGAGTTTTCCCATTTTTCCCGAACTATTCGGACGTCCGACCAGGTGGACTGCTCCTCTTGATTGGAGATCCCTGGGCCTGATCTGGTCCGGGCGAGTTTGGCGGAACCAGTGCTCCGTGTCCTGACCCTTCCTAGAGCTACCTGTATAGAAAGCTAAACAAAGATATATCACATACCACAGACAAACACAACGGCGTTCAACATTCATCCGATAACTTACTTGCATTCTTGATAAATTACATCCCTGCCAGGGGGAGGAGCCCTTGGATAGTCCTCCCCCCCACTCCACCCCGCAACACCACACTACCTATCCCCTAATGATGCCATGGTGAGGGGGAGAGTACTTGGATATTCCTCCCTTCTCCACCCAGCATCCCTACCCTATATCACAGCCTAGTACTAATCCTGTACACATATAAAGACACCCATCTAACTAACTGCCAGACCAGGCAGAACTATCGCAACGATCACGTTGTTGTTGCGAAGGAATTTTACTTGAAGTCGGGTCTCGTTGCATAAATTTGGGGGTTTAAGATTTCTGAGTAAAATTATGGTAGCATCTATTTTTAATGTGGTGGAAGGCCACTCGGGTTTAAAGAATTGAGAAACTCTTGTGGGTAATGGACAGCATCTTCTTGATCTATTACGTTGTCAATAGATGTGTTGGTAGTTATATCGCTAGGAAGTTCAGTTAAAATTAGGTCAACGCTTCTATTCCTCTCTGCCAATATATAAATGAGGTGGCATGATTTTGTCGGCGGTGTCCTGTGTCAAGAGAGTGGTGGGGTAGTCTTCCTCCTTCTTTTCTCCTCATTGTGAGGGGAGGGAGTCCCTTTCTGGTCCCGGGGACGCTTGGACCCTGCTTCCCCGCTGACAGGTGCAGGAGTTCCACCCCCTTCTCACGGAACAGGAGCAGGGGTGGAACTCTTCCGCTCCTCTTTTTGAGATACTTCCCCCTCTGTTGGTATGACATGGCACCCGAAGCCTCGTCTGGAAGTCTCTCAAATGATGGGCGTGGCGGGAGTTTGGGTTTGGGTGTGGATTCCACCCCAACCCCCCCGCTAGAGCCCTCTTCCTTTTCCAGTGCAGCCATTGAGTCAATGACTGACTGGATGTCATCGGATTTCTCCGATACTGAGGTGTCCTCAACATTTGTAAATTTTTTATTAAGATTGGTATCCATTTTTGGTCCCACGAGTATGGGGGAGCTAAAAGGTGACCACAGGCAGAGCCCCCTATACGTGTGGAAGGCTACAATACAATGGGGTGTCGCCTGGTACCCAAGTGGGTCGTTAGCGATACACATGTTTAAACACCCTGTACCATTCAGCCTTGGTACGAGCTCCCTACACCTTGGCTTGGGTGTTCCAATCCCTGTTAGCCTACTCAGTCGTAAGTGAGCGTTTTCCGGGGGACACTGCGTGGAAGTCAGGATTGGTTCGTCCCCCAAGAATTGAGATACTCCCTTCATGATCCATTACATTATTAATAGATGTGTAGGTAGTTATATCGCCTTGAAGTGTAGTTAAAGTTAGGTCGTTAATTTCGCCTACTACTATTTCTCGCCACCAATATTGCCCTTTGACACATCTATTGATAATCTTAATTTTCTATTTCGACGATATCAGGGTAAACTTTGATATTAAATCCTCAATGCTAGTCACACTTTCTCCTAAATCGCGATCAATTTCAGTTTTATCTTGAAAATGAGGTACTTTTCCGTCTCCTATTAAAAGTAACTTTGAAGGAAAATTTGTACTACCTCCCCCCTAAATGTGCTCTTATATTCGTAGATAGTTTGAAGGTATGGACTAACTTCCATAACGGTGAACTTTTAAGGCAAGACTTTGCAATATCTGCTCTAATTCCCATAATACCACCGGTAAAGTTTGTCGAAAATCCCCTGAAAACGGTAATCCCACCCATAGTTTTATCACAGCTTCTAATATCTCTGAGAGTTCTATCTATAGCCTCATAATATTATTATGAGTAAATCTTAAGAGATAGACATATACTGTCACGGACTTTTTTTTATTATTAAAAAAGAATAATTCTTTCATATATATTTTTCGAGTAACTAAAACCGTTTATGCAGCGCACGCAACGAAAGTCCTCAAATGTGAATCATTTTCCCCGTTTTTGCCACTTACGCTTCTTTCTATTGGTAGCAGCGTAATGTTATATAGCCTAAAGCCTCTCTATAAATGGATTATCCAACAAAAAAGAATTTTTCAAATCTGACCAGTAATTCCTGAGGTAGCGCGTTTAAACAAACAAACTCTTCCGCTTTATAATATTAGTATAAATGATAACTCGAAAAACGAGATTTGTTGAATATTAATTTACCGATATTCCAATTTCCTCAAGAACGGCTCTAATGATTTTGATCGAACTCACAGAGTACCATCATCTAACTGGTACCTACATTTTGTACTGTAGGTATAAACTTTCCTGTAGACATGTGTTGAACGAAGATACAGCGCCTGTATATTCGGGAGGTCGTCGAATTGACGAGGGTTGTGGAAAGTTGTGTGTGGCTACGCACCAGATGTTTTCGCAGTGTTTCCCCTTCAACTGCAGAACTGTTAATGTGAACCTTCTCAGAAAGTTGACAATTTCATCAATTACACGTCGGTTTTTAGATGAAGGTAGTGGCATACCTGGCACGTCAAGTCATGTTTTACCAAGTTGACGTAGCACTTTTGATGTGCCATCTGATTCTGATCAAGAACAAGCTCCTCTCAGTCCTGGGTGGACGTTTAAGTCGTTGATTTACACAAATGCGCCTTCAACATTCATGTTCCATGCTACATTCGTTCCGCTGTGAGTTTTAAAGGCTCGAAGCCCAGGTCGAATACGAAATCCCGGGATCGTGCAGCGGAGCAAGAGCTCGTCGAAGTTTAGTTCAGGTTTGAGGTATTGGTTTCACATCGGCTACACTGTACTCGTACGGTAATTGATTGACCAGAGTTTTTGTTCCGCGGAATAACGAGCGTGGAGTTGCCTTTTGTTTTTTTTTCCGGAGCGCTGTTCCGAGAGAGAATAGTTGAAAACTTCGGTTAAGTGAATCCAGAGTTGATCACTTACACAGCCATATTTCTTTCATTGTTCCTCTTCCAAATCCCTGGAAGCATGAGGCTCGTACATTTTTCGTGATAGATGGTCTGTTGCAAGCAATGATCCGTTCTCGCCGCCAGCCTTCCCGCTTCCGTTTCTCCGCATCCTGCAGGCTCTCTTGGTTTTTACTCGGGCTCTTTTACGCTTCATTGTTTCTCTCCATCAATTTTCCACCGCACACTCCAATCCGGGGTGACCCTGTTCGCTTTCGAAGTTTGGAAGGTGAGAGCGGTGCTAACTTCTTATCAGTTTCTTCTAACAGACTTGGTTACTTTAACTTGGTTCGTAAGGGATATCATCCATTTCCTCCCTCCGCGCAACCGTCGCACAATAAAAGTTGACGCTCTGCGTAATATAAACCTAAAGGGGAAAATAACGAGTAGTTGTCTTTCGTATCAACATCTCGGTAAGCCTTTTCATCATCTGCTCACGCTGCTTCGAAAAGACACGCCACATCAGGGTCTCGGGTGAACTTTGAACGCCATTCGTAAAGTTATCCCGATTGATGGTAATGCTCAGCATCCGAAGAGGGATCCACTTAAAAGGCTCTCTCTCGACTTGGTACCGTTTCTATCTGAACCGTCCAACAGGTGGGCGAGAGTTAGAGGGAATGATTGTGTGATTTTCAAAATTACAGAAGGTGGTACCGTTAGCTCATCCAGGATTCCAAACATGCCAGAACGCAATCTGCGACGTGCAATCATGTCAATGGCTGGGGTGGTTTCTATTTAGTAGGTTATTGTTCTATCTCCCGAAACCTCCCCATTTGTATGACAGGAAAGGTGAAACTGCGACTCTGGAGGTATACTGTTCACTACTAGATGTAGCCAAATAACCCCCTGTCACATGATTGTAAGTCGCTATTAGCCAATGAAAGTAACCGTCTATATAGTGATCAGTGGTGTTTGCGCCATTTGTTTATCAATAAACTGTAGTTACTAATCTTTGACCGTGATGAAGCTTTCTGTCTTTGCCATCCCCTCTTCTCTCACCTCTCCGGAGATTGACTCTTTCCATTTCAAGAACAGTTTTCTTCTCTTCTCTCGTTTTGGGTGATTCCCTGGGTCATCAGCATCCCAAACATCACACTCGGGTCATCAGGATCCCACCTCACGTTCAGTTTTTACACCAACATCAATCGACGACTTCTCTAAACGGTCTGACGTCTAATTTGTTACATTTCAAAAGGACAGTAGTTTTAATACTTTTCATTTCAATGTTCTTATTCTATATTAACTTTACTTAAACATAGCTCCTAGTTTTCGTTTTCTTCAATTGTGACGTCTTATACGACTTTATTAGCACTTAGGTAATTGGTTTTTTATTAGAGAAAACCTCGCCTCTGTGGCAACATACAGGTGGCTAACACTTTTAGGAGGAATTGACACTCAGGAGTAGTTGATTTGCGCTTGGTAAACTGTAATTTCACCTTTTATGTAGAAACTGGTGGTGCTTAACGTACTGGATAACAGGCATCTGATACACTTCGTGAGCTAGTCCGGAAAGAAATTATTTTATGCCCAAGTATAGGGAAAAGTAACCCGCTACGACAAGATAACAACTATTTATATTCGAAATTACTCATTCTCCAAACACACCGTGGACGGCCAGGCAATTTAGATGCGTTATTATCAAGCTGCCCTGACCCTGAAGTCCTGTAGTGTCAGTCGTAATGATTCACAGGCCCACGTCTGTTTTAATGAAGAACGCCACGTATCTCTTGATTGATGTTTGCCCCTGATGAAGTTGTACAAAGACCAGAAATTGATCCAGGACATCATAGGAAGTTTGCTGAACCGAACCATTCCTCATGCACTGAGTGGTGTCGGGTATATACATTCACGCGTTTTTACTTTCCTTCCTCTACGAAGTAGAAAGGAAAGTTATGTAATCGGCTGGAAATTTTTTTTTGAGTTCTCTTCAGATCTTTACGTTTCAGACCCACCTGAGTCTGAAAAACACTATTTGGGAAAATGGTCTGTGTGTGTGTGTGCCTGTGAACGATTTTTAGAGAAAACCACCGTACCAAATCAGCTCAAACTTGATATCTCGCCCGCAGGTCACCATGGGACGCCAAAATAAGGGTTTCAACAAAATCAACCGCAATGTAACTATAGTTATCATAGTGATCAAACACCAAATATTTTTTTCTCAAAAATGGCTCCAAAGATGTTGATTAAATTTTTTTATTGATAGCTCTCAATAAGACAATGATTCCATGAAATTTCCATCTGTGGGAACACGACGAGAGTAGCACAATAAATTACCAAAACTTTCGACGAAATCGATTTTTGCGCAGTTTTTAGAGAAAACCTCCGTACCAAATCAGCTGAAACATGATGTCTAGCCTACAGGTTACCATGGGACGCAATAATGAGGGTATGGGCAGAATCCACCGAAAGTTAACTATAGTCATCATAGTGATCAAAACACCAAATTTTTTTCTCAAAAACGGCTATAACGATTTTGATTAAATTTTTTATATTGATAGCTCTCAATCAGGCAATGATACTATAAAATTCTCATTCGTGGGAAAATGACGAGAGCGGCACAATCAATTATCAAAATTTTCGGCCAAAAGCGTTTTTCGCGCGGTTTTTTCCTTATAAACTCTGCTGGAATTCTTGTAGAATGTTGAAAAAAATTGGTATTGTAGTCCAATCCAATACCTAAAGGGTGTTTAAAAACGCTCATGAGATACATGGGGCTCACTCCAGAAATTCCTGAATTTCAACTACTGCCGTTGCGCTTACCACCAGTTCTAACAGTTATTTTCCAATTACTCTGCAAAAGTGATTACTATCCTTTTTTTAAAACCCTGCAAATTATTACACAACGGTTTATTATTCGGATAAACAGCTTGACCTAGCACTAATGCTCCGAGACCCATCCCGTTCGATTCAGCATCGAAAAATATCATAATGAAACCCCAAAAAAGGTCGAAAAGAACTGAATCGTAATATTAAAATAAACAAAAAAAAACGAAAGTATCTAGAAAAAACTGAATTTTAATTCGAAAACATGCACGCTAAATATTAATATCAAAATGTAACCAAAAATCTATGAAAAAACCAAAATGAGAATGAAACGAAAGAATCTAAAAAATTGAATCGTATTAAAAGCAAAAAAATGAAACGAACGAACTATTAAATAAATAAACCAAAAATAAACGAATAATGAAAAGCTCAATCGAAGATAACAGATATTTTGCTAACGGAAATAGTTGAGACGAGCGAAACAGTCATTTGTGGAAGTGAAGACGAGAACGAAATACGAAACACGAGTCGGGGGGCTTCCAACGAGTAGAGCGGGCGGCGGCGGGCGAGCGTTGCCCCTCGCCTCTCAGAGGGGGCGGCGTTGCCAGTCGAAGCGAGCGATTTCAATGAGACCGAAACGTTGACTCTGTTTCGTTAATTTTTTTAACCGTTTTTTGCCCATAACAATCATGGGCTTCGTCCGATCGGATTGCCGAGTTGGCGGGCACAACTAGATACCAAATTGGATTTTTGTGCGAAAGAACGAATTTTTTGGACCACGTTAAAGGCACAAAACGGCCCGGACGGCGGACGGGGGACGGCGAACGGACATTGCAGATTTGGAATCCCTATGTCTTGAAACGTAAAGTATCAAATTTTGAGGGGGGGTTGTAGAAAATTTTTCGTGACCGAAAACATAGGGTTATTATTCAGAATGAATAATAAACCAAAATCGCGTTTACAGCCTCATTAATTATCTGTGTACCAATTGCTCAATAATGGTCCTGCAATGAGTACGAGCAGCACAATAAATTCCGGAACTGTAAGCGCTACCGCTTTCTGCTGCCATAAAGCGTTGTTTGACCAAGTTCAAATTAACTGAGTGATAAATGAATTGATTACATAGAATTAGCCATGTACAAAGTGAATTGACGTAGAGCTAAGGAAAGTTGTGTGTTGCAACGCACCAGATATTTTCGTTTTGCTGTGTCCCGTGATGACCTACTTCAAGTCCATTTCCATAATCAAAAGACTAGGTTTTATCCAGTGTATTGGTCCTCAGATAAATCCGTTTTTAATGCCTCGCTCCTGCAGAGTTCCAGACTGTTAAATGCGTCCCCCTAGCGCATTCTCTCGTTGTCCTCTTAACTTATAACGCAGTCCTGGCCTTTTCATTCCCTCTGCTGGAATCCAGTAAAATATTTTGATGTAATAAAAGACTCCTGAATTTGTATCAGTTCCTTAATACAAGGCCGGCAGTGGGATGATTTTTCGTTTATTGCGTGGCTTATTCCCGGCCACCACATTCCTTAGTCTTCTTATTGATGTCTTTTCACCTCCATGCCAATCCTGAATTCTTTCCAAAGATTCTGGAACCATTACCCTGTTTCAATACATCAATCAACCACATTTAACCCACAGATACAATTTAAATAGGTGGGGCACCTGATGTGGCCACAGCTTTTAATTTTTGTATATTTTCAAACGTATTTTGTTCGTTTAGTAACGATTGATGTCTGACGTCGGAAATGCAAGGTCTGGAAGGTTTAGAAACTGAGTGTACGAAAGATTCGGTTCCACTATCTCATAAAAATCGTTTCCCTCGCTAGATTTTGTGTTGCGGATATATCTAGAAGTGACACTGTGCTTCTTCTGCCATTTTGTAGCAAGACTTGAACTGATTTATTTAGGAGCTGTTTACCTCCTGACGAACCAGTCATGTTAGTAATAAACATGTGACCGCTACGAGCGTTTCTCGTTGCAGCGTCCCGGCTCCCCGCCGGTCTCGTTCAGATGGATAATAGAGGTGCCTTGTGTGTGGCGACGCCCCCCATGTGGACCTGGCCAGGGCCCGTTTGTGGGCAGTTAGGGCTGAGGACTTCGCACAGGGCGAGGTGCTCCGTGGGCCTTCCTCTCAGAGAGCCACCCCTAGGTATTTGGCAGTGGTCGTAAGGGGTGTTGTGGTGCTGGGTGGTGTTGTGATTGCACAGTACTGGACTGCCACCGTTGATCGCCCGGCACCACCCTTCAATTAACTGTGTGGCACGCTCCACTAGGAGCCTCGCTGCTGCAGGATTGTCCACGCTGACGACCACGGCCAGTTAGTCAATGTAGGCTATGGGGGTGTGGGCCTGGTCCGAGAGGAGATGGAGCACTGGGTCGAGAGGGACCATCCACAGCAATGTGGACAGTACCGCCCGCTGTGGGCAGCCCGTTGTGACCTTCATTTGCGCCCGATAACACCCGCTCCCCGTAGCTGCGCTGCGATCCTCCAGGAAGCGAGGATGCCATAGAGATTGGCGGGGAGGGGGGGAGCGCCAGTCTCCCGAGAGCTCCCAGCACCGCTGGCCACCACACTGTGTTAAAAGCGCCCTTTATATCGTAAAAGGCAGCAAGAACCACACGGGGCTTTCCCTCACCACTTCCCGAAGGCGATCCATCGCTCCCACAGTGTTCCATTGGGGGATGCCTCCGTACTGGTGAGGGTGAAGAGTCGGGTAGATCAGCGGGCGAAGGGAGGCGAGAATTAGCTTCTCGAGCCACTTTCCTTGTTTGAACCATAAAACGTTGATTCCGTAGTCTCCATAGAGCTGAAAGGGAAAGTTGGATTTCCGTATTAACGTTTGTTGGCGGGAGGGGGGCTCATCTCACCATTTCGTGTCTCTCACTCGTCACGCCTCATTCTTGCCTGCTCAGTCTTCAGCCATCTAGTAGCCGATATCCAGATAGCTTTGTACAGCAATCGGTGAATTCCATAATGGAGGCTTCAACACACAATTCGACTTCCAGCTGTTCATAGAATTGATTTGCCGATAAGTCAGGAGCCTGACTGAAGGGCAGTTTCATATACTACGACATTTTGGAGTAATTCTATTCGATGCCTCAGTTCATTATGCCAAACTCTGTTGAGCGCAACGCCGGATAAAACGAGGGAAACGGCTTTGGCCAAGTAAAATCTCAATCAGTTTCCCACCTCGAAAATGACGTTTAGTCCTCCTGAGCCGAGATCTCTTTGCGACATTAAATTAGGTTGAGTCTCTGGAAAGACCTGGAAGTTTCTTACTGGGAGGTTCTAATGCTGTTAGTTATAAAAGGACGAAAAAAAATTCGAATTGATTCAATTGACCTAAAAAGGTCGTGTTTTCCTTCTTTTGGTTGACGAACTCCTCTTTGACTCTTTTCACGGAGAAGGTAATGGCGTTACGCAAGGATTCGGGAACAAAACGTGAGGTGCAAGATGATCCGATTTCAGTTTTGCGTCGGACGTCTCTGATACCTAATTATTATAATTTTTGTTTTTCAATATTTCGAAGGTTTGGAAAGTGGAGGGGGAGACAGGCAAACTTACGAGAGACTACAACGCCTGGTGATTAATTCACTGTGTGCAGGAAATGTTACCAATCCACCGCCGTGCGTATTAAAAGGCGAATGGAAGGAGCCCTCCAGTGACAAGTCTCTTTCTGCTTCCCTTAGCTCGACGAAGTTGACAGAAAAATGATGTTTATTGTATATTGAATTATCTATCGCCGTTCCAAGCAGATCACTGAATTTACGATGGTGGCGGAAGGTTGTCTGTTGCTACGCACCAGATAATTTCAAATACTAACCACAAGCTCTTCCGCTACTGACAAGTATTTTATTTTGCCTCAAAAAAAATTTGTTTAAGCCGAAAATCAGAAAGAAACAGATCAATTTACACGTCATTGACAACGGTTGTTGTTCTTTTTATAAAATCTAATTACGTGCAGAAATGATTGAAATTTCCGTGAAAAAACAAAATGATTGTTTAAAATAACGTCCTCGACAAAATAAAGTCCAGTACATCTCAAATATCTGCTAATAATAATTTGAAAGGAAGTTTTCAATTCTCATAAAATTAATTTTTTGAAGGACACGCCAGTTGTGAAATGGAAAAGAGTTCTAGTTTCATCTAATATTCATCACTTATTTCTGCACTTAATGCACGTTTTTAAAAGAAGTCTATAATTATGTAATGGGACAGATTCGGGCGTCTCACTATAATAATTCCTTCTTTCTCTTAAGACGACCCCAAGCCCAGCCCGCAGGGTTCCACCCCTGCCAATCTGAACAAAATACTGTCGTAGCGTCCCGCCAACGCCGGGGAACTGAGCAAGATACTAACACAATGCAGTGCAGTGCCATACTTCAGACTACAGGGTTCTACCCTTGCCAAGCTGGTCAGCCAAGGCTCATCTTGAGGAAGGCAGTGAGAGAAGGGCGGAATGAGGGATGTCGTGTCCTCGCCGCCGGTTGCACAGGAGCATTTTATTTTAGGGCTGCTTGTGCCATCAATGCAAACCTCTTGGGGTCAAAGTGAAGGCGACGTCGTTCCAGGATCCCGAGTTGGATCAATGACGCTACGTAACAGGCGTAGTAAGGCTCCATGCCAGGACGTGCGATCCTCCCCCCTTACCTGTGGACACCCTACCTCAGCTGTTCCGAGATTGTTAAGAGCTTGATGGTAAAAGCATATAGAGCCATAGACGCTCGTTGAGGAAGCAAATGCTGTGCTGAAAAATGGCGGTGGCGTGTAAACTCCTTGTTTCAACTACTACTCGGTGGACATTGTACCTACTGCACCTCACTTGGAGCGACATCGCTATTCTATGATTACAATCCTTTGGGTCAAATTTTAGTTCTTTTGGAAAATTATTGATTGCCTTTGTTCCAGTGTATCACCAAACTTCTCAAATTAGTCGAAGGGGCTTCCGTTGTGATAATAGCGTTCTCGAAACAATCAGAGTGATGGTCCAAATTAGCGTGGAATGACTTAGGCGATGAGAGTTTAATAACTCTTATAAGGTAATTAGAAATAACCCCAGAAATTTAGGCAGACCATTTACTTATCCGAAAAATACTGCTGACAGTGACGTGAATTTGATACGCGCCGATTACTGTATAGTAATGGTTGCATAAGTAGGAGTAACTCAATAAATTCCTCAAGCGCCCCCAATTCCAATGTAGAAAGGTGAGTTGCGTACTACTCAAGTTTGTATAAATTCAATGATAAACGCGTTCAATTCGAGCGGTCCGTGAGTGCACTTGGGGCTGAGGAAAGTAGCGCGATGAGTTGCAACAAATTTCGTTGAAAAGGATAAGACAGAGTGGGAACCGTGAAGGGAGTCACCGGATGCCCAGCGTGTGGTTGCACAGTTGGGTGTAATGATTGGTACGAAGTGAGCTAACTTGACATAGAATTGTGGCTAAAACCATCCCCACGGGTTCATAACCCCGTTACAATTATACTATGGTACATAGTCGGTTTTAATAAATACTTATTATATACACCACATTTCGTATCTATAAGGCAAAAAGGAAATCGTTGGTGTTTTTCCAGGACGGGCCTGAGGTTTTATCGAATTAGGCGCAGTCGCTGTCACGTCCTTAGGCATCTGACTGACTTCACCATGGTTGAAGAGGGTCAAGTGTACTTCTTAGGTTTGTGAACTTGTTCTAGTTCCGCTCAGGTTAACATCCATTCATGTTGGTCGACATGTGCGACCTCTCCTTTGATTCAAATAGACGAAAATTCCTTACGATTCGATCTCGGCTCTCGTTCTTCACATAGACATTCCACAACGATCCCTAAATTACTAGTTGTCCACTGCGAGTCAAGATAGAATCTGACAAAAGGGCTGTTGTGCTCTGGAGAGATTAGATGACGGACTGAAAGCCAAATTCAACGACAGTAGCTCTCAATAGTCGAGTCAGAGAGAGCGATACTGCCGTTTCGACATTGTTTCACTGAGTGTGGTCTTACAAAGGGCGAATACCGCCGCTAATTCACGGACTGCTGCTCTGTCATGTCGGAATGTTTACGTGGTTGTAGCTAAGACTACACGCCGTTTATTAATTAATTCGCTCGTTGAGATTGATATCGTGAGGGGCTCTAGGATTTGTGGTCTCCAGATGTTCACTACTTGGTTGCTAAGTTTGAGTTGTTGACTTTGTAAAAACGCTGAAAATTATTACACAATTATTCTCTGGAACAGCTTAACCTAGTTTCACACCCCCTGAGAACCATCCTATTCGACTCAACGTGGAAAAATACCAGCGATTCATACGAATCATGACCTAACTACTATGAAACGACGAATTACTAGACTTTGGCTCACTATAATTGCTGTAATTTCACTGTTTCCGATCTATACGCAGTTGTCCTCGTCTGAAACCGCCAAATGGATTCTAACGGCGTTCGAGGCACTTCTTTCGCCAAAGGCAAATAAATATACTGTTCGCGCCGAACTCTTTCATCTCTACTTCCTACAGCCAAAGGAAGCAAACAAATGTCGATGTAGTTTAGGGTTCCTATATGTAATGAGCCTATTTTCTTTGTTTGCTTAATCACGGATCTCGACAACATCTAAACAATCGAATAAACTTCTCTTAGAAAGTTCGACGATTGAAGAATTGAGACTCAATTAAAATGTTCATTTAATGTTTAAAATAAATCATTCGTAGTAAGTAGTTTACAATTAATCCAATGTCACCCTTTTCGAATTTGCAAATTAATATAAATTAAATGTAACCGCGTGGAACGTAGGTAAACACTTACTGGACGCTGCTGTAGTTATTAAACGTGTACATACTATTGAGATTGTCTTTGAATTGTGTCGAGCCAGTTATGTGAACGGAAGGAAAATTAGGAACTACCGGAATTCATTCTGGCGTTAGGAGCTACTGTGACCCGTCAAAACAGGGTTACCTACACTATTCTACGCTTAATTGTTTTTTTCCTTGCTTGCAAGAATATTTATGCCGAATAAGGATGGTAATAAATAGCTTTTGCCTTGGCTCACTAGAACATAGTCTTCGTTAAATTCCCCTAGGCGTCGATTCATTTTGGCACTTCTCCCACACGGAATGGTAAGAATAAAATATAAATGTTAAGAATAAAGCAACATTATCTATTGAATAGATTGGCTGATTGAGAGCTTTGAATAACCTCATATAACTTTCCCTGTGAACATTTGGCATATTTTAGTGCCCTAGCTACTCATTCCAATGTCTTTTTCATTCAGGTCAATGTTGCTCCTTCTTATTTCAAGACTTTAATTATTTGAGACTGTTCTCACCAGAAATTAAATCAAAATAGGTCGTTTTTGGGAAAGACAATTTGTTGTTTTGATTACTATGATTACTATAGTTAGTTATAAACAGATTTTGTCCTGGTTTTCATATTGACCTGCAGGTTATCTATCGAATTTGTGCTGAATTCAGCCGTTCTCACGTATTCTGATGTTTATCCCACTCTCAACCATTTGAAGGGTAAAGCTGCGTAGTGAGGTAGGATGGAGGATGGCTTCACTTTGTAGTCAGGGGTCCAGAATCCGACCGCTGTACTCCCTGCGTGTCTGCGAGAGCGTGGCTTACACTTATTCCTTTTACACGACAATGTGAACCCCCTACCTTGAGCTCAGTTCCTAATATTTCAGTAGAAACCTCCGTGGACAATTTGAATGGAGATTGAAAGGCAGCGCGATGGATGGGGATGTGAACGAGTGAAAGGCACGTTACAAATTGTTGCAAATCTCTCTCTCTCTCTCTCTCTCTCTCTCTCTCTCTCTCTCTCTCTCTCTCTCTCTCTCTCTCTCTCTCTCTCTCTCTCTCTCTCTCTCTCTCTCTCTCTCTCTCTCTCTCTCTCTCTCTGAAACGTTCTGATTAGCATCATCAATTGGTGGTGGAAGCTTCAACATCACCCCCACCCCACTCCTTCGTCCCCATCCAATAACACGTCTCTCGTTTCCAATGTGCCCAGAAGGAATTTATTTTGTTCAGTACACAACGAGCCGACGACAAGCTGAGGTCGACATCAAATTTAAACTTCCCCCGTGCTCATCAACTTGCGGCTTCGGAGCCTATTCACGAGCAGAGCTCTGGTGAAACGGGCCCGGTGCCTACCCCCGCGAAACTATCCAAATCCCCGCTCAAGGGGAGTCGATCAACTGAGTGCAAAGTGAGCAATATTAATCCACTGGATGGGAAGTGGTTGGCTGACGAGGGGCGCTCGAGGGTCGGCGAGGCGTTTGATTAATGGAAGTAAACAAACCCAGACCTCCATCGTTCGCCCGTTGGCAGGAGTCCTATGAAAGTGGTTCAGCAACTCATTGAGAAGAAGGGCAACCGAGGTATGTCCCACGAAATACCGGAAATCCGCGTGTAGCAGATTAGACGGCTTAAATCAGCCTCGCCAGCTAAGTCGATATAAGTAGCGATATATTGCATGACGGGGGATCTACTATTCAATATGTAGAGCAGTGGAGCGAACCTTCTTGTCATAAAGCCACAGAACCATTTCACATCTTCGTTCACTCTCATCGCGTTATAGCCCACTCGAGGAAAGATGAGGACTGTGCCGGCATCTACTTGGTATGTACGCGCTTCAAACGTTTATACTGCGACATTGCAAGTATTGTAACTGCTATTACTTTCCGCTACCCGAAGGGAAGGAAAGTATAGTAATCGGCCCAAAAAAAAAATTTGGGTTTTCTTCAGATCTTTACGTTTCAGACCCTACTGAGTCTGAAAAACCTAATTTCGGCGCGTGGTCCGTGTGTGTGTGTGTGTGTGTGTGTGTGTGTGTGTGTGTGTGTATGCGTTATACATAACTTGCGTGGGATGCGTTATACATAACTTGTATGTATGTGTGTGTCTGTAGTTCGATTTGCGGGAGAACGGCTGATCCGATTGAGCTGCTTCTTTTTTTGTTTTGTTCGTTATTTTCTGTTGACACCAAAATAAGGTTATGGACGATTTCGGCCGATGGGAAGGGGGGGTGGGGGACAAAAATGTACCAAAAACTAGGGTTTTTCGTATTTTTCTCGAAAACGGCTCTAACGATTTTGATTAAACTTTCAAATTATCTTTTCCTAATCAATACCTAACTTTTCTTCTCCATACATATCTCCATGAAAATACGGTGAACGGAGATATGGGCCCCTGAAGCAAAAATAGGTTTTTTACGCTTTTTGGCAAAACGGCTTCAGCGATTTCCACCAAACTCACAGGATGTTTTCAAATAGTTGATACCTACATATTCTTCTCAATAAATGTTCCTGTGACGGTCCATTGAACAGAGATAAAAATCAAAATGTGTCAAAAATAACGTTTTTTCGAACATTTCCGTAAATTCCAGGGTAACGTCTTTACCAGGTGTGATAAATCCTAATGGAGTGTCTTTTAGTCACCCATACCAACATTTCGTTCTCTATATATATTTCTGTATATATATATGTTGAACGGAGATATAAGCCAAGTTAACTCATAAAAGGAGATTTGTCGAATATTAATTTATCGGTATTCCAATTTTCTCAAAAACGGCTCAAACGATTTCGATCAAACTTTCGGAGTACACTCAGCTAACTAGGCCCTACATTTTGCTCTACATAAATGTTCCTGTAAACATGCGTTGAACGAAGATATAGCACCCGCCTATGTAGGTGGTGTTCGAACTTAAAGGGGTGGCGGAAAGTTGTGTGTTGCTACGCACCAGATATTCATATTTAGAGCTATCTCACTAGCTTGCGGGGGTGGCAACTCAGTTTTCACAACTACGGGCTCTTTACTAACATAGCACTACTACGGGCTCTGCTACCCCGGTTCTTCTGGTCTCAACTATTTCCAGGCAGATGAACACGATGTTATGGGATGGTCAATCTCAAACCATCATTTTGGTCAACGTTTTCAACCTCACCCCAATCGACGAATGGTAACAAGGGGGAATTCGATCATCATGAGAAAAAGATTGCCCGAACTACTCGCCGGCAAGAGGTACGAGTAAGGTCAATATCGAGCTCATGGGCGGAGTTTCCAACCGAAATCCACCCTTCCGGACAAAAACTGGACGACCAGGATATTGAAACAACCGATATGACTCCTTCGCGACTCGTTCTGACAAATACGAACAAAACAATAAGCGGAGATGACAGTTGATTTAGGTTTGGGGGGTGGACAGGGGCAGGAAACGCTCTGACCCTCGGGGGACCGTACTTTATTTCCTCCATCGCATCGGCAATGCCGTCACCCATTTTCTGTTAGTCCTCCCTTGGGATCACCATAATCCCAATTCCCTTCGTTATTCCTTCAAACGCGTACGGCAGTATACACTTTTAATAGTTAGCTGCGAGCTTTTTCACACTTCAGCCTCGTTATTTTGAAAATGTAGGTGCCACCTCACACTCACTGATCCTGTGGACCACTTCGTTAGTACCCATCACCTGCCGGATTACTGCAACTGTTGATAAGCGTTTCTGCATCCAAGAAACACCATGCAGATTCCCCGGGAATTTCACTATTGAAGCGGAAAGTGGCGTAGTTGCCATGGTCAAAGAGACGTGACACGTAGGATTTTTCACTCAAAATCCGTGAACATTTAAGGAAGGTCATAGACTTTATTCTGTATCTCTTGCGCCATCAACTCAGAGGAAACATGAAAGAGCTGTTCATCGTAGTAGTTCTTAAAGCAGTTAGCGATGGGTGTTGGAAGAGCAATCAAACTTTCCAGATCTGACTGCTCATGAACAAGGTTGTACCTCCTCCGCCTAGTTTGTGAAGAAGGTGCTTGCTAAATAAAACTTGGTCATAGTAGTAGTAGTAGTAGTAGTAGTAGTAAATACCTTTATTGAAAAAAATTCTCTAACAGGATTAACACATGTAAAAAATATGCTGTAAGCTTATTAACAAACAATCTCTTTACAAAGGTTTGGAGACTGGCATGGCCATCAGGCCGTCAGCCAGGGGTCACTCTCACTTGATTAGTATCTCGCTGCTCTTGGAAAAGTTTACGACATATAACTCTCAACTAATTTCTTTATAAAATCTATGGTACTTGTCATACAGTTTTCATAGCAACAATTGATAACAATAATTATTAATAACAAACAAAACAAAGACGACGAATCACTGGTCACATTCATACAGTTTAATTTTAATTTTATATATATTTAACGATTATTTTATAAATTTAGCGATTAATTTATTAATTTAACGATTAATAACAGACAAAAAGACAGCAAATCTCTGGTAACATTCGTACACTTTATTTAATTTTAATTTTATATATATTTAACGATTATTTTATAAATTTAACGATTAATTTATTAATTTAACGTTTAATAACAAACAAAGAAGACAGCAAATCACTGGTAACATTCGTACAGCTTATTGAATTTTAATTTTATATATATTTAACGATTAATTATAATTGAACTCACGCACCAGTTCACTCCTGTACCTCCATGCCATCTTGGAGTAGAGAGTTAGGCTTGACCATCTTTCGCAGTCATTCAGCAGGTTGATGAAGTCTGCTTCAGACAGCGTGCAGCATCCCAAGCACTTTTTCCGAAACTCCTTCAACATGCACGAATCGGTCGAGCCATTTATTTTTTAAGATGCCACAGAAAATTCCTCCACTGGCCCTTCCAAAAGTAGCACGCTTCGTGGCACCAATCCTAAACAGCCTGTGCTTAGGAAAAACACTATCGTACTGCGGGTAACTATCTTCCATTACATGTGTTTCCAAAAGAAAGAAAATGTCGAAGTTTTTCACAAAAGACCAAAATTGAGGGATGAGTTTCTTCCCAGCCAAACCGTTGACATTGTATGATAGGACACCAATGGCCCTCGATGAAGACTTCCCAACGCCTGACAGTGTCGACTCTAGTCAATCTGCCCTTGCATTTCCTTGCCCAGCATTAGATACCTCCCGCAGTGCGCCGTTGATCTGCTCTATGCTCATCCGTGTGACGTCGCACAGCGCCGCAAAACCCGAAGTTTTATCGCACGTCAAGCCCTCCGAGGCGTCCCAATCGAACTCGAACCCGCGCCACTCCAGTCCGCCTAACACCAATCGGACACGGTCCGAGCTACCCCCCGACCGCCTGACGAGGCTCCGCAACTTCAAAAGCTTCGACCGCTTCGCGCGCGCCTTCTCTGGATAGTCCTGGTCCACACTTATCCCCGGGGTACCCTTCAATTTCTTAGTCTGTTGAAGGATTTTCCACTTGTCCTCGCCTCTCAAGAATGACACGATTATCATATTTCTCCTATTCTCCGTTTTTCCGCTAGCAAAAGGAACAGAGAAAGATTCCAGGGGTATCTGTGCTCCAAGCGAGTCTCTAAAAAAAACCACCAGGTCTTCCCCCGAGGGCACCAGGCCTTTGGTCTCAATTCCTCTAATTATTAGATTATTTTTCTTCCTCGTCGGTCCAGTTCATCCAATCTATCAGATAGAGTATTGTGGTCCCTGGTTAGCGTCTCAAGCTGCGTGTTAATTTTTTTCGTAATCCCTTTAAGATCATTTACTTGAACATTAATAGACCGTATATCATTCCGTATCGTTTCTATGTCCTCTTTCGAGGCCAGGTTGACCATTTTATCTATGAGGTCACTCTATTTCCTCCTTTGATGGTAAAAGTGAAATTTTCTGATCTATCAGTTTGCTCAGTTCCTGCAGTAGGTTTTTACTGTCACTCATTTCGCTGCTTTTTGACTGACTTTCTTCTCTAATGATCTTCACGTTTCCTCGCAGCCGGCGGGAGTTGGGCACAGATGATATTTCCTCTCTGAAAAAGCTAGGAATTTTTTTCTGCCCCGACATAAGCGAGCGACAAGCCGTGACAGCCAACTGGCTCGCGGAATCAGACAGACGTGCGAAATGAACTAAATAAGTGAGGCAACACGGCGGGGGGACACGCGTGGAGGGGGCCGGCCCAGCGAACCGGAGATAACGCGATCGGGGGAAACCGGAGGCGATCGGGCGGAATCGGACCTGTCCAAGGTCAAACTACCGTCCGTCGGACAGCGAATCTCGGTCCGTCCGACCAACAATCGGAAAATAATTCGATGATTTGATATCAAAACTATCAGAAATCGCTAAAAGTGCTTGATTGGTGATGTATGGTTCCGCTGTACTTACTATATGTAGAAACGTGTACACAGTTTCAGGCCCGGAAAGCGTCTTTTACCGTATGAAACACTACTAATTATGACAGAGCGATGCGTACTCGATGACAGCTCGAACGTGACTTCGAGCCGAAACTTGGTCATAGTTGACCGCCTGCTTGGCCATCCGATCGGACAAAGCCCATAGTTGTTATGAGCATAAAATGATTTAAAAAGATGACATTTCGGCAGTTTTGTCGCAAATACGCCGTGTTTGGTGTCGTTTTCTTTGTATTTTTAGGTGCTGGGTCGAATTCTCAGGGGAGTACCACTGCTCTAGACCGAAAATAGTGAAATCACAGTAATTATAGTGAGCCAATGTCTACTAATTGAAAGAACCCGCGGGACAATAACTACAGCGAAAGTAATCATTTCATCATGTGTACTCCCGTCTCATTAAAACCACCTGCTCGACTTACGTCATGCCAATTGCCTACAGGTGCGTATGGGGCCTGAAATATTTGGTTTTCGTTGTTCCAGTCTTGTTTCGTATGCTTAATTGGTATTTGTCGATGCTGAATCGAATGGAATGGGTCTCAGAGGCATGAGACTACGCCAAGCCGTATAAGAAAATAATAAAACGTTGTATGATAATTTGCAGCGTTGTGTTCTGTTAATTGCGTCCTAAGAATCGCAGTCTTTTGTACCCTCCATTGCTTGCTGCACTAGTCAATAAAGGACTGAATGGAAGCGAAATGGAATATAAGGGTATAAGGCCAATCCCAACTCCACCACATTACCTTGCACAGGCAGTAGAGGTACTACCTCCACAGGTCTGGATCCGGTGGACGCTAAGCCAGTGCCCGTGCTTCCGCATGCTGTATAATATTCACAAACGACTGACATAACCCACTTGATGGATCGCTAAATTCCTGTTTAAATGTCCGGGAACGGTCAACATGAGAAAAAAACAGACCTGTGAGCAGCACTGTTTGCTCTGTGTGTTCGGTACACGAGATCGTTTTGTTGCAGTCGTCGAACTAACGAGAAACAATCAAATCCTCTCGTACATTTGTACAAATCGTTCGTTCATTGGAAACCCCGCAGATTTGGTGTAGTTACGTAGTTGTAGAGATTAGGTAATCGTTGTAAGACGATTAAAGACGTTCAATAATTCTTTACTCTTGACCGGTCAGTCGTAAGGAAGAGCAAAGATAGATGCTATTCAAAATGTGAGTTTATTTCGAAATACAACGAGGGAGAAAATCATTTTCAAGTTTCTGTTGGGTTATTAATAAACTAAGAGAGCATCTTGACGGAGCAGACTGGAAGGATTGAAAGTATCATGAATTAGAAACGAAACCTTTCTTCGTTCCAACAACCTTCGAGAGAGCGTTGAAATTTATTTAACTCAATATAAAAGTTGAAGTTGGCGTCGAATCAAAACGGAGTTGAGACAAACAACGTCACAAAATAAAGTCGGGTTTTGTTCGAAGGAGGTTAAAGCCGAAGGAAGCGGAGCGAGAGGACTGAGAAGATAAGGTGGAGGATAATACCTATCAGAGCCGAAGCTGGTCGAGGTGGTGGTGACTGAGTAAAAGCTTAGCTCGTCGTGAATTGGAAGGGTTTCAGCGAAGGTGCAGGTCAGTGTGGAAGTTTACCGTTTGCAGGGTTAGCTTTCGTCTCTCAGGCCTATATCCACTTGACTTACATGAGCTAGAAACTCCCTCCTTCGTCCGCTCCATCACAACTTCCCCCTCCTCTTCATCTTCCTTTTTTTCCATACTTTGCCGGCTTCGTTGCCTCCGTTTGCCAAAAAGGCTCCTAATTGATTGTACACGAGAAAATTGAGGCAGTCGCTGGCACCGAAAAGCAAACCCTTTCAAATGCCCATCCTTTTTTTTCCGTCGTCCAAACTTCCCTTTTTCCAAACCCATTTTGAAAGGACTCACCGAGCAAAACCGTCAAATGCTTCGTTGATAGTGAACAAATCACATTAGAGACCGCTTCGACCCATCAGTTGTATGAGTTATACGCTGTATTACTTTCAGCTCAAAAGTTGACGATAGTTAAACCCATACTACGAAGTAAATCTGGAGAAGCTCGTGGTAAAACGTTTCTCAGATATGAACTCGTTGGATTTTGAGTTATACGTGCATACTGCTTGATTTAGTGTGTTTTTCTTACTTATGCGACGACCTTTATACATTGGCTTCTCGACGATTGATGTTCCCGAATTATGAAAGAAACGCCGTGAAAACATCGGGTGCCTACCATCACTAAACATTCCTCAGCCCCATGTACATTCAGCTATATTTGAGGTTTTAGTTTGTACTTCGTTTGAATATGGTCTCTTCACAGTACACCTAGAAACTGATAGCCCTTTAATTTCCATAATTTAGTGGACTTTTGTTACTTGTGCCAAGACCTGTATTGAAAACCCAAAGTTTGGGTAATTGATGAGACTGGATGGTTTGTGTTTGAAGTTTCGGAATGATACCTGGTGTGATGGGGGGGGGGGAGCAATTGTCATGTGATTTCTTTGTCATTAGTACTATTCTCTTACTATCACGGGGATACGCCTTAATGATGGAGTAATCTCTCTAATTTACTATTTATAAAATGCAAAAGCCATACGCGGGATGAATAATTACTGTTCCTGTTTGATTGCGTTTATAAAGATATAAGTATTTGCCCCTTGAAAATAGGTATGACTTATGAAGTGCACAGTAGATAGGTAATTGATAACTAGAAGACTATAGTATAAAACTAACCTGTAACATGTAATTATGTCCGAGTAAGAATCAAATGAAAATGACACTGAAGAATTGGGCAGTCGAACGGAAAGTGAGATTGAAGAATGGTAGGGGGAATAGAGCGACTTTGGCGCAGGGGCCAGTGGAGATAACCTGACAGGGAGGATAGCCTTAATGAAACTTCCCCTTTTTAGGAGAGAAAGCCGTGGTGGTAACTTTATTGACAATATACCAGCCATAGGGGACGGATTCACCAAAGAGATACGTAAACTTGTTCATACGTTATAATAAATTCCCACATTTCAGAAATCCTCATGCGAAAAGTTGTTAGAAAAGCCTCCTGACAATTCCGTGATTTGAACTCACGTCAGTGGCGTGTGGGACACGCAGGCTACCCACTAGACCACATGAATACGAATACAAACACGAAAGATTTATTGACAGGAATTGTGTACAAAACTATTAAATAGTTTGAATGGGGAATGGGTAAAGGATGGGGCTGCATCAATTGATCTTACGTGTAAATTACTACACTTGCACCACCCCTTCACATGGGTGAACCCAAAATATTATTGTATAACCGCACAGCTCCCGCGATATTGTGTTGCTTTCCTCATACGCATTGGCGATAGATTTCACCGTGAGCAGCGTACTCGAATCGAAACTCGTATTGAATAATCCACGCAGACTGCACGTCTGTGACGATTCAATCGAGCTGCATCTCAAATCAATCGGGAATCGGGGAACCAGAGGAGAAGTCTTCACTTGCCTCTATGTAGACTTCAGTATAGTTTCTAGCGTTGATGAGAGAAGCTGTCGTCTTGGTCGTCGTAAAGAGAAGTTTCTTAAAGGGTATCCTAACTGCCAGGTTATTCCCACTAGCATCTGCACTAAATTCGCTCTGTTCCCTCTACTATGGTAGATTGCTGGGTGCATGGTGTCCGCCACTTACGAGATGTTCAAAATTTCAATTTAGCTCAGCTCAAGCTGATTTGAGTTGAGGGCACTGACACTCGGCCAATGTCCTTAACCCTTAATTGAGATCCGAGGATGAGCTGATCTGGCCTGTTGGGCTTTCTCAGCTTTCATAATTCTGAACGTGAAGGTGTTGGTATTTCCGTAACAGTTTGTGTCAATGTTTAGTGGGTATTTCCTTTTCCCTCATCTCGCTTCTCGCCCTTTACTGCAGTCAACTCTTTTTGGCCTCTTTGCCATTGAAATCAGACAGTTGAACACACTTTAAGTCCCCAGTCCTTGCTCACGTTAGTTCAACGATCCAGACATGTTCTGGATACTGCCGTATGTTCAAAAGTAAATGAAAACATTGAACTCGATACAGTTCTTTCTCACTGGGCTCATTCATTGGCCTATTCCTTGCCTGTTCTGAATTTCGTATCTCGCTCTCACCCCCCCCCCTTCGGTACTCTCCTACATACTCGTACAGCCTTACTCTTCTTCCCGTTCTCTGTTTATTCGCACCCAGCAAATAGTATTGTTGTAATGGGATGGGGAGGGGGGATGCACACAGAAAGGATGCAGAGAGGCAGTACAATCGTTCCAGTGTCTTCATCAAATGTTACTGGGGTTCCACCATTGACTAGCGACATACGTTATGAATTCGTTGTTCTTCACTTAGTGCAGCTCGCCAAATGATGTCTAACATTCTAGAAAATTAGTAGTTTCAGGTTTTTGTCGGTTCCTGGCAAAGAAGGAATTATTTGTCCGTGTATATCAACCTTAATGAACTCCTGCGACAATCCATGGGTTACTTTCGAAGGTTCCATTATCCTTGAGACCTCCCTCCTCTCCAAGGCTCCTGAAACGATTGTCTTTCGAAGGGAACGTGCGAAAAAAGCGATATTTCCTCAAGAATTGATCATGTTTCTTCGCCTTGTTTGCTTCGGCCGCCCGCTCGAGTGCTTTTATTAACTGGAGCACTTCTACTTTCTCTTCCATCGAACCCTAATAAAATTCCTCATCAAATGGCACATCCTAATTGGGGAGAGGGAGTGAACATAAAATGGATAACGTTCACTAAGGAAAAAAAAAACGTATCTTCCACTGACTCATTTTTTTCATGACCTATAAAAAGGTGTGCGATTTTCCAAACTTTTCCCGTTGATTACACTTTTACGCTTCTGGCCGTATAAAAAAAGGGCAGACAGTGAGAAAAAATCGGTCCCTCGTAGCGCGTTTTGATGTTTAGGTATATCGTTTCCGTTCAGTGAAGGTTTCGCAGAATTTTTATAAGTTCAGCGTTATATTTGATTTGCCGTTCGCAGAATTTTCCTTTGACGAAAAGTCGACAAGCGAAGCGAATGAATGTTAACGAATTCGGAGATGCCCTTTCCCTCGCGAATGGCTGTTGGCGCCTGTCACTTGCAATTGCAAAATAAATATGAGCAACATCGACTCCCTCGCTCCTTTCATCGTCAGTGGTGACTATCGATCGCGTCACTCGTGTGAATATTTTTAGACACAGTCGTTAACCGAAGCGTTTATCTCGTCAGCCATTTACAAACTGTTGCGATGATTGTTCACGCTCACGCTCAGACATGATTTGATAACATTAGAAAATCTAACTTTGAGCTAACGAAATTGGTTTACGATTATTGCTGTATTTTCTCTTACACAATCGAACTGATTTTGATATTTTCTGGATTGAGAGTGTAGTTAAGTCTGTTTTACAGTCGACGTGCCCGGCGTCTTGAACAGTCCTCGTTGAGGGTTGCGAAGGAAGACTGGAGGAGTTGACGTTGAGTTCTTGAAGATTGGAGGAAAGCCTCTACTATAAAGACTGTGGAGAAGTGTCGTCTAATGGTCGAAACTAAAACACCCTGGGCAAGCACAAGGAAGGTGCTTATGAGCATTGTACACTATTGTCTTATGTGGAACGGAGGTCTGGGCAGCCCTGATATACTGAGCAGGGGTACTGGGTAGGTGCGCCCTCTTCATTGCTTGCTCGTGCCACTCGAAAGCAGTGTTGGCTGAGTTTTTTCCCAATCCACCTTTCTAGCACCCGACAGGGAACAGCTGTCGCTATCAGGCGGCTACCATAAGAAAAGAAAGAGATGGCGCTCCTTGAGAGGTTGTAAAACGAGGGGGATCCTGACCAGAAGGAGCAGTCTACCAGCATGTGGTCCTTGGCTGGGCAAAGCCACACTTGAGCGTCACTGACGGGATATCAATAATTTGGCGTGTACCTGCACGGAGGGTTACCCTGCAAGCTCAGACTGCAGGACAATAGTGGATGATGCTCCCCATGCTACAGGCGAACGAAAAGAACAGTCACACATGGTAGAAGTTAAACTTTAACGTGCAAAACCGAATCACAACGGACAAGTGCAAAAACGAATCGCAACAGACAGATGGAAAAACGAATCACAACGGACAAGTGCAAAAACGAATCACAACAGACAAGCAGAAAAACGAATCGCAACAGACAAGTGCAAAAACGAATTGCAACGGACAAGTGCAAAAACGAATCACAACGGACAAGTGCAAAAAAAAATCGCAACGGACAAGTGCAAAAACGAATCGCAACAGACAAGTGGAAAACCGAATCGCAACGGACAAATGGAAAAACGAATCGCAACAGACAAGTGGAAAACCGAATCGCAACGAACAAATGGAAAAACGAATCACAATGGACAAGTGCAAAAACGAATCGGAACAGACAAGTGGAAAAACGAATCACAACGGACAAGTGCAAAAACGAATCACAACGGACAAGTGCAAAAACGAATCGCAACGGACAAGTGCAAAAACGAATCGCAACCTACAAGTCGAAAACCGAATCGCAACGGGCAAATGGAAAAACGAATCACAACGGACAAGTGCAAAAACGAATCGGAACATACAAGTGCAAAAACGAATCACAACGGACAAGTGGAAAAACAACGGAAAAGTGGAAAAACGCATCGCAAAAAAATTTTTACTGGGAGTTTTACGGGCAGATTCTTAATGTACTTGTCGAATTTGAAAACCTGCCGTTGTGATTCGTTTTTCCACTTGTCCATTGCGATTCGGTTTTGCACGTTAAAGTTTCACTTCTACCATGTGTGACTGTCACACATTTCTTTATTCACAGGTTTACTGCAAATTATGAGTTGGTTAGGATTGGTAAATTGTAATGAATGCATTTTTTATATTATTTAAACATATTTTATTTTATTAAACAAGAAAACAGAATTCAATCCGGAAAAAAAAATCTAAGTCACTGATGTAAGCTGGTATATATTTCCGTTAATGGACAGCTACAGAAATAGTTGCCGGGTAACAAAATGACGGTGAATGTTATTGGAGGAATACGGCCGGTCGATCATATTCAGACTTACACTTGTTTAAATGTTCAAACAAAGAATAGTTCAAGGAAAAAATGACATTAACGGCACGCGGTGTTCACAGGTGGTCACCTATTCAAGTTCTAACCACGCCCCACGTTGCTCAACTTCGGTGATCGGACGAAAACCAGTATGTTTGTCTTGCCCTACCACGTGAGCGGTAACAGGTTCTCGTGACTCGAGCATCGTAAGTCCCCCCAGTCTATATAGAAGTTTCACTTCAAAAACAATACACTTGTCGTCGTAGTCGTAGAGTAGCGGCTGAAATCTGACTCCAAGGTCCCGACCTGCCCAACATGTCAGCGCTTAGCAATGATGCGATTTGGCGAAATTCCCGTGTTACGGTAACACTCCAAATTGAGTTGCTGCGCTGAGCGATTCTAATCGTCTTCCTCGCTAAAGGGGTATTTTGTGGGACTGAACCGCTACTCTGACATCTTGTCCAGAGTGTTCGAGAGCTGTAGAGTTTCAAGCGATAAAACGTGATGTTTCAACTTGCAGGGCGGAAGAGCTGGCGAGGAAAGAGATAGTTACTGGAGATTACACCGGTAGAAAATAAAAACCCGAGAGAGAGAGAGAAAATAACCCTTTCGACTATTATTCTAAACAGTCTTTCTGACCGTGTGCTGCGTATCATCGAATTTACGGGGGCATGGGGAAGTCTGTGTTGTGTACCACCTGTTCTCTCTTTTGTTTCACGATAAATCAATAACTAGCTGCTCGTCTTTAAAATCAGATAACGCTTGCAAAGCGTCCCAGTTTAAACCCTCGTCGTGTTTTGTCAAATCTACAGCCCGAGCATGAACTCGGTTCGAGTTGAGGAAGGCCCATGCACTAACATCATTAGCGAAGCCTCAATTCGATGGTAATGTCGTTATTAATGTTGGCCGCTAGGAACGCGAGGAAGTCTCCGAAGAAGAGATGCGCCCATTACTATTCTCCCGTAATGTATACCGAGGGTAGTGGTAACCTGGCTGATACTACAGGGAATAAACACTATTAGTAATAACAAGTTCCTCGACCGCGGTGGAAGGAATGCAAATCCAACCCTCTTGGATATGGTAATTTGGAGCGAAGCTAGTGTGCGATTAAAGGGGGAGAACTTTGTTGACTTCAACTCTGAATTCTCTGCCGGTCCATTATCCTGAGTAGTTCGGTTTAAATTCACAGTCAGGTAAATCTCTAAATCTTGGTTTTCCTCTCGCTGAAGAGGATCCGAGAAACTTTCAGCCAATTTTCTTCGAAAAAATTAAGTTATTAAAACCACTACGTGCGAATGTTCCAATGGTTCCATTCTAAAACCGTGTCTGCACCCCGTCGAATTTTCTTGTGTACACTATCATACTGTACCGCTCTTTTTGAGCCTATTCGTTATGTTTCCCATCTTGAGATGCAAGTTTTCTTAGAAAGAGGCCCCCCAATCAGTCGTTAGCAAGGGTGCAAGCCTTTAGCAGCTACCCCTCCTCCAACGGTGTGTTTTCTGGCGCTCATTATCATCTGGAGATGTTACCTCTCGATAAGCCATCGACAGTGCTTGAGGAAATAGTTGGACTATCCTTTACTTGTGTAGAAAAACAAGGTTGTAGACTATTCTTTCGTTTGTTGGGTTTGATGTTGAAAGGTACCTACCAAACATTTGTTCGGTATTTGTTGTTCATGATATTTTTTTCATTTATTCAGTTTATTTGCTCATATGCAGTTTATTTGTACATTGAGTCGTTTTATTCGTTTACTTGTTTATTTTTTTCAGAAATGGGTGATCTCTCGTGATATTTGACCCTAACCTTGGTTACCAAAATACGAGAACTGAAGTGTGGAGAGAGATATGAGTGTGGCCGTAGAGTTGAGAGAGGAGTGTGTGTAGTGCGAACTGGGAAATGAGTGTGTATTGGATGAGCTGTGTGGAGGGTGATTTAAAGGAAAGAAAGATATGGAAAGTCCAAGAAGGTGAAAATCTGTTGGCGCATAGGAAGTCTTTGTAGGGTCTTCGTCATAATGTCGACTACTCGTTCTTCTGATGGTTCTTCTTCTGATATACTGAACCTTGAGAACGCCTTCCAAAACTTTTTCTCGAATGAAATACCAGACGATTTCCCTCTCAAACCAAAACGCCTAGCGGTTCAATGGCAATGCCAACTAGTAGAATGTTTTCGAAAAAGGCTCTGTAATCCTTTGAAGCTAGATCTCGGTAAACGTCGTTGTTAGATGACGCCATCGCTCGATTGTGAATTAATTGTGACTAAGTGGGAGGGGCCAAAGATATTTGAATTCATAAAGTGGCAAGGCCCTGCAACGTATTTAATTGTCGAAACTTTCAAAGCTTAACATGTTAATTAAACAAAAAAAAGCTGTTGTAAAATACGATCTTAAACGTGTGAAACTTAATGGGAGTATGAACTTTTCAATTTCGTTTCAAACGTTGAGGCTGGCGAGCGCGAAAGAAACCTTTACACAAACGGTGGGTACAGCTTTCGTACAAGTACGCAACCACTAGGAACATTTTATGTCTTTTATTTTTGTTTTTTTGAATGCATTGATAACTACGTTTGATTGTGCTCGTTGATGGTTTCGATATAATGGCCGCGTCAATTGCAATTGACATCATCACTTGGTCACTGAGGTTATTAAAACGTGTGATGTTACCAAGCGTTACATTTTGTAACAGATGTTACCATGCACTTAACCCAACACAAATTTCGTGACGCTTCTCCGTTACATATCCTGCGTCAAATCTCCCGCGTTACATTTTCGAGTTTATGTAGCAAAGTAAAGACATAAAATGTCAAAAATAGGAAAAATGTCTGTCAAGTGTGGTGGAGGTTGAAGGCGATGATTGAAATGCCAATCAAGGAATTGGCTTCGTCGAATTATTAGTTGCTAAAACCGTGTAAATTCCTAGTCGTAGGGGTAGAAAACAAGTTACGTAACGCGCCGCACCAGATATTTTGTACGATCGTTGTCCGAATGTATTACGAGCTCCCAACTTGGCTTTAAGAGTTGTTATCCGATGTGGATTTGAGGTTTTCAAGGTGCCACTTATAAATCCTGACTTGCCGTTACAACATATGTGCCATTACACACGTAACTCTTGATGTATGTCAACTCTCCTGTAAAGCAGAATCGAGTAGTGATGTGATGGAGAGGATTAGGCTGGTGCTCCGTGGTTTTAGTTTTTATATTATTACAATATGTTTTATTTGACGATTCAAAAGTCGACCTTTTAATTATTGAGTCGCCTCAGGACTTCCCTCGAGAAACTCTCTGAACATTGAATCTGAAGGAAGTTATAGTGTGAGCGTGGTTTACTGGCAGGAGATGCTAGAAAATTTATGACGATTTCTGTACAGGATGTAGTACTGTTGTGCGATATAATTGTTGAGTGCTCAAAGGAGAGAGATGAAATTCAGTATGACCATTTGGTGTGTTCCTCGGAATTCCCTGGCCCTTAAAGGCTAAATTATTGTTTCCCCAAACACTTTCGTCCTCAACCCCTTTTTGTTACCTTTGGAAATTCCACATCTTCAATTATTTCCAATTGACAATGGAGTTCCCCATGGTCTGGACATCCCGAAATATCATTTGCTCCTCTCTTTCCATATTCCTCTTCACAACAGACAGCTCCTCCCAAACTCTTTCTCCTACGAAGTCTGGCAGAAGCGGTACAGTCGTCTCCCAATTCTCCCTACAGACACTTGTTTCACCTCTCATCGGCATCTAATCCAGATTTCTCCTTCGTTCCCCGTTTCACGCCCTCAGAGCCCTCCTTGTTCGCGCTTATATACTCAAATCGTATTCTATTCAAGTCACCTCCTCTTTGTACATCTAATTCTTCAAATCCGATGATATACCGAAAGAGCCCAGGGTTAACGCAAGACATTGAGTTTATTGAACTGGTGTGGTCTGAGACGAGAGGTAAGAGCAAGTGTGTAGTGGTCCAATTTTTATGGTTGTGTGTAACGTGAGATCGTGGGAAGTTGGTGGGAGAAGTGTGATGAGGGGAAAATCCAACTACATTCACAGGTTGTAGTTGGAGTTTCCAGCAGTTTCAGTTCAGAGGGCTTCATCGCTTGGACAGCACGGTGCCGAACAACTTAGCTTGAGCTGGGCTCAACGATAACAATGCTATGCTGCGTTAGGATGGATGGACAAGGTAATGTAATGGAAGTAAGAGAGCACGTTTGCTCATCCCAGGCGTTGTCCCTTCAACCCCGTTTAGGGTACATTTAGTACAAGCGTTCAATTCATCAAAGAAAATCAACTGGTGAAATAATTTATTCGTACGAACGCAAAGATATTTTTTTCTGTATTCCTCCAAACCGCACAATAAATCGTTGCTGAAGATCCGCCCAACCCTGATCCTTTCATGAACGAATATTCACGTTCTTTCCCAGCTCTGGTACAACTCACGGATCTGTTAACCGCGAACCCTTCCCCTCTCTTCCGTCGCAGGATGAATATTGTCCCGTCCGCTTCTCTCAAGCGTGGTCAGATTTCAAGGAGCTCAGTGGAGCGCGATGATCGCGGAATATTGGCCCTGTTCCCTATTCACTGCGCGACTCGAGGGGAAAACACAGATAAATTTTCCTCGAGGGAAAGGAAAAACGCTAACCAGCGGAAATTGTATTACTCTTTGAAATGAAAAGTATTTGAAAGAGAGAAGAAATTAAAAAACGAAAAAAAAACGGCGGAAATCCCGAAAGTGTAAAATAAAATGGAAACATAAATGTTCTGCTCTTTTGTTATATTCCGTATTTTTCCGCAGTACGTGAGAGAAGCCCGCGTTTTACGTTGTCAGCTCAACTTGCCATTTGCCAATCGCAAATTTGAATGTTTCTCGCTTCGAATAATGGCGAAGGGAACACGTTTTTAAGCACACTGAATCTAGTTTTATGTCGTTTGAAACGGGTGTGGAAAAATCGTTCAACCGATGGATAAGCGATTGCTCAACGGGATTCCAATATGATTTGCGACACGTTTAGATGGTTACTTACGTACAAAGAGAGAAATAGTCTGCATCTGTGACTGATTGAGAGGACACGGCTGAACTAAATCGGCTATTTCATGTTTGGCCTGCTGGCCACTCACAAGACCGACAAATTACATTGACTATCATAGTGATCAAAACACCGATTTTTTACTAAAGTTAACGTACCTGTTAGGTGAGTCCGTCTCCTCTGGCTTGTGAGTTACTGTGGGCAAGCGCTTTCGATGTAAAGACATCATTGTCTGGCCGTTAAGTCAGTACTGACGATGATGTCTTTACATCGAAAGCGCTTGCCCACAGTAACTCACAAGCCAGAGGAGACGGACTCACCTAACAGGTACGTTAACTTTAGTAATTTGCCTACTGGCGGATATAACCCAATTTCTTTAATACCGATTTTTTACATTTACTATTAATTCTGAATATGACTACGTTTTCGGCCAGGAAAGTTTTTTTACAACCCCTCCCTCAAAATTTGATACTTAATGTTTCAAGACTTCCTATTAGGACTCCATATCTGCAATGTCTGTCTGACGTCCGCACGTTTTGTGCGTTCTTTCGTACAAAAATCCTTCAAAAATGAGTACCAGCGTCACACTAAATTCAGGAACATACTTCTGCTGCTGCTTACTTGCAATGTAAAATGTAAAATTCAAATGAACTCAGTGACAATTAGATGCTGAATCTTTGAAAATCGTTGAACTTACTTAGTACAAAGGAATGTTATTGACGCGTTCCTCAGATTTAATCCGACTCATCTGCTCTGAAATGACAGACTTACGTCTTGCCTTCCGTGAATAGCTTCCCTCATACACATGGCAAAATAGTTACATTACAGTTCATTGCAGTTACGCAAAGTTGATGCTAGTTAGGTGTCGTTGTTACTCAAATTCACGAGACGAATGGCTACGGTCACAAAGCATTCGGGGAAGAGCCAATTCGGTGGTAATAACATTTTAGATCAAACCGTATCGGTTGATAACGCATTTTTAAACATTACAACCGCCCATCGTGTAACTTCGTGACGTTCTTCGATTTCCGTGTCGCCTTACTATTTTAATCGAAGTCAGGGCTAAACAGATCTGACGAGCTTGTTGATTTTCAATCTACAGTGCAGCACTATGTCTACGCATTATATACATCATGACGGACAGTCAGGCTGCACTTGAGGCCCTGGCTTCCTATACCATCACGTCGATGAACGCCTGAATGGCGTGAAGACCTTGGAAAAGGAAAACACATTAACACTGAGTTAGGTGCTTGGTCATGCAGGAATAGAAGGAAACGAGAAGTCGCCTTGCGGGGGATAAACTGGCGAGAAAAGGATTTGCGCTTCGTAGAGATCAAGTGGCTCTCTAGGAGGTTGGTAAATGGGAGGAGAAGTGCAGGGCTGCCTATTGGCGGGATATACCTGGCCAAAGGCAGTCAAGGTTGTTGTCCTCAGCCTGGAGAGAGATAGAAAACAGATGGTATGTGGCCTGTTTACAGGTCACTGTCCACTAAGTTACCACCTGGCCAAGATTGGCAAGTCGGTGGTACAGAATAGCAGATTCTGCGAAGTGGAGCTGGAGACAGGGAGGCATGTAATGTGTACGTGGGAGGGGGTGGCTGCAGCACGCCTCAGAGTGGTTGGGGTTCACCAGCTGTCGCCACAGGAAGTTGCAGGGATGGACCTCAAGGTCGTCTTACGTTTTGTGATGTTTTGTGATGGTGGGGACGTATCTTGGACGCCGCATCAGAGAACACCAGCTCCACATGAGCTGGGGGTGGAACTGGGCGAACATGAGGGGGCTCCACACAATAGGCCCAGTTGTGGCCGCAGTGGAAGCTTTCCCACCAACAAAATTAAAAAAAAAATATCTGGTGCGTTGCAACACACAACTTTCCTTAGCTCTACGCCAATTCACTTTGTACATGGCCTTTGAACTTGGTCAAACAACACGTCACAGCAGCAGGAAACGGTAGCGCCTACAGTTCTGGAATTTATTGTGCTGCTCGTACTCATTCCAGGACCATTAGTGAGAAATTAGTACACAGATAGTTAATGAGGCTGTAAACACAAATTTTTTTGAGAAGGATAGTAATTACTTTTGCAGAGTTATTGGGTAAAAAGTTTAGAACTGGTAGTAAGCGGAACGGCAAAAGTTGAAATTCTTGAATTTCTGGAGCGAGCCCTATGTATCTCATGAGCGTTTTTAAACACTCAATCTTTAGGTATTGGATTGGACTACAATACTAATTTATTTTAACATTCTACAAAAATTCCAACGGAGTTTATAAGGAAAAAACGGCGCTAAAAACGCTTTTCGTCGAAAATTTTGATAATTTATTGTGCTGCTCTCGTCATTTCCCCACGAATGGGAATTGTATGGTATAATTGTCTTATTGAGAGCTATCTACATAAAAAATTTAATCAAAATCGTCTGGGAACTTTGAGAAAAAAAATTTGGTGTTTTGATCACTATGATAACTATAGTTAACTTTCGGTAGATTTTGTCCATACCCTTATTTTGGCGTCCCATGGTAACCTGTAGGCTAGACATCATGTTTCAGCTGATTTGGTACGGTCGTTTTCTCTAACAACCGTGCTAAAACCGATTTCGTCTAAAGTTTTGGTAATTTATTGTGCTGCTCTCGTCATTTTCCCATACATGGGAGTTTTATGGTATAGTTGCCATATTTGGAGCTACCAATATAAAAAATTTAATCAAAATCGTTAGAGCCGTTTTTGAGAAAAAAAAATTGGTGTTTTGATCACACACACAAACACAGACCATTTTCCCAAATAGTGTTTTTCGGACTCAGTGGGGTCTGAAACGTAAAGATCTGAAGAGAACTCAAAATTTTTTTTTCAGCCGATTACATAACTTTCCTTTCTACTTCGTAGAAGGAAAGTAATAAAATTCTTCAAGTTTGATTGACAGTGTTAAGATAGAGGTTAAGGGTTTTCTCTCCCCGGGGTCACGTTGTTCAACCTTCAGTTTCCCTCGAAATGTAAACTCCTGCGTCTTTCTCAGCGAGCCCAAATGGTGTTCACGTGTGCATCCTTTCATTTCGACTGACACACAAACTCGTCAACGGAAGTAGAAGTTGTCAAAGCTCCGAGGTCCAATATTTAACCCGTTTTCATTGAAGTAGCCCGAGTAGTTAAGATTCATTACTCCACCTCCTCCGCCTGAAGCTCCGCTGCCAAGTGTTAGTTAAAGACTTGAGGAGGGAAGATCGCTAAAGTAAATTAGTCGTTCATTACTCAACCCCCTCTCACTTGACTCCTGCAGTTGAGAAAGTGCCGGGCAGCGCCAACGCAGAGTTTTCAACTCGTCTACGCACTTTTCCCCAAATTGATAGGCTGATCTCACTTTACTCTGAAGGTGGCCGTTTTACTTCTGAAACTCGAAGAAATGATGAATTATTATACTTTTAAGGATGACGTATCGTTTTGTTCTACTTGATTTGATAATGTTGAGCTGACATTGGAATTGTTTGTGGCGAGTTGAAAGCGTTTTATGGAAGGTACGAGATGATAAATTGCTAGTGAAGGTAGTGAGTGCGCCTTATAGTAGCTAGTCTCGACCATGTAGGTGGTCTTTACCGGATGTAATACTAGTATCACATTTTCCTCTCAATCGTAATCGTTATTTCGGCTCAGTTCCTTTAACTTTACGCCATTCATTCGATATTGTGTGACCCTCAGTCCGCGGACATTCGTGGATATCTATGGCTTAGCCACTATATCTATTCTTTTTCACTCGTGCATTTGAACGTAACTTCACGTTTTACGTGGAAAGTGGCTGCGCTCAAAGTTTCGAAATTGATTGAAGTGTCTTGACCATGATTGAGAATGTCAGTTCTTTTTCAAGAAGACTCATTTATTTGTATAAATATTGAAGTATACAACTAGTTACACAAATCAGGAAAATGTCACTTCCCTCTGTAAGTTGTGCTGTAGGGAGTCGTACACAATCAGCATCCTTTATCGATAATGTTTGTTATGTACGGATCGATCTATAGGCCAAATTACGTAAGAAAAAAGGTAAATCCAATTAAACGACTCAGGTGGGAGGTAGGTAAAACTGGAACTCATATAAGCTACCCTGTTACAACCCCAATAACATTATCTAATTGGGTAGTTTTAAAATTCCTTTTAAACTCCAAGGTTTTTGAAATACAGTGGAGCTCCTGGGGTAGTGCATCCAGGAAGTTATAAGCCTGTAAGTTCTACAGAAAGGCTTGTGGTCCTCAAGGTCTCGCTTTTCTCCCATCTAAAAATGTAAGGAATCTGCTTCCTAAATCTTTATAGGTTTTAATTTTAGCTATCGTGTCAACGAGCTTTCTCAATCGAAGTACTGCAAACTCCCAAAGAGGGGTTCTGTCGAGTATCTCATCCTTTCCATGGGCAAAACGTTGACTAAGAGCTTCTCAATCAATGCACTGGAAGTTTTTGCGGGTTCGAACGTGATTGTCAGATTAGGGTCACGGTTACTGTTACAGAATTATCGTGTAAACTGTGAGGAATGACGGCATTTCGAATCCGGGAATTTTGGGAATGTGCCAGCATTGGCTTATGAGCTTTATTAACACCTCATCGTGGACTATCCCTCGAACTATTATGATTTGAGCTTAATTTATGAGGAATTAATCGGTTTATTCGTGCTGCTCATTGTGTTAGGTGGAGCTATCCATACCAATAATAAAATGACGGGTACAGAGGAATAACCCCATCATTTCAAAAAAGCTGATTTAGAAAAAAAGTTTGCACGTGAGTAAAATTGCATCCGAAGGGCTTTAAAAATCTGTGAAAAGTCCTAATGTGATCGCAAACCATCTGTCAACACAATCTTGGGAGGAAAAAACATTTTTCCTTCTCCCAAACAACAATTAAAGAAAAAAAATATGTCGAAAGAAACTACTCTTTCAGCACAAAACCTTCCTTGGAATTTGAAAAATTCGATAAGTGTCAAGATTTGTTGTCTATTAGGATTACGGACGTGGAAAATCACCTTTTTGCTTATTTCTCAATTAGTTTTCAAAGCAGCGCAATTTTTGGCAGCGGCAATGTGGACTAAACTCTTGACTCTGCCTCTAAATTTTCGTGAAACCTTTAATCCTACTTTTTCTTTTCATTTCCGTTGCACCATATTTTTGGGCTTCTTCACTCGCGCCACTGAAACCGTTTTCCTTCGAATGAGATACCTAACGACAAAACGAATTTAAACGAACGATGAAGTGAAACAGACTGTGTAGACTAATGTAAACCGCAGATGGGTTAACATGAACCACGCTACCACCAAATCCGGTGCGAAGAACATTTAAACTGCAAGTACGGGGTTCTTCCCCACCACCACGCACAATGATGGGGGTTTCCCTGACACTGACCTTCTTTGAACCCATATTTGACGGCAATGACTGAGGGTTTCACTAAAACTGACTGCATATTCTGATTCCGCGCCTCAACTCCCTTGATATAGCGCTATCAACTACTTTTCGACGACAATGTCAATGATGCGGATTTTTCCTCTGTACCTTTCAAAGGCATTTCCGTCTAAATGTGCCATTGTTTTGAGTGTAGATGTCAGATAAGATGGAGCCTAGTTGTTTGATGAGACGAAGAGTCATGCGAGTCATTTGAGAGGAACGTGCTATGTGTGCGTGTCCACATGGCTCGACGTATCCTTTGCAGAGCCAACCATATCATCGGTATTGTTGTCTGCATCGACTGTAAGAACAATCATTCATACGAAGGTGATGAAGTGGACGGTATATTTCAGAACATAAACGCGAGGTTCTTTAACGGTAAGTCAGATATTCTGAAGGGCCCGTACGCCTTGTCGAGTCTTCTCTAAATCACCTGAACGCGTTACTTCAGGGTTTTCACGCACCTAACATTCCAAATAACAACCCAACAACTCCTCGCTAATTTATAAAGTTACCAGCTCGCGCTTAATAGCCATTAAAACTGTTGCAATTATTTTTCTAGAGTTGGCGGCTTTCCGGCGCCTCCGTAACCGTTAAAAGTTTCAAACAGTGAAAACGAGAGGGAACCGCGTTCGGCAAACAGTTTTGGGGGTTAAATGATGTGAAAAGAGTTGGCGGAGGAGGTGGTGAATAAAATAAGAGTAACCGTTTAGGAGGAAAGGAACTGCGATGATGCCTCGTAAAAATGAATTATTATGGAAACGATATCAAAGAAAAAGAAGGAGGTGAGCCAGAGGAAGGAGTTGGGGGATTTCAATAGTAGTCCATCTTCTTTGAGGTGTAGGTATCAGAACGTACAGGAAAATTTAAAACTGTCACCGATTTGAAGCTCTCCCTTTTTTTATCGAAATTGCCGGTTGAGTATCACCAACGAAGTACACTTGAATACTGACGACCGTCGTGGATAGTTTATCACAACTGCAAGTGACTCAATTTTTATGTTTTAAGAATTCAGCAGGGGCACTCTTTTTTTCTATCCTTAGCAGATTTTAATGGTTGGGGGTGAAAATGATGATTTTAGGATAATTAAGGATTCAAATAGACTGATTAGTGTAGTGGTTGGTATAGTGATCGGTTGCCTTCGTTAAGCAGCGTCAATTATGACTATTGGCGGTTGTTTGATTCCATCTAACGGGATATCGTCCAACCCCTAAAAATGGCATGTAACAATGTCGAATGTAACAATTCTAACTTTATATGTTCACCACCCTCACACCTCTTACGATTTAGACGGTAAGATTCATTCAGCATTGCCAATTTGGCCTGTCGGCAGTTTAATTGGCTTCTTTAGTTGGCTACCTTCAGCAACCTTCTAGTGTAGCACCTCTCACTATTTGGTCGGTTGCTTTGTGACGTACTTGGGGAATTATTTTACTGATTACCCGCGTACAGAACACGAGTGAAAGCCGTATCTGGGCCCAAAAGAAGCGAAGAAATTAAATACACTAAAATTATACTCACTTGATGAAAATAAAAAAATAATGCCTCTCAGGGAAGTGCTAGGAAATGAAATTATAAACCAAATAGGACCCACTTGAATTTAATCAGGAAAAACTTGAAATGAAACGAACTCCTTTTATAATGAAATAAATAACCTATGCTCGGATTGTATTAAATGACAATAAAGGGACAATGGAGAAAATGAAACACCAAGCTCTGATCGCTTACCTTACTTCACACAATCTAAAGGGGAATTTAAACACTGGCTTAAAAAAGGGGAATATTCGTCAGCGATGTCCGTAGCCGTTATGAAAGTGAAATGCGGCTCCTCCGCTAGTATAAACAGCAGCGAACTGCACAGGTGGCGGCAACAGTGTTGCCATCATCGGCACACAGCCTCCACACAGCAGCTTCGATTTGGACTACGGACAACTTACAATCATGTGACAGGGGGTTGGTTAGGCTCCATCTCGCTTGCTATTATCCTCCTACCACTAAAAATATCAACCCTCGTCCATAACAGTTTCGTCTTTAAATGTATTGTGTCCTTTGGGAATACTTGAAACTCTGCTGTGGTACTTGGCCAGTTATCTGGGCGTGAAACGAATGTTCAGGTGCGTAGAGCTCTCTTCTCTCCGTCGAGCCCCCTGGGGCCACTGTGCTTTCTACTGTTGGTCAACATGTAGTTGGATGATTCACTGCTCATTGCCTCGTCTTCTCCCACATCTCCCAAAAACCACGTCCCGCCTGAATCGGATTGGGATCTAGAGATTGAGCCCAAATGTCTGAGTGGTCACACACCCCACAATCACATCACCCCTTTATGGTTTGCAGGATTCCAGTCAAAGGGTTAACGTACGATCATCAAGAGATGAACGAAGTTCTGATTAGAGCTTGGGAAATCAACATCCATTGTGTTTCGAGAGTAGTTTGGGTATTGTGGAGTGGAAGTTGGATCGCTGAGGCACCGAAAACGTTGATGGCCTGCTCAACTGATTAGCCGATGAAATAGCGAGATTTAGGGTGGTATGTAGGAAGTGCGTGAGGGCGAACGAACGCCTCAGCGGTCAGCGGTGGCTGATGTTTGTTATTTGATCGCGGTCGAAATATTTGCAGTAATAGTTCCAGTTAAGCATGATACAAGGGTAGTAATTGTTGAGGGAAATTTTGTGGCGAGGCAATTCGTGCGTTGGGTAGTCGGAACGCATAAACACGAAACAATGTCGATGCTCCGTGGTTTTCCTTTATTCCCGAAACTGTTGGAATGGACGGACAATGTCTTATTCGAGAGAGTTTCATTCTATTAGGACGAGTGGCCGCTTTGAACCAAATCCAAGAATTGCTATCAACGGAATAACGTTCATAGAAATTTTTGTTAGCCCAATGGGGAATCTACGAAGTGTTGAACAGAGTAGCGTGGGGGTTTGGTAGTAGTTTGAAGCTAAATGAGTTGACCCTTTCCAAGATGATTATCGCACTTTCCTAGATAACCGTTCAATTTTAATAAGATGTCGAGGGCGTTGGCGTCGTCCACAACAACTGATAACCTTCCGAAAGGATAATCGCATTTCGCCCTTTTTCACCCCCCTCGAGATCCTGATGGTATTAAATCTTTCCCCGGGAGGACAACAAACTCAACTAGGAAGTACGTCATTATCGCAAAGTAGGTCGCCATCTGAGTTGTAAAACTTGGTCGCCGTCCGCCGTTCTCTCAAATTATGCCAATTCTTTGGCCCCTTTATTTTGAAAAAACCTCCCCGAGAGAACTCAACCGAAAAACTGTCTGCCAAGTTGAGTGGTCAGCGCTGGATCCTCACTAAATATAATATGGGCTTGTAGAAATAATTGGTGGGCGAGTGATGATTGTAAAGACCGGCGCTCCAGTCTGAAACTGAACAGCAGGCTGGATGAATTTTAAAATGATGCGCGTACAATGTCTTTTTCGAAGAGAATTGGTTATCGCCCATAAAAGTAAATACCTGGTGCTACGCATTACATGACATCTTCAGCTCATTCAGCGATTACGGTGGCTGTAGTTACTAATCCAACGTATTACCTTCTGCTACACAAAGGGTAAAGAAAAAAAGAAGTTTCTGAGGAGTTTTCCTCGGATCTTCACGTTTTGAGGCCAGCTGAATCTGAAAAACCTCATTTTGGCGTGTCGTCCGTGTGTGAGTGTGTTGGGTGCACGACGGGGCGAGAGTTGGAGATCGAAATAAGAGAAACTCGGTGAGCGTGAGGAGGACTGTGTTATGTGCAATGAACTAAGTAGAGTTAATGTACAAAAAAGTGGCACTCATAATATGCGTGAACCTGCGGGAAACTGTATCGGAAGAAGAGAGCGAGCTGTAACCGGGTCGAGAATTGATAGAGGAATGTGTCTGAGTGAGCACAGGGATATGAGTTTTTCGCGAGAGTTCATAGGTGAATGAATTTGGGTGGAACTGTCGGTTATGGAGAGGAATGTGAAGAGGAGGGGAGGAAATGATATTTCGGAATGTCCTGCCGAAGCAACAATGACTTTACCACAGGGCAAGGGAATCCTTTCACAGCAGGTCGAAAAACTGATACTTACTTCGCGTCAAAGTGTCTGTAGCTCAAGTTGCGGGAGAGCGGCTGAACCAATTGAGCGGAATCTTCTTTCGTTTTGTTCATGATTTTTGTAGACACCAAAATAAGGTTATTGGTGATTTCGATCGATGGTCAAGGGGTGTGGGGGACCAAAATGAAGCGGAAACTAGGGTTTTGGTTTATTATTCATTCTGAATAATAACCCTATGTTTTCGGTCACGAAACATTTTTTACAACTCCCCCTCAAAATTTGATACTTTACGTTTCAAGACTTGGAGATTCCAAATTTGCAATGTCCGTCCGCCGTCCCCCGTCCGGGCCGTTTTGTGCTT
The DNA here is from genome assembly GCA_020466155.1 of Pachypeltis micranthus. Classification (NCBI taxonomy): domain Eukaryota; kingdom Metazoa; phylum Arthropoda; class Insecta; order Hemiptera; family Miridae; genus Pachypeltis; species Pachypeltis micranthus. The sequence goes on from CM035780.1 coordinate 2,409,280, forward strand.
TTAATGTGATCTAAAAAATTCGTTCTTTCGCACGAAAATCCGATTTGGTATCTAGTTGTGCCCGCCATCTAGGCAAACCGATCGGACGACGTCCGTGGTTGTAATGGGCAAAAAACGGTTAAAAAAATTAACGAAACGCAGTACAACGCGGGAACTACCGCGTTTCGTTGTTTGAACTCCCTCCCTCCGCCCGTCGCAATAAAAAACGGCGGCAACGCTGCAGGTTGCAGGGCGGGCGGCTCAACTCCCCTTTCGCCTTGGAACGGGTTCGCTCGAAGCAAAGTGCCCGACGGGGCAAAATCATCAGACGTTTTGTTTCCGTAGTTCCATTGTAGCCAGGACATGTTTCGTATGGTTTTCTAGTATTCGATGCTGAATCGAATGGGATGGGGGAGCACTAATACTAGGTCAAGCTGTTCATGAGAATAACAAACCATTGTGTAATAATTTGCAGGGTTTTTTTCGTTCTTCTTGAAAACGGCTTTAAGATTTCGATTGAACTTTCAAATCATCTTCTGCCAGCGAGTACACAACTTTCCCACTATATAAATATCTCCATGACCATCCGGTGTACTGAGATACCTATATATTGTTTTCCAAAAATTGAACTGAACAGCGATAAAAATCAACGTGTTGAAAATTAAATATTTAAAAATATTTCCATAATTTCCATGGTAATGCGTCACTGGATTTGGTCAATCTTATGAAGTGTCTTGTAGCAACCTATACCCACATTTTTTTGGCGATGATTATTTCGGCACCTATCTGTTGAGTGGAGATATAAGCCCTTTATAGCTCGGAAAAGAGATTTGTCGAATATTAATTTACCATTTTTCCAATTTTCTCCTGAACGGCTCTGAAGGTTTGGATGAAACTCGCGGAGTGCTCTCGATTAACTAGTACGTACATTTTGTTTTCAGTAAATGTTTCCGTAGAAATGCGTCTAAAGAAGCTACAGCGCTCGTATATTTCCGGCGGTGGCGGAAAGTTGTGTTTTGCACCAGATATGTTATGCCTGCAGGTCACCATTTGTCGCCCATCTAACCATAGTTATCACAGTGAGTAACATACCAATGTTAAGCTCCAATTTACACGACAGTACCATAAATCTCATTCGATAGAAAATGAGAGGAGTAGCACACAAAAGTATCAAGAATTACGACTTGAAGCGATTTTTGTACGGTTTGTTGCTTCTCGCACATATAAAACCGGAGTTACGAAAAAAAGTCGTGTGTGACGTACTTGGGGAATTGTCTCAGAAATCCCGCGTACAGAACACTCGTGAAAGTCGTGTCTGGGCCCAAAAGAAAAGAATAAATCAAATACGCTCAATAATACTCACTCGATCAAATAAATAAAATAATAACTCTCAAGAAGGTAATGGGAAATGAAATTATAAAGCAATTAAGACCCACTTGAATTTAATAGGCAAAACTCGAAATGAATGAAATGAAACGAACTCCTTTTAGAATGAAATAAATAACCTATGCTCGGATTGTATTAAATGACAATAAAGGGACAATGGGGAAAATGAAACACAAAGCTCTGATCGCTTACCTTACTTCACACAATCAAAAAGGGGAAATTAAACACTGACTTTTTCACAGGGAAACCATTCGCTTAGCGCTGCTAGCCGTTCTGATAACGAACCGCCTCGTCGGCCCCGATATAAACAGCTGCGGACTGCACGGGCGGCAGTCAGTGTTGCCACCTAGCGCAGTCCGCCGCAAAAACCATTACACAGGGTAGTAGTCTAATAAGCTACATATCGATGGAAGTTTGACAAAGGTCATTAGGTAGTCTGGAGCAGCCACTGTAATTCTGTTGTCCCATCCAACGTCGTCCTGATGACTAACTTTTTGCACAGATTACCTTCTATTATTTCAGATAAGTGAACACAAACTGTCTTGACCGATTCGGGGTCTTTGAATCAACCAATTAAACCAATCATTTGGTTTATTAAAAAATGATTAATTCTGATGAATAGAAAAATAAGTTTAACTCATGATCCACTGTTCTGGGATGAGGTCGGCTTCTGTTTCGTTCGTTGGAAGGACTATTCGGATGCGAGTATTTGCTATTATTGAATCACAACCGCGGAGAATAGCAGTAGGCACGGGAAGAAAATGCGCAATCGCGGAAGCTTTAAAATAAGTGAAATTACATGAAATAGATTGGTGATGATGATGTTGAAAAGGTTCGTTCGATGGATGATGATGATATTAACTTTGATAGTTTTTGATGTAATTGTGAGATGTAAATCGATTCGAATGGTCGGATGATGGCGCAAAGGAGCGAAAGAAGGATGGGGTTTGTGCTGTCCCAGAAATATCATGTTGACTAAATATTCCCGGTTACAATGGTTCCCCAATAAAGATTATGGCAAAAGTAGCAGAAGCTCAATAAATGCCTTATCGTTTTCTGCACAGAACGTCACGTTAAGCTTTGCAGAGTCTGAGCTGAATGCTTCATGTGAACTGAATGGAAAATTGATTGGATTAGGATCTTAAGCCACGAATAATCGGTGAATTTCGCCGAGGGAAGTAACGCTATCCGTCGCACACGATATTTTCTTCTCTATCTGATTTTGTATCAACGAGGTTTCCTTGCTGAGCGAGTTTATTTGTATGTCCTCAATGAATCGTATAACGTCATATCTAGTGGCGTCCAGTCTGTTGAAACGTTCAACTGGCAGATCGCGCGCACGATTACCTCGCACTGACGAAGGTGTGAAAGCTGTCGGACTATTGCCTCATGCTTATGAGCAGCCCTCAACTTGTGTGCACCTGTCTATCGTTACACACTCTTGACATTCCGACGTTCTGGGCCAAAAGTCGACGGGAATAGCGCCCATAACCACAGCTGGCAGTAGAAGTAGGCCCCTCTCGTTCTGCTATGGCTAAACTAGGGTTAACTTACGATTAGGAAACTTTGTGGTGCTGGTGTGCTGTCAATTGTAATTTTGAGAAAACTTCCTGCGGCTGTGGAGCTAACTAGTGTCCAAGTATGTCAATCAATCGGGATAACTGGCTGAAGGTGAACTGCATGAACAGAACAGTTGTAATAACAAAAGCGAGGAATAGGAACATTCGCAGATTATGTGCTTCAATTCCCAAGACGAGAAAAAAGTTTGGGCTCTGGAAATTCCTCTTCGGTCGATAATAAATTGGCAGCCTGGACATTTTTAAATTCCATTTGAATCGTCATTACAAACTGCTCCGTCCCGTTCGTCGCCAGTAGTTACTTGACAGGTAAATCAAGTAACTCAATTCCGCGCACAGCCCACAATCCACAGGAACCTTGCGGATAATCCCTCTGAGCCCTTCAGATCGGTGAGTTTTGGAACTTCAAAAGGCCCGACTGAAATTATTCAACAATTACATTACCGCAAAAGGCCCCGCGTATGGGAATGGGGAAACAAGTTGCCAACTTGGTCGTTTCAACATGGTAAGAGCCCTCAAATTACGGCCAATTAACTCTGACCGATAACACATTAGGACCCGAGGCCTGGAACTCTCATTACGCCCTGTCTCTCGACACTCGTGAATACATCTCGTCGCAGTCGGGTTTTTGTTATACGTTGTGTCGACCGCTCGACTTATAACTTAATGTTGGACACTAAGCCCACGCGCTGATGATTTTGATGAGGTCAGTTGAGTTGGCTCAGGTATCGCGCTCAAAACCAGAATTTGTAAGGCACACTCTTACCGCACACGTTTCACGGGCAAATGAAATAATTGAATAATATAACTGTCATCGATCAGCATCCACAACAATGTTCCTCTTTGAGAGTAATTATTGCATTCATGGTGTTACTAGAATTTGTTCTCAGGGATAAGAAGCGTCACGGGACCAGCTGTTCGTATTGACGCAGTGAAATATAAATCTCCTCTAAATGCGCGTCCTTCTTGTTCTAATCTTATAGAATTCCCAGAAAAATTAGGGTGGTAGTTCAATAAAGTGGCCTTTAGTAAATATCATGAGAAAATTAAGGGTCACCCCAGAAATTCTGGATTTCCTAGCACCGCCGTTTCACTCCCTATTTTTACAGTTTTTACCCGATAATTGCAAAACGGTCGACACTACCCTTGTCAAAAATATCGCGTAGACAGTGTCACAAACCACCCGTACACTGATCGCTCAATAATGGTCATGGCGTGGATAATAGCGACTCAATAAATTCCGGGACTTTTTGCGCAATCACATCGTACGTGAAACGGGAAGTTGTGTTTTACCACGTTCGAGTTAACTCAGCGAAGAACCAATGTAGCTAAATTTACGTGGGGTGCTAAGAAAAGTTGTGTGTTGCGTCGCACTAGATATTTTTCTTGTTTAGACAAGGGAAATAGAATGCGTTTTTACTTTCCTTAGCCTTACGCTGTAAAAAGGAAAGTTATGTAATTTGCTGGAATAAAACGACTCAAATTCCATTTTGAGTCTGCAAATTATCCACGGACGCCAAAATCAGTTTTAAACCAACTATAGTTTCTTAGTGATCAGAATGCTAATAGTTTTTCGTCAAATTCATCTTCTTGGGAAAATTACGAGAGAAGCTCAATAAAGTATTAATTCAGCCAGTTTTCTCGTACAAATCCAACTCAAGTGTAGCTCGTTTTTTCAAACAGATGAAAGCGTTACTCCAATAAGCTGATAAGAGTACAATATCGTTCATCAGATGGTCAAGAGCAACTCTAGAAATACTGGAAATCAAACCTCTACCGTTTTTATTACAGATCTTACTCGCATTTTTCACCTGATAATTCTCAACCAATAAACTGTAACCTGCTCGGCGGCATAAGTACGAACGACTTGCACGAAGTCATGGGGCGTCGTGCAATACTAGGATCTGGTTTCTCTCCCCTGAACAAACTCGACAGTTCTCTACCCTCATTTCACCCTCTACTTTCAATCGCCAAAACCTAAAACGACGCTAATTTCAAAGAAAACGTGCTCGAGGGAGCCGCGAAACCGCCAATTTCGTAAAAGAAACTTTGCTCAAATGACGAGTCTTTCTTCTCCTGTCCGCAACGCAACCCTTTAGTAAAATGCGAAATTGACACAAATATGTTTTTTTACGTGCAAGCACTAACTGAACGGCGTCTCGCAGTCTTGTTCACGATAATATAACTCGAAGGGCGCCATAAAGGAACGTAAATATGAAGCCTCCAGATCAGCGTTATCAAGCTTCTTCGTACAACGTCCCACTTTCAACATTTCTAAATTTATTTTGCTCTCTACTTATAATTGAAAAATAATACGTAAAATTTCGTAACATATAACGGAAAAGTGAAGTTAAAAAATACGATTATAATTTGAAATCTGATTTTGATTGAATTAGTGTTGGTTGCGCCGTCTAGCCTGCCTTGGCTGTTTTGCTGGCTTAGCAGCTTTCGGGCTGTAGTTGAAGAACGACTCATCAGAGGGCATGTGCTGGCCCTTTTTGGCTCTGACCACCGATTGACCTGAGCGAATCCTTTCGTGTACCATTTGGAGGGCTTGCCTCTGGCTGATGACAGTTTTAACATACCCGGTCCTATCGACATTTTAATAGGGGCCTCTTTGTGGACAAGTATTGTTTCGGGGGGCAAACGAACTGGCCTGACAGGTACTCCAGACGCTTTGGAAAGCAACCTGGGGTGGTTGGTCCTTGGTGAAACCCATCTTTTGAACCATTCTTCCTCTACGAAGAGTTTCTGTACCATTACTGACATTTCCACCGACGCCCTCCTCCAGAAATTTTGGGAGGTAGAAGAGCTTCCGTCAGTTCATTTTCAATGTCCTGAAGAGGCAGAGTGCGATAGAATGTTCCTGGACACCGTTTCTCGAGATGCTACTGGTCGATTTACAGTCTCACTGCCTTTTAAACAATCACCTGACCTTTTGGGTGACTCCTTGAGCCTAACCACTCAGCGATTTCTTTCTCTGGAGAAAAGACTGTTGCGGGACCAGAATCTTCATCAACAGTATAAGCAAGTCATGAAGGGACATCTCGCTGATGGCTCAGTCAGCCAAGTTCCCGACTGCGAAATACAGGGAAAGGCAGTTGGGTATTACGTTCCTCACCATGCCGTGTTGAAGCCCGGCAGCACCAGTACTCCGCTTCGCATAGTTTGGAACATGAGTGCTAAAACCACCTCAGGTTACTCGCTCAACGATTTGTTGCACGTTGGGCCTAAGCTCCAAACAGAAATTTTTACGATCCTGTTGAATTTTCGTCTGTATAAGGTCGCCGTCTCGGCAGACGTGCGCAAAATGTACCTACAAATCTTGGTACGGGAGGGGGATCGAAAGTTTCAGAGGTTCTTATGGAGGGACTCCCTGATGAAAAATTGACAGTCATGCAAAGTAACACTGTGGTTTTTGGCATGACGTCCTCTCCATACCTGGCACAACGTGTCTTACGCCACTTGGTAGATTTGGATGGTGATAGATTCCCACTTGCCCGAGAAATAGTATTGCATGATGTTTACATGGATGATATAGCTACATCCGTGCCCACTGAAGAAGAAGCAATCACCGCTTACAAAGAGTTAATTGGATTGTTTTCACAGGGGTCCTTTACCCTGGCTAAGTGGTGCTCAAGCTCCTCGGCTTTTCTTACCCAAGTTCCCGCTGAACTTCGGTTATCTGAGTCGGTTTCCTTCGCTGATGACGCTCCCACTAAGATTTTGGGGTTGTATTGGAACCCAGATAGCGACTCATTTGCCTTTAGACTGAATCAGGTCAACGCTTCCTGCACCAAACGCTGTATACTCTCGGCGATTGCCAGAATTTTCGATCCCCTCGGCTTGCTTTCACCCCTGGTGATTTTAGCCAAGCTACTCATCAAGACCCTCTGGTCCTTGAAGGTTGGTTGGGATGAACTACCTCCGAACCATGTCATCGAGCAATGGAGACAGTTCGTGGACGATCTTGCTGTACTTCCTTTATGGTCTGTCCCTCGCCACACTGGCATTTGTCCCGGATCCAGTTCGCTTTTGGTAGGGTTTGCAGACGCATCCCAGGAAGCGTATGGAGCTGTACTGTATGTGTGCACGCAGAATGAGGGAGAGGGCTCATGGACAACTAGGCTTCTGTGCGCGAAAAGCCGCGTTGCTCCAATGAAGACTCTCACCATCCCGCGACTGGAGTTATGCGCCTGCCTGGTTCTTGCCAAATTAATGGCAGAAGTTGTCAAAACGCTGATGGAGCGCTACACGTTCAAGAAACTGTATGCCTGCTCAGATTCAACGGTTGCCCTGCAATGGTTATCGGCTTCTCCAGCACGTTGGAAAACCTTTGTGTCCAATCGTGTAGCTCAGATCCAGTGTTTGATTGAACCTGATTGTTGGTGGCATGTCAGGACACAGGATAATCCAGCTGATTTGCTCAGTAGAGGGACCAGGGCTCAATCTCTGCTCGACCATCCCCTCTGGTTCTGTGGACCTCCTTGGCTTCAGGAGATGGAGAATCAGTGGCCTCTAGTCCATGTTTCACAACTATCTGACGCCTCACCTCCTGAACAGATTAGAGTAGTCACCTTGACTACGACAAAAGAACCAGAATGGGTGTTGGCTCCCTTGCTGTGTCGAGTATCATCTCTGAAACGTCTACACCGCATTACTGCGTGGGTTCTACGACGAACTCCACGGTCATCTCCATACAAAGGTCAACCGCTACAGCTCCCTGAATTGCAATACGCTGAGTACCTTTGGTTGATGTACGTGCAGAGGGTAAATTTTCCTGCCATACTAGAAGTGTTGAAAGGTGAATCGGCTATGGCCCCCTCGAGGAGGTTTAACAAGATACCTTTAGTTCAGCGCCTGTCACTTTTCCTCGACAATGGACTTATCAGGGTGGGAGGGCGTCTTCATAATTCTTCTTTGTCTTATGATCGACAGCACCCAATTCTTTTGCCAAAGCAGGGCACTTACATGGAGCTTCTTGTTGATGAAGCCCACCGACAGAATTTGCACACAGGACCGTACTTATTAATGTCACTGCTCAGGATGAAGTACTGCATCCTATCCGCCCGGAACTTAATTAGACGATGTGTGCATAAGTGCAACATCTGCTTCCGCTTGAAACCGAAACCTACCCATCCCATGATGGCACCGCTCCCTGGAATCCGCTTACAGCAGGCTAAAGCCTTCACTAACAGTGGAGTGGACTATGCTGGGCCTTTCACTATTACCACTGCACGTAGAAGAGGAGGAAGAGGACAGAAGGCGTACCTGTGCCTGTTTATTTGTTTGTCCACGAAGGCGGTCCACTTGGAGCTCGCAGGCGATCTTTCAACTTCCTGTTTTTTGGCGGCCTTCAAACGGTTTTTGGCTCGACGTGGACCATGCAAGGTTATTTATTCCGACCAGGGTACAAATTTCATCGGGGCTCGAACTTACTTGAAAGAGTTGTATTCGTTCACAGCTGCTCCGAGTTTCTCTTCGGCGATACGCGAAGGATTGAATCAGCAAGGAATAGAATGGCGGCTGAACCCCCCCGCTGCTCCCCATTTTGGCGGGATATGGGAGGCCAACATCAAGAGTGTGAAGACTCATCTCTCAAAGATTATCGGTTCTCAAATTCTCACCTTCGAGGAAATGACGACAGTCTTAGTCCAAATTGAAGCCCTACTGAACAGCCGACCGCTTTGTGTTCTGTCTGACGACCCTACTGCCCCTTGTGCTCTCACTCCAGCCCATTTTTGACGCTCGGCTCCACCCCGCAACATCTTCCTTCCCAAAACCTCAGCGATCTACCTTCAAACCGTCTGGACCACTATCAACGTGTAGATTGGATAGTGCAGCACTACTGGCGACGATGGAACCAAGAGTACCTACACAATCTTCAGCAGCGACCCAAATGGGGTGAAAAGGTTCCCGCTCTGGCTCAGGGCACAGTGGTAGTGGTCATGCGAGAGAACACGTCTCCCCTCCACTGGCCCTTAGGTATAGTTGATGAGGTTTTCCCTTCCAGCGATGGCACTGTACGAGTTGCCAAAATACGAGTTGGGCACCGAATGTTGGTACGCCCAGTGGTGAAGTTGTGCATTTTGCCAACTCAATAAACCCACCTTCCCACGCTCTGAAAATACCTTGTTGAGTTTGTTATTATCGTTATTGTTGTTGTTGTTATTGTTGAATCCACCAAACTAGCCATTTCTACTCATCTTGTACATTCGTGATGCGTAGACATTACAGGATATTGGAGCCTGTTACAGCACTATCACAACATGGAGCTGCCAGTTTGGGTAACGCAGTTCCTAATCCGCATTTCCTATAGACTCCAAGGATCGTAAAGGCCTGGACAGCCCTTTAGGGTGGGGGGAGTGGTTGCGCCGTCTAGCCTGCCTTGGCTGTTTTGCTGGCTTAGCAGCTTTCGGGCTGTAGTTGAAGAACGACTCATCAGAGGGCATGTGCTGGCCCTTTTTGGCTCTGACCACCGATTGACCTGAGCGAATCCTTTCGTGTACCATTATGCGCTTGATGTCCTCTGAGACAAGTTGGCCCTGTCCGCAAGTTTGAAACTCTCGACACCCTTTGTGTCCATTTTTGTTCGGTTGCCCTTGCGACACTACTCAAACTATTCCTTTTTTTTCTTCCTTCTTCTTTCCCTGCAAACTTTCTTCCATCTCCTAATCCTTTTTTAATAGCCGGATCTCAACGATCGGAACACAGAAGTCATCGACGACGAGTAGGTGAGTCGGCACTCAATTGGATTATACAGTCCATTTACTACTACCCTCTCGGGGTTTTTTTTTTTGGTCTATTCTGCTAATTCGCTTCACCAAGTGTGGTCCTCGGCTTGATGCTTGCTACAGAGGTATTTGACATTAAACTACAATTTAATAAGATTCAAACGTAAATCCCCATGTGGTAATATATGCGTAAAAACGGCACAGAAAACACTAAACTCGCAATAAAAAACGTATATTGGGTATCGGAACTCCTGTTACCATTAGAGTTGATTTTTATGATAATCGAATAATGACGTCGCTCATTTATGGCGTCCGGGTACCACCCGAGTCAAAAATTACTACCATGGTCAAAAGCGAAAGTACCGCCGGCTTTTACATTTTGGGTCAACAACCATATGATAGTGGAAGACCACCAAGGATTGCGAGCGGGGAGGAAAGGGTAGGATTCTGTAGGGAGGTGAAATATTTGGCGGTGGTGTGGAGGGAAAGGTGGGATATTGCTGGTCATATTCCGCGTATCGCAGATAGAGTGTATGCGGCGTTTAAAAAGTTGATGGGATGGGCGCGGACAGGATGGGTGGGAAATAAAATGATGAGGGGGGTGTACGAAGGGGTGTATAGAACCATAGTGACCTATGCAGCAGCGTCATGGGGTCATAGGAAGAAGTTGATAATGTCACAGAGGCAGGTGGTGTTGTCATGGGCCAGGGCGTATAGCACAGCGTCAATGATGGTGGGCGTGTGAGGGTTAAGAAGGGATGGTAGGGTGACCTGGAGGTGTAGGTAAACGGAGGGAGATAGCGTGCTGAGGAAGATAGTGATCCAGGAATGGGGGAGGTATATGGCGGGATTGGAGGTGGGAGGTTGGACAAGGGAACGCTTTCCGATGATAATGGATAGGGTGAGGATTAGAGATTTGGAGGGGGATCACTGTTGGAAATTTTAAGGCGAAATTGTTTGAAATGGGTTTGAGGGAAAATGGGGAAGCGTGTGTGTAGAGCCGCAGGACAGCAAGGCATGTGTTGTGGGAGTGTGAGTTGTATGAGAAAGGAAGAGAGGAAATGCACAGGAAGTTGGGTGGGTATAGGAGAAATGAGGGGTTATCGGGGGCAATAAGGATATGGAAGGAATTCGTGATCGGCCTTGATAAGGAGGCGGCGGCGGATAGGTCGGGAGGGGTGTTGTTGGGAGAGCGTGTGTGATTGGGTGGGTTGCTCCTGGCTGGTCTCGTTGTTGGGGGGGGGGTCTCCTTGGGGCTGTTGGGCACCGTGTTTGATTTGTTTCTGTTATGTTGAGTTATTAGGTTATACCTGTTTTAATGAGCTTATTGCCAATTTCTTAATTTCTTAAGGCCGTCCGAACCCCTGGGCACCGAGATAGCCCTGGAAAAAGGGTCCTGGGTATCCTATTTGCAAGGGTGGGCTCGAAGCCAGTCGAGGATTTCGCCCCCCTCAGCCGGCAGGTGTGAATGTGTGCTATGAATGAACCGGCCGGTCGTAGGAGGGATCTGCTTACAGGGATCTGGGGTCCTCTGGCAAGAAGGGTCAAGCCGAAACCCCTCCAAGGCGAAGGTCCCCGAAGCCGTAAGAACGCAAGTCTGGGGGGCTAGAGACCATTCTAGCCTCAAGGGATATTTTTCCCGATATGAAACTGCGGGTGTGTACAGCCCGTGGCGGAAGCCGGCGCACCTAAGGTAGATCCACCTCAGGAAGCCTACGGCAAAGGCGGAGTATCTGGCAATCCCTCGTACCCGGTTATGGGATCCTGCAGATATTGCAGTGGTCGAGGGTTCGCTGGAAGTACACTCCTGAATCCAAACGTCAATGTCCACATATATGTTATGGCGTTGTTTGGCGAGTTTAAAACGTCAAGGTTCCCGAGACAGGCGCCACACTCCGCGGTGAATCCTAAAGAGTTTGTATCGACGATTCTAATCACCCTGTTGGTATATTTTGGTAACTTCAAACGAAACTATACCTAATAGTTATTCACAGCACTGTTTAAAAAAATTGCTCATTTGCTAAATTTTTCACCTAAATCTAACATTGCAATAACCGAAGCGAAAGGGGTTAAGTTGTGCCAAACAAAACAAACTCCCCCCCCCCCCCCCGGGGAAAACAGCTGTTCTGGATTTTAGTTTCATTCAAGCAATGAAGTACATATTTGTTTCCGTATTCATCCTATGGGGAAATGATTTGGTTGAATTTACATAGCACATCCAGCGAAGAAATGAGCGTCAATACTGAGCTGATATTTTAACGTGCAAAGTGATGTAAACCCTCGTAATACCAACAAAGTGAAGTTAAAAATTGTAGTACAGTTGCGAACTGACTGGGCGAGCAACTTTATTCCTTCAAGACCCCATTTATACGTCGCGGGAGTTGATTTGTGGGAGCTATTAAAGTTTGTGCATCCTTTATAAAGTACGGGGGTAAGCGGTTCATCGCATCTATTATTTTGGGTTAATCACTTCAGCAAACAACCGTTTCGTTTATCTCTCAGAGCTACGGCAAAAGCCAATAATTTCATGTTCCAATAAAGTTGTGTAACCTCCGCAACCTTCCGAAGAACGTTACGGCGAAACAACGTCGTAAGCACAATGGACAGGAGTATTCTTGTTACGACCGAGTAAACGATCCCGGATATACAGTACCCTGAAATGAATGTGAAAAATACGACCTCCCTCGAATCCGTGCCAGCCAGGGACCACTTTTATTCGTACGACCGGCGTGTACTCAGTTTTATCAGCAACTGCTCGACTGTTGGCACTGGAAAATTCGAGGGAAGAAAATGAGAAAGAGTTAACAGAGTCCACTGCAAAGCCCCCGAGAGTTGTTTCAAATTGTACAATTTAAAGCTGCAGTAATAATTTCACTTCTCGACCCAGGTGACTTCCATTGTGTACAGGGTAGGGGCTTTCAACCAGTTTATGACATCAGGTTCCGCGATAAGCCAGTGAGAGCGCATGCGCGACTTTGAAGTCGGCCGAAGTGGATCACAAAATTGAATGAATTCTATTTCTCTGTGGAATTATGTGTGTCAATTCCTGGGTTCCAAAGTAACCTCATTCTGAACCAGTGAGGAACATACCTCACGTAGCATCTTTTTTGGATGTTAAGAATACTCAACTACGTGTTCCTATTACTGATAACCTCATTATAACCTTCCACACCAGTCCAATTAGTTGTTCCTCTCCAAATTGTGTATATTCGGCAAAAACCGATGTAAACATTTTGAACAATCAATAGTGTTTCCCCACAAGTTATGTTTCGAACAGAAATGCAATTCCATTACTAGACGTTCCCTATCGCTAACTTCATGTTTACCAAATTACTTACGTGCTATGCTAGCCCTGAAAACGCTTGATGAATTTAACGAAACGTGGGCCTTGAAAAGTTGTTTGTGTTGTTGTGACTGACTCTCAAACATCCACGCCAGGTTGCTCCAAGTTATCTGATGAGTTAAGGTATCACGTCTTCTGAAATCGATACCCTCTTAAATCATGCTGCTGCTCTCGTCATTTTCTCACCAATGAAAATCACACATCATTTAGAGGTACAAAAAATTCAATCAAACTCGTTCTGGCCGTTATGGAGATGAACAATTATTGTTGTTTTTACCATTGTGCTGACTATCGATAATTTCGAGTCGATTTCGCTCATCGTCTTATTTTGACGTCTAAAAATTGCCGGTTAATTATCGAATTTTATCAAGTTCGGTTTGAGCGGTTGTACAGTCATATTCATTGGTACAGACCTTTGCTTTTGACATGAATACACTGGCGAGTTTAATGCATTTCGAATACAATCGGGGCTTTTCGCTCCGCACTCACGACGACTTCGCAATATTCCAAAATGAATGAATGCAAATTATTTCGAAATGAGACCAGCTTTCAATGTTTTATTTTATCGGTAGCAGCGCTGAAAGGTCTTTATAACTTTTCCAAGGAAAATGAACTCTGATGAGCGCAAAACATTGTCTACGCCCCAGTCACATTTTCGAACGGAAAAGTTCAGGCAACGCGTTATCGAAAATGGCGATCTCATCAACTTTTCCAGTCTTCTCCGGAAAACCCTCCGACCGGATTCAAACTAACTTACTTTTTACCTCGTCGGACGACCGACCTTCGAGTTCCACGACAAATTGCAATGGGGTTTTCCTTCCAGCGATCCTCATTCGAATCAGTCTTCGATCCATCGCCAGATACCCCCTTCTCTCCTCTCTCTCTATCTCTCACTTCCGGACCCTCGAACCACCAGACCGTAAAATAGTGTTGATTTGCAATTTTCTTCCATCGAATCTCTTTTCGAGCTGTCTTGTGAAGAGATGAGCTCGAAGACCCGTCTCAGGTCAAGGCAAAGGAGCTTGGAATGGATTAGCCGCATGTATATGTGACGAAACGCTTTTCTTTAATGCAGAAAAGCAGTTGCGCAAATAGATCGAGGTTGAAAGAACGTCTAAAACCGAATTTTGGACGAAATATCTCGTGCATAGCATCACACAACATTCCGCCTCCTCAACATGCTGCTGTATCTTTTTACTTTCCTTGGCTCTACGAAGTAGAAAGGAAAGTTATTTGATCGGCCGAAAAGAAACTTTTGAGTTTTCTTTGGATCCTAACATTTCAGACCCTACTGAGTCCGAAAAGCAGTATTTGGGAATATGGTCTGTGTGTCTGTGAACGACTTTGAGAGAAAACGACCGTACCAAATCAGCTCAAACTTGATATCTAGCCCGCAGGTTACCATGGGACGCCAAAATAAGGGTATGAGCAACATCCACCGAAAGTTAGCTGTAGTTATCATAGTGATCAAAACACCAATTTTTTCTCGAAAACGGCTCTAACGATTTTGATTAAATTTTTTATATTGATAGTGCCCAATAAGGCAAATATACCGAAAAATTCCCATTCGTGGGAAAATGACGAAAGCAGCACAATAAATATTCAACAATCAACATGTTCGACGAAGATAGGTTATTGCGTGATTTTGGTTTATTATTCATTCTGAATAATAACCCTATATTTTCGGTCACGAAACATTTTTTACAACCCCCCCCCCTCAAAAATTTGATACTTTACGTTTCAAGACTTAGAGATTCCAAATTTGCAATGTCCGTCCGCCGTCCCCTGTCCCCTGTCCGCCGTCCGGGCCGTTTTGTGCCTTTAACATGGTTTAAAAATTCCTTCTTTCGCACAAAAATCCGATTTGGTATCTAGTTAGTTGTGCCTGCCATCTCGGCAATCCAATCGGACGAAGCCCGTGGTTGTAATGGGAAAAAACCAGTTAAAAAAATTAACGAAACGCAGGACAATGCGGGAACTACAGCGGAAGTCAACGTTTCATCGTTTGCACTCCCTCCCTCCCTCCCGCCCGTCTCAATAAAAAACAACCCGCCTCACAATGCTGCCGAGCAGGCAGCTCAACTCCCCTTTCGCCTCGCAACTGGTTCGCTTGAAGCAGCGCCCTGTTCCAATTTCCCCGACGACGGGGTAAAATCATCAGACGTTTTGTTTCCGTAGTTCCATTGTAGCCAGGTCATGTTTCGTATGGTTTACTAGTATTCGATGCTGAATCGAATGGGATGGGGGAGCACTAATACTAGGTCAAGCTGTTCATGAGAATAATCAACCATTGTGTAATAATTTGCAGGGTTTTTCCTTATAAACTCCGCTGAAATGTTACTAGAATGTTGTAAATTATTGGTGTAGTAGTCCAAGCTAATATCTATGTGAATAGCATTTCAAAAAGCTCATAAGATACATGGGGCTCCCTCCAGAAATTACTGAGTTTCAACTACCACCATTGCGTTTACTACCAGTCCTAAACGTTTTCACCCAATAACTCTGCTAAATTAATTACTATCCTTCTTCAAAAAAAAAGTATTTACACATTAATTCACAGTGTACCAGTTGCTCAAATATGGGCCGGGAACGAATACAAGCAGCACAATCAATTCTGGAACTATAAGCGCTACCGCTTCCTGCTGCCGTGAAGTTTTGTTTGACCAAGTTCAAATAAACCGAGTGATAAATGAATTGAATAAGTAGAAAAAGTCATGTAGAAAGTGAATTGACGTAGAGCTAAGTGAATTTGTGTGTTGCAACGCCAGATACTTTTGCAAAGCATTTCTACGGAAACCTTTTTGAAGGACATGTTAATTGAGAGTACCCCTCACGTTCGACCGTGTCGTATGAGTGGGCTTAGGTAAAACGTAATGTTGCATAAATGTCGTTTTCTGTGCTATAGTAAATGGAATAGTGTTACAATCTACGGCTTTGTCGAATCGTACGACCCCAGTACGTAACGTGAAGTCTAAACAAATGCCACAGAACTCATCTTATGTATCTCATTACAACACCGAACACCCCCCTCCCCTCCATTGCGCTACTTGAAATGTGCTCACTGTGGAATTACCCGTTGCATTTTCCAGATTCATTTCAGGAAGGCGTGTGAGGGTGCCTGGCGTGAAGGTCCACGTTTCTTATAAACTTCCTGACATTCACTAAAGTTAACGTACCTGTTGGTTGAGAACGTCTTCTCTGTCTGGTGAGGTACTGTGGGCGAGCGCTTTCGAGGACTTAGTACTGACTTAACGGCCAGAAGATGAAATCTTTTGAACGAAAGCGCTCGCCCACAGTATCTCACCAGCCAGAGGAGACGGACTCACCTAACAGGTACAATAACTTCAGTAATTTACCTACTGGCGAAACTAACCCAATTTCCTTGTTTTGGCAGTTGAAAGCGGAAGGACAGGCGAAAGAACGGCTATTTGAGCTGCTCTTCATCATTCGAAGTTAACCGCAGAGGAACCTTAAAATTCACACAATTTCATCAAGAGGAAGAGATTTTTATGCAATACGTGGTGGATGAACAGTTTTCCAGCCTCGTGCTCCGAACTCCACCTCTAGGGACACATTTCCGAATCCTGATTAAGTGCGTATAGCACTCACGACTTAATGCTCGCGAGATGGTCTCGGAACAATACTTGACATCATGAGGATAATCAAACAATACCCGTTCTCACCCAAATATCGTGAAAAATAATCGTCAGTAACGCTATTAACTTATTTTGTCGGGGGAACATTTTTTTCAGGGGGGAAATGAAAAGCGAGGCGTGCTGAATGGCGCCTTCGTCGCAATTAATTGAACTAATTTCCAACTTCTTTTTCGGCGCGTCAAAAGTAAATGAGACCGCTTTTGTAAACGAGGAAGAAAGAAAATAGAGACTTTTCGAAGCGAAGAAAGTGAAAGAACTCTCTTTCGACATTTTGCTGAAGTTCGGAAAATTCCCTCCTGTTATGAAAGTGACAAGATTCATTAGAGGACAGTAGTCCTAAAGGAGCCGTGATATTTCAGGTGGCCTTAAGTCCAAGAATGATTACAAAACGGCGGGATTTTCTAGACTTCAATGTCATTCAAAGATTTCCCCATTTCGAAATGAAAAATTGCGGTTTGTGATGAAAACATCAGATTGTGAAATTGAAAAGAAATTGATACATCCTAATTTTGTTCTCTCTGGGAGTCTAGTCTACCTGACAGTGCAGAGATACATTTCACTCTTTTGATATTGTTTTTTTCCTAATTCTGAGTTTACATTTGCATTTTTTTGCATCGTGGGCTTGTGGTTGATCCTTGCATTTTTCTAGTTATGGCATCTCTGCCATACACCTTTTCTTCCGTAGTAAACGTTTATTAGAGCAACGAATACATCATGATTACGCTTTATACGTGCAAGTTACATATCCGTATCCGAACCTTTCTATTTCTTGTGTTTTTACGTGTACGAGTTCATCTTATGAGACACCTGGTGCCAGTATTTTATCCGGTTTTCATCCAAAAGCTGATGCTATGGCAACGTCAGCCCCTTTGAGGACGCAACTCTTGATAGCGAGTCACACTGTTATCGAATTAGAACCTATAGCCAGCAAGTATTGAAAATAAATGTCGAACGCAACTGGGACTAGCTGAACATTCTTGAACGAGATATCGAACAGATGATATTGACAAACTATCGTTGGAATTGTTGGCTACAAGCTATCGTGGACAGCAAAAACCAGGATACAGTTACTTGAGAGTCTTAAAGAACTGTTAGGTTGTTAGCAGCTTAAGACTTGGTACACCTTTAACAAGTAGGAAATCTTTCTGCTTTGAAATCCAGCACTCCCTGCTTGTAATGTATCGAGGGAGTAGGAAGAACTCTACGAGTTCTCTGGCTTTTGTTCCTACGTAATGGAGTTGAATGACTTGTTCGTGCAGTGAATCCATTTTCTTTGTTCGCCGACTTTGCACGATAATCTTTTTCTCTCGATGAAATTTTGTGGAGTTTTGAGAGAAGGCTCCTCAACAGGTGCAGTAACGTTGCATCATACAGATTCTTCTATTTTTGAGCATGAAACGTGCTTCAGCCTTCAACTAACTGCCAAAAAGCTAGTTCGGAGGGAATGAAATCGTTTCGCGGAGTAAATACACCAGAATCTCGGCCCTTTTGGGGCTCGCACCCTATCTCTTAGATTTGTAGGCGGCATATTGTGAGGACGTTGCTCTCAATGGTGCAATTGATTTGCAGCGAGTACAGTTCATGTAGTGGATGGAAGATCGTCGAGATGGGGAACTCAGGCGATGGCCCTCGTTCACAAAAAACATATGAAGTATGAGAGAATAGGGGAATATATATGAGATGAGTTCTGTAGCATTTGTTTAGACTTCAGGTCACACGCTGAAACACCTTTTGGTTCGGAAATGCTTCATAAATTGTACACACTGATTGTAATTCATCGTAATTATCTGCGGTCATTTTATAATAATTATCGTCAGGCTGATTTCAGCCCGTGTAATGGTAAGATGAAATGAATAACCAAAAGACTGGTTAGATCTTGTGTAATACTCGCGCAGTAGGCACAAGCCACATTACCCTCGTTCCTCGTATATGCAGGAGAGCAAAGAGACTAGGAAGTTCTGGTTCCTCATTTTGGGCTACCAACGAACGGGTGTTCCGGATTCGCCCAAAAAGCTTCCGTTTTGTGCTTCCGCGTTTTAACGTCAAGAGCGTTAACAAGAAAATTTCCCGCATTTGTTGTTGGTTGTTGGGAGGGTAACTGCGAGGGGAACGGCGTATAATATTACGGTCAGGGAGGGGGACGGCGGGACATAACCTTTTCTTGGGGTTAAATCTGCGTTTTATGGGGGAAGAACATGTGGCGAGGAAGAGGCTTCTCCCGGGCGTTACCCTTCTAAAGGGGTTTCGCTCCTGGCATCCTATTCTCGTTTTCTTGCTCTCGGCCGAGGAGGCAGCTTGCGTTGATTATCCAACGGCCAGAGCCGTCGCGCAACCGACTCAGTTTGTTTTCCGCTGCCAACTTCCCATCGCTGAATAGGAAATCCGTTCTCGCGGAAATTTATTCCTCCTCCGCTCGCCGCCACCTTGGAGTTGGAGTAATACAGAAAGGCCCTCGCTCCAGTCTCCTACAGGCTGACAGTGTCGAGGTCACAGATGCGGCGAGAAGGTTATGCTCTTCTATTACCATTAAATGTCTCCTCTTGCGAAGCGGTTCGATCAAATGCAACTGCAACCCACTTTTCCCGTTGGGTCTATTTCTTGTTTCCCAACGCTTTTCACTTTCCTTAACCCATAGAACAAGAATCTTATAGCGATCGGCCGTAAGAAAAAGGTGAGATTTCATTGGGCGCCTTTTCATGGCGCGTGAGGCTGAGACATTTCGACGCGTGTTGAGCATTTTAGTGAACCTGCTTTATTCAGCCACCTTTAGGAATTAGGGCCATGAGGCCCTCTCTTCAATCTCCACAGGATACAGGTTTCACAATCATCCTCTATAATTTCTATTCATATGTACTCTCCTCGTTGGACTATATTCACAATTCCACACATTTCGCTAACAAGTATTGTAAAGAAGAAAACACTACAAATAACACGTCCATACTCTCCTATGTTTTCCCTTTTCTTTATTTCCTTCTCAATTTGACTTTCCTCCCCACGGCTGAGCTCTTTCAAATTCATTCCGCTTCCAACTATCGCTCCAGTCACTTCTCGTCCTCCGATACGGTTTCCCGCGCCAGTTCACGTGTTCCGAGTACTAGCCTTATGTCGCCCATTTGTACACCACCTCAGCTCAATTTTAACTCAACTCAATTCCACACGTATTATACAGTCCTCCTCACGCTCACCGAGTTTCAGTTTTATTCCGATCCTCAAGCTCCCTCTCTTGTGCACCCAACAAGTATTGTAAAGAAGAAAACACCACGTCCATGCTAAATAAGTTACATTCAACCAAAAACTCAAGTAAACTGCCACAGTCTTGAACGTGTGCTTCCTTCTTGAGACTAGCTGTCGCCCCCCACATACTCGTTCAACGGACCATTCTTTTTAACATGCAAATGCACAATTGTTGTTATTTACATAAATACATAGCGACGGGAGAGTGCTGGGATATTTTCCCCCTTGTCATAGTGAATCCCTCAGCTTACATACTTATTACAGCAGAAGATAGGAATAATACGAGCGATTGTAATTATTGACGCATACTGACACACACAACACATACTAACTAACTAACTACGTACTTGACTGAGGTATTAATCTCAATGCAAAAACAGGTAAGGAGCGCAATGAGAGAGAGAGAGAGAGAGAGAGAGAGAGAGAGAGAGAGAGAGAGAGAGAGAGAGAGAGAGTATAGAGAGAGATATAGAGATATATAGAGAGAGATAGAGAGATATATAGAGAGAGATAGAGAGATATATAGAGATATATATAGAGAGAGATATAGAGATATATAGAGAGAGATATAGATATATATATAGAGAGAGAGAGAGAGAGAGAGAGAGAGAGATTGGTTTATTTATTGACCAGGGGAGAATAGGGCCTTACAGCTCTCTCTACCATTTCCCCTGGAACTTGAACACAACAATTCCTCGTAGGGTTGCCATACCAATAATATATATAAGGCTATCAAACAACATAATTGTCTTGATTGGTTTTATGTTTTTACCCAAAAACTCTCATTAAGTTTATGAAAGTTAAGAATTCAACCCCGTGATTGTAGTTTTTGAAAACACTTTATTTTCACTGACCACGCAACGTTCAGAGAGAATGGGCCAGATGGATGTACAGGAAGAGATTGAGGAGACCAGCTCGAAGGAGAGGTTTTATAGAGTAGGAGTTGCTGGGCTAGCAGGTTGACAAGAGGTTGAGTCAGTGTTAATATGTAGTGATGGTTTGGTGAAGGATAGGTAAACTCGGCAGAACTTCGTTTATTCTCCCATGACTTGATCCCGAATGCCTCACAAATCAGAAAATTTTCCCATGGGCTTTCCTTCCCCTCCACAACTCATGACCTCCTTCTTTGTTCCGTTCAACAACCTCGATCATTTTCTGTCCGCGTAGCCTTTCAGGCTTCCCTGATGTCATTGTAGCCTCCTCTGAGACTACTTCTAGACGAGTGGGGAGATGTACCACCTACTCCTATTAAAGGCACCCGGCAATCGTCTCTGCAAACGTCTCCAAACCCTACCTCAGTACAAATAGTTGTACTATGGGTAACATTATAGTACGTAACTTGCAGTCGCACCAACATAAATTTCACTAACACTGAAAACATGCAGTACAATATGAATTACACACACACTACAAATCTTCCAAGCATGCTGAACTGAAAACAGAACACAAGCAAACAGTGAAAAGGGCGAATACTTGTACATACCTTCCCTTCTACAACGATACACAATCTAACCTAAAAACATACACTCCACGGCAAAAATGATGAAAGTTAGTTTGCAGAGAGAATGTCGAGTTCGCCTAATATTTCTGCTTCAACAATCGATCTTTGATAATAACGAAACGACCATACAATTAGTAATAATGGATATAATTATTGTGTTACGGGGGGGGGGGGGTAGGAAATGTTTGGAGAGCCGGTGACTCGACCAAAAATTACAGCAATCCCGAGCTCTGATCCAATTCCCACCTTTTGTAGGATTATGGATCTCTGTCTGTAACCACTGGGCTACGATAACTGGGGTGCCTACAATGGGAGTCAGGGGGCACAATAATCCTCCTTGGTCGAAAAGGTATTTATTTTGCGAAGATTATTTTTGAATGCACCGACATTGCGCGACAAGTCAAACAGATCGATGTTTTCATCAAAAAGTTTTGCGTCTTGCGCATAAAAGGATCGTGCTAGCATTTCTGCCGTAGGGTATAGAAGATAACACTTTGTTCCTCGCACGTTCTCAGTGAGAGGAAGATAGAGAACGATCTTAGTTCCAACTAGTTCACGGAAGAACGTTGACGAATATCGCCTTTTTTTCAATTTGTTTTCTTGTAGCGAAGAACTGCCTGACTACCAAGGTGTCAATTCCTCGAGTGAGTGTTAACGACCGAATAAAGGAATAACATGAGTTAAAAATTTGGCGAACGGGGATTTAAGCCTGAGGAAAAGTATAACCTAAAGTAGAGATACTATCATAAGCTGATCTACGTAAGTTAGGAAATGCGGCAGTTGTTTGAAACCTCGTCCATATGTTGATGGCATGAACGAAGACTGGACGAAACCTTTCCGTTGTTGCTTGTTCCCGAACCGACAAGGCATTTTGTGTTGTTTTACATACGTTACTCCTCGTGAAACGAGTTTAGCCTGCCAGCAAACCTACCAGGCGTTTTTCTGAGTTTATGAAACCATTTTTTTTATGTTCATTTCCTTCGTGGTACACGCACGACGAATTTTTGAATTCCCAACCTAGTTGTTTGTTCCCAAACCTTTTCTCCAAATCTTCCACAAAGGTGACGTAAGGGCGGAATTGGAAGATGATGAACTGGGGTTAGCATGTTCAGTAAATTCGTTTGTTTCTCAATTGACTCATTGACTTTGGATTGGCTTATTTGAGTGAAGTTTTTGAAATCACTAACAAACGATGGGTACAGCTTTCGTACAAGTACGCAACCACTAGGAACATTTTGTCTTTTATTTTTATTTTTATGCAATGATAACTACATTTGATTGTGCTCGTTGATGGTTTCGATATGATGGCCGCGTCACTTGCACTTCACATCATCACTTGGTCACTGAGGTTAGTAAAACGTGTGATGTTACCAATGTAACGCTTGGTTACCAATCCTGCGTTACATTTTCGAGTTTATGTAGCAAAGTAAAGACATAAAATGTCAAAATGTTGAAAACAAAAAATAATCGTAACCCTGGTGGGACTCGAACCCACAATCCCCGGGTTAGGAGACCGATGCTTCCTCCATTAGACTACAGGGGATGTAGCTTACAACTCGAGTTAAAAAGTTTCGTGACGCTTCTCCGTAACATATCCCGCGTAACATCAATGGCGTTACATTTTCGAGTTTATGTAGCAAAGTGAAGACATAAAATGTCAAAAATATAGTATAATGTTAAGAAATTTTGGAAATTAGGATGCGTCTTCTGGGCACCAAATTAATCGAATTAAAATTGAAAAAGAAAGGAAACGAACGATAGTTCTTCTGGAAAACGAAAACAGAATTTCTGACCGTGATGTTGGTGGGTGAGGATGCGATATGGTGCGTAAAGTGGTCGTCGTTGGGTGGATCGTCCTGGTAGGAAGTAGAACAGCTCTGAATTGGTAACCACAGATCTGGGTTATGGGATACTGATGACCCAAGATGTTAAATAATGCCCGTGCGCACGTGAGGATACTGCTGACCCGACGGCAGAGGCGAACACGAAGAGGCCAGTTTAGACTTGGGGAGGTGGACGGTGATGCAACCTGATTCATGCACAAACAAGTCCAACATCCGAATATTTCACCTCACTTTTTCCTAATAAGGTTCGCCTTAAGGTGTAAACAGGTCCTTAACTATTTCTCTGTCAATTTGTCCAGCACCAGGGCGTGTGGGGGGGGGGAGAGAAGGTGCTTTGATCATTACGGTAACCATAGTTTGACGAATTTCGCTCATATTTTGGCTGTACTAACTGGTAGAAGTTTTTAATCTGGTTTCCTGATCTATCGATGAATAAGTTTAAAAAAATTGTTATTGATTCCGAACGAACTATTGATGTTGGATAATGAATGGAAAGACCGAAGTAATATGTGCGAGGTAACACATTGAGAAATGACTGATGTGAACTGAGTCATGTACGGGGCAAGAAGGGTGTTGTTGAAGACAACCAGAGCAAGGTATGATCTATTGACGACTGCACTGTGCTTCTCAGGAACAAGGTGCAGTTTGACGTGAATCAGGAAAGGGGGCTTTTGCTTATGCATCCCCTGTTATTATTGATAAGCCTACATAACGTCTATTCACATGAATGGGACGTTTCTTTGCCAACTCGGCGAAATGGTTGTAAGGTATTAGTAGGAGCCAGTGCTGGTAGGTTTGGCTGCTCTTCCAACAACTGTCACTCACTGTTGTAGGAACTCCACACTGAAGGCCCAAGAGTGTCTTTGAGAGAAAATGAGTCCGTGACACGCAGCACGCAGTCTGTAGCGATTTGTTCTTTGCGAATGTGTTATCTGTACTTGCGTGTTCGACACAATAGACTTTTGACTTACGAATCGAGCCGCTTATCAACAGTCGTAATATTAACCCCCCTGCACTGCACAAACGCGTCTACATTTGACAGAAGTTCAAAGGGCCTTAAGGGTCACAATATCATTTGAACGCCCTAATCTGACAGTCGGGAGTTTGATGTTGTTCGGCAAACTGAGCTCACTGTCTAGAGCTTGTGACTGGGCCGAGCCGAGCCGAGAAATTCAGCCTCTTGCGCGTCGTCGTTTTAAGTTGAAGGGGGAATTGGTTGTGAACGGAGGCTGTCGCCTTTGAGACCACGATTCGTGAATACCAAGCGATTCCTAATATCCAACTTGAAGGTAGAGAATATTGGATTAGGGTTCCGAGTAACTTTGTTAATCTGAAGTCGTGATTCTTGAGCTGAAACATAATTTGCACAGTAATAACAAAGTTAAGGAGTTGGAAGAAAAAAAAGAAGTTTTATCATTTACTTCTCTAATTTTCCAGATCCGACCCTCGTTTTGAAGAACTAAATAACGAAATTACTAAGTTCTCTCTGGATTTCCGTTTTAGAAGACTTTTCGAGGATAAATGAAATGTTGCGTGCAACACAACCAAACTAGAATTCGCAGTTAGTGCGGGCTGAGATCGATGACGATTTCCTTCGCACGACCACTATTGACACTGTACAGCCCTCTTGGAAACATTAGTGGAAGAAATTTCGGAACAACCTACAAATATTTAAGTGAAAGTGTCCAGCAAAATAATTAACATTCTACTCAGTGAAAAGCGAAGGAGTTATAATATCTACCGCGACGTCTCGCGCTACTTTCTTCGGTCATTTTTGTGGCTTCAGCTACCAATTCATTCAATCTTACTCAGTTCGAGTGAACTTCGTTGAACGTAATATTCACGTTATGCTTACAACCTGGTAGCTCTTAAAGTTCAGAAATGTATTGTGCTGCTCCTACTTACTTAGAAACCCGTCGTATAGGTTGATGATTTGTTTGAGTAGTTCAGGTTCTGGAATTATCGAGATAGATCTGCCAAATAAATTCCAGAATATTTGGGATAGCTCCAAACTATCGGATGATCATTGTTTGATGTCTGTCGTGTAGGCACTTTATTAGACTCTGATTGGAGAAATGAGCGAGATTATTGCTGATTTGGAAACTGCAAATCACTTTGTGTTACCTAGCAACGGGTTCTAGTTATCGCTTTTGGTAAGATTCCCTCAGTGTCCCGTCCGCGACCATCTTTACCCCACTTTATGTCTCAAGGGAGAAGTGATAACACACACGATCTGGGTGGAAGAGACAGTTGCAGGCTAAATAGAGCCCTGGCTCGCACGTCCTCGTAGATGGGGACTCCACTCCCACACAAGCGGGCAGAGGTCGAATGTGCGGTGCTTGAAATTGATGTGGACGCTGATTGCCTGGAGAGCAGCGTGACTGCTGTGTAAGGGGGGGGGTTATCCCTCCATTCCCTGGCGGTCCTGGACAGAGGGGATGGTGGCGTGCAGGACAGCTGAGGAATCGCAGTCTCCAACTGCGATGGCCGGCTCCCCTTGCCACACAAGGGGCTACACTTCATCCAGAGCACACCTCCCAGTGCCAGAATCTGCAGTGCTGTGTCCGCTAGGCCGGGGGGATTCTAAGTAACTCCTATCCCCCCCCCCTATCACAACAACGAGCCGGTGGGTCAAAACTGGCCTGGCTCGTTAACCCATTAGGGAGGAGGTCGCAGGGAAGTTCGTTACTCCATTTGCCAGGGAAGCGCTCTGTCGAAGACTGGATCCAAGCGAGAATATTTGTTACTTGCAGAGCCTGATGGGACTTCCTTTTAAATTGCATCGGTGATCCACCCAACTGCCACAGCATATATTCCTGATGGGCAGGAGAACAGCCTGGTACAGAAGCCTCCCTGTGTGGGGCCGCACAAGGGCCTGACCTGAGCTGTGCTCTCTGAACATTTGGTGCAGAGAAGGGTGAGGTGCCCAGTGGGGCTATTTCATAGGCAGTGCCCGGGTATTTGGCCGTGGTTCTCGGGGTTGTGCTGATGCCAGGAGCAACACAGCTGCACCCCCTAAGCTCAAACTGGCTTGAGTACTTGATTATGCAGTGTTAGTTTGTTTTTGATTCGGATTTTGGAGTTTTGGTCAAACAACCAGTACACTTTGGAATTTGAGGACAATTGCCTCCTAGAGGCATCCCAGAGTCTCCACGTGGCAGCCAGTTCAACTTCAGCTTGTTCTCGAAACTAACAGGAGTGTTCCCTTGAATTCCTCCGCGTTTGTTTCTGCATCTTCGAACTTCCATTAGGCCGATGTGCAGGTCATTGGGAACACGTTTTTAATACACTGAAGTCTGTACGAAGCAACCAGTTCCACTGAACCAGTGCGAAATGCGCTTTTCAAAGGATAGGTCCTGGTGGGACACAGACACAGTAGGAGTCCTTAGAATACGCTTTGACTGGTTTATTATCTTTTTGGACTTCATCATGTACCACCACTGTTTCTTAGGCCTGTTGCGAGTTTACCGAGCTTGGTTCGGCTTGACCAACGGCGTATACGATTTTATGTTACAATCTGCCTTCTTATCAGCTCCTGGCCTGTCGATCTTGTGATGCTGTCGGCAGTAAATAGCTAATCCGTAGCGACATTGATTGTAGACTCGCTAACTACTGACGGCAAGTCAAGTGGTAGATGTGTTTATTCATCCAATTGACGAACAGGAGCAAATGACAGGAAAAACCTGATTTCGGATATTAGGCGTTGATGGGAGAATCAACTCGGTTGTCTACAGCAAATTGATTCTTCTTCATTTTCTCATCTGGAAGGCAGAACGTATTATTTGCATGTCATCACGAGTCCGTCGGATGAAAGTGTTAGCCAGAGGCTTTTACAGGCACTCACCTCGTAACGAATTGATGCTCTTAAATATTCCCCCTCTTCACCCCTCTCGTCATCGCTCGCCCTTCAGTTCTCTTCGTCTCCCTTTGTACATTTTTACGGTCCTGGCGGCGAAGTTTTCTGGTCTAGTCGGGAATAATGAATTCCCTCGTTCTTGACGGCACGGAGGAAAGGCTGAGGCTGTAAACCTCGTTACTCGGTTCAGTCCGCCATTTTTATGGGCGACTTACACCCGCCGCTGATGTGTTGCTATATAATCGGCGGATCCCATAGCTCTGGAATTGAATGTGCCCGTCGTCGTTAGTCGGCGATAAAAATGAGGTCGATAGGCAACTCTGAGTTCGTCCTTTCCGTCGTGGGCCGTTGAAAAATATTTTCGTTAAAAGCCTAACGATCTGGTTGAAGGCTGAAATTTCCAACACCCAAGAACTTCGACGTTAAACATTTTTCAACGTAAAACTCAATTTCAACTTTTTTCTACATAACATTCAGGATCAACCCAGTCGAATGTTCTCGTGTAATGCTCCGTCGTGGCCGAAACTGGGATGTCGGAGGATTAACGATAGAAACTAAATAGGAAAGCTGCGAAGGAGATATTCATGTTTAAGAAGACATGAAACGTACAGGGAGACTGAGAAATATGACTCTGGAGACTAGAAACATACTTGTGTTTTACGGAGTCATGGACGGGCAACCTTCTTCCTCGGGGGAGGGAGTGGAGAGAGTCTTCGGGTTTTGGTGGAAGGCTTGGCAGTCGTCCTCTGAGTAGGCACACTCCGATATCGCGATACTGCATATCGATACATGCAGTCGTAGCGTTATCAAGCGGTCGGTCCATATTCTTTGTTTCACCCAACGGCTTTTATTCTATTTGGTTGCCGTTATTTAGTTACGAACTTGAAAGGTACTTATTTTTATTTGAAGGCTGACCACGGGTCATGAACGAACACGCACGTTTTATGGAAGAGAATGATGATGACCCAATGAGAAAATAAAGCACTTACCTTCTAGTAACTTCAGGTACCTTGTTAAATAACTTCCACTCAGTCGTAGTTGGAAAAAGTGTAGTGACTCAGATTTAAAGTTTGCAGGGAACTGCGGGCGACTCCTCGACGTCGCCGAATTCATCAAAGAATACGTTCTATTTGACATTCGGATCTTCGTTATGATTTCCACTGCCGTAAGAAACGACCGAGTCCCCAAACAAACGTGAAAAGGTCCAACATCAGACGAACAGTTCCCCAGTAAATCAACTGAATCGTTAGGGAATTTATTCGTCTGGGCAGCAGGTGCTTTTGTGCTCCACAAAGTGAACGAGTTGAGTTCAATTTTTTTTTTTCAGTGTTTCCCTCTCGACTAGAATATTTCTGAACGAGATAGTAAAAAAGACGTCGACGTTGAAAGAGTTTCATTGATGCCGCGTTAAAGCGATCGATCCGTCCATCAGGTGGAAAAAGGAAAAGGTTTTTCCGCTCCCGCTTTTTTGAACAAACGAGCGCTGACAGAATGGCGCTGCACATCCTCAGGTGTTCCCCTTCTCCGAGATTTCCCGGGAATTTTTTTCGTTAATATTTATTTTTTTAAATTACCTTCAAAACTCCATTATTTGAAGCTTACTAACTCGAGTTTAAAAAACCCTGCAAATTATTACACAACGGTTTATTATTCGGATAATCAGCTTGACCTAGCATTAATGCTCCGAGATCCATCCTGTTCGATTCAGCATCGAAAAATATCATAATGAAACCCAAAAAAGGTCGAAAAGAACTAAAATCGTAATATCGTAATATTAAAATAAACAAAAAAACGAAAGTATCTAGAAAAAACTGAATTTTAATATGAAAACATGCACACTAAATACTAATATCAAAATTTAACCAAAATTGATGAAAAAAACCAAAATGAGAATGAAACGAAAGAATCTAAAAAAATTGAATCGTATTAAAACCAAAACGTCGGGGAAATTGGAACGGGGCACTCGAAGCGAAGCGCGTCGTCGTTGGGTGGCCAAAGGGGTCGTTGGGAGGAGGCGAGAGCCGCCTCGAGAGCGGTTGGTTTTTAAAGAG
The DNA here is from genome assembly GCA_020466155.1 of Pachypeltis micranthus. Taxonomy (NCBI): domain Eukaryota; kingdom Metazoa; phylum Arthropoda; class Insecta; order Hemiptera; family Miridae; genus Pachypeltis; species Pachypeltis micranthus. The sequence goes on from CM035780.1 coordinate 2,438,441, forward strand.
ACGGGCGGGGCGGAGGGAATTCAAACGACGAAACGCTTGTAGCTCCGCTGTACTGCGTTTCGTTAATTTTTTAACCGTTTTTGCCCATTACAACCACGGGCTTCGTCCGATCGGATTGCCGAGATGGCGGGCACAACTAGATACCAAGTCGGATTTTTGGGTGAAAGAACGAATTTTTTAGACTACGTTAAAGGCACAAAACGGCCCGGACGGCGGACGGGGGACGGGGGACGGGGGACGGGGGACGGCGGACGGACATTGCAAATTTGGAATCTCCATGTCTTGAAACGTAAAGTATCAAATTTTGAGGGGGGGTTGTAAAAAATTTTTCGTGACCGAAAACATAGGGTTATTATTCAGAATGAATAATAAACCAAAAGAACACGGTAAACGTAACTTCCATTGGCGGAAAGCAGAAAGTCCTTGTGCAAGAAAATGATTACTTTTTGAGAAAATCCCCCAGCTCTTGGATTCCACGAACTTCGAGCCAAAGGGGCAGGTTGTTTCTTCACCAGTTGCTATCGTCAAGTCACAAGGACGACCTTATAGGGCATTGAGTTTTAATAAAATTCTTTCTTTTTTTTTAAATCAAAAACGGTACGTAAACGGTAACGAGTTATGAAATTCTCGTTTTCGGGAAAACGACTATCGCCACACTATCAATTATCAACAATTTCGACAAAAAGCGATTTTTCCATCATAACATAACCTCTTATCACACTATCGTTCCCAAAAAATCAGGGAGCTAGGCATGTTATACGGTTCGTCTAATGATTCGTAGATACTTCCGGAATGGGCACTAACGTCATTTCGTTGACTAACTTTTTTTTCTTTAGTACTTCCCCTTCATTTCCAGAACTGTGTACACAAACCACTCTGGAAGAATGACCTCAACAGTAACATTAATTGAATCAAAGTAGCCCAAATAGCAGCACCCCAATTAAGTTATGAAGTTTATTTTACTTCCCGTAGTCCTACGAAGAGAGAAGGACAGTTACGTCATTGGACGAAGAATTAAATTTTCGTCAACTCTTGTTCACTTACGTAACACGATAGAGCTTTGATTGCAGGCTCACTTGATTCTCTGAATATGTGAACGGCTGGCGAGGGTCAGTAGAGCTGTCCATAGACCAAGAGTTGATAGATGAATGTTAATCGCGAGAACTGAGAGGTGAGTGTCTATCGTGAGACATGATAGACGAATGAGTTCAGGATGGGCTGTGTGTTGTGGAGTGGAAGCAAATTTTGGTGTGGGAAGAGGACGCCTTGGATAGTCCAGAAAAGAGAAAATTTGCCGAAGGAAGTTGAGGAGAGGCAGCTGGACTTTCCCGTTAGGAATTAGACGTTCAGGGAAGGGCTGAAACTAAATCAAAATTTGCTGAATGCATGATGGGTCTAAGTAGAGTTGTGTGATGCGTCGCACTGGATATTTCCGTTCTGCCGATAGCAAGGCCATGCGCTGGCCTGTAAAATGTACCCAATGCATTAAATATGAGCTATGGCTGGGCTTCTCAGGACTACTCATTGCCGCTTGTATCTCTTCATGTTTTGGAAACTCAGGCTCTGGAGGTGATTTGAAGCTTCCAAACCGAGCGTTGCTGTCCACCCAATAACACGGAACCTAATTTTTGACAGAGAGAGAGGAGAGTAAGAGAATTTTGATTGAAGTTCTAACACATGTTTCCGCACTTCACAATATTGCCTGTTGTGTACGAATCTTCTGTGGATCGTACGTCTTGTGTGACATCTCTTGGCGAAAGACGATTCTCTCTGTAAGGAGAGTTGGAACTTCCCTCCTCCTCAGAACCTCAGGTGTTCCAGAAGGGTTAGTGGAGAGCAAAGATGCTATGACTACTGTGCACTGGTTAGTTGCACTCTTCTAAACAAGCCTGGCGTTCTGGTTCTTGTAATGGAGAAGTGTGTGATGCCTGTGTTAACGATATTCACACGTGTACGTTGAGTGGCAGCTTTTTAAAGTGTGTGAAGTTTCCAGGCAATTCGTACAAAAACTGACAAAGTTCGAGTTAAAGGCGGGGGATCAAAAATTCTTATTGCACTAGAAGAACCAATATCACACTATGGTAGTCAGGGAGTGAGCGCTATGTCCACTGAGTAGTAATTGGGATAGGGAGCTTTATTCGCAATTACATTCGGTCAAGTTTTACCGCAACAAAAAGAGAACTGGGTGGAAGCGAACGAGAGCGCATGCGTCAGCGCGACTCCTCAACGAGAGAACCGCCCTGTTATGACTGACGACAGCGAATCGGGACATTTGAGGTGCCCTGTCAGCACCAATGCCCCGAACGAGAGTTCGATTCGTCCCGGTACAGGAATATCGAACGACTGTCGCGTAAATGAAGGAATATCTTCAGAATCCGCGCGATTTATATTCGCGACTGCTTGGTCTTATATCCGTATCACATCAATAGATAGGACGGTCCCAACCTCATTCATATTCAACTGGGCGTTCCAACGTTCTTATCTTGTTTTACCGTTCCATTCACTGTCACGTAACTCATATAACTGACGAGCCATTAAATTCTGCTCTGTTTGCGATCTTCATGACCCGTTTTTGAATATCTACGTGAACGTGTGCCGTATAATTTAAACTAATAGTAGCTAAACATTTGTTACGTTGCGCTCCTACTACCAGAAATGAGTTTTCTTCAGATCTTAAGGTTTCAAGGGTAAGAGTGTCCAAAATACACCACTTCTTAAAGCGGTCTGACTATGTGACTGAGAGATAACCGAATCGCCTCAAACTTGATATTTTCTTCAATCTGCATATCGCCTTGCTAACCCATGGGTATGAGACGCCAGAACAAGGAATAGAGTGAAACCCAAAAGTAATTATAGTTCTCAAAGTGACCACCACACCAAATGTTTTTTCTCATCAACAGCTCGGCTTAGGTGTAATTCTGGGCACGGACTGTTCCACGAAAAGGGGAGCTTCAATTGAGAATTAAGTGGACTCGGTGAGCGTGAGTGAGGGCTGTATAACACAGAGAGAATAGCGATATCAATTTGAGTGTGAGTATTTGAACGTGAACAAGGGGAGTTTGAATATACGCGAACTGAAGTGGGGAGAGAGAGATATGAGTGAGGCCAGAGAGTCGAGAGAGGAGTGTCTGTAGTGGGAGCTGGGAGACGAGTGTGTCTAGGATGAGCTGTGTGTCGGTGAGTACGGTGATTGAGGGGTGGGAAGGATATGGTAAGTCCAAGAAGGGGGAAATCTGTTGTCGCTTAGGAAGTTAAGCCCTTTGTCTTGGTAGGGCCTTCGTCATAATGCCGGCTACTTGTCCTTCTGATGGGATATACTGAACCTTGAGAACGCCTTCCAAAACCTTTTCTCGAATGAAAAAGTATTTTATCTTGATACGCTAGGTGCTGTGATGGTTTTGTGGATTGTGGCACAGACGAATTGCTGATTGGTTGTCAATTTGTAGCGTAGGCACTTCTTGAGGTCAACCCATGTCTTGATATAATCTAGGCAGCCAAATAAATTCTTCAACAGCCTCATTTCGTGCTACTAGCTCTGCCTCAGTTGTCGAAGTTGCAGTTGATTGTTGGCGTTGACTCAGCCACGACACCGCCCCTTCTGCACATGGCACAACAACTTCAGAAGTTGAAGTTCCCGTTTTGTTGCATCCACCAAAGTCCGCATTGCTGTAACAGCTGAGTTCACGACTTCCATCCGATGTGTCTCGTATTTCTAAATTGCGTGAACCAGCAATATAGCGAAACACTCTCTTCAGTCTAACTATATCTTGGTTACTTGGACAGTCCAGGGTTCTTCAGACGACACTGACGCTGTTGGCAAGATCTGGTCTGGTGCTCATATCAGATACATCAGAGCTCCAACTGTTTCTCCAGCGGCTGACATGGAACAAATCCTCCAGGTCAGAAATATTAGGATTGAACGCACCTGGGAAAGGGTCAAGGCTCTAGAATCCAACTACTTCGGCCTGTGCTGAACGACGACAGTACCACTATAATTCCATTTGTTATCTAAACTCAGCCTTTATATCAAATTCAACGCGAAACACCGTGATGTTAGTCGGTCTCACAAGGTTCCCTCAAACGAGTTAACAATATGAGCGTCACTGAAATACTTCCACATTGTGTCGGCGTTGGTCTGAATGTAGCTTCAAGATTGATTCGACGCTCGTTGGGGATCTGAATTTGAGCTAACGAAAGCCCCTATGCTCTGCCATCAATACCGGTTACATCCTTCTTTCCTTTGAGATTGTTGGTGTAGTGAGTTGGTTAGAAATGTGCCGACATAATACGCAGTTCGTTGCTCTCTTCTAGAGGAAGTGAGGTAAATGCATGCATCCGCTCGAGCGAGTCTCTGGAGAAAATTGAGTCTCGTTACAGGGTTGAAACGAGATGGAGGAAAAGCGTGAGGGCGGCGGTTTGGGGCAGGTGAACCTCTCAACGTCCGTGACAGTGAACAATTGGCTTTACGCCGCATTTGTGGCCCTCACACGCGAGTCGGCGTTCCTCCGCTCGTTTATGGTCTCCTCCATCCCCTCGCCGGCATCTCATCCACCTTCGGATCCTCCTCGGAGCATCAGCCTTATTTGAGCTTTGAGCAACACGTCTTGCGAAATGGGATTACTCGGAAGTTTTAATGGGCCCCTTTTTGTCACAGAAGTTCCGCCTCTTTGTCACTATGCCGATACCGCGCCAGAGCTTTTATTTTAAGAAACCACCTTTGTGGTTTGTATGTGATGTAGTGGCGAAATACACTTGCTACTTCTAGTCGTTAAACAACACATGGGTTTCACCAAATTTGTACGGTCGTGTTCAAGAAAACACGATGCGGTTACGTTGTTGCTCGGAAATACAGTTCTATACGTTCGAGTGTTGCCTTCGATCAACTTGTCTTGTCTGTCAAAATCATTTCGAATAATTTTCGAAACCACAATCCATTTTTTCCTTATCGAGACCTGTATTTCAACATTTGTGAACGTAGCTATCTATTCCTACACTGACAGTAAAAACCCCGAAGAAAGGAGGAAATACGCGAGGAAAATGACTACAGGGCTAATACTAAAATTTTGAAACAGTTACTGTCGATGGGGAGTAAATTAACGATCAATGAATTAAAAAAGGAAAATTAAAAATAAATAAGCAAAAGAAAAACTCTGCAAAATATTACACAACGGTTTATTATTCTCATGAACATTTTGACCTAGTATTACTGCTCCGAGACCCTCTCCATTCGATTCAGCATCGAAAATACTAGTAAACCATACGAAACATGACCTGACTACAATGGAACTTTCTATGAGTAGGGAGGGAGGGAGTAGCAACGACGAAACGTCGTCTTCCGCTGTAGTTCCCGCGAGTTCTTTCAGTTAGTGGACTTTGGCTCACTATAATGACTGTAATTTCGCTATACGCAGTTGTACACGTCTGATACTCATTCCATTCAACCCAGGATGTAGAAATACCTTGAAAACGATACCAAACACGGCGTATTTGCAATTAAACTGCGTTTTGTTAAATTTTTTAACCACTTTTTGCCCATTAAAACCACGAGCTTCGTCCGATCGAATTGCCGAGATGGGGGCACAACTGGATACCAAACGGTTTTTTTTGTGCGAAAGAACGGATTTTTTAGAGCACGTTAAAAGGCACAAAACGGCCCGAACGGCGGACAGACATTGCAGATTTGGAATCCCCATGTCTTGAAACGTAAAGTATCAAATTGTAAGGGAGGGTTGTAAAAAATGTTTTCTTACCTACAACATAGTGTTATTATTCAGAATGAAAAATAAACCAAAAGTGCCCACGCGCTAGAGTCTTTAATTTTCCTCAAACTTCGACATCATCAGAAAATCGGCCACTTTTACTTAGCGTTTATATGTGTAAATTTTAATAAGACGGGGTTCATGTGGCCGCACTTGCCACTCTTCGTCTATTCTTAGAAAATTTTGACAACTGCGTTATTTGGGAGTCCGGCGCCCGTAAATGTCTCATGATTTTGCCCCGTCGGGGAAAGGGAAGGCGAGTGGGTGGCAGCGTTGTCAGACCAGCAGACGAGCAGTTTCCTTGCAATGGGTGGGGAGGGAGGGAGTACAAACGACGAAACGTTGACTTCCGCCGTAGTTCCCGTGTTGTACTGCGTTTCTTTTATTTTCTTAACCGTTTTTTGCCCATAACAATCATGGGCTTCGTCCGATCGGATTGCCGAGATGGCGGGCACAACTAGATACCAAATTGGATTTTTGTGTGGAAGAACGAATTTTTTGGACCACGTTAAAGGCATAAAACGGCCCGGACGGCGGACGGACATTGCAAATTTGGAATCTCCATGTCTTGAAACGTAAAGTATCTAATTTTGAGAGAGGGTTGTAAAGAATTTTTCGTGACCGAAAACATAGGGTTATTATTCAGAATGAATAATAAACCAAAATGGAACGTGAAAGCAAGTAAAAGTAAATATTACTAAATACAAAATAGGCAAGTGGACAACATCAAGTCTAGAAGGTTGGCTCATAAATAGATATTGTATCGTTTCCCAATTGTTCTTATCTGATAAAAACTGGCTTAACGCTGAAAGACAATAATAACATACAGCTAACACATGAACTGTCTAAACTTCATGTACAATGACTTCAAAACAAACAAACTGTTGTATTTTCAGTCCTCTTTCTACTAATCGAAAGTTGTTGAGCACACAAATCATTCACTTCGATAACCGGACACAACAACTTTCAAGACGGAAATCCGGAGAAGATACCATCTTTTTTCTAGTTGTTACTCGCGTCTCCGTTGTCCTTCCCTAGCAACTTCATAACAACTTCCGTTGCTTGGATTCGGCACAACGATAGCATATGTACACAATCCTTCAAAGTTGGTGAAATATACATCAGGGGAACGAACCTTCTTCCGAACAAACACACGAGTCTCACAACACTCCCCTGAAACCCATTGAAATAAGTCGATTGGCTTTGACTACTGCTGCTGAACACAAGGAGTAGTACGTCTGAGGCTGACTGGGTAATGTCTTTAGTTCTGTGCTCCTCGAAAATTCGGTAGGATTTGCCGGTTACTCCTCTCTCCTTACCACCCTTTAATACTCTCCTTTCTCACTCGTATCCTTCACCACTTATTTATCACCTGTATGCAATCTCGCTTTTCCCTATCTCTTGCCCAAATTGTTATAGATGTAAGTTATGGTAGATGGCGAGGAGTTGAACTTTTTGAAAAGATATACTTTTCTAACGCAAAAACACGTTACAATGAGACAGGGATGAAGACAACTGTGGAGCCCTGGCTCGTCACACTTCTATTTAACTACTCGCCAATGAAAAGTCAACGGTTCGCACCTGAAGGGCGCTTACACGGTATTTATATCGTTGACAGTCACCAGGTTTGGGATCCTTAACTTGTATTGTTAGCGGTTTAATGATGACTGTAGCGACAGCGTTTGGAATTTAGCTACGGCATTCAGTGTCAGGCTCTTTTTAGCCGGGGGTGGAAACTTTGTATTTTTAGCTAGAAAAGTTGAAGACTTATGTTGGGCTACTTGGTTCTCTACGTCCATGTGTGCGGGGAGTGGATGGGTGAACTTCAATGGCGCATACTTTTTGATGGTTTCGTAACTGCAAAACTGGTATTGTTATCAACGTTTGATTTACTGAAAGTAGCGCATGTTCAATTATACGGAAAACCAGATGGAGAATTTTACCAGATATAGACGACGCTGTGAGAAGTTGAGGCGACAGCAACGAAGACTGATGAAGTAACAGAAGGGAGCAGTGAAAGGTTGACGGGCCAGTTATAATTATTGAAAGCCTGCTAAAAAAATGTGACGAGACTTAGAGAACGGAATGTTTATCTCTTGGGAGGAGCACGACTTTGGTATGTGTTAGTGTACATTAACCGTTCATGAAGTATAGATGCGCTGATTCGCTAGGCAGTCTTGTTAGTCTTGTTGGATTTTACTAGTGCTTCGAGAGCGTCGTACGATTCAGCGTTAGCCGTGTAAGTGATTGAATGGTGATTGTGGCGACAATGTTGGAAATTTAGCGGCGGGATGCAATCTCTTCCATTTTTATAGCTGGCGGGGGAACTCTTGGTTCTTGGTTATCACTATTGGGTTGAGGCGATTTCTAGTGATGAAGACATAATGTTTTAAGTGTTAATACCAGATGTGGATATCCACCTAACACATTTTAAAATTCATTTGTAAACGAAGTAGAATACGGGGGCAATGAGTACCAGCCCCACTGCTGCAATGGAAGTCCTTTTGAATATCTCACATCTTCACATACACATTCAGAGGACCGCATTTCTGGGAGCGGTAAGGCATTTGTAGGCAGGAAATGCTTCTACCAGGACTAAGGCAAGCCTCCAAGGAACGAGTGGACAGTTCAAGGTAGAAGAGGCAGCAGTCTTTACTACTGACGTCATGCAAGAGCGGTAGAACTTTTAGCTGCGATTCAGCGTTAGCGTCCACTTTGAGAACGATGGGAGAGAGGGTCGTTGCAGACAGAGGTGGGCGCCCTGCAATGGTATATTGACGGTTCTGTTTTTGCGAGGGGGGGGGGGCTGGATGGCCAATATCAGTGTTGCTAAGTCGCTGGGAGAGCACGCCACGATGCTACAAGCGAAAGTTCTTGGCATACAGATCAACGCAGAAAATATTCTGACTAAAGGACTCCAAGGCAAGTGGATTTACATATTCTCAGGCAGCCAGGCCGCTCGAAAGGGTATTGCAGCCTACACCTGCAGATCCAGGATGACATGGGCATGTCTTCATCTCTTCCCTCTATTTACGAAGTAAAAGCCATTCTAACCTTGGAGTCGCACAAATATCTCGGTGTGATACTTGACAAACGCCTTACATATTGCCAGCGTGTTGCCTATCTCAAAAAGAAGCTGATGGCCCTTATTTGGGTGCCGTCTGATAGGGGCATGAGGGCAACGAAAATGCTGACTGCCTTGCGAAAAGGTGTACAGAATCTGTATCCGTTGGACCTCAAACCTACGTAGGAGTGACGAAAAGTTACCTTTATCGTCAGATGGTCCGATGGGAAACAGAAGTGGCGCCAGCCACGACTTAGACAGTCGAGAAGGCTCATTATGCCTTCTTGTTTCAAGGTGAAGGCAATGCTGTCACCCCCCAAACAGAATCTAGGAGTTCTAACTAGCTTCTTAGCTGGACACTGCCCGCTTGAGTATCACCTAAGAGGCGGTTGAGTGAGGGGGACGAAACGGCAGAGCACATCCTGTGCGACTACCCTACCTTGGCAGACAGACGCTTCGGATACTTTTCTCAAGGGCTCATTGAACCCCAAACGATCTGCCGCGAAGGGTCGGGTTTGTACGACGTCTTCTGTTGGAGTTAGGGATAGTGTCATATGCGATTGTCTTCCTCTTCGTTTCGGAATCTTAAGTTTATAGGTGCTGTACATGCAAGCCTGGAATGGATTGAGAAAGACACGAAAAGGATTTGGATTTCCCAGATTTGTGGTCTGTGGCAATATTTTCATTCCACGACCAAAAATTGATTAAAACACACAGAACACGAAGCATTGGACGAAATCCTGTTGCGAAACTATAACCATCAAGCAAAAACATTGATGGCACCACTTAAGTCGCACGGATCTCCCTTCCCCCCGATAGCCCCCCGATTACTACCGCTAAATGCAACCTGAGGAGCAAAACACCGTAAGCTTAGAGAAGTTTCGACGACAAAGTTGGGTGTAATGATGTTTTCTCTGAGCGATCCCCCGCGTTTCTTCTGTGCCCCCGTTCTCATCTCCCGCTGCCCGCTCGATCATAAAGAGCCAAAAGCCCGTCGTTACAAAGTTTCTCAGCAGCTGTGGATCCGCTGATATACGTCGTGCAATAAGGTTTGGCAGGCCCTTCCATCCACTTATCATCGTTATCGCGCTCAAGTTTCGGACTAAGCGCTCATCCCTCCAGTGCAACCATCAAGATTTGAAAATGGTTGCCAAAAAACGTAGCGCTAACGTCCGGATCGTGTGCCAACCCGAATTCACTCTACTTCTTTGTAATGTGTTATAAACCAAAGCGGCGATTCAACGTTTAGGTATTTAAACTGTTCACAGAACCTTCCGCACACTCGTAACTGACGGTAGTCATCGTAAATCCGGTGCTCGTGGTGAGTGGAAATCCTAGCAACACTCTCGCTAGTTCAAACAACTTTCTACGGTCATCTTTCATGTGTGGTTTGTCGTAGGCCCTTAACTCTGCCCGTAATAATCTCTGGTCTGCCGACGAACTATTTCCCACTAATGGCCAATGTTAACTTTCCTCAAACTCCACGAGATCTATTGCAACCACTCAGTCCTACTTCTACAATACTCCTCCAACGGCACCTAATCTTTTTTTTTATTTCTACGAAGTTGAAAGAAAAGTTACGTACTCGGATGAATATCCGATTAACGCTACACACCGAAAACACGAGACGCGTCGCGAACTCTGGCACGAATTTACGAAGTAACTCAAGGAAGTCCGGTGAATAATCAACTCCGATCTCCGTGCTTGATGCTATGGGTTTTGGAAGTGAATAGCGAGTGACTGAGAGAATGGCGCAGCGACTCGTTTGGTAAGCAATATAACAACATGATGAAACGAAACTTCATCATTTACCGCCACATCCATATCATGCAGCTTATCTACTGTGACAAATTGACGTGATCCTGAACGTCCCTATGTGGCCTCATTTATTGCAGTATTAGTCTCCTCAAGACTAAGATCAACCTCCCGCGCTGGTCTCTTCGGCTAATGGATTTTGAGCGACTTTGATTCAACTTCGTGGACGTTTTGCGACTTGAACTCAGACGGCCGCATAGCCAAAATCGTCTCAGCTTCCCAAATCTAAAGGTGAACTTCAGCAGCCTACTTATGTCAAAGAAATAATCACGAAGGACAAACGGGAGGTTGCTAGAAGACACGTCGTAAGATCCACTCCAAATCCACTGACGCATTTACTCGTGGAATTACAAAAACGCTCAAAAAACGATATTTCTTACACGTTATAATTTTTATCTCTGTTCAATGGAACGTCAAAGGAATATTTACTGAGAACAATATATGTGGCGAAGAAAACTACTATAAAAGGCCAAAAACCCCGAGAGGGTAATACTAAATGGACTGTATAGTCAAACGGAGAAACCGACTCACCTAATCTTCGATGACTCCTGTTTTCGGATCGTTGGGATCCGGCTATTAAAAGAAGGATTAGGAAATGGAAAGAAAGAATCAGGGAAAGAAAAAGGAAGTAAAAAAGGAACAGTTTGTATAGTGTCGCGAGGGCAACCAAAAAAGTGGACACAAGGGTGTCGAGAGTCTTAGAACTTGCGGTCAGAGCCACCTGATCTCAAAGGATATCAAACGCATAATAAATCAAGAAAGGATTCGCTCGTCAGGTCAGTCGGTGATCAGAGCCAACAAGGGGCCCTCTGATGAGCCTTTCCCCAACTACAGCCCGAAAGCCAGCAAAACCGCCAAGGCAGGCTAGAAGGCGCAGCCAACATGGTTTAAAAACAGTGTTTGAGTTTAGTGAAAATCGTTGAAACCGTTTCGCAAAAAAACCTATTTTTGCATCACAGGCGTATACCTCCGTGCACTGTATTTTCATAGAGATATGTGTAGAGAGAAAAAGTGTTGTACTAACTAGTAGGAGATAATCAAAAAGTGTAATCCAAATCGTTGGAGCCGTTCTCGAGATGACAATAACGACAAACAAAACAAAAAAAAGAACGAGCTGATTCCAGTTTCGATTACTAGGTCTCTGCACTCTCCCCAGCTCTACGCCGAGCAAACTACATTTTTACTTCCCGCTACGCATAGGGAAAGGGAAAAAACCCTGCAAATTATTACACAACGGTTTATTATTCGGATAAACAGCTTGACCTAGCATTAATGCTTCGATCCCGTTCGATTCAGCATCGAAAAGTATCAAAATGAAACCCAAAAAAAGGTCAAAAATAACTGAATCATAATATTAAAATAAACAAAAAAAACGAAAGTATCTAGAAAAAACTGAATTTTAATATGAAAACATGCACGCTAAATACTAATATCAAAATGTAACCAAAAATCTACGAAAAAAATCAAAATGAGAATGAAACGAAAGAATCTAAAAAAATTGAATCGTATTAAAACCAAAAAAAATGAAACGAACGAACTATTAAATAAATAAACCAAAAATAAACGAATAATGAAAAGTTCAATCGAAGAAAACAGATATTTTGCTAACCCGGTGCGAGGCGAGGGGGCGGCGTTGCCAGATGAGCAGGCGAGCGATTTCGTTGAGATGGGCGGGAGGGGTGGGAGTTCAAACGACGAAACGTTGACTTCCCCTGTAGTTCCCGCGTTAATTTTTTTAACCGTTTTTTTGCCCATAACAATCATGTGCTTCGTCCGATCCGATTGCCGAGATGGCAGGCACAACTAGATACCAAATTGGATTTTTGTGCGAATGAACAAATTTTTTGGACCACGGTAAAGGCACAAAACGGCCCGGACGGGGGACGGCGGACGGACATTGCAAATTTGGAATCTCCATGTCTTGAAACGTAAAGTATCGAATTTTGAGGGGGGGGGGGGTTGTAAAAAATGTTTCGTGACCGAAAACATAGGGTTATTATTCAGAATGAATAATAAACCAAAAGGGGGACAAAAATTGGGGTTTTCTTCAGAACTTCACGTTTTGAGGCCTAATGAGCTGAAAAAATATAATTTCGGCACGTGGTCCGTGTGTGTGTCAGTATTTCGCATTTTTTTTTAAAACGGCTTTAAAGGTTTTGACTAAACTTTCACATTATCTTCTACTAGTCAGTACTTAACTTTTCTTCTCTATACATATCTCCATGAAAATACTGTGAACAGAGAAATAAGCCTATGGAGGAAAAATAGGTTTTTTACGCTTTTTGTCGAAACGGCTCGAACGAGCCGAGTTTTCACCAAACTGTCAGGATATTTTTGAATAGTTAATACCTTCGTATTGTTTTCGAAAATGTTCCTGTGACTGTCCATTGAACAGAGATAAAAATCAAAATGTGTCGAAAATAACGTATTTTTGAACATTTCCGTAAATTCCAGGGTAACTGCTTCTCCAGATTGGATCAGTCTTACAGAGTGTCTTTTAGTTGCCCATACTCACATTTCATTCTCTATAATTATTGCTGTATATGTATGTTGAACGGAGATATACGCCAAGTTGGCTAAGAAAAGGAGGTTTGCCGAATATTAATTTGTTGGTATACCGATTTTATCAAAAACGGCTCGAACAATTTCGATCAAACTTACGGAGTACTCTTAGCTAACTAGTCCGTACATTTTGTTCTTCATAAATGTATCTGTAGAAACGCGTTGAATGAAGATCTAGCACCCGCGTATGTTTAGTTTGTCTCTTCTTATCTTCATGGTTTATAGCGAACGTTATCGTTTAATGTACGAGGTAAATTAAAGTCAATTGTGATATTAATGTGTAGCTTCTTTGAAAAGGCATGAATTGAAATGAAAGCTCTGGTATGGTACGGAATTAGAGACAGTGAGACTGCATTCATGCAACAGTTAGCAAATCTCATCTACTTGTCTCTGCCTGGAAGATGTCGGGTTTTCAAGTGTACTGTACCGCCTGACTCCAATTGCAGGCACCCTCAGTGATGGTAATATTGATTGACGTAAGAGAGGTGTAGAGGGATGTAAGGGTGTAGGATCCTAGCTCGAGATCTTGTAGTTTCATTCTAAAGAAATGCACAGGGCCAACTGTGTTCTGTTCCTGTGAAGGGAAGCAGTGACGGGCGTAGTACAATGTTCTGATACAAAAGAAGCCAGCCCTTCCTCCTCACCCTCTCCTTTATTTCGGCATTAAATCTTCGATATAGCTACACCTATCTTTATTTGAGTTTTCCGGGGATTCGCTCAAACTCCAAAGATCCATTCATTTAGGTCGTTCGCCCTAGAAGCTGGGGCAAACTGAGGTTGTGAGAGGTGAGACGTACCTTCGTACGTCCATTGTAGGCACCCGAAGTTGTCGTGGTCTAGTGGTTAAAGAAGATTCGTATTCCAAGGAAACTGGGCAGTAATTTTTGCCCGAGTCTGCGACTCTCAAACAGTTCCACTCTCTCCTTTACGCACGACGCCAGAGCGTTCCTGTCCTGGTCAGTCCTGAAGAATCAAATCTACGTGTTATAAAAAATACACTCTTACGTCGTATCGTAGAACGAAGGTACTGTGTCAGCTCAGCGTTCGGCCAAATTAATGTGGAGGTGGGAATAGGAATGCACCTGATATCCGTGTTATTGGCAACTAAATTAAAATCAAATACAACTGACCGTCAAGCTGCTTGCCTGAGTTAGTTCAATGGCTTAAAACCAATTCGATTCGCCTTCGCATAAGCGCTCAATAATTCGTCGTCTGCAATCGTGGTCGTTTCATTTAGCAGGAAAGCTGTTTGTGATAGAAACGATGCCCAATTAATGTTGTTTCAGAAACAAGACCACAATCCGGTTCATTGAACGCAGGTCGAGTAGTTGAACAAATTATTTTCACTCGCTCTGCAAGCTTCTTTGAACGAATGGGATGTTTAAAATCCAAAAACCGAGCAGTTCAACTCTCCAACAGGTTTCGGATTAAATTACCAATCGAAGTACGAGACTGCAACGTTCCAATTTATTTCTGTTTGAAGCCGATTTATTGTGCTCAATCGAGGGAATTGAAGTTGTGCCACGGCTTCAGCAGAACTGTTGTAAAAGGGCGCTGCACAGTGTTGAGTTGAGTGCACCAAAACAATGTTTTTACGACACGACATAAGTGCCAGATCTTGACTGGGATGTGTGAAAATTAATTGTTACGCAGATCGTGAAAGTTATTTTACAGCTAACTTGTAGATCCCAAACCGAACCTCAAGTACCAAGATATGGGAAGACATAGGGCTATTTGGAGAACCTATGCAGGAAGAGTTTTCGATCGAGAGATGAGAGATCTGTGGTGTCATCGGTACCTCGAAGAAACGCACCTACACAGGGCACTCAGTTACCATCACTGACCAAGGCCTCCAGTTAGAGTCTCTGGACTGCTGGGTATTCAGCGTATCAGGGCAACCCCATACCATCCACAATCCAACGGTTTAGTAGAGCGATGGCATCGTACACTCAAGTCCGCGCTCATGTGCAACGTGCAACGCCCTAGCCAGAGCTCCTACCAACTGTTTTACTACGACTCCGCAGTGTCTACAAAGAAGACTTTGAAAGCTTCTCTAGCTCTTCGGTGCACCGCTGCGCCTACCAGGCGAATTTGTTGTGACAATTGAGGCACCAGCAGACCCCCAGGTATTCATTAACAAGCTCCGACAGCTATTAAAGCAATTGGGTTATGTCCGCCAGTAGGCAAATTATTAATAAAGTTAACGTATCTGTTAGGTGAGTCCGTCTCCTCTGGCTGGTGAGTTGCTGTGGGCAAGCGCTTTCGATGTAAAGACATCATCGTCTGGCCGTTAAGTCAGTACTGGAGTCAGTCAGTTGGTCGTGGTCTTTATATACGAAAGGAAGGTAAACGGGATGATGGAGCGTCGGGGAAGGGTCGGTCATCAATACAGATCATTCAAGACGTTCCATTCACCTTTAGGAGTTTTCCCCCTGAGGTACGTGACCTCCTCTCCCCGACCCTTCCCCGACGCTCCATCATCCCGTTTACCTTCCTTTCGTATATAAAGACCACGACCAACTGACTGACTCCAGTACTGACTTAACGGCCAGACGATGACGTCTTTACATCAAAAGCGCTTGCCCACAGCAACTCACCAGCCAGAGGAGACGGAATCACCTAACAGATACGTTAACGCTGACAGCTCATTCAGACTGTCAAACCCACACCAACCACACACCGTACCAAGTCAAGGTTATGTATCCACAAAGGCCTGGACACATGCAGCCACGTGTTCGAGAGGGTAGACTCTATTTTTTTTTAAATAAAACACTGGAATACCCATACACAGGGTCACATGAGGTTGTCAGACGCCTGGACAGCAAAGTCTTCATTATCCACTTCAAAGGAACCGACAAAGCAGTATGTGTCGACATGCTGAAGCCACTCACAACGAACCGCAAGCAGCTTCTACGCTACTACACGCCAGCCACCCTAACAAGAAAACAGTTTTGTTCCATTCTCTTCCAGACAAAGGGAGTGGATGTGGCGTCATCGGTAGCTCGAAGAAACGCACCTACTAAGGGCACTCAGTTTCCATCACGAATCACCATGCGGCGTGCCAGTACCATCAGCCGGCGGCCGCTTCACAAGAGATCACATTTGTCAACGCCACGTCGCATTCACTGATCTCAGGCTGTTTTCTTCTGACGCTCATTCTAGTTTCCGACACCAATCTGTTTTATCCGCGTTTCCCTTTTTTCCTTTTGTCCCATTAATAAATAACAGGATACCTAGTTTATGTCGTCCATTCGAATCCTAAATTAATTTCATAGAATCAGCGATTCGTATATCTGAACGAACCGTTGACCTAAACTGTTGACCTAAACTTGAAGCCGTGTCCATCGACTTCTTTGGAACATGCCTGCCGGTTTTCTCATGAAGTAGTTGTTCTCGGGGTAGGGTACTAAGACTCTTCTCAAGACTGACAGTAGCCTTCCCCCTAGTGCAGGTCCCTTTGACTTGAGGATTTTTAACGACTTGGACCAAACTTCGGTCGACTAACTTTAACTCGGACGATCTTATACTCAAAACCCTGCTTTGGCTTTCTGATCTTTGTTAGTTCAAACTTAAGCTTCTGCAGGCATCTTTGGCTTCCTAACGTCCCCCATGGGTTAATTCGAACTTGATCACGAGCGCTACCTCTTGCAGGCTCCATATGTTCTAATATGCCTTAATCGTTGCTGCTTATGCGCTCTAACATGTTTTAGAAAACGTCTCAAATAATATTACGCACCGGAGATCATGAGCTAAGTTAGATTCCAATTTTCGCGGAAAAGTGTTGTCTAATAGCAACTCCGTAACAGTAGCACACGAGAACAGCTGAACTTAAAATAAAAATTGCGCATGCCTTCCAAAAAAAAAACTACAAAAAATGTTACCGATACGTATTGATAAAACTAAAAGGTGTTTTAGATTGATGAGGACACACACAATCCACGAATACCCACAATTATGGACACATAAGAAACACGATGACATTCAATTGTTAGAAATATACAGATATGTGGTGTTTAGCGACACACAACTTTCCCCAACCCCCGTAAAATCGATGAGCTACTGGCGCTGTATATACGGAACCATTTATAAAGAATATGAGGAAAAAATCAAGCTCAAATCTATTTTTGTCGAAATGTTTGATGATTTATTGAGCGAGTCTCCTGACATACGTCCCTATAGGGGTTCATTGTCTGTTGGTAGTCCGATATTGTAATCATTACGCATTTTGAAAGCGTTTACCAAACGCAAATTACGAGTCGTTTGCATGTCGGAGAAGTAAAGAGGAAGAAAGTGTTACCATTACAGTTATCAAACTTTTCACAATAATTTTTGCAAAACATCATGCAGTGGTCTTGGTATCATTTCCCGCCCGCTTGTTTCTTTTTATTGATTTTATTCGTCAAACGCGACAGTGCCGTAAAAGGCTTGATTGTAGGGAAATAACGAGGGCGGCAGAATTAAGTATCATCAAGTTCAATGAAAATATAATCCAGCGCAGTTTTTTGTCATAAAACCCGTTCATATTGCAAAAGCGTTCTCAGAAAAAGCAGAGTGGAATGAGCTACTGTGATAGTTTATTAACGTTAATAAGATAATTAAGAGCAACATCTGAAATGCTGGAATCCGAAAAACGTTGCTTTGTTTTTCCACTGGATGATTTCAAAACAGTGATCTGGAATCTTCACAAAGTCATGTTGACAGTCTGTTTGAATTATCTGTGCACTGATAGATCATTATTGGCGGTGGCGTGAATTGGAATATCTCAACAAATTCCGTAACTTTGGGCGCTACTGTTCTCCACGTGAAATGCGGGGTTATGTTATGGTTGTTCAATCAGTCTGGGGGTTTGACCTCGGAATGCCCGCAGCTGACGGCAAAGTCATTTTTTCCCCCACCCCCCTTGTTACCTGTGGGTATTTCCACCGGCAACGGATTTCCCCGAAGTGATTTTCCCATCTTTCTTTTAACACTCCACAATTTCAGTTGCCTCTCCACAACAGACAGTCCTTCGAAACTCATTCACCTTCGCATTCTCGCAAAAGTCACTCGCTCCCCAGTGCTCACACACATTTTCCTCCATCTCCTCTCGGCACAGTCTCAGATCACACTCTCTTTTCGATATAGTTTGTGACGGAATTGAAGATTTGTGTACAACTCTACCTGGGGATGGAGCCCACAACAACGAGATATTTCTTTACAGAAATAGAAACAAAACAGAAGGAAAATAACTAAAAATAATAGAAATATAGATGTTTTAAAATGAAATAACAGACTTCTCGTTCCTATCAAAATCTGAACCAAAAGGTATTTAAGAAAATAAGAATTAGATTAAAACGTCTTTCTACCCTACTTCTGGCGTGCCAAAAAAAAAGAAGAAACGGAAGAAAATAAACGATAAACGCGACTTGCGGCCAGGGATCTTCTTTCTTCCTTCGAACCTAAAGCTCTCCAGAAGAACCCAATAAGGAATTGGAACCGAAAAACGGGAAAACAACTAGAAAAACGGGAGTCGGAACGAGTCAAAAAACCTCTTCTTTCTTCAGGAAACCGGAACATGTAGAAGAAATCACAACAAAACTCCGCTAGGAGAGAGAAACAACACCCGCCTCAACCTCTCATAAACCTTCCATCTGGTGATCACCTGGGAAGGCACTGTTCCAAGCCTCCACCCTGGGTCTGTTCCAGGCGCTGAACCGCTCTTGAAAAGTAACTCGTTACAGGTTTCCCGCGCCAGTTCACGCGTGTTCCCAGTACCCCTGTGTCGCTCAATTCGATGCTTATTGCATATTAAGTACAGTCCTCTTCACGCTCACCGAGTTTCGTTTTATTCCGTTCTTCAACTCCACCTTTCTTGGGCCCAAGAACTTAGTTCAAACAAACTCAATGCAAAAATACATCGGTTTTATACCAGATGTTATGGGAATAGCTAAACGTGCATACGGCTGAGGAAAGTATTGTGACGCGTCGCTCCAGGTTTGTGTAACTTAGTAGGACTTGAATTGATCAGCTGTCATAATGCGGCCAAACCTCCTCCTCCTCTTCCTCAATCTTCTTCTCATAATTATGGTACTCGGTAATGTAGAGAGTGGGAGAACTTGCAAGAAGATTTCGTTAGGAAGTCGACTTGGAAAAACATTTGAGAAGTAAAGCGGATGATGAGAAGAACGAGGGGGCTGACATTTATTTAATTAACAGACGATGTCCGATTAATTGAAGGAACTTCATCGACCAGGCCATAAGATCCCGAGTTGCCGACCGCACGATCTTCGGAACCTGCCACGATAACCGGCGGCCGGATAGTAAATTTGCATAGGCGGTCGGTTAGTTGGCTGCGGTCTGGCGAGTTGGGCAACTCTCAACCGCTCGACGGATCTCGTTGAAATCATCTCCAGCAACTAACCGGCTCAGCTCAGCAGTTCTTCATCCCTCTCCGAGGGAGCTCCCTGTAACCTAATTAATCCCGTTATGATAATCGGTTTTGTTACAACGAAACGGTTCTGCCCAATCAACTAATTTCAACCTGCCTACTCGCAAATCCAGCCTGCTCATCTAATTTCATACTTCGGCAGTTACCTTCGTTTCCAGGGGGCATTTATTCAACTACCTCGACGAGTTCTGCTCAGGGGGGGGGGGGGGTTGTTAGTCGATCGGACAGAGGATTTACGGTTCAGCGGAAAGGAGGAGGATCGAGGTGAACTATGAAATGAACTTGAGTTGATGAATGGGGGAAGATTATTGTGATTATGTGACATGACTGCTTCTGCATTCTTCTCTGTTGTGCACTAGCGTTGGAATATCCATAGCCAATACCGTCTTAATTCCGACTACGGATATATTGTTGAGTTGTCGGGAGATTAGAAATTCAGTAATTCCGAAGAGTATGTCGTTGATTGTGAAGAGGAGGGCGTGAGAGAGAATAGTATTATTACACAATTAATGGCACTGGTTAATGAATAGATAGAGATTGAATTCACCGTGAAATATGAACAACTCAGAGCTAACGCTTCAAAGTCCCCTGATGGGTGAGCTGGTGTAGTCCTGTACGAGAGCGTATAACTGTCCAATTTCCTAGGGCCAAGTGCCGTAAGGAAGTGGAAAATAAAGAATAGGAGTGAAATGAACGAAGGGAGTGAAAAAAAAAGGCAACTGGAAGAACCATAGGCGGTGAAATACTTCGACTGCTCCAGTCGGGAAATTGAAAGAAAGAAAATGATCGACAGAGGTAGTTTGGAGTTACCTGCAGTTTTAGAACAAAGGTCCGGCTCGAGAGCTTGGAAAGTCCGGAGTTGAGTGTAGTGAGTTAACTGACCTGAATTTGCGTTCATTTGATTTTTGTGCTTGCTTAAACGAGGATGTAGTGTAGACAATTGGCCATTTTGTGCGTCTCACGGTTTGACAACATGGCACGATAGTTCTCCGAGTACACGACTGAAGGACTGAAAGCCCACACGACTTAACTGCAAAATCAACTATCAGGAAAGGAACTCGTACGGAGAACGGGAAACGTATGAATGCGAACTGGCCACAAGTGTCCTGGCACCTGTAGGGGTGAAGGGATAGCTTGGGCAACAATGGACAACGGAATGGACAACCATCTGCTATCAGGGGTTTTCCCCGTTGATTGTCCTAAATTTAACTCGCCGGATGAGGCGAACACTAACGTTATGGGACAGTCAACTTGTTTTTTTTCTGGGGAGGATGGTGTTGATGATTTTTGTATTACAGGGGAAACACTTGAAACATAGGTCAACGAAACGACGTTGGTTTGACGCTCCTGACTACCTACTGACCATTACTATATTTAAATCGTATTGATAGCTTATTGGACTACTATGATTTGTTTCGGAACGCTACCACTAGCATATACGCCAGTTTTATGATTTGTACAAAGAAAAACTGCTCATGAATCACTTTTCATCTAATTTAAGATAATTTGTCACGGACGAGGATTTTGTTGTGCAGTTATCTTCTGGGGCTGTCAGTACCAACAATTTAAACCGTTCACGCAGTCTTTGAGAAAGAGAATATTTAGTGATTTGATCACTATGATAACTAAAGTTATTAAAGTTAACTTACCTGTTTGGTGGGTTTGTTTCCTCTGGCTGGTGAGTTGCTGTGGGCGAGCGCTTTCGATGTAAAGACATCATCGTCAGGCCGCTGAGTCAGTACTAATCCAAAAACTTTAGTACCTGAACCATAGTTATTTATGTACTGATTTTTTTCATACAGTTTGTTTATCATTCCACTGTGGCGAGCCATGTGGCTTCACACACCATTATCTCAAATGTTGTTTTATAGGCTCAGCGGCCCTTAAAAACATAAACGTCCTATGAAAGCAAAACAATTTCAACCGATTGTATAACGTTCCTTTCTACTACGTAGGGCTACCAAAATTAACAGTATGTAATTAACTATCAAAATGTTAGACCAATTCCCACTCCCTCTTCTCCTTTTAGTGACATTACACAATGAGAGATAGACACAACTGACTATCAAAGCTGATGTTGACAACTATTTCCGGCGAAGGGCGAAACTAAACCGCACAGGAGGGGTTCTAATTGACTGACGTGACTCGCGGGGGGGAAACAATTACTCCTGAGACCAGGACAGACTCACCTCTAAGCACTCCCCTAACTAGGCTGGTGTGGGAATAACTACAGGGAGTGAGGTAACGGCTACTCCTTAGAACATTTGCTACTTCTCCAAATTCTTCACATTTTCTTTTGGTGTAATACCTCTGTTTTCAGTCAAAATTCCAAATCTTCAATCTCGCCATCCGATCCCATGTATTGCTTTTAACGTGGTCTAAGAGATCCGTTCTTCCGCACACGGGCGGTTTAAATGGAATATCTGGTGCGTAGCAATACAAAAAGTTTCTCTGATTTCGATTGAAACGAACTAATATTCGACAAATATTAGTTCGCGTTTTCCGAACTATCAGAGTGTTTGGATTTGCAAGGAGGAAGGGAAAGTGTTGAGTTGGAGTGCAGTATTAATACAGATAATCATGGTACCAGGTGGCGCGTTCGGTTGGTTGCTCCTGGCCGGGAGGGATGCAAGGATTCCGGCACGAAATCGCGCAGAAAAACGTGAAAATAGTAAGTATTTTGGTATAAAAAAAGGGACAGGTGTTGATGGCTAGTACAAACGGCGGATAATACAAATC
This sequence comes from Pachypeltis micranthus, assembly GCA_020466155.1. Taxonomy (NCBI): domain Eukaryota; kingdom Metazoa; phylum Arthropoda; class Insecta; order Hemiptera; family Miridae; genus Pachypeltis; species Pachypeltis micranthus. The sequence goes on from CM035780.1 coordinate 2,460,807, forward strand.
GTGATTAAGGGAGAGTGATTAGAGGAAAAAGGCGGTAAGAGGTTTCAGGTGAGAAGGCGGCGGAGGCTCTCCCAAGGTTGTTATCCTTGCCATCTCTGTGTTCGACTCCAACTCATCAGGGAATATTTATTTTATAGGTAAAGGGAAAGGAGGGACAGGTCGTAGGAAGGGAAGTGTGGGGTAAATTTTCTGACTTGAACACAGGGCTAACGCGTCCGTAATGGGGGTATATGTTGCTACAAGACACTCGGTAAGAATTACCAAATCCAGTTAGGCGTTACTCCTTAAATTATAAAAATGTTGACAAAAAAACATTATTTTCTTCACATTTATCTTTGTTCAATGGACTTTCAGAGGAACATTTATTGAGAACAATATGTAGGTATTAACTATTTAAAAGTTTCTATGAGTTTGGTAAAAATCGTTAAGCCGTTTTCCCACTTTCTTATCGGTAGTTATCGCCCATAGCCTTATTTCCGGGTCTACAAATAAATCACGAACAAAAACAAGGAGGATCAGACACTGATCGAGACGACACAGTCCCACAACAAACTAGGCTCGAACAAACAACAAAGCTGCTAAATCGGTTCAGTCATTTTCCCGCAAAATGAACTCCTGACACTTACAGGGACCACTTTTCGGACCGAGTAGGCCTTGAAACGCAATGATTTGGAGAAAACCAACTTTTTTCACACGATCACTATACTGCCTTCACCCTTTGGATCGCGGAAAGTAAAAAGTAGGCAATGACGAAATTTTGGGCAGTTTGATTGTATTTATGTTGCGTTCGATGCCGTTTTTTCGGTATTTTCCGATGCTGAGTAGAATGGGGTCGGTTTTAGAGGTGTAAGACTGCTACTAGATGGAAAACAGAGGAATCACTCTATTGTGAATAAATGTGGGTGGATTTATATGAAGAAATACGCGGGAAGATGTTGCGAATGTTGTCGTGTCTCGCTAGTTCGAGTCAAGGTGTGCAAAAGTATGATTAACGTTGCGTAATAATTTGCAGCGTGTGTACGCAACGCATTCAATTGGTTTGAGCTCTCGCGCTAAGTTATGTTCCCACGTGGTTTTAGAGCTTTATTGTATTAGAAAATTCGTTCTTTAATTGAGAATTTAACGCCCATGATGACTGTGTTTATGACTTAGCAAATAACAAGTGACGGCTCCCGTGAAGAATTCAATCTCGTACAAAGAGGAACGAACTGACGATAAATCGGAGGACTCCGGCTGTGTAGGGTTTGAACTCGCTTGATTTGAGAGTCTGATGCGGAGGTCGAAATGTTTACACAACATTCAAATAGAGCGGACAACAGGCGCCTCTTGAGAGTTCACTCTGAGAGTGATTGCCCCATCCGTTACGCCAGAGCCGATGTAGGAGGTACTTTGTGTGAGCATTCCAAATCAGTTACAGAATCTCTAGTAGAGGAGGAGGAGAGGCTTGAACATCTAGCGCCTTTCTGAATTAACCTTTTATCTCTCTAACACAGGCCCAGTCGTCGCCCATTGTTAAACACTTCCAAAACAACAATCTGATTTAACGGCTCCTTAACAATCACGCAAATTTTGTTCAAGTAACACAACAGTGTGTAGGTAGTATGTCTTGAGAGTTGAGTTACAATACTAGAGCATGAAACACAACTTTCCGTTTTCTTCTGCCGGAATTTATTGCGTTGCTCCTATTCATGCCACGACCATTAGTGAGAGCAACTCGCTCAGTGCACTGGTGATTCATGAGACCGACACCTGAATTTATTTGAAAAGGATGGTATTATTACGTACAGCCGATTGCGTAACTTTCATTTCACTCCGTAGCGTTGTGGAAAGCCACCGAACTACATAAACGCAGAAAAGAGCATTTCTGGTGCTATATTTTTCGCCGAATCTAAAGAAGAATTTTCACTTTCTTTTTGTATGAGAATCAGCGCTTTTTGGGGCATTACGTTTTCCTTTCCTCCGTCCAAAGTGTAGAAAAGTGTTGCGATCGTGCAAAACAAAGAAAGTACTGTTTTCTTGAGGTCTTCACGCTTTGAGTCATACCTCACGCATGGGCAACAGCTCCCCACTGGGAGACTGGCGAAATGTCAACCTGCCGTTCTTCCACAGGTCTGGATTGTGTGAATGCTGATCGACTGCCCGCGTTCTTCCGTGCTAGCGAAGCCGTAACCTCGTTGACATTCGACTGACATAATTCTCTTATGAGTGTCGTGGAGCATTCATCATTTTGATAAGGAAACTGACCTGTCTGCAGTTCGTTTCGTCGTCACCTCCTTTCATCAATGATATGCAGTTCGTAGTAGTTCTCGGCGCTTCGCTTTACGTCCACGGATCCTTTGTTCGAACCCACTTGAACGCACTCTTATCTCAAACAGCCAAACACTTGAATTTTTGCTATGCGCAAACAGAGTTAATCTGTCTTTAATGTAAATTCCATTTAGTAGCTGTGGGAAATTATGTAAAAATTGTCGGTAGCCCGAAAAAATCCTTCGGGAGTATAATTTCTTCTTTGTTTTAAAAAAATGTGTATAACGTTATCATTTACTGCGTAAACGAGCCAATCGTTGAGAAATATAAGTGATCTTTGAGATACGATAGAGTATTGGAAAACAGAGTGAAAGCCGAAAATTTGACTTGAGCGCGTGGAAAAATATAGTTAAAACTCGTCGAAGAATTGAATATAATATAGGAAGTTGCGCGGTAGATATTGGGACTGTGGATAAGCCACCTCTAATATAAAAGAAGCTGAAAATTATTCCGCAACGGTTCTTACACCTCCGAGACTTGTCCAATTCGATTCAGCATCGAAAAATACCAGTAAACCATATGAAACATGACCAGAGACTGTAAGGGAACGACGAAAACTAAACATTTAGGTGCCTTTAGGCAATTGGCAAGATGTGGCTAGTCGAGCTGGCGAGTGGTTTAAATGAGACAGGAGGGAGGGAGTACGAACGATGATTTTCGTTGTATTGTTTCGCTTGTTTTCGGTGTTATACTGGCATGCGCTAACTCGTTTGGTGTCAAGAAAGAGCAAGATGACATAAGAGGACATAACAGTATCATTTGAAAGCCCTTTCAAGTTGCCTTCTCGAAGAATCGTCTTAATCGACGTTCTCGGCGACAAAAATGAACGCTGCGACGCTACAGAAGGGCTTACGGCGAATTTTCCATCGGGTTTTCGACATCATAGCTTGTTCCGAGTTTAACTTCAATCATTTAGCGATTTAAGCACGTTCCGTGGGTTCTCGAACAACATCATTTTTCTTCCCAAATACGGATTCAAGGCACACGCATCCCACCCTTTACGCCCCCCCCCCTCCACACCATTCCTTGGTGCTGCTCGTTCGCGGTAATTGCTTGTCAGCTGCGATGTCAATACCTCCCTTAACGCTGGTCCTACGCTGTTTGGCAAAATACCGAGTGAAGAGCTCGCTTCAATTGTATTTCACTGACCGAAAGAAAGTCTGCTTTCAAACTCATTGTGTGTTACCTAACATTACTGCCCTCTGTGAAGAGCCTTAATCAGAGGCGATTACTTCCAGTTATGTTCAAAAGACACACACACAGCGATCTTCAGCAGAGATTTCTAAACAACATCTGTATTAAGTTTTGGAAACAAAGAGAGGGAGAGAGATAAAGTGTCAGTTTATTCGAAAGGCACAAAATAATTTATACAAGTGATTGAATTAGACAATGAACGAGTGTCAAGGTCAGCGTTGCTGCGTAAAAAACTAATGCTTTATAGTGTACATAAACAGCGTAAAACAGTGAAAATATATGTAATGGGATGATGTTTCCTGTCACCAACCCCGCTATATACAGAAACTGCATTAGCTGCTCAGTAAACCCCTTCTTGTGACCTATCGAAATGATGGGGGGAGGGGAGTGCCAGGCGAAGGGTTCTTCGTTCTGTCCGTCTGTTACATGCATAATTGTCAGTGCTGAAATATACACAGCTACTTTTGTATGCAGTGTTGAACGTTAGGAACAAGCGAAATTGGTTAAACTGAAATAGGAACAGACTGGGCAGGTCCAGAGTTGGAGCCTTGCGCAAACGTTCGTGAGGGTATTTTAAATATCTCTTTGTCCCTACAGATATATACTGTAATAGGTAAAACCTCAAGAATTTTATAGGGCCCTCTAAAGGCATCGTCCAAATTGGCCCGATTCTTCGCCTCTGTCTACGCAAAAACCAAGTCATTCACTTGAAATCTTGTAACGTTTTATTTTCCACTATCAAACCGAGTTTTACCAGTGCGTACTTGTTTTTTAATTAATTTAGCTGCAGAATCACGCACAAGTCTTGGAGGGGAGAGGAAGGTTGCTCAGTGACATTATTAGTTACAGATGTAAGTTGAAGGGGTCTAGATATTCGTCCAAACACGAGCTGCTAAGGGGATATTTTACAAGTTCTGTGAGGAGTATTACGTAATGCTAATTGTATACGACCTATATCAGATTGCCATGCTTTATGTTCATCGGATTCAGCGAGCATGTTACGTAGTGTACCCATAAGACGTTCAACTTGGCCATTGTCCCATGGCGACCCCCTAGAAATAAAATGGAGGTAAATTTGATGGGCGGTGCAAAAATCTTGTAAATCTTTAGGTGCGAAGTTAGTACCTTGGTCGCCAATTATGTGTTGGGGAGGACCAAACCAGTCTCCACAAGTTAATGCTTGAACTGCACTTGTAACGCCTAAAGAACGAGTGTGTCGTAATATGCGTGGTAAACGCATCTATGAAAACATACAGGTATTCTTCAGAGTCCTTTTTCCCCCTTAATTTCCCTGAAGTGTCAAAATGTAGGGTGTGCCATGGTACTTAAAATTTAGGTATCGGGTGAAGTTCTATTTGACGACGGCGTACCCTCCATTTTGACACTTCGGGGGGAAATTAAGCGGAACCTATTACAGGAATACCCTCACGAACGTTTGCACAAGGCTCCAACTCTGGACGATTCCGATCCGACATCGGATCACAATGAATTGAGCTAGTAGGATTTTAGGTGGACGACCCACCTATGACTGAGGGCTCTCCCAGTCTATTATTCTTTTGTGGACAATCCCATCTCAGACTGTGGACCTGCCCAGTCTGTTCCTATTTCAGTTTAACCAACTTCGCTCATTACTAACGTTCAACACTGCATACAAAAGTAACTGTGTATATTACAAACATTGGTAGGTTTCTCTACCTTGCTTGGAACCCCTGCGGAGGCACCCGTAATGGCCAGACCCTCATCGTTTGTCTTTCCCTTTACGACGCCTCCGTCTTACAGTCATTTCTTTTCTTATAGGACGATTTTCAAGCCCAAGCGAGTTCGTGACCCTTCCTGTACGATTCTTATGTATGTCCTTACTCTGCGCCTGGTCTTTTGAGACGTCTCTGACGTTGGTTCAATCCTGTGTAACTTTGCGCATTCTGTTTGTTGTTCATGAGTTTTGTTGCTATTACTTTTTGTCTACTACTCTCGCCTCTGCCTCGTTCTACTTGTTGATTTTCGACTCATACGAATGATTTTATCAGTTTTAACGTACGTGCCCAGCTTCTCGTATTTAGTATCCATATTTGCAATTATTCAGTTTTGAAACCTACTGTTATTTAGTGCCGTCGAGGGGAGAGTAGGCTTAGTTTGAGTTTCCTAGACAGTTGTACCCCAAACGTAATAATTAAAACTAGTTTCGTTAGGAATACGCGTGTTCTAAGTGCCCCACCATGTCTTCAAATGACGAAGAAGGAGAAATCCCGAACGCGAACGCCTCAAAACGTAACATATAGTTCCCCTCCCACCATCCTACTAACCCCTAAAAATATAGTTCCATTAAGACTTGTGCCTGCTACAGTAACAACACTAAAAGCAACTATCCTCTGTGAAAATAAGTTTGAATAGAAGCGAACCTAATTATCGAAACATGGCTTCTAACCAGCTGCTAAAATTCGATAAACGCGGAACATGGGGACTGTGGATCCAACACAATTCAACGAATATGTGAATGAAGGGTTTGGGTATCTGAAGGGATGCAGGGGCAGGAAGAAGGGCCAAAAGAAAGGAGGCTTTTTAATGGTGTTTTTAAGTAGTGGATGAGATGGGCCAGTGAGTGATGTGTTCCATGCTGAAAAACATATATCGAACACTCAATTTAAATTCAAAGAGGCTTTTATAAAGAAAGTGAATGTGTAGTTAACTACAAGAGCATATCCTCTTTCATTGTTTATAAACAAATTCTGACCTGCTCTACGAATTGAGTAGGGGATTAGGACTGAAACAGGGAATTGTGAGCCAATGCCTTCTTTAGATATAAGTGTTGTTGAGAATGCTATCTTCATTCCAAAGACCTAATGTAAACGCCTGCCTCTTGATGGCTGAGCGAGAAAATTGGGTAAGGCTCTTAAGATCGACTGGCGTGGAATTATAAACCAAATATATCACGTACTGGGGCTTCCTGAGATAAGTGATAAGTTCACTCTGATATTGGCTACATTATACAGTTGTTCGAAACGGGTAGAGGAAAGGTCATTTGTTGTACTGACAATAGAGGGATTACCATAGTGGAACAGGATTTAAACCCTCAACGAAAAGTTTCGACACAGAAAAGGTCGTAAGGGTACCCTGTCGGAAGAGGAGATCGCTAGAAAAGCTTTCCCTGCGTTACCCTTAAAATTGCTTTCCGTAAGACAGACTGACAGCCGGACGCTCTACTTGGATACATCTTCGCAGTGTAATGTTCGCTTAATTGTTCGTAGTGATTAAGGGTGGTTACTAGAGGATCAATTAGCAACTGCTTTGTCATTGCCAATACTACAAGAAATCACCGGACCTTAACATCACCTGCAAATATTAGGAAATTTACTTGAGAGAAAGAAGTAGTGAGTGAACAACCATGCAAGAGCGCGTATTATGCTATTGTCTAGTCAAAAAGTGGCCAGTGGTTTCTTTCAATTCTAAAATGGCTGTAGAGTAAAGCAAGCCTGCCCTTGTAGAACATCGTGTTAACTCGTTCAGCGCTGATTCTCTGAAAGGGACATAATTATATAAGGAATCCATTATTTACATAAGTGCACTCGATTTAATGTGTAAAGAAGTTACGCGATCATGCTCTGAGCTGCCGTTTAGTTCTGATGAGGAGACAAGGTAATGCGTTTCATCGCCAGTAACTCTGTCGGTAAAAGGTTTCATTAACCGTGGAAGTCGAACGGTTCACATCATTCAAGAGGCAATTATTGGGTAGAGACTGAAAAGGCAGTCGTATTGTTTTCAAGCCAGCGGGTCAAGTTTCGAAAAGCAGGGAGCGGGTCGGGGGAGACGCCGTTAGGTTTACTGCCAATACAGTAAACTCAAGTTCAAATGGACCTTTTTGAAGTGAGGAAAGCGATCCGTTAGGATCCCTGAGGGGGTCTGCGGTCCCAGCGCTATTCTCTCTCGGTTGTATTTTATTCTTTGGTGAGAGTATCCACAGACCGCAGCGTGGAACAGAACGTTTCTCCAGTTCTAGCACCGGCCGCAGTCTCAGCCTCATCCCAGGCCCAGGCCCAGGGAGGACCTAGATGAGGATTGAGGTTTGCCCAATAATGCAGCTTAAGACCTACCTCTGAAACATTACTCCCTCTTTCTCTGTGGGGACGTTTACCTCACGACTGTCCTCCGAGGATTGTGAATCTTGGATCATTCGTAGCTTGGGGAAACAAATATTACGAGTAACGGTTTCCGCCCGTCAACGCTTTTATTTGGGAAGTGGCTCGTAACTATTACACGATGTCAATCTTGATTTTACTGTTGTGCATACGATGACTATGTTACGACGATCCCCAGTTGACTTTACATCAATTGCCCGCTGCGTCAATGGTAGTGAACGAGTGAAAAAATAGTGCTCGATTGCAGCATTCAGTTGTGGTTATTGCGGCTTTTTCTATGTGCCAACTAGCGGCGTGTGTGTGCGGTCGGTTTCGTTGAACCCATCCTATGAGGTCCTATCCTCGAGATGTGGCCGTATCTTGGGATCGAGTTTCTCGGACCTTGGTGATTATCTTCTGAAAGTTGCCAAGGCTTCACTGAAGCCACAGCAAAAGCTGTGCCTCCTTCAGCCGTACTTGCTCCCAAAGCTGACGTACTGGTTGGTTTTTGGGAGGCTGTTATTTCTTGTGTTATGCCTTCCCACGTAGCGTCCCATGTGAGCACATTCATGCTCAGTTTCGATCTGGGGGACTCAGTGACCCATCTCTCTCTCCCACTATTCTTCCGTTCTTGCACCGTAAGCGCCTGCTCGTTTTGGGGTGTTGCACGCGCTGTGGCTGGTCTTGGATTCGTCCAGGATCAGCTGCGGTGGTGTGACGTGGTGATTCCAACTGCCCCCGAGCCAAGTAAGCTTTCAGAGTTTGCGGCCCCTCTGCCTGGTTTTGTTGATGGACGGGAACTCAGGCAGTGTCCTGACTCCTGTACTCTTCTGATTGAGTGGAGTGGGCTTCAAAGGGCATTCATGGGAAGGATTAATTTTACACCATTCGTGTGGCGTCACTGCCTACAGCGATGAGGTGTGCAAGAGTGCAGGGATCGTAATGTTGTGAATGCTCGCTGTCGTGCCTGTGGTAACCTATTGGAGTCACTGAGTCATGTGGTGCAGGTGTGTCCACCTACTCATGGGGGCCGTATCAAGCGTCATGACGCGGTCTGCAGGTGCATTGCCATCTAAGGGCTGAGAGGTGGTGAGGGAGGGGCACTACCGGGTTACACACACACTGGCGTGATCCTGGTGCAGGTTACTACATGCTATTGCGTGGTGCTCGCATCTCCCGGTAGATAGCGGCACATGCGGAAAGAAAACGCTGAAACAGCTTCTGTAATGAGATTCGGGCGTCCCACAATAACAAATCCTTCCTCCTGGTAATCTTATATGTAATTCGCAAATCCGTTCCAAGAGGTATGTGCAATATAGCCCAAGAGGGTAGATAGAGCGAGGAGGCGTCCAGAAGCGAATCGTTTGGGCGACGCGATAGCAGACATGAAACCTTCTCGATCGCGGTCACGTTCTCCGTCGACTTCGTCTGTAATTTTTCCCGATTCATGCGGAACAGCTCCGATGAGTGGAACAGTTCTCTGCTCCTTGTCACCGCATAATCCAATCGTGCCCGCAACACCACACTACAGGGTGCGATCTTCCTCCTAGATTTCCCCAGACATGGGTTATGTACTCGTAGTACTCGGCCAAAAACATTCCTGGCTTCATATTTCTAGTCTCTTCAACGTTGCACGAATTTAGATGGAATGAGCTTCCCCTGCATGCTGTGGAAACTGTTTGCCTCAGGTTGCTGTAACGAGAAACGTGTGTTTGATTCTCTAAAATGGTAACTGTGGAACTGTTGAAGCACAGACGTAGTGAGCCCGTTCCTCATTTGCTACACTCACCTTGCCATTAGGAAATTGAATAATCAAGTCGAGAGAAGTTGAATCACAGACCCAAAAGCATTTCACAACTTGAATAACGCGTGTCAGATCCGTATTAACGGTGACGTGAGTTCGGCTATAGTGGCGGAGGGACGTAAATCTTTGGAGACTAACTCGACTCTAAGCTAACTTCCTCCATTAGATTGAATCTCACAAGTTTCCAGTGACGAGAGGAAGGAGACTTCAGACATCAGAAAGACTTGACCTCATTATTGTAGACGGGATGTAAATGGACGCCGATGGAACGATTCGAAGGTCGATTCCCTTCATTTATCTGCCACCGACGGTCGCTCTGGTTCTCCGACATAACTTCTGACAAGTTCCAAGTGCCTTACTCTACAATAATTATCCAATCTTAGTCTGCGTTCTAATTAACTGCGAGGGTGGAAGTCTGTTGCGTTCTCTCGTCTGCTTGACGTAATTGGGAACGTTTGAAAACAGTTCCGCTTAGGATGGGGAAGTTGAATGTTTGATAGAATTCAATTTGCATGTACGTGCAGAGGTATATGACAAGGCGCTAGCTCTATGTGTGTTCCACTAGTTTCCCCTGTCTCCCAGGGGTTCGACTTGTAAATTGTGCTCCACCTGGCCGGCTTCCTAAAGATGGATCCAGAGATGTACTCGTGCTCTCTACGTCGCCCACGCCCAAGGGAAAAATGGGAAACGTATTGACAGGGAACGTGGAGTGGACAGCCTGGAACCTGCCGCAGCACGAGATGAGGCATTAATAGCGCTAAAACGAGCTATCATTCTGGAGCAGAGTTGAATTGATTTGTACTTAAAACTAAAAGACGCATCACACAACTTTCCTCGTCCCTGTATGCACTCGCCGACTTTTATCACTCTAGCAACGAATACAATTATAGTTTTATTCAATTTATATGCAGTTGGTAGAACGTTGCTCAACTTTCTACATTTATTGAGTTGCTCCTATCGATCTCACAACCATTAATAAGTCTATAGATGATTTATGAGACCGCCAACAATATTTTTCTGTATTTAATGTTTTCGAATTGTGGGGGGAAAACTGAGGGAAGTGAGAATAGGATAATTTATGAAGTTCCTCTTAATCATCTGATGAACTTTCTTAACCCCTCACCGTCTAGGTATTTTATTGTACTTCCACTCAGATATTTCTGGGAATGCCAGTGTCATATTTGCCGGGATTATGAGCAAAAACTGCGGTAAAATTGATTTTCTTATAATTTGTTGATACTTTATTGTTCTGCTTTCAGTCATTCTTCCGTCAATAATATTTTTACGGTACTGCCGCGTTATTTGTAGCTGTCCGTACTAAATATTTACCGTTTTTTGTGAAATAAAGTTTGGTGTTTTGATCAATATGATAATTATAGTTAAGTTTGGAGCGATTTTGACGATAACCTTACTTCGGCGACCCATGTGCAGGCTAAATATGAAATTTCAGACACACATTTACCCAAATCGTCTTTTTCGTACTCAAAAGCCCTCGAAACGTGAAAGTTTGAACACTCACAAAAAAATTCCAGCCGGTTGCGTGACTCCCAATTCCACTCTGGAGGCTGAGGAAAGTAATAACTTGGGCCGCACTGCTAACGCAACTTTCTCATTCTGCTCATGGGGCGGTCAATTTGTTCATTTCGATTTTGAGTCAGTAACTAGTCCCGGCAGTCTTCTGTCAAAACGTACCTAGAGCCAAATGTACACAACTGACACGACCGTTCCTCCAAACAAACGGAATAGTCGAGCAGCGCTGTGCGTCCCGTCCCGTCAAGTTAGTTTTGACCCGCAATCCCTAAGGATGGCGAGTTACTGTTCACGTTTCCTTTGGAAATTCTCCCAAACATCCGACTAAAGCTCAACTTCAACTCCATATTCTAATTAGCAGTCGTAACTTCGTGTCCCGAGTATCAGAGCAGTTGATGTCAGTTTCTCCATATCCCGTTGGGAGTAGATTGCAGCATAAAATTCGTTAGGTAGCGAGAGTTGAGAAGCTCAGTACGAACCGTTTCAAACCTCAAGTGGCAGTGTCACAATTTCATTATTTCGTTGTGAGAATGTTCCTCTGCCACGCGCTTCTCCCTTTGTACAAACCTACTTGTGACTCGATGGAACTGATTCACACAGGCTGACTCTCAGTCCATACAACTCAAATCAAAATATCTCTTATTTCTTCCATTTTGTTAGATACCGCTCTACGTCAATACCATTGCCCTATACATGAAAACGCTAACCGTCTATAAAGCGGAAAGTAGGTATTGCTACTTTCGAAGGTTGCTATTTTCGTAGATCGGCTGCTACTGGTGACAGTTTACTCGCGTGTGGGCTACTCTAACTTAAATTCCGGCTCATAGAAGAAATGAAATAAATAGAATCTCTCTCGTGAACCATCACACACGTTTCACAAAACCCTATTTAATAACGCTCGCCCAATTTTTCCTTTCCTTGCTATACGAAGTAAAGCATTGTTTATACTGACAGCTCCTAATGAGACGATGCCTTAAATTTCCATCCGTGGGAAAAATGACGAGAACAGCACAATACATTTTCAACATGTTCGACGAATATCAATTTTGGCGCAGGTTTTTTCCTTATAGACTCCGCCTTCGGAATGAGAAGGGGTAAAAACCAGGTTTGAGCGTTCCTTGGACGGCTGATACCGTGTGTCCCGCTCACCACATCACCAGTGGCCGAGGGCTGATTCTGAGCAACAGCCGAAAAACCCCTCATGCGTCTTAGTCCCGGTGGGTGGCTGGACTGGCAGCTGTGGCGCATATGGGGGCCTCCCTTTGACCCTCAATGAACCAGCGAAAGGGGCTAGAATCAATATACCTGAGGGGGAGCTTCCAGGTTACTGTTTCGAGCACCTCTCACTCATACCGCAAACACACACAATAAGTGAACTCACAAGGGCATGTCAGTCTCCTTCTTCAACCTCCCCCCCCCTATCCATTACTAAAAACAACATGACAAAATCAGGTAAAGCATCAGCAGGTAAAAACGACACCTGCGCCTCTTCCTCTGGCTCCAAGCTCGACCCCTCCCTCTTAGGATGATGAGCAACCTACTCATCGTCCAAACAAACAAGAGTGGAAAGAAACAGGCAAAGCGCCTTCACCACCCCCTTCTCGCCCTAATAGCCTGGGAAACCTGGCTGCTACAAGTAGTAGACACCCGATATCTGTTGGATATGGAACAGATTTGTACCTATGTCAAAATTATTGACGGCCAGATGGCACGAATGAGGGTCAACGCGACAGGACCAATGCATGACCTCGTCACCAGGTGCCCCTTCGAATCCTCAAAGCTGGCCATCAAAGCAGGTGCCCCCCCCCCCCCAACGACATGGCCCCCTGCCATTACCCCACTGCGGGAAACTGTGGGGGCTGTCGTGAGGGAAGAGCTGCGTAGGGCAATCGCCCAGCAGCCTGCACAACCAGTCAAACATGGCGCCAGAGCCTACGATGTCGAGCATATTGATAACCTGATTTCGGTCGTGACATATCGATTTACGTCCTTATCAGAGGAAGCGGTCCCTGTTCTTTCATTTTACTGAAATTAGACATAACGACAGCTGTACGATTATGCCCATTATTTAATGTTCATTATGTAATACCCCGTTAAATTATTATATTAAACGTACAAAGACTATGAAAAGGAGTGAATTCAATGAAATTAAGAATGGGTGTATGAAATAAATATGAGATAACTAACGAACGCATATTGCTACATGCACTTGCAGCGTTACCAAGCGACCTATTGATACATGCAGTCGTAGCGTTATCAAGCGACCTATTGATACATGCAGTCGTAGCGTTATCAAGCGACCTATTGATACATGCAGTCGTAGCGTTATCAAGCGGTCGGTCCATATTCTTTGTTTCACCCCTAATTTAAACATGGAGCCAGAGCCTACGATGTCGGGCATATTGATAACCTGACCTCGGTTGTGATATATCGATATATTGCCTTATCAGAGGAAGCGGTCCCTTTTCTTTGCTTTTACCGTTGTTTTGACTATAGTATACTAGAATGGGCTTTAGCGTAGCATGAAGTGTTGAGATATCACAAGATTTGAGGACTTAGATGCACAAAGAGGTCACTAGAACAGGACATGATTTGAGTGCGAACAAGGGGGGCTCTGTAGGCGTGAAACTGTTTGTACGGGGAAGGAAAGATAAATCCGAATTAGATGTCTATTAGGAGTGAAACGAGTGTTGGGAGAACTGGGAGACGACTGTATGGCGAGAACTTGTTGGTGAATGAATTATGGAGGAGCTGTCTGTTGTGGAGAGGAACTAAATTGTGGGGAGGGGAAAAAGATATTTCGGAAAGTACCGAAAAAGGGGAAATCCGTAGTCAATCAGAATCAACTGAAAAGGTGGACTTTCCATGGGTAAACAATTAGGGCTTGAGGACGACAGTAGGATTTTGGGAAAAACAATGGAGTCCATTGGATATTTTGGAGGAGAACAAACTGTAATGTTGAAGGTATCTCAGAACGAAATTGTTATGGCACTGTTTTGAAACAAAATCTGAAAGCCTACGTAGGATTCGCCAATTATTGTGAAGTGTTAAGCCCAAGTTGCGGTCTCAACGGAAGTAGCAGCCTCTCTTTGAAATTGCAAAATACTCGGGCGTGGGAGGATTTCTCTGCAGAATATTATAATCTCTAAGATAGTGTGCTGATCGGTCCTGAGGTGCGTACCGGGCAAGTTGAGTGTTTGGTTTCATTGAAAAGGAGAGGGAACTGGATTTATTCCAAGATTCCTCTTTCGTCCCACATCTCAACGTACGGTGGAGTTGGAAGAGGGGGGGTCTCTTTCCCATTCTGTGTCACTTCCAGACTGCCAATGCGCTTCACCCGTTCCTCTCCCTTTTTCCTTCCCATATTGAGCGGCCTCTTAGTAGTTTGCTTCCTCCGCCGTTCGTATGATCCTATTTAATCTCTCGCTTCTGACTGAGATAACCACAATATATTTCTTTTAAATTCAGGCTACGACGTGCCGACAGGATATGAGAATTCGTGTTTTTTTTCTTCAAGAAGATGCACAGTATAAAGTCGAAACAAACGCCCTCGTCTTCGTTCCAAAACGTCTTTCAGTATTAATCAGAATGAGATTCTCGGGCGAGATACTTATTCACAATCCGTTCTTGCTAATACGTCACCGTGTGAGTGTAAAAACGTGAACAATACTCGTGAATTGGTTGTGAGGGGACACTAAAAGAAGGAGAGGGAGAGTTGAGTTGTGATTAGCGCAAGCTGATAGACGTGGGAGTCCGGAAACTTGGGAGACGAATGAGTTGGGAGCACTGGGAGACGACTATCGTTCGTGATAGGTGATAGATGACTGACTATTGGAAAGAGCTGTGTGTTGTGGAGGCGAATCTAAAATTGAGGGGTGGGAAAGACTCAAGAAAGGGGAAATCTGTTGTCACACGGAAATAACTGATGAGCGGGGCTTTCCACTGGTACAAACGAAAGGGTTCGAGAAATTCTACTGCCGACCTTTCGATCCGAATTGTGCCAGCTCTGGGGCTCCTAAGCCGTCGTAGACGAGGGAAAGCAACCCCTTGGCCTGACGGCTTCAGGAGCCCACCCTCCAGCACTCAGCTAACCAGACCAGCACGAGTCCTTCCTCAATCTGCCAGTGGGCCCCCCTCATCGGGGGATGTGCGGGTGCCAGTTGCTTAGCGGTGTGCGTTGGAGATCTGACATTGCCGTTGGAGATCTGACATTGCCGTAGGGGAGAGCTTCTTAGGGTGTCGGGTCTCCTAACGCTTTGTGCTGACTGACTCCTATCAAAGGCAAGCGGTTCATCGTGGTCTTGCGGTAAGACGGTCGATTCATAATTCTCGACATTAGTCGAGGGTTGTGGATCGAATCCCCGGCGCGATTGCCGTAATTTTTGCCTTAGTCAGCAGCTCTTCAAAAGCATCTCCAAATCTCTTCGTCACAAATGGCGCCCAACTAGTGGTCGAATTTCTTCTTTCCAAGAAAAAGAAGAGGCCCCGAGAGAAAAATTAAAAAATTAAGAGAGAAAAATAATGAGACGAGTTCTCGGGTCCTGGATTCGCTGACGCTGTGAAAGTTCCGCGAAGGTGGAATGGGCGACGCGCCTACTACAATGCGAGGGAACGAAGACTTTCCTTGTAGCCTTTCTCGAATCAAAGATCGGATTTTCCGGGGATTCGCTCAACTCTCGTAAAATTCTTTCCCTAAAAAAGAGTTCGCTCCAGGAGTAGCGGTTAATAGACGAGGGGGGAGATGTGCTGACTGACTCCTATCAAAGGCAAGCGGTTCATCGTGGTCTTGCGGTAAGACTTATTCCGCTGTTTCAGGCGCGATTCCACAGCTTACACGTCTCTTCGTCACAGAGACTGAGTCGCTGTAGCTTCGCCCTGAAATCCACGTGCCCCAGCAAGAGCTGAGGCACCCACAATCCTTGTACAGCGTGGGGATGAGAACGAAAGGGTTGAGATGGAAAGGTGTTGGGGGAAAAAAAGATAACCCCACAGTAACTCACAAGCCAGAGGAGACGGACTCACCTAACAGGTACGTTAACTTTAGAAAAAAAGATTTTCCGTTAAGACCGGACGTTTGGAGGTGTACAAACCCAGCTGATTCATCCTTCGCCGAACTGGCCTATTCTGAACCTATTCCTTACTTAGTAGAAGTCTACAAACCAGCCCCCTTCAGGAAGCCGAGTATGTCCTTCGTAGAAGACTCTGCTATGGTTTTTTGGTTCTCAGATGGTACAGGTTTCCCCAGGTTGTTACCTCAGAGCGGTACACGCCGGCTACAGCTCTCTACCGGGAGACTGGCAAATCAGCCACATGTCGTACTTCCGCAGGTTTGAGTTCGGTGGATGCTTCCTCTTGCCTATTAGCGAAACCGCAACTTCCAAGACTGATCCTCTCGTCGAGGAGTTAAGATAAGGGAACAGACCTGTGCTCAGAAAGGAAGTATGCGCGATGTTGGATGGAGGAACGAGAAGAGCTGGACGACAACGATATTCCATCCTCCCTACTCTGCTGTTTATCTAGGAATTAACCTCGCTAATCGAGTTGTTTCCATTGCAAATATGATTCTCCGGACGATCACGATCCCCCGCCACCTACGCGTCTCTTTGTGTATTGACTCACAAACAAGTTCAAGTTCGTACATTAAAACGTTGATAAACGGCTCCTGTCAAAATGTCAAAAGCAAACAAAGCCAACTACTGTGGGCGTTCGCCGCAAACTTTGCTCCACCTCCTGGTTAAGGGCTCGGATCTTTATCTGCTACGATGGTGTCACTCCACGCCAGTTTCCTCACGAGACGCCGAGAGCGACAAGCTCGTGAAGAAGAAAGTCGCTGGATCGGATAGTGTCAGTGTCCTCTATACATGCGACTAGGGTGCTGAGGAGCTCATTACATTTCATTGACTTACGTACCTATGGCGTTCGATTCATTTGCGCGGCGCTAAGCTGACGAATTATGTCCCGTTATTACCAGCAAGTTGTCGCTTAACAGGCGCCCGACTAGCCCAGTATTTTCCCGACCCTCAAACATTCCCGCCCCGTCAGTTATGTGGAAAGGTCCTCTTAAACCGATCATGCATTATTAAGTCCAGCTGAATATTTTCGTTGGGTGAGGTACAAAAGTGAGCATTGTTCCACATATTTCGTTCCGCCCCTCTTACGTTCACCCTATAAGTCGACTCTTCTCATTTGTTACGTCGTTTGACTTTCCACTTCCCACGTAGCAAGAGCAATCATTTCTTCAGATATTCACGGTCTGAGACCTAACGAATCTTACAAAACCTAATTTGGTCGCATGGTCTGTGCGAGTGTGTTTTTGACATTTACACGGTTTACTTTGGCGAATGAATTCAGAAAGCGTCACTGAGTGGAGCGTTAAGAAATATCTGGTGCGAAATAATTGAGTTATATTGCACAGATGATTTATCAAGCTGTCAAGAGGCCTTGGTCTTCATCTTACTACTAAAAAGCGTCACGAAGGGAACGAAATCGTGTGACAAAATACGTATTGTTAGGCAGGCTGAATTGGTGGAACTTTGACCTCCAAAATGTCTACAAAAAATCGTTGTTTCCCCATACACCTTCGTCCTCAACACTTTTGTTTGTACCTGCGGAAAGCCCAGCTCAGTTATTTTCAAGTGACAATGGATTTCCCCCTGTCCTGGACTTTCCCATACATCTTTTCCCACCCCTGAATTTTAGATTCCTCTTCTCAACAGACAGCTCCTTCCAACAGTCAGTCATCTATCAGCTATCACGAACGACAGTCGTCTCCCATTCCTACTAACACATTCGTCTCTCAAGTCACCAGACTTGCACTTCATCCTTCAGCTCTAGAGATACAGTCATCTTCCAGTTCTCCCAAAGCTCGTCACTCCTCCCAACTCAAATCTCTCTCTCTCTCTCTCCCTCTCCTCCACTTAATACCTCACAACCAGTTGTATTGAGAGTCACTTTTGTACTCATACTCAACTGGATATCGTCATTCTGTCGAGTGTCATACAGTTCTCACTCACGCTCACCACGTTCATTTATTTCTCAGTTTCAAGCTCCCCCAATTATTCGCCCAAAACGTATATGAGAAAATCAGCCTGTCGTGCCATTCACTGCCTCACCGCTCAGCCACCCCTTTGACCATCCAGTTCAGATATATGAAGCAAAGTGGGGTTTCCCCCTTTTGTCTAAATCTCCATTTAATCAATATCTTCGTAATGTGCTCTATGACAGTTCAACTTCAAAAGGTGTGTTTGATCGCTTTTGGAATTTCCACAGTAAATTCTTAAGTAATTCAGGTCAGTTGCAGTACCTGCTTAACTAATTTGGATCGCACTGATATGGTGATATACGGATGTCTGTCAGAGGCCTTCACTCCCATTTCGTTGCTCTCAACTGTTCATACAAAAATTATGTTAATAGCAGTAAAATATCAGCTGTCTCTAGTATCCTCAATAATTTGAATACTTTTTGGACTGCCTAATGTGATCGTTTCGGGCATCTCGCAATAATAAATCTTCCTCCCAGATATTCGTCTATATTTCACAAGTCCGGTCCAATTGATATGTTCAATATTGTCTATTGTGACTGGGTGGTTGAGAATAATATTTGAAAGATCAAAGCACGCGTAATTTGAATAATTGGATATGATTTAATTAATCGAGAACATATAGGTCATAGCAACACAAACTGAACTGAGAGAGACACATGTGTGACTTGGGAGAAGGCGTAACTATGTACGTCAGGGGTTCATAATATAGTCCACAGACCCGTTACCTGTGGAAACGCGTTATTTTTTTTTTTACGTTCATTTAGCCCTTATCTCAATAAAATCTCGGGTTATTTCCATTCGTGTGACTCCTTTTCTGCCGAGGGAGCCCGAAATTGAAGTGTCTTTACTTGTTAGTGAAACGTGTTGATTCGGCCAGCTCCTGTTTCGGGGCTTGAGCTCAATGTTGCCGTCGCTTATGTTTGGCGGAAAGTGACACAACGTTTTCTAAACGCAACGTTCCCTCCGAAGAGGATTCAATTCTATTCAGTTATTAGGCTTCGTAGTTCTACGGAGTAGGATGGAAACCCCGAAAAACGCCATTTGTGAAAACGATCTGTGTGTGACCACGAGTGTGAGAAAATGACAAGAGCCGAATCGAATCAAATTTGATATTTAGCCTGCAGATCACCATGGGACGCCAAAATAAGCTTATAAACTAAAGGGGTTCACAACAAACTATAGTTATCATAGTGATCCAAACATTTTTGTTTCTCAAAAATGGTTTCAACGATCTTGATTACATTTTTTTCGTGAGCAGCTACTGATAACACGACTGGAACAATGCACAAGGGTATAGACCCATGACCATTCCATTTGTACCTGCTGAGCCGCGTCGTCACAATTTTTTTATATTTTTTCTTGAATGTTGTCCTGTGCCTTGTCTTCAATCTAGACCTAGTCGAGGCCGATCCATGTCGTCCATCTCCTCTGGTTTCCGAATAGCGAAGCCTGGTTTGAGTCAAACGATGGACACGGTTTGCAGTCTTCTTCTGTGTATCAATTTTTCACTGTATCATAACACTTTGAAGGGGCTGTCATAAACTGTCTGCTAAGGTTTACGAGTGGCATCGAGTCAAATGAGAAGGGTAACGAAGATTTGCATGGACGTAGATGTTGCTCTTCAGGCACTGGTTTCAGGTGGTGCGTTTGATCCCTTAGAGTTGATGCATAAACGTTGAACTATCGGTTTTGTAAAAACAAATCTTACGAGAGATGGTTGAATCACAGGTGATTATATAAGAGTGAAGTCTCTAGAGAAAAATTGGAAGTTTGTCAATTATACTTTTAACGATGATGATACACAAAAATCTGTGCCACTTTTCAATCATTCCCGTTAAATGCCTTCCGAGGCGGGGATAGAACCAGCGGACTCTGGTTCGATCCCTGACTGGGCACCCCCCCTCCTCCGAACCCAGGGGGGTGAGGCAATGGGTACCAGTGGCAGCTGGGGCACTGAGCCAGCCCCCGAAAGGGCTTGTAGGGGAGTTGGGACTTGGGCCCGGTGACCAACATGAAATGCCATTGGACCCGCAGCTTCGGCAGCCTCTCTGATCTCTTCTTCTTCTCTTCCCCCTCCGTTGTCTATCAACTTTCAGTTTCACGCAGAACAGCTCTGCTGATCGGAAAGGGTCTCACTCCTGCCTGTAACATCTTACTTTGAAGACCTTTAATTGAAGGCCTTTAATTACTTCTTACTTGATATTCCATGTTGACGTGTCGCCACGTGTAGAGCTCATTATCTAGGGCCATCGTATTTATGCCCACATAATCATCTCAAACCAGGGGCAAATCAGCGACAACAAGTATATCATCTAGGTTCACATTTATACGTCGAAGATAATCTCTTTCGTATTGAAGCTCTTGTTGGAAAATGTTCACTAAGTCAGTTTGGCAAGACCGATGCTTTTATCTCGATTCGATATAATCCGGAGGAGTAATTGAGTCGAAGGTGTACGATTCACTGACGACCACTGAACCGTGGGGTTTCAATTAATTCCTATCGGCTGCAGATCTCGGCGAGGGTGGCTACAGATTAACCACAAATCTTGGATCCTCACCAAGAAAGTTGCTCTAATTCGTGGCGGCTTAAAGACCTTAATGGAGTCTCCTTAGCACTCTGAAACCTTGAACGTGTAATTACCACCCTCCGGCCCGTTGATTTATTTGGAAATATTCTTCGATGGGTGGGAAGGCCTCATTCTCTCATTTCATCCCTCGCATCAGTAACACGCCGTAGTTGAATTAACCATTCGAATCTGACATAACTTGCTAACTTTCTTGGGTAAAACAGCGTTATTCTCTCTCTTCTCCTTATATTTTAGCTTCGAAGCGGAAGGCAGTGCCTACAGGAGACCTCGGCTCCTAACATTTGTTTGTAGTTATCGAATTGTGCCGCCGAAGGTGAACTGCTAAGCGGATTTGATTCCGATCTCTCAATCAGAGAGAACGTTGTGGATATTAACTTAAGAAATGAAAGAAAAGTAGCTCAGCCCAGTGTTGGATTGATCGTTACAAACGAGAAAGTAAACGGCTTATTTAATTCCCCTTTGAGTTCTTCCAAAGTAATCAGCAAGCTCCATGTTGAAATTCATGCAACTTCTGCATCAACTTCCACCATTTCCCCGAACCAGCTTCTGCAACAACCTTTTCTTTGCGTTTCCCAGAACCAAGTTCTCTTAGAATCAAATCCCAGGGGGTGTTCGTTAATTTGTTTATTCAGTCATTAAAATACCTCAAAAGCGTGTGAGCATGTTCAATAGGTAGGACTGGAATATACCCAAGTTCAGTGAAGTAGCTTTGAGACAACTGGTAGATCGAGAGAAAGATCTTCAGTGATGAGAGCGGTGGCCAAACCCGTCGAGGGAAACAGACCTGGTGAGAGCGAGGTATTAAGAGAGTCAATATCGTGGTCTGCGCTGAGGAGGTTGGCAGCACGGCAGTTGTTGCAGTGGTTTCAGGAAGAAAAGTTCAAGGGGTGGGGAACACTCATGCCCAGCATGACCAAGAGCTCGAGGGCGTCGATCTGACCAGACAAAATTCCTTGGAGAAACAACTTGCCTCTGGCAAGGAGACGATCACAAGGCGGGAAGTTCCACACCTGGAGCAAAAGGCATCATAGTAAACTTGGTTATGTGTCATGGACGGGTTATCTACCCTGCTGGGGAGATAGTGCAGGAAGTCGTGGTAGACACGGTTCAGAGTGGACGTTACGTAGATGAACTCTCAATTATTCCTCTTTGAGAGACTGCATAGCCCAAGCATACAATTACAATCCTGCATTGGGATGTCTGGGGCAGTACCGACTGGGTGGCCCCAACCTCCCTCAGACCCCACAGGTTAAAAATGAATTGAGATGGACAAAGTACCTTCCAGCGACCCCACGGCCACCATGTTCGCAGTGCAAGCTCTTTTTCCAGCTTTTTCGGGAGCCCTGTGTTGTAATTGGATTGATCCGTTCTTCCTACCTGGCCTTGCGGAGGTAGCCACCTACGTAGCCCTACCCCATGACGCAGTGTCGCAAGACCACAGGCTGTGCACCCTCAGAGTACCATATTTGGGTCAACCCTTAGGCCAGTATGGTTGCTCGCCTGTCCCATCTTTCGACGGCACTGGCTTTTCCTCATCCCGGATCGAGAGAGTTTGGACTTTTTTCCTTCCCCGAGACTCAGAAGGACCCCAGTAACCCGAACCTCCACCCACTATTCAGGAATATATCTACCGTGCATCTGGTTTTCCATCCCTGGCAGACAGCGACATGGTCATTGAAGTGACAGCGATTGGTGTCGTAAAAATACGAGAGAAAAAAGCAACTTAGAGGGTGCCGCAAAGAATGAAGATTTAATTGACAATGCATAAACAACCAACACCGACATGTATGTGGCTTGGAGAACTAATAAGTTTTGGACTTGACATTCCAATTCCAACACGCCCCCTCAAGTTCAAACTTCTTCCACGATGACTCCTTTCTGTCTTGAATAGAAGTCAAATTTGTGTCGTAGGCAAGGTTCTGTTGCCAAATGCTGTAGATCGATTAAGCCCTCTTCGATGTTTCGCCTGAAGTAGCTTCTGATGCCAACACGTTTAGTTCATGACCTGTACAAAGTACGCCATTATGTGCTCCAAACATTACAGTTGGAGAAACACATGTCGTGGGCATCTTATTTCCTGCCCTTTTTGTCGGCGAATCGTTCGGTCTCGATCGCCCCTTATCGCCAGCGATAAACTAGGTCTCGGAGACTCGAATGTCTCACCTTCTTCTTTTTTCCTCAGTTCGCTACACGCCGCGTTGCGATTGAGTAACACGATTTTGTTCCGACGTTCGCGTTAAACGCCAAAACCCGTTTTTTATTTCATTCTGCTCCTAATCATTTGCCCAACCGTTTGGCATTTCGCGGCTCTGGCTTGGGGTAATAGGAGACTGCCGACCAACGCTGTTCGTTTCACAGAACCAAGAAGGGGGCCCTCCGAGATCGCGACTCCGCAGGCGCAAGGTAAGCCCTTTTGCCTTCACAAGTCCGGGCTAAGTTGGGTGCCAGACGGTGATTTGGAGCTAGAGGTTGCCTGTATTGGTTATTACAACAGTATCTTGCCCTAGAACATCACTAGTGGAAGTGTCAGCTAAGTTTAATTTCGTATCGCTTACTGAATTAATTGCGATAAACTTTAGCCCGTCATTACACACATGACTGCTACACCCACTGTCCAGACAGAATCTTACGTTGTTCGTACTTTTCGTTGCTAGGTACGTCATTGTGCTACTCAAACTTTCCTCGCTCGTTCTTCCTTGCTCACCTTCACATTGACATTCAGAAGCTTTATGACAATTTGTGACATATGAAACATTCAAATTTGAAATAGTGATTCGCACTATGGTTTCCACAATTTGCTCTTTTGGATTTTGGAACTTTCGAACAAACATAGCATCCGAATCGGTAGCTCTTTCACACTACACTTGCAGCTCTTTTCCCTCGAGCTTCAGACTCTTCAATAATTTTCATCCTAAGCGTATCAGGCGTTGGCTATTTATCTCCAGATTTTATTGCACATCCAAAATTTTCATAACAATCAAGT
Source organism: Pachypeltis micranthus (assembly GCA_020466155.1). Classification (NCBI taxonomy): domain Eukaryota; kingdom Metazoa; phylum Arthropoda; class Insecta; order Hemiptera; family Miridae; genus Pachypeltis; species Pachypeltis micranthus. Next base: position 2,484,367 of record CM035780.1, read on the forward strand.
AAACTACAGCGAACATTATTGAGAGTAGATCATCGTTAACATCAATTTCCATGTCTGCTAATTTGTATCAAAAAAGTTCATTGTATGTTCTCTTAAGTCATTCCCAATCCGCATTCGGTGCAATACTAACTGTTTGAGTAAAGTAACGTGTCGACCTGTCGATGCATAAAGCTCGTACAGTTTCTGCCACACTTCGTTTGAAGTTTTCAAATCTTTCACATTCTTGAGTTCCGATGGACAAACCTAAAGAAATAAGATCAGTCTCGTTTCTGCATCCTTTTCGTTCCATGCAGCTTCTCCAGCATCGTCTGTCGGTCTCAGCTTCTTTCCATTTGCGTAGTTCCATCCTCCTGATTTGGTTAGAAGTGCTTCCATATGCATCACCCACGTGTCAAAATTGTTTTACCCAACGGTTCAATTTCCACCGTATTTGCACTCATTTCCACAAAATCAGTAATCTGGGCCCATAACCTGTTGTAAAAGTGCGTGAGAAAATAGCAAGTTCGAGGGTCATGCAAAGAATGAAGATTTAATTGTCAACGCATAAACAACCAACTCAGCAGCCCTTCGAGAATGATGGCGAGGCTGTGAATGGTAGAAAGTCGAGTGGAGCGTCCTGAACACACAGTGCGAGGGAGTGATGGTTGTTATTTGGTGACGGCAGTACTTCAACAGGGAAGCACTAGACCATGGAGCAAGCACCACCGAGAAGAACGAGATATCAGGGAGGCAGCTGCGGACCGAAGGACCTGCCTGAGCTGCTGGGACCAATAGCATTTCGCCACGGCCATGAGTCTGTTTGGGGGTCAGCTTGGTGACCCAGCCACTGCTGGAACCCATTGCCTCACCCTCCTGGGTTTGGAGGAGGTTGTTGCCTGGTCAGGGATCGAACCAAGTTCGCTGGTTCTATCTCCGCCTGGCTCGGAAAGGCTCACACACCGCCTTCACTGTCTCACACACACGTGGAGATCCTTTACGTCATTTGCTTGTATAAGGTATGAGACGCCTTCAAGAACGTTGCAAACGCCGTTAATATTTAGTATGAATAGAATGGGACCTAAATCTGCCCGTGTGGTACCCCAGAGGCGTGACGTGAGTTGGAGCACGTCAGTGCATTCCAGAACTTCGAGCAACCAACTTATACGTAAAAAGGTATTTTTTACTTATTAATTTTCAAATGAATAGAGTGAAAAATGGATTGAATTAGTAACTAAAAATCGCTGAATGTACGAGGGGCTCTGGACATTTTTTCTGTGTCCCACCAAATATTTTTTTTTCTTTACTTTTCTGTTTTACTCTCCATGTTTACTTTCGGGTGAAACAAAGAATATGGACCGACCGCTTGATAACGCTACGACTGCATGTATCGATCGGTCGCTTGATAACGCTACGACTGCATGTATCGATATCAATCCGTTAGTTATCTCATATTTATTTCATATACCCATTCTTAATTTCATTGAATTCAGTCTTTGTACGTTTAAAATAATTATATAACGGGGTATTACATAATGAACATTAAGTAATTGGCATAATCGTACAGCCGTCGTTATTTCTAATTTCAAACATGGCGCCAGAGCCTACGATGTCGGGCATATCGATAACCTGACCTCGGTCGTGATATATCGATATATTGCCTTATGAGAGGGAGCGGCCCCTATTCTTTGCTTTTACCTTACTTTCTTTCGTCTATATGCCTTCTTCCAAGTACCAAATGTTTCTAAAGCCTCTCCCTCCAGCGGAGGGTTAAAAATATAATTCTGTACAATATACCTTGTTTCAGTAATTCCCGTAAATTGGAAAGAAGCCGGGGGTTTTCGTTCTCTCAGATGAGAAGTTGAGTTGAGGTTTCACTTCCAACTCTGTGCGCCATTATGTGAAATAGCGAGTAGGGCGTTGGTGCTGAGCTGAGCGTCTGGAAGGTTTTCAGGTTTATCTCATCACCTGCGCTCGACCTCGGCCCTTTGAGCTCTAATCAGACTCGAGAGAGAGTTCAAGACCTGAACGTTATTGACTAAACCCGGGAAAAAGAGAAAAGCAGCGAATCATTTAATTAGAGCGAATCCCCATTTTGACATTAAACGGATTCCGCCCCTTTTTCGATTCGTTGTGTCTAAAAATAAACATCTAGCGCCCCAAAGAAAGTCATAAACTACGAGTAATATTTCCGATCCGGTCGTATTTTCACTGTGAAACGAGATGGCGCGAAGTTTCTGCCCAATTAGCGTTTTTGAGCGCTAAGCCGGTTTGCAATAAATCGGCACTGCTTATTAAAACACCCCTGGCAGGATTAATGTGTGGAGGCAATAAGACTCATACCGTTGCTGATTAATATTAGATGGTGGGGCGGGGGGCAGCTATAAAATGTTGATGCAGCCAATATTGTTAACTGCCGACCGTTCGTCTCTGCAGTCGTTGTAGGCTTTTCCGTCGGGCGGAGAAAAGGCCTGAAGGCTTTGTTTCCGTTGAACTGTGGGAGTTGCGAACTTGAGAAATGATTTATTGATCTCGATCCGGGTCATTTGTCATGGCACTTAAAGCCGAGCGAGTCGCCCATTTCTTCCAACTTCGGCAATTTCATTCCTAGCGCCAACAGTTACCAGACAACTCATATAAAACGGAAATGATTCATTCGTTGGGCGAATAATCGACGTATTGCTCATTTAAAATAAAAAAAAACATACGCACAGTTGGGGTGTCTGCCAGTTTGTGTGTTCATGATGGTTCTCTTATTGAAGAAAGAAATTTGCGGAACACCCCCAAACCTCAGTGACGATTACATTTTATATAGAAGATCAAAGCAAAGGACCTGAAAACAGGCTTCGTGCGAATAATACATAAATGTCTGTGTAGAAACGAAATCATTCACTTGTAACCACATTAAAATAAAACGCTTTCTGTCTTTTTAACGATAACGACTTCACCAGTGGATCAAATGTATGAGCTACGTGATGCGCAATCAGAGCAGAAGATTCTCTTCTTTAGCACAGTCGCCATTTTCTTTCCCCTGCCAAGCACGCGCCTTTAGCACCTCACATATTTAGTAACTTATCTGATCGTGTGAAATGCCCAGGTGTGACCTGTAGCTGAAAAGACATGGTTGTGGAGAAAGGTCCACTGGTCATCTGGTGCTTTGCAACACACAATTCACTTGAATTCATGGCTTATTCTACTAACTTAATTTATTTTTCACTTAGTTCGTATAAATTTGGTAAAACATCACTTCACAGCAATAGTGCTTATTGTGCCGCTCGTACTTATCCCCTGACCAATATTGAGCAATTGCACAGAGATTCAATGAGGGTGTAAATCCTATTTTTTGGAAAAGGATAATGGGAATTGAGAATTTTGTGGTATCGTCTTCTCATTAGGAGCTGTCGATACAAGTAATTGAATCAATATCGTAATTGCGATTTTCGAGAAAAATATTTAGGGCTGTTATCTGTCAACGATAATCGATGAGTGAAAAATACTAGAACGTGGATCGTGTTCATCAATCGTCTATTGACTAATAGTTAGCTAGAAGGAGTTTGACTGTGGGGAAAAAGGGCTACCACCATGCTCAAACGAGAATCCCTCGAACGAAGAGGCATCTTGGCGAGTTTTCCTACAAAACTATGTGTTGGAGAGTTGGTACCATTGGGCCACCTTCATTTGCCGCCTATCGATTTCATTATATGACATTTTCATTCCAATACCCAAAATATCAGTTGCAGAATTGTTAAATAATATATTTGTGATCTTACTTGATACTTTTCTCTTTTTTTCAATTCTTATCTTTACTTACTTCTCATTCTTTTCTTACACCTCTTCTTATTGTGTAGCCCATTTTTCGTTTTGCGATTATTTTTGTTAAGTGTTTGCCGTGATTTTTTCCGTCGATTTTATGACTTTCCGTCGTGAGTGAGGCCAACATAAGTAAAAAATGTTCCTCACAGAAAACATTACGTGTATTATTCAACATTAATCATACACCAAACAACTTTCAAAAAATTTTAAAAACAATACATGATGCACTTCAACACCAAATGTGCGGTGTGTTTTACAAAAATTGACATGGCCATAGCACCAATGGCCTGTGGCATTCTAGCCTAGTAGTAAAACGCTCTTTTTTCTTCTTCAGACATCGTCTTAATGAAAGTGGGGGCAAGTGAACAATGGTCTCGGAAACTAGCTTCACAATGAGGGGGGCAAACGTTTTACTAACGCCACAAAAGTCGCCTACAGCTAATAGCATCGAACCTGCAAAGAGAAAACAAAAATTATCATTTACGTGTTCTGCATAATTCTGAAATTTATACGAATAATCGCCTCGACTAGTAAGGACCTTTTCATTCGTATAGCCTTATTAACAGCCTATGTGATTGATAAAAAAGATTTTCTTCAGATATTCACGTTTCTAACTTCCAAAACCACCCTTTCAGAACATAGTGTGCGATTGTGGACACGAATGAGAAAGAACGACTGAACCTAGTCAGCTCAAACTTGATATTCACGATCTCACACCAACATCGGACGGTCACAGAAAGTTATGAGCACTAAATTATAATTCTCACTGAGGTCAGAACGCATAATTCTCGCCTGTTTCGAACTCTGCGCTCTCCTCATTACTGGCCCCGCTGTTCCTTCGGCTAACAGAAGAGCAGCGAACAAACGTGGCCTTGAAAACTTGGTCCCCCTAATATCCATCAAGACACACCAAAACTGGCATCAGTCCACTGACTTAACTCCGCCTGCTGAGCTGTTCATGCGATCAGTGCGGTTCTACATCTCCTGCAGTTTAACTACGTTCGATCCAACTTCATAAGACGCGATCCATCAAATCCTTTTCTGCGCGTCGCCTCCCTTTTGCTTCATTTCACCTTTTCCCTCTATCATCTCTGTTACTACCGAACACCGGTAAGATCATTCCAATTTTCTTCTACACATCACGTCGCCTCATTCTCCGTATTATCATCAACACCTCATCAAGGGCCCCAACGAAAATCATATATTAAAGTTTACGTATCTGTTAGGTGAGTCCGTCTCCTCTGGCTGGTGTGTTGCTGGTGGCAAGCGCTTTCGATGTAAAGACATCATCGTCTGGCCGTTAAGTCAGTACTGGAGTCAGTCAGTTGGTCGTGGTCTTTATATATGAAAGGCAGGTAAAACGGGATGATGGAGGGTCGGGGAAGGGTCGGGGAGAGGAGGTCATGTACCTCATGGGAAAACCCCTAAGGTGAATGGAACGTCTTGAATGATCTGTCAATTGTGGAATTTCCGTCTTTTTTGTGTAGGGTGGTCTGTAAATCCGTCAGTTGGTTGTTTTCGTTTGTGTATGTGTACCGTGTTTGTGTACCACCCTACACTCTCGGCAGAATTTATTATTTCGATATAAACCCCTTTAACTTCGAATTATTTTCCTTATTGTTCTCATCAAGCTTTCCCTTCTTTCACCATGTTTTTACATATAATTTTTCGGTATTTTTCCGTGGTCCTCCAAACCTGCGCTATGTGGTAGGTGTTAGCGGGTATTACGAAATTTTCATTGTAGCACCTTTACACGCCCGATTACATGGGTGAAACAAAGAACAGGGACCGCTGTCACTTAGGTCGCTTGATGACGCTACGACGTCATGCGTCACTGGCGCATATCGTTTTCGCCAATCCATTAGTTATCTCATATTTATTTCATATACCCATTCTTAATTTCATTGAAATAACTCCTTTTCCTAGTCTTTGTTCATTTAAAATAATTATATAACGAGTTATTACATAATGAACATTAAATAATTGGCATAATCGGCGCTGTCGTTATTTCTAATTTCAAACATGGCGCCAGAGCCTTCGATGTCGGGCATATCGATAACCTGACCTCGGTCGTGATATATCTTTATATTGCCTTATCAGAGGAAGCGGTCCCTGTTCTTTCATTTTACCGTATGCCTCACCATCCAAAATAATGGCGTTCAAGTTATTTGTAAAAATACTCCTTGTATTCTATTTCAATCGGTCGGTCGTTCTCACCAACACATCTTGAAATAGTTATTCGCTGATGACCACGCACGACGTATGCCAACCGATCCTTATTTCGGTGAAATCTGGCCATGTTCGAGTTGTCTGGAGATCTAGCAGATTTGACAGGCGGTTTTCAGGTTCCGAACTTGCTTTGTATAAAAGCCCTGGCGGCTTCGGAAATGATGTTTTTTACCTCACTATGTCGTTACACGCGTCGTCCCAGTCACATTTGTTACGTTTTATCCTAAATTTATTACGAGAGAGTTGAGGCAGTTTTTTTTTCTCGAAGAACTGCCTCCAATAAAACGACTAATTCAACTTTTGAGGTGCGTTTTATGACTGATCATGGAGATTCTCTGTTTACTTTTCAGAGCCAAGTGAAATCTATCTTAAGTTAATAATAATGCCTCAAGTTATTATCAAGTGTTGCTACGAATAACACCCTTCAAGCGCCTTTCACGAGTTTTAGCGTTAAACGGAAATCCAAGCAGAATTGGATTGGGAATTTCATTTGTTCGGAAAGGCTAATGTTTTAGTACTTTCAAAAATTAATTCCTTAGTTGCTCTGGTTATTATCGTATAGACACCTTTCTGAGGCTAGTTATGACACGGTTCACGATGCGCGGGTCGTAGTCAGGGGTTTTCAAATAAGGACGAATAAAGAGTTGTTTCTGAATCGTATTCGAATCTTAATAGTAGAATCATATGAGGGGAAAAGTATGGTAATGCGAAAAATATGGAATGGGACGTGTTGTCTCGAAATCGCTTTCCCTCCTTCTCCCTCCACCTTTTTCCAAATGCGAGCGGAATATTGATGAAACGGGCTCGTATCCTCTATTTTTTTATGTTTTTGGCGAAGGCGATCCAATTCAGAGTGAAGTTGTTTGGCTCTCGCACCTTTTGCCATTTGCAATATTTCGATTTACATCTCCTTCTTTGCACTATTCCCCTTTTGTGAACGAAGTTGTTTGAAAATAAGTTCTGGTTGCTCGGAAAACGACGGTGTCCTGATATCGGCCGAAATAAGCGAAAGAATATCAAGAAACTCGTTTCTCCTTTTTACCGATGATTATTTTCAGGTCCCGCGGCTGCCGTCGAGAAGGCGGCATGTCACCGCATGATTCAGAACAAATGGGTGCCATGAGCCCGGACATGGCCCTTTTCGGCATGGTCTGGCTCCTGGGGCTCAAGGCAGAACTAAGAAGGTTAGAGGCCGCTGAAGAAGCAGCTAAACGAACTCCGGGGATATTCACCGTCGAGCCGCCTCCGAGCCCCTTCTGCAGGGTCCACGGCTACAGAATGAGGCACCCACCCAACAAAGGTAAAACGATTTTGATCTTTATTTCAGTGTCAGTCAGGAGACCTCGGAGAGAAGCTTGACAACTGAGAATTCAATGAAGGTAGAGAAGTAAATGACAGGTCGAGATGGGGAGTGGAAGGAATCAACAGGTTGGCTCAATGGGCCAATTATTAAGTCAAAACGTGCTAGCCGATAGGTGCTGGTAGGCGGGTAACACATATTGCTAAAATGAAATTGAATCGATTTCACAGACCATTTTTCCTTATGGAGTTTTTCGGCCGAATCCCTTGAAATGTTAAGATCTGAAGGGAACTGCAGAAAATGTCATTCGATTACATAACTGTCCTTCTTCTTACTTCGCAGGGCCAATGCAAGTGAAAGAGAAGGCTGCACAGCGCTGGGGTGGTGGCCCAGGCAGCTGATTCCAGCACTTCGTTTACGGCTCCAGAGTCAGGAGTAGATTTCCACCTTGCCTGGTTCCTCACAGGACATGGAGAATATAGGGCGTACCTCCGTCGAATTGGTTAGGCAGCAATTCCAAACGGCCTACACAGCAGGGCTGGAGGGGGCATTGCTCAACTTTTCCGGGCAGTGCTCAGCCTTTCCGGGCAGTGCTCAGCCAGAAGAGGATGGAGCTTGTTGATCCGTGGCCAGCATTTCACAAGGATGTGGAATTAAGACATGGAAAAAAAGCTGATTTGAAGCTTTGAAACTGCTAGGACAGGCTGTGGCTATGGGGGGAGAATGGTCATGGCCTTACGTTTCTTACTCATAGAGATTCGTTTTGAGTCTCGGAGGAGAAACTTGCAGAGCTAGAAGGACCCATAAGGGTCCTGCTTCCTGCTTTGAGGCGATTTCAATGAGGCGCAGAGCTCTTCTGAGGGTGAAGAGGACAAGAAAAAAGAGCTGCCATCTCAGAGAGGTTTGAGGGCCAACCTGATGCAATTTGCTAAACTTTTCTCAGTTGCTGCTCTATATGCAAGAGTAAATTCATGGGGTCAGTAGAAACAGGCCCACTCTCTTACTTGCAAATAAAAAATCATGCATTCATGTGTCTTCATTCTTGATCCCTGCGACACACTGCCCGCGGATCAACAAGGTCCATCCTCTTCTGGCTGAGCACTGCCCTGGAAAGTTGAGCAATGCCCCCTCCAGTTTCCATCAAAATTCAACATGGTGTCGACAGATGCCTCTGGAATGGGCTGACCAACTGTGTCTTTCACCAAATGCTGTCAGCCTGCCCAATGCAGGCAGTTCAGGCTTGCACCCTTACTGCTCCGACTGAGTGAGGTACAAATCCACTTGACAGTGGTATCGTCTGGACTAAGTGCTGGAATCTGCCTCCTGCTCTACCACCAGGCGTGGAGGGTTGGACTACCAGGCCACAGCTCTCCTGGCTCCTCTTGATGGCCGCCAGAAGGTAGAATGGGATGAAACTCGCCACCACTTGCACTCTCTCCTCAGAAACTGAGCGGTACAAGCAAGCAATGCGGAGGCCTGTGATAGGCAATGCTCAGTGCATCAGCTCCCATATAAGGAGATAGAGTGTACAACGCTCCTTGTGCTTGCGCTCTGCCCTTTGGTGTTGGTCATAAAAAGCCGTTGTTACTGTGGCAACTTTATCTGCTGCTTGCCAGACGTGAAAATCAAACAGTAGCTTAGTTCTACCACTACACCATACATCGATCTAACGGCTGTTGGATGCCTGCAACGTGTAGTCACTGAGATTGTGGCGTGTTGCTAGTCACTTATAGGAGCTACATGCCTGGTTTCAGGATATGGCAACCAAGACCACTACTCATTTTTACATCCAGCCCAGGCAGTTCAACACTCCAGGCATTTCTGATTTGTATTGGTGATGAGAAGTAATCATTCCAAAGTCTCCGAACACCATCAATTGTGCTGTTGCCTCTCACGCTGGGAATTCCAATCGATAGGGAACTGCCAAGCTGGCCAACGGGAGTAACTAGACCAATTTACGACTCTGAAAGTTGAAAACGGAGGGTGGAGGTAAATATTCGGTAAATATGTGTATTTGCGCTATCTTTCCAGCGAACACACTTTTTTCTCTCTTTCCGTAGTGAGGATGTAAAATAGCAAATGTCGGTATTCCCAGTTGAGCGTAACTCATTTTTATCTTCTGCTTCCGAGAATCTGTTGTGAAACTGTTGCTGTTGGAGCAGCTTCAAAGGTATCATCAAGATCCCCAGAGCGAATCAAGTCGACTCACGTAATTGCTCGTCCTTTTTAACCCCGTCGACTTGAAAATTCTTACACTTCCCGTTCGCTGGCAACAAAATCGAGCTGCCCTGACGCCATAAGTTGGAGAAACTGAAGAAGTAGGTGGTCCTAATTGGAGAGCGTCTGCTCTTCCAATATCTCACGAGGAGGCAAGAAAAACGGCTTTAACTGGAAGAGTCTTCAACTTGAGAAATATGTCTGTCATGATGCGATAGTAATGATACCTCTCTTGTTGGCCTCTTTTCATCGCGACTGACTTCCTAAGAATGAAAGAAGATAAGCGACAACTTAGTCGTCTCGCTCAGTTCTTCGGTGATAAACTTCACCCGAAAGCAAACTTCCGAAAACTTTTCATAAGAACGAGGTCCTCAGGTGTCGAAGGGGGAGAAAATTGTTATAAAAATTGTTTATTAAGGGTACATCGCTGAGCAGAGCAGAGTATCACGTTTATTATGCATCGCCTGCCACGCCTTTAAAAAAATTGACATTGTTCGCTTTGTGTTGACAAAAACTCGGGAATTGTTGTAAGTTTGGCTTCTTTTGGGTTGAATTTTATGCAATTTCGTGAGATCATTTTCGTACTGAATGATTACCTGCCAGAACTCGTGGCTGTCATGTATAGCACTGTAATTACCATCATTCATCCAACTCCACTCGATTTCCGCCAATTGTTGCCGATCACTTGTAGGACTCGTCTCTGCGAGGGGGGAAGACGCAACAGATGATATTTTGAATAACCTTTTATAGTTCGTAAAGATGTGCCCTTCACTTTATCAAGTACCTTTCGGGACCCCAAAACCACAAATCAGAATGGACTTACCAATGAGAGTGTCGTGATGATTTTGGAGCTTGCACAACACCCCGGAAAATACCGTCCACCAAACCGATTAATTGTTTAGAAGGAAGACCGGGCTAACGAAGGCCGATGATGCCTCTGCCAACTCACGCTTCTATCCCGCCGTGAGAGTGCAAGGTGTTGCGTGCACAAAGTTGTTGCTGCAGTTGTTTGGGTTCATCCCCGAGAGCGGGCAATAGATGAGCGTGACACACTATGACTATCGCCAAGTCATGCGGCTGACCTCCGCCTTTTGGACGCGGTGTCAGTCTGAATGCCTCACCCCAGCTCAAGTGCGATCCATGTGGATGAGTAAGCTAGGTCCCCAGCCCCACATAGGGCAACTCGTTTTGCCAATGGACAACAACTTACTTCGGCCACGAGTGAGGCCTTGGGAATGTTTCAAATTACGTATTCGGCACATCTAGGGTTGCACAGTAAGGTACTCGTCCAATCAGTAAACTCTGTCCCTTGCCAACCCAATAAATTCTCACTCTGGCCAAATTGAGGGCAATTTCGTTTAGATCAGTTTCGTACTGAATACAACATTACGCACCGGAATTTGTACCTTTCATGTATAGCACTGTAATTACCATCATCAACTAGCTCGTTACTGCAGGCAGCTTTAAATCTTCCCTATGGCCTCCCATGACACTCAACAGTATTTTTTCCTTCGTGAATTCGGTCGTTGACTGGGTTCATTTTTCTTCGTTTCATTCATTTTTCAACGGCATTGCACTGGGAGAAGGAGCTCTCTACATTCCCGTTGTCATAATGAAACACGACTCAGATAAAAACGAGAGTGCTAGCGTGGGTTTCTGAACTGGCACATTATATTGGACTGCCGTCTAAAATAGAACCCCCGTGAATGGCCTGGTGTAACAGTACTGCAACATCGTCATCAGTAGAAAAATGACGAGAGCAACGCAATTAATTATGAAACAGGATGGAATCAGTAGAATGCAATTGTGCATTCTTTTTATCAGTAATTTCGTTTATACAACACTGGCGTTCGACCAAAAATGTCCGGTGTGTAGCAACTCACAACTTTCCGCAACCCCCGTAAATTCGAGGACCTATTACATTTACGGGCTGGTCTGTTTCCTTATTTGATGACTGTTCCTAAACCCTCGACGAGGGTTATATCCGTCATGGAAGTTGCGGTTTCGCTAATATGCAAGAGGCCAGCTCATGCAGCATCCACCGAACTCAGACCTGCGGAAGTACGACAGGTATTTGGTAAGACGTGCACGGATGTTGGGGAAGAACTCATCGTGTCACGACCCTTTGACGAGGATTCCCATCTCGCTTGCCATTTCTCTAACGCCCATTCGTCGATGGTGGCATGTTTCTGGTTTGTGGTGAGATCCGCACGGAGTTCAGCTCAAAGCGGGCTCAGCTTCTGTTTCACTCTCTACTTGTCAACCATGCACTCAATGGCGAAGTCAATTGGTAACTGACCAGTGATCACCTGGAGTGCTTCCGTTGATACAGTCTTGTAGGCCTTGGTGATCCACAGGAGCGCGGCTCTCTGGGATTGGGCCAATCAATACTCTCTTTTGATTGACTGTTAGTTTGCTACCCCAGACAACTGGGCAGTAGCCAATCACGCCTAGATATATGGCCTAATACATGAGGATAGTGTCATGGTAACACACACCCCAAGTGGACTTAGTAATTGCACGCAGTGAGGCAAACCTTGCAATGGTAGTGCCTTTAAGGGACTGGAGGTGTTAGTTGAAACTCCACCTCTCACCTAGATTCACTCCTAAATACTTGACTTGCTTTTCAAAAAGGAGCCTGTGGCCGCCAAAGCGTATTGTGGGTGGATTATTCACTTTCCCTTTCAAGAGAATCAGCTGGGGTTTTTTCCTCACACACTTTTACCTTTTCTTCGATTTGGCGGACTGGCCATCGTCGTGACATCCACGTAGACGTATGACTAGATGATGAGCTAGAATGTACGTTGGGCTCGTGAAAGTCCTTTAACGCGTTGACCCAAATATCTTTGGGTTCAGGGAACTCTGAAAAGTGAAGATTTGATGTAACATTTTCCAGCCGATTATGTCGTTTCCTTCCCACTAGAGCCGGCACGCAACGCCTAGTTAGGTTTTGTTCATGAAAACATTCCGGAGGAAACGAGATTCTGACGAAGGAGGTAGCACTTTAATTATCTTCTGCAGACGTCGCTTTTCCTCCCGGAAAAGTAAAAACCAGCCCTTTTATTCCGCCTAGGGACAATTTTTACATCCCTTGAAGAATCCCATTCGATATTGGGCGCAAGGCTTCCCTCGTTTCTCGCCCCTCTATTTCCTTTCCTGCTTCTATTTCCTCCATTTCTTCCGCCTCACCATGGAAATTAGATTCTGCGCTGCAGCTGAAGATACATTTTCTTCTGTTGATAGAACGACATGAATTGTTGTTGGTGCATCTACCCACTTTTCCCTACCCTCTTTGTTTTTCGTTCTCGATCGTGTCTGTTCGGAGATTTTTTTATGAAAACGTGGGCCTTTTCGTTCCAGCTTTGTTCTGCTTCATCGACGGATTTGATCTCAACGCGCCCATAATTCCACCAGTTAACTTTTGCTGAGGATTACTTTGTCAGGTGGGAACAATTCTCCATCCCTGTAACTAAGCCATACGAGACTAAGGCTGTACTGTAAGGTTGCGTATGGACTACTCCCGGCTGACCTAGTGGCCGGTAGAAGGTATGCAGACTGGAAGGGGGAAGAAAAGATTTAGAAGAATTTGGAAGATTTTTTTTTTTTTCCCCTGCCCGTGAATTTCGTGTAGAAGAAACGAATTCTCAAAGAAGGTAGGGATCTTGGTCCTAATGTATAGCAAGAAAGGGGCTGATGCCAGCCGATGGAGGTTTGCTTTTTTCTCGTCTGTGGAGAGTAGATTGAATATGAAGTGGTTTTGCCTTGGGTACCCTCAAGCGAAACTACACGAACTTGGTCCCTGTGACGAGGAGATGTCCAGCTGTGGAACAACTGCCCCCAAAACAACGGAATCCGTACTTCAGCGCGCACATCCGAGGGAGCTGGTCTTCAGGGATGAGATCCTGATAGACCTGCCGCGTTATGTGCATATGGCTTTCTGCTTTGGAGGACTTATAATCGTCGTAATGATATCCAACAAGGGACTGTAGCTTCTCCATCATTGCACGAACCTTCGAACCCTCTCGATGCTACTTGCACGTACTAGGGGGCTAGTAGGTTCTGTTAAAAGAAGCGGTAGGAGAGCTCAGGAGCCTGCAAATAGACTGGTAGTAGGGGTAAGTGCCTCCAGACTCCCCAATGGTAGCATGCTGGCTGTTAAAACACGATGAGTGGTGTGAACCTCAGTCGGTTACAGTCAGTACTCACGGCTCACAAAAATATAGAGACAATGGGGAGTAACAAAATGAAATCAAGTAAAGGAAATGTAATGATGAAAAAATAATAGAACTATAACAAAGGTTATACATTGAAAAGAACGCTCTTGTTGTAAAATAAAAATAAATCTTAAACAAGGAAAATATACAAAATGGGTACCCAAACCTGGCCACTACACAATTTGACGTGCACGTTCCGAAAATAAGTCCGACTCCGGAATATTATAAAAACAAATCGAAAATTCTCCGTAGTCGAGAGGAGTAGCTACAGACGAGGCGATATGTCGAATTACTTTGCCCAAAATCCTTGATGGGGAAGAAAATTGTTTTACACGCTGCCTAAAATCGACCAGGCAACAACGATAATACGAGGCTACTGATCTCCACGACTTGTTTTGTCAGATGGTCGATTATGATCCGCCCCTTAGTTGTACAAAACAAGCCGTGGTAGGAAGATCGCATGGAGATCAAGAGAGACAGAGAGAGAGTGAGGTTGAGGTTCCGTGTTTCCTTGACGCCAATTACTAAACACTGGGCATGGTTCACTATGTGCAGCTCCTGAAGTCATTTGGTTTGATTGGCAGGGACAATCAGTGTGATAGCCCAGGGTTCTGCCTAAAGAGTATTGCAACTGAATAACGAACTCTGGGTCAGCCCTAGTATTCAATTTTTGAATAGTCGTGAAACCTCTCTGAATTCTTAATTGAGCAGAAACTTGCACGTAAGTTAATGTTTACGGATAAATCAGATAAGAAAGTGTTTGCCAAATACAAAAGTATCGTACGTGTGGTATTTAGGTTGAAAAGTTACGTTTGAAATTCTTATTCAAACTTTAGGTATTGCTGAAAATGTTGCTGAAAGGTAACACACAACTGCTGCAATAGAAAGTAAGTGTGTGAGTAGCAGGGATGTGGGCAGGCAGTATTTAGGGTATGACTGGAGCTAGTGAGTTGCCTTATTTCTTTCACGTAACAACTTTGTAAATAAACCGAAATGAAAGTACTCTGAGGAACGATCTTTTAAAGGCAAACTGAGCCTCTTGAAGTGACGTAAATAGAGGGATGCAGAAGACATCCGACGATTGGGGGTTCATTCGTGCGGAAAACCTAGAGTTCGTTTGCTTTTTGGGACTTGACGTATGAACTCACTCGGATCCACTGGCAAACTGTTGTCCGTCGCTAACCATTTAGTTCGCGCCGGCTTATTATGTCTTAATAAATTACTGTGGGCTGCATTGCGTCTCGTGGTATTGAATGGCGAAACGCCGTGACAGAGACAATAAGTCAGGTTCGCTTATATCGTTTCACGTGAGCTGTGAGAGCGCTAAGCCGCCCTGTTACAAGATGCAAAGCCGGATTACGAACAGGTTATTGCCAATTACGAATCAACGTGCTTTCATCAGCGAAGTCCTTGACAAACTGTAGAGATGGAACAATGCAGACAGTAGTCCAATTAATTACTTTTCAGAAATAGTATACCACAGATGTAGCGTGAGGTCAACGGTGATGTGACGCAGTTCATCGCTGACCTGGGCATAATTATGCGTCACCGTAGTTGGAAGGAAATATATCTCCTTCTGAAGGCCCTTGATAGAACTAGGACGCTGATATCGGGGTGGCATCGTTACCAAAATTTATTACTTAAAAAGGTTTTTTGGATGTCGAAGAGAAAACGTTATTGATACTCCTTTGTGCTGCTCTTTTAGTTTCTCTTGAAACGGTGGTAGTGTTATATCATTCTGAACGGTCCATGTAATCAACATTTGGTGTTTTGACTACCTTATTATTTTGGCGTTCGAAGATGCTAAATATGCTATTTGAGCTGCTTTGGTTCATTGCTTGTGGTTGCTTACCCATGAATTGAAATAGAAACAAATATAATAAATTGAAGAAAGGAAATTATATTTTTAAAACAGAGGAAAGAAAAGAAAAACAAAATGTAACTGCCACAATACTGATTTAAAATGACGAATTTGGGTTTAAAGAACTAAAAAATAATGTCTTCTCCTACCTAACGTAAGGCCTGCCGAAAATAAATAAACTAATACACCGACTTGTGCACTGTGGAGTCTTCTCTCTTTGTTCGAACAAATGAAGTTCTAATAAACAGGTATTTCTTCGGGAAGAGAACGGAAGATATAGCAGAACGGGAAATACGGGAACGTGGTCGAAAAAATCAGCCAGGGAAAGCATAACCTTTTTCTTTCTTGAAACCTTTCTTCTCCTCCGACAAGCGCCATTCCATGCGGCTCGATTGGTGCTTTAACTAGCGCGAGAGGAGACACCCAGCCGCGTCAGTATCCTTTCTCTTTCACGATACACTACTCTGTAGGGTTAAGGAACCCGTTTAAAAGTACAGGAAGTAGTCGGGGTAGTAGGTTAGCTCAATGAGCGGGTCTAGTATCTGGGTTTGGTTCCTGGATCGTAAACTAACCTGGAAAGAGCGCATTAGATGTACGACCACGAAGGCGACAAGAGTCTTGTGAACGTGTTGAATAGTGTATATGCCACAAAGCGTAGAATGGCCTGCTGCCTTCGTGAGGCCGTTGTTAGACTGATCATCTTGTATGGGCTGATAGACACAGAACTGCCATCCGAGGGGGCTGGGGTGCTTACTAACAGCGGGGGTGAAGGAAACCACACCTACCAGTAATATGGAGACACTTTTCGACGTCCTTCCTGAATAGCTCCAAGCTAGAAACGGACAACGGAAACAACGTGAACATGAAAATCTTTTCAGAGCCCAGCGTGGCCACTGACATGATACTACCAATGAACGACAGGAAATACAGAATACAACCGGAATGGAGCGTGTGGAACGGGAAAAGTCGTCAATTCGGGTCTCCTAATGGTATTAACATCTACTCAGATACATCTAAAACCCTGGAGGGTACTGGCAGGGACGTATATTGCCCTAATTCCCAGTCAAACTGGGTTTCAAGCAGATATTTATGCTATTATTACTGAGGCCATCATTGATGCATTTTGCTAAACGCTGAAGAAGTAGTGCGTAACATCAAAACCGTGAGGGAGTGCAGGATGCTAGTGAACTCTTTCGCCAACTTTGATTGAGTTAACGTCTCATAAATCACTGGGAATAAAGGGATTACTGGGCCGTGGGTGTGGCGTTCGTCTACTGCACCTATAGTGCCACTTCCCCTCTGTGGGGCATTTCTGTCGATGAGAACGCATCAGACTGCCAGGAGGGAGGCATTCCAAACGCTTAATCTGTGGACACGAGATGAGAAATAGCCTTCTGATGATGGAGTTAAGACAAAGGTGGGAATTATCTCTGCATGATATGGAAACACGTGTACGTTATAGGCACAGTCGACATTCCTAGGAGCAGGGGGTGTGGTACAGATAAGGATACCCCGTATCATGTCCTGGCCTAGAGGTCCTTGGCTAGAACTACTCTACGGATGAACGTCAAAGACAAGAAGTCCCAACAATCCTTCGGAACTACATGCTGTCGCGTTCGTCCCATAAAAACAAAAAAGGGGCAGCCAGATTTGGTAAAAAAAAGGGCAGTCAGTAGGGAATGAGTAATATCAAAGAGGATGGAGAAGACTGTTAAGCGGTGATAAAGAGACTGGATGTGAGAAACCCTAAATAATCATCTTCCCCTCAATTGACGATCTGCTCCAAGGTTGAAGCAAAAACTAGGGTTTCAAAGTCACGTCGACTGATCTCCATTGGTTAGGGGACAGACATTTTGACAGGGAAACAGGTCTATCCCAAGTGAAACGATCTACAGAGCAGAGCCCTTTGGTCGTTTTAGTGTGAGAGGATCACTTTCCATGTGATTGTTCATTCGTGAGTGTATGTACATTTATTCCGCCAACTTCCAATTAAGGCTTCGGTTCGAATCTTGAATCACGGGCAATCAATGGCAATTGGAATGAAAGAACCTTTTTCAAACGCGTGATTACCTCTTCAAACCGGTTTAATTTGTTTTGTCATTCTGCTCTCTTTAGCTCTATCAAATCAAAATAGATTTATTTCCTCTCTGTTCTTGCGAGGGCTGGTGGAGCTGCTGAAACCAGAAAACATTGGCCGTGAGGAAAACGAAATGTCTTTCAACGCAGAGGGAAAATAAGAGGAGAAGTAAAAGAAATATTGGGGAAAATACAAAAACACTGCCTCCTGTACGGTGGGCCAGTATCGCATGTTCACTGCGTCTTCCTCTCTTTCTTCTTCCAACTTCCCTCCTTAACTATCTCACATACTCCGTAGATAATATTCCCCGTGTAAACAGATGCTCCCACTCTCGCTTGTGATGCGGCGGTTTTCCACTCGGAGAACCCCTGGATCCCGAGAGAACCTTTATTGCCTGCTTTGTCTACCCGCAGCAAAACGGATCTCGTTTCACAGAGTAGAAGAATGGGCCAGGGAAGGGTTTTGAGGAGGATTCGGTTATTTTCAAAGATTACCGAGCTTTTGTAGCCAAGTGCTCGCAGATGACCCTCCATCGCACTCATCTTTCAATCCAATCCCATCCTCGTCTTTTTCTGCTCAACATTTTACGAACAACAACGTTTGTCGTTTATTTAATTAAATATGTACATAATCTAACCGTCCCTTGGTATCCTCGGTTTTTAATTTGAGTTAGATCTCATCCTTTATACACCACCCGATAAGAATCGATATGTAACAGATAATCATAATTTACCAACTCGAACTGGTTGGTCCTATTAAAATATCCGGTGCGACGCATCACACAACAGTTCTCAGCAATATTCAGCTATTTGCGTGACTCTTCAAGTACTACTTTCTTGTTTTGTCTGCGGATGATTCGGATGTTGAAGAAAATCGTAATAGAAGGTGGTGGTAAATAAGGAAAACTATACGTATAACGAGGTATAAAAACGCGGCGATGATAGATACGATGATAACAACAAAACAGGAGGTTTCTCCTCTGGATGGTTTTCGTCGGTGACGAGCGAGTCGAGAGAAGCGATGGCACTACAAACCACATCATGAATAATAATTGATTTTATGAAATTAAAATAAAATACAATGAACAATTGATATTATGAAATTAAAATAAAATACTCCTTTTTTTCAAATTCGCCACGACGTGTGTGCTCCCTTGAAAATGTGAGCAGCAGACCATAATGATTTTTTGTAGACATGAGAATAAGGTTATGGGCGATTTACGTTGATGTGACAGAAGTATGACGGACCAAAATGTACTCATAACTACGGTTTTGGTACTTTTCTCAAAAACGGCTGTAACGTTTTCGATTGAACTTTCAAATTAGCTTCTACTATTCAATACCCAACACAACTCCATGAAAATTCGGTGAACGGAGATATGGGAAGGAAAACGGATGTCTTTTCTTCACCTTTGGTTTATTATTAATTCTGAATAATAACTCTCATGTTTTCGGTAACGAAAAATTTTTTACAACCCCCCCTCAAAATTTGATACTTTACGTTTCAAGACTTGAGGATTCCAAATCTGCAATGTCCGTCCGCTGTCCCTCGTCCGCTGTCCGTGCCGTTTTGTGCCTAACGTGGTCTGAAAATCCGTTCTTTTGCACAAAAATCCCATTTGGTATCTAGATGTGCCCGCCATCTGGGCAATCCGATCAGACGAAGCCCATGGTTGTTATGGACAAAAAATGGTTTGAAAAAATTAACAAAACGCAGAATAATCGCAAAGAAGCCGTGTTTCGTATCGTTTTCAAGGTATTTTTACACCCTGGGTCGAATGGAATGAGTATCAGACGTGTACAACTGCGTATAGGGAAATTACAGTAATTATTGGAGACAACTAATTGAAAGAATTTGCGGGAACTACAGCTGAAGTCAACGTTTCGTCGTTAGTACTCCCTCCCTCCCTCCCGTCTCATCAAAAACCACCCGCTTGCTCGCCTCACAAACGTCGTGCCAATTGCCTAGGGTTCGCTGGAAGTCCCTGTCCCAATTTTCCCACTTCCTCCGCACACCCCTACATCAGATCATAAATGCCTACAGACGTTTACGGGCGCCGGGGGAATATTTAGTTTCCATAGTTCGATTGTAGTCAGGTCATGTTCCTTATGGTTTACTGGTATTCGATGCTGAATTAAATAGGATGGGTCTCTGAGCAGTAATACTAGGTCAAGCTGTTCATGAGAATAATAAACCATTGTGTAATAATTTGCAGGGTTTTTGGTAATGTGGCTTCAATGATTTCTATCAGATGCACAGGATCCAACGGACAGAGATAAAAACTGAATTGCGTCAAAAATTGTCTTTTGGTGTATTATTCATTGTGATGATACTGCTATGTTTTGGGTTAGTAAACTTTGTTTACACCCCCCCCCCTTTGGTTTATTATTCATTCTGAATAATAACCCTATGTTTTCGGTCACGAAAATTTTTTTACAACACCCCCTCAAAATTTGATACTTTACGTTTCAAGACATGGAAATTCCAAATTTGCAATGTCCGTCCGCCGTCCCCCGTCCGCCGTCCGGGCCGTTTTGTGCCTTTAACGTGGTCTAAAAAATTCGTTCTTTAGCCCAAAAATCCGATTTGGTATCTAGTTGTGCCCGCCATCTCGGCAATCCGATCGGACGAAGCCCGTGGTTGTAATGGGCAAAAAACGGTTAAAAAAATTAACGAAACGCAGTACAACGCGGGAGCTACAGCAGGAGTACAGCAGGGAGGGGTGGGACTTCCGTTATGTTCCCGCGTAGTACTGCGTTTCGTTAATTTTTTTAACCGTTTTTTGCCCATAAAAACCACGGGCTTCGTCCGATCGGATTGCCGAGATGGCGGGCACAACTAGATACCAAATTGGATTTTTGTGCGAAAGAACGAATTTTTTGCACCACGTTAAAGGCACAAAACGGCCCGGACGGCGGACGGGGGACGGCGGACGGACATTGCAAATTTGGAACCTCCATGTCTTGAAACGTAAAGTATCAAATTTTGAGGGGGGGTTATAAAAAATTTTTCGTGACCGAAAACATAGGGTTATTATTCTGAATGAATAATAAACCAAAACCAACCGCTCTCGAGGCTTCCCTCCCAACGACGCCGCCTCTCCACGGGTTCGCTTCGAGCGCCCCCGTTCCAATTTCCCCGACGTTTTGGTTTTAATACGATTCAATTTTTTTAGATTCTTTCGTTTCATTCTCATTTTGTTTTTTTTTCATAGATTTTTGGTTAAATTTTGATATTAGCGTTTAGCGTGTATGTTTTCATATTAAAATTCAGTTTTTTCTAGATACTTTGGTTTTTTTTTGTATATTTTAATATTACGATTCAGTTCTTTTCGACCTTTTTTTGGGTTTCATTATGATATTTTTCGATGCTGAATCGAACAGGATGGGTCTCGGAGCATTAATGCTAGGGCAAGCTGATTATCCGAATAATAAACCGTTGTGTAATAATTTGCTGGGTTTTTTGATACCTTCCTCTTCAAGACGTCAGGATTCTAAACCTGCAGGGTCTGTCCGCTGTCGGGGCCTTTTCATGCCTTTAACGCGGTCTTAAATATCCGTTCTTTCTGTCAAAAGTCCCATTGTGGTTATTGGTTATCGTTGGCAAAAAAATAGTTACGAAAATCGCAATTTTGGCTGTTTTTTCGCATAAACGCCGTGCTTCGTCTCGTTTATTAGGTATTTATGGTTGCTGAGTCTCAGAGTGCGTCAATGAAATTACGGTAATTATAGTGAGATAAAGTCTACTGAATGAAAGTCAGTGAAAGTAGTCGTTCCAGCGTTTTACTCCACTCATTCCCGTCAGCTCGACGCGTCACGTCGTACCAATTGCCTACAGGCGCCTGTGAGCCGGTGGAATATGTAATGTTCGTCGTTCCGTCGTAATCAAGTCATCTTTCGTATGGTTTACTGGTCTGTTCGATGCTGAATCGAATGGGATGGGTCTCGAAGGAGTGTACGTCAAGAGAATATGTTGTGTGATAGTTGGCAGCGTTTTCTTGACCTTTTTTGTAATTTCCGTGGTAACTACTTCACTGAATGTTTATGTTATTTTGATCTCCGTAATTATTTCTACATCTATTTGTCGGAAGGATACATAAGCCGCTCGGAAAACGAGATATGTCTAACATTGAGTTATCGCTTTTCCAATTTTCTCAAATAACACCTCTAACGATTTCATCGAACTAGTGATGATGGCTCGCAAATCAACAATCTGCTGGGAAAGCTATATATTTTTCTATCGTGAATGATGTTTTGTTGTAGCCCCTCACTCCATTTCGTATCACCACAGCAACTTTCGTGGTTAATTCAATGTCAGCCTCTCGCCCTTCAACTGATTTTAATCATGGCTGCCTCCCGCGATGAAATTCTCGCTTTCCCACTAGATTGCAGTTCGTTCGGGGGTCTATATTCATCCATAATATCTGGTATGTACCACACAACGTTCTGCATCCGACTGCTATATGTTCGGGTTCTGTATCCCCGTTCAACGTATTTCTACGGAAAAGTTTAAGGAGAACAACATCGGAAGTTGAATTTATCGGGAGTAGAGGAAAGCAGTGTGTTCCTACGCACCAGATACTTACTATGGAAGAATGTAGACCGCTGAACGAACTATTAGATATTTTTTATCATGCTAGTATCACATAATCGACGTTCATACGCAGAAAGCTGCTGTAAAACGCTATTTGATCATTTATTGTGCCGTTTTCGGACGGTTGGTACTTAAATGAACGCCGTACTTGAAAATATGATATTTGAGATGATTCGGTTCAGTTGTTATAACTTTCCTTGCTACTTCTACGAGTTAAAGAAAATGAAAAGCCCCGAAAATCACGTTATTTATTTTAGGCATTCATCAGGCTGTGCATTGGGTTTCGTAAAACTGTGTATTTTCTATTGCAGCGCTCTTCTGCACATTGGTAAGTAGGATTGCTTTGTATGCAACCAATACCTGTGGACTGAGGAACACTCGCAATCAATAAATGATGCTGTCGTCAACATCATTGTTGGTCGTCGCTAGATTATAATTATAGTCATCTGCTTTCGGTCTAGGCGTTTCCCATTTGTTCTTGTCAACGTTTCATCAACGACGTAGTAGAGAACCGCAAGGCAGGCAGCAATTCATCAATCATTGTAGAGGAGATCGCTTCTTTTACTCATTCACCAAATTCTCTCCCTGTCTCACTCTCACTTTCTCTTCGAAGTCTATTTAGGGTGTAGCCGGCTTTTCTCTTTTATCTTCTCAACTTCTTCTCAACTTCTTTCTCAACTCTTCTCAACTTTTACCTTTCTTCTCATCTCAACTGAATCTTTCTCCGGTTTCAACTTTCAATTGGTGTAGATCACCTGAAGCCATCTTCATTTCGTGATGCACGAGGTTCTAATTTCGTTAGTTTTCCTCGGTCCTGAAAGAGCTGGAAGTTCGAATCAGATGACTGAGGATGAATCAGTCATCCGTTCCGAATATTTGTAACTTTTTATTTTTTGCCCGTGTGTGGCATATTTGAGGGTCGAGCCATAGCGTCTTACTCTTTCCAGAGGAGCTAGGTGCCACTCCTCATCCGGCTCCTCCTCTATTCTTTTTAGCAAACCGCCATGACCACCACAGGTGCTTCCGAGGCCTTGCGATATGCACAGGCCACTCGTAACCCATTCGCTGGTTGTACTGCAGTGAGTAAGCTCACACTTTTGCCCCACAGTTTCATAGTATCTTCCCCAGCTGGCAGATATGAATGAAATGTGAATGGAAAGGAGGAAGTATGAAAGTAATTCATTTAGTTAGTGATGCTCAAGGTACATGCTCATATGAGTGTAGAATGAAATGAAGAAATGCTCGAGGGAAGTCGGTTGGGTATTGGTGGAAAGGGGAAACCTTAAACCTTAAAGGGGTGGAAAACTAGACGTAGGGGTAGCTCATGTGCTCGATGAGGAGGGAGGGATTGCCTGATATATCCGTGAAGTTGATACTGCCTCTGCCAACCACATACTCGTGTCAGACACGTAACTGCTCCACAGAGCCGGGTTCCCTGTGCCGCGTTCAGAGAAGCCGGAGGACGCTGTATCTTGGTCTCGTCGTGTTCGCCATTAAATGGCCTAGCGTGCCCATCAATGCTAGCTCTTCATACATCCTAACCACGACGCATCAATCCTGAGCCTAATGTCAATAACTCGGAAATGCGGTACTGGTGATTCTGTTTGCCCATCAGAATAACGCGGCCTTATGTGGAGCCTAGCTGTGGCCCATTATGCTCTCCTGGGCCGCCTATGTGGTGTGGGTTGTCTGATGACTTCTACATTTTCGGTTTAGGGTGACACTCGGCGTTTTCTAGTTCTGGTCCCAGGGCTGGTTAGGGCTGGTTACAGAGTATACGAAAAATAATATTTATTTGACATTCAGTCGTTAGAGCACCATGAATTGAAGCATACGCTCAAACGAGTCCTTGCTCTTGGGATCCTCAAATATTGCTGTGATTATCAAATAAAGAAGTCCCTCCCAACACAATTATTGGACAATATCGCGTGCTAGTCCTCTGCTCGACTTGAATCCTATCGATATCAACAGATTTGGGCTAGTTTCATTTCTTTCCACGCTACTTGGGAATCTGATGAGAACGTCACGTCGATGATTTTAAGTTTGCGTTGTAAGCATTCTCAATTGAGCCTGTTTCCTAGCCCCACAAATTTAGCCGAAACTGTTAAGCACATGCTCTGTGCAAAGGCAGTTCTCTTCCCTTACAACTTGCCATACTTCCAAGCCGTTCGGCTGGTTCAGAAGCGGTTCGTGTCTTCATACGCCGTGTGGGATATCTTGATGCCCTCTAGCAACTAATCGTATGCGCTTTTCATTCTGTTCATAACACAGTACATAAAAACTGGTGGCGCGTGAGGTCCCCGAATGTTCCTATTTCAACCATAGTTGAGCAATCAATGTACAGGAGATTCGTGATACTGGCCACGTGATGGGTCATGTTCGCCATTTTGGAATTATCAAGTAAGAACTGTAACATGTTGTGGTAAGAGAAACGAGAGTGATTGGAATGCCGGAATTTGTTAAGATGTTACTAATTACTTTATGGGCGTTATTAAAGTGTCACCGCATAGGCCACATCAATTGATTTGAGGACTAGTGTTATTAGAGAGGACTGCTGATTGCCCATTCGAGCTGGAATGCTGATTCACGTCGCCTTCATTTTCCAGGCTGACAGTTCGAGTCTATCAATTTTCTCAAAATAAACAATATTAACAGTGCTTTTGACCCGCTAGTGGGTCCACGACAGGACCCTAACTACCCTTATTTAACTGTGGGTGTTAGTTCACACCTGATACGTAAAACACAGGAACTGTGATAGAAGGACAAAGTTTTTAAATGTTCTCATTTTCTGTTCTGGATGCAACACCAAGCGACGCTCCCTATTAATATTGGAATACTATATCTCTCGCTTTATGATTGAGAGCTCATGAAATGTTGTAATGTGTTTTATGCGTTGTGGAGTGTTCTATCGAGTGGTAGGATTCCAATTTTTTTGTTGCAATTACAGTGTACACTGCCGATTCCATCCTCAACGTTCTTCTGTACACACTTTTGTGAATGTTTATACAGCAACAACCCTCCAATGTTTCTTATTAAAGATCTTCATTTTTTAAATTCTTCGTGAAATAGGTACTTGAATATTTTGGCGCACCTATAATTGAGCAAGTGAGGGGCCCTGCATTGCAGAACTACTATGCTTGTTCCTCTCAACGTTTGGCCAGCCAGGAGAACCTTGCAAAAAAACATGTCTGTTAATCCACGTTCCTCAAACAATAACCAGCTGTAAGGTAGATCGAGGTATTTAACGCACTGAAAAGGATGAGGGCTGGCAATTGTTTCTAAAAACCCAAAATTTTGAATAATGAAGTGACACTAAACCACCACAGTTCCATGTAAGGAGGGGAAGGTATGTTACAGGCCATGAATTGATGTTGGGCGTCTCAGTTTGTGGCTCCGCTCCTCGCTAGTGCTTATTTACCTTTTCAGCTTTGTGACGTGCGTTGGCGTGTTAGCATCATCCAGCTAGGAACGTTACATTGGTATACTAGAGTGGCAGTTCCACGTTTCAGTGGATTTCAAGAGGGGAGATGAGGTTAACTTGAAATACAGAAGAGAAGTTCGAGTTTTTCAATTTAAATGTTGGAATTTCAGCTTGATTAAGTTGACGAGTTAGCCTAAATCACACGTGTGCTTCCAGAAGTAGACTGTGAATAAGTGGTTCATGCAATCTTGTTCAGTGAATGTTCTAATTTCGTGTGTTTCGAGAAACTGCAGGGTTAGGTCGATAATTTGAATGATCGTCGGTAAACAATATGATTTCTTGACGGGGATCGATTCGATCATCAGTCAGCTCAATGAATTGATAATTGGACGAGTCGGAACATTCTTAGACAACAAGACCGACATCATTATGATGACTGCTCACCTCTCGTAGTTAACAAATTAACTTGCTTCTAATATCGTGGAAGCCCTTGAGGCGCACTGGCTTATTGGAACTCAGGAATAGAGCGGGAAACTTGTTCACTTAGTGAGTTTAATCGCTACGGTGTTTTCGCAGCTTGTGCTCTCTCTACTCCAGCTCCCTTAACTACGGAGATAGACGATGAATTTCGCCTGACTTCTCTTAGCAGCACACGATTACAGTTTCCATGTTGAGGGAAGCAACTGCAGAGAAACCGCTCTATAACTGACGCTGACGAGACAGAATAATGCTCTAGTAATAAAAGGGGGTTGCTACGGATCGAGAAATGAGAGAGCGACATAACGTTTACTGGGAAGCATTTAACTCGCTCGTTCAGGCTCGTGAGGCTTGAGACAGTAAATATTTTGACGTAATACGAAACGACTGAAATCCGTGACATGTAGGTCATGTTAGTGATTATTTCACCCTGAGGCATCTCGTACATCTGCAAATGACTGTCCGCTCCACTGCCGGGTCTCCATCGTGTGAGCACTACCTGATAAAAGGATATTATTAGTGGGACACCTTTCCCTCCTCTCATTTTAATTTTTTAGGGATCCTCCCCGATTGTTTGCGGCGGGATAGCTCGGAAAAACGTTCTTGATTTCCTCGGGGACTGGAGCTGACTGTATGAGAGAAGAGGAGTACTACGAGAGTGAGCGCCTGTCTCGCCTTGTTTCGTTTCGCAATTTCACTTTGCTCTATCAAGGAGCGTAACCTTCAAGCCTCTCGGATCGTCTGACACGATGTTTTAAAGCTGCAGTAAAGAATCGTGATGTTTATTTCTACGATACGGTAAACACTTAAGGACATATAGTCGCTCAAAGTGGTGTGGCTCTATGGATGAAACCAATTTTAGTAGGATTGAGCAGGGAGTCAATCATGTTCCCGCTTGTGAGTCGCCATCTGCTTAGCACTTCCTAAGCCCGAAATCTGATGTATGCTTTTCCAAACTTAACGCTAGGTTCAGTTGAACAAAACACACAGTTTTTACTGTCTTTAGCCGGAATGTTACGTCCGATACGCATATACAACTTCGATTTCAAATTGGTGCGCAATATGTGATCATTATTACCGCAGACTTTTGACTGAATCATCAGAACTGTTACGGGGGGATTTATATCTAAAGCGATATCGCACTAAGTAAGTCGGGGAGTTAGTACGATATCAAGCCGAACGCAATTGGAATAGAGAGTTTTATTCGCGAATAACTAGGCATTTATGCCCAATCATCATAAATGCCCCGGACGAGCCTCCGCTGAATCGAAGGGTTTGGTTCGTCCCGTAACACCACTCCGTCCTTGATGAAGTGCCTGTCCTCAGGTACTTATGAACACTGCAGTTCAGGGCGTTGCTGTCCACCCAACGAAAGAGGAGCCTAATCTTGAGCATAGCGAGCGAGAGATAATTTTGATTAAAGTTCCAAAACGGTGCCCCTGTTTGTGGTAGGAGTATTGAATAAATGCAAATAAACAGTCACCTCACAATGTCTCTGACGTAAACATCTTGGGATGTGTGGATTGTACGTCTTCGTCCCACGCAGTTGCTACATCCATGGTTCAAAGAATCGGTCCATCTTGGCGAAAGACGATTTTCTGAGCGAGAGGAGTCGTAGTTTCCCTCCTCCTCAGAGGACACCTGCCCTCAGGTGTTCCAGAAGGAGTCGTGCAGAGCAAAGATGCTGCGTCTACCGTGCAGTGGTTGGTTGCACTTTTGGGAACAAGCGCAGCGTCCTGGCTCATGGGGTGGGGCAGAGTGTGATGACTGTATTGACAGCATTCACACGTATACGTTGAGTGGCAGCTCTTCAGCGTGTGTGAGGCTGCCAGACAATTCGTACACAGATTATGCTCTTCCACGTAGATTCTTCGAGCCTCCTGGCTGGAGTTGAGGAAGCGTGGACACTTCTTTACCCCATGATGTTTGCCACAGATAGGGCAGGGATGTGGCTCTAGCGATGTGGGTTTGTGTTGACCAGGCGATCTTGGAGGCGCGTGTTTTCCCCGGACTCGTTGTTTGAGAGGTCGTTCGGGGACAGACACGCGGGAAGATGTCGCTGTTGATGCATTCGTAGGTTCATCCTGCTGCGATGCTAGGTAAGCATTGACCTTTCTATGTAGATGTGCCCGAGATGCTGGTACACCAGAAGCTTCTTTACAGCTGTCCTGCCTTCCTCCAAGCAGCAGTCGTCGATTGAACACAAAGCTGTGTCCAACTGTTCGTCAAGAACGGACCACGTTCGAAAATAATGACAGGGGAGTGAGTAGGTCACAGCAGTAGGGCAGGAAAATTGAAGGTGAGGGATCAAAATTTCCCATCGCATTAGAAGAACCTTCAAGTTTTTGGCCGGCATCTCAAACTAATGCAGGGGAAGTTCGACCACTAGTTGGGCGCCAATGTTATGGGGGGGATTAATATCGAAAGTGATATGGCACCGAGAGAGTCGGGAAGTATTACGATATCAAGCCGAACGCTATTGGAACAGAGAGTTTTATTCGTGAATTACACTCGGAGAAGTTTTACCACCACAGACATTGAACTGAGTGGGAGCGAGCGCGAGGCGGGCAACACGGCAACGAAGGAACCGGCTCGGTTACAACCCACGGCAGCGAAGTCTCGAGCGAATCAGGGCATTTGAGGTGCCCAGTCAGCATAAATGCCCCGGACGAGCCTCCGCTGAATCGAAGGGTTTAGTTCGTCCCGTAACAGAACCATGATATTTTCACCCTGTCCTACTACAGAAGGAAGTAGAACGAGTTTTACCTGGCCTGGTGAGCCTGTTTAGGGGTAGTGTGGCGCGGGTTGGAGGGCAGTTCGAGTTACTCCCATACCGAAACCCCTCAGGTTCTTTGATAAGTACCGCCGCTCCATATATATTTTTTGTAAGATAAATTTTCTTTCGACTCGCTCCAGTTCTTTGTGTTCATTTCGTGTAGCTTGATCTTTTTACGTCTTCAGCAACTAGCATTCATATGCCTACTCATTCCTCACGCCTTGCACTAAACGATTGTGCTTCCTTCAGCCGAACTCGTCTGGTGCTACTGCCTACATGAATGAAAGAAAACCCAACCTCATTTCGAACGGAAGGGAGTTGATGACTTCTAGTACCGGTCTTTCCTCTTACTCGCTCTTCCAAGTTGTTGGCTATTGAAATTACGTTGAAGCCTTGCTCGTTCTTGCCATCTGTTGTTTTTAATCAAAAGTCCTCGGAGCACACATTAAATGCACGATTAATTAATTACACGAGAAATTTTCTCGTCGCAGGCTTTGGTCCTTCTGTTCTTATTCTACTTTACTATCAGGTGATGTCTCTAGTTGTGTTTGTCCACCAACGGCAGTTCTATAGCTTCAGGAGAAGGTGTTGCAGGGAGGGCAGGTGAGCACCCTACCTCAACTGTAGGCATGTGGTTGTCTAGTGCTCGAGTTTCTTCATTCTTGTGGCAAGAGGATTGAGGTGCTGACTCGAGGTTCCCTACACTCGCCGATTTCGGCCACAATACGGACACCAAAAGCAAGTACTTGGTAGTAGCGCGTCGTCATGTGACGATGCTGCGGTTAGGTGCAAATTGTGTGGTTCCTACTTTCCTTGGCTCTACAAAGTAGCAAGGAAAATTATGTAATCGGTTAAAAAAAAATTTTGAGTTTTCTTCAGATCTTCACGTTGCAGACTCTCCTGAGTCCGAAAAACACTAATTGGGAAAATGGTCTGTGTGCCTGTGAACGATTTTTAGAGAAAACCACCGTACCAAATCAGCTCAAACTTCATATCTCGCCCGCAGGTTACCATGGGACGCCAAAATGACGACAACAACAACAAGGTGAACAAAATCCACCGAAATTTAACTATAGTTATCATAGTGATCAAAACACCAAATATTTTTTTCTCAAAAACGGCTCTAACGATTTTGATTAAATTTTTTATATTGATAGCTCCCAATATGCCAAATATACGGTGATATTCCCAACAATGGTAAAGTGACGAGAGTAACACAATATATTACCAAAAACTTTCGACGTAATCGATTTTAGAGTGGTTTTTAGAGAAAACGGCTGAACCAAATCACATCAAATTTTATGTCTAGTCTACAGGTTACCATGGTACGCAAAAATAAGGTATGAACAAAATCCACCGAAAGTTATATTGATAGCTATCAAATAGGCAATGATACTACAAAATTCCCATTCATCGGGAAATGTCGACAGGAGCACAATAAATTATCAAAATATTCGACGAACAGCGTTTTTACAATACGAACATCGAAGGCAAGTACTTGGTAGTTGCGCGACGTCATGTGTGTTTTCTTGTGTCATATTCCTTCGATAGATCCAGAGTGGCCTCCAAATGTTAACTATATATTTTTGACAACTTTCATAACGATCTTCTTCAGACGTAGTTTTCAACCTAACGACCTTGATTTTGACGCCTTGCAAGTACCCTTGGCATGTGACCTCTTTGCAGTGTTAATACTCATCCAATGATTTTTCTTTAAATGTCGCACATGAAGCCAGAAGTCATTCATGCGCATTTCGAATCCTTTCCTTTCCATTACCTTCTCCAGACTAGAACGGTAGGTCTGCTCTGGAGAAGGAAGGCAGGTGTTGATAAACAGAATGAGAGGTAGAGACAGTGAAGAAAAGCGGATGAACAGATGAGCCAACGGTAGAAGGTCGAAGGATCGAAAAGATTGGTGCTTTGAAATTGCTAATGCGGCCTTAAATGTTCCTCTCGGATTCTAAAGGACTGTTGGGGAGATGAGTTATAACCTGAAAAACGGCATTGGGACTGGTGCGGTGAGGTGGGGAGGGGGATCCGTAGGAAATAAATGAGGCTGAAAGAAAGATGATAAAGGAAGATGAAGAGGGGGGTAAAAAACTGGAGCGAAAGGGGTTTGATGGCGAGCAGAAGTAAATGGCGGGGTGATGAGTTGTGAAACATGATTCGCCCCGTTGGAGCGTGCTGCGCTACTTAGTGTTACGGAACGCTGGTCCTCCGTCTAAATTTGTCAACTGCGCTGACGAGTGGACGAGAGGTAACGAATTTTCGGGATTCCCGAGATTACTCCAGTCCCAAGACAAAACGAGCGATGATGTCAGGATGTGATTCAACCAATTCCCCTACGCGGTCCTCCGCCTTGTGTTGAACAAAGAAAAGGACAAACCTCCGGAGTTAAACGATCACTAATATAAATCATGATACGCTGCAAATTATTAAGCGTCGGCTCATTATTCTAATCAGCAAGCAACCTGTATTCCATTATTAAGCACTTTTGAGCTGGCATTTCAGCGACACCTTCAGTCCCTTAAAGGCAACCACCGTGAAGTGTGCCTGCGTTTGCGAGCGATTAGCAAGACCATTTCAGCGTGATTGGTACAAATTTAGTTCAATAAATACGGACCTGATCCCCGAGAGCTGCGGCTTCTGTGGATCACCTAGAGCCAATAGGCAGCATCCACTGAACCACTCCAGGTGATCAATGGCTAGTAGGCTGGGCCATTGAGTGCAATGTCGAAGAGAGAAGAGTGAACAGGGAGCTTTCCCTCGTCAATTGGACGTGACAGGTACGAGTTTTTCCCCAACATCCGAGAACGTCTTGACTTCTCTCTCCATCCAGCGCATGTAGCGCCTCCAGTGTGGAAGAAACAAGTTTCTACAATACCGAACGACCCTTGCTGAGGTTGATTGAGTCCACCAGCCACAGCCCCCACATAGACTCTTGAAATGAACACATTGCGGTAAATGCCGATTTGCTTCGTAAATTGCTTGGTGGCACCGGGAATGCTCCCACTGTGGCCACAACTGGGCCTATTGTGTGGGCGAGCATGAGCGCCCCATGTTCTCCCGGTTCCATTCCACCATCCCCAGCTCATGTGGTGCTGGTGTTCTCTGATGCGGAGGCCACAATCCGTCCCGCCATTCTCACACAAACCGCAAGACAATTTTGAGGTTCGTCCCTCTTATCTCCACCGGCTGCAGCTGATGAACCGCAAGCACTCTGAGGCGTGCTGCAGCCAGCGCCTCACACGTAAACCGTGCATGCTTCGCTGTCTCCAGCTCCACCTCGGAGAATGTGCAATTCTGTACCTCTGACTTGCCAATATTGGCCAGGTGGTACCTTTTTGGACAGTGACCTGTAAACCGGCTGCATACCATCCATATACTATCTCTCTCCAGGCTGAGGATCTCCCTCGTGGAGAGTCTGAAAAACAACCTTGACTGCCTTCGGCCAGGTTCATCCCGCCAATAGACAGCCCTGCATTTCCCCTCTTACTTACCAACCTCCTTGATGAAGTGGCTCTTGGTGGTCCCTACGAAGGGGTCAGGTCCCACCGGGGGAAGCGCAGATCCCTTTGTCGCCAGTTTAGCGGCCTCCTCGTTCCCTTTCATTCCTGCGGGAAGCCAGGGCCTTAAGTGCAGCCTGACTGTCCGACATAATGTATATTCTTTTCCCCTTTAGGCCCCTACGCAGGAACTGCTGCACGCACACTGTCACAGCGAAGAGTTCTGCTTGGAAAACTGTCGCCAACTGGCTTGTTCTCCCCAACTTTTCAACCCAATTCGCGAATCACTTGTGCAGAATGCTTCTCAGTGTTATGCAGATATTTAGTTTTCTGATTGGCTTAAACATAAATACGAACGACGGTTGTTGGATGAGCAGTCAAACCTTCCAGCTCTGTGTGGTACGGGATTCATACCTCCACTTGGTGAACACATTGCCAACATCTGGAAGGCTGGCTAAATGACTATGTAATGACCACTGGTCTGTTGAAGATCAAGGGAAGGCCCCCACATGACCTACAGCTGCCAGTCCAGGTACTGGGGCTCATGAGGGATTGTTCTGCTTGGGGCATGCTATTAGCCGCCTCATGAGCGCTCAAACTCGGGTTTTCCCACTCTTCATTCCAAAGGCTTCACAAATATAGGGCTCATAGTTGTCAGTGAGCTACCCCCCAGAACTCACCTGCTCACTATAAGCGTGTTTGGGTCAAGGTGTTCTGCAATTCATAATCGACGCAGTGCAGTGTCTGGAAAATGTTGGATACGTCGATGTCGTGTGCATTTTTCCTGATTGCCTGCTTTTACGGCCACCCAGAGGATGTGACAGGAGAATTCTGCCGCACAACCACCTGGGGGTTGTTATGCTGTCCCAACTTCAAAGAGCGGGGTTCTGCAGTATATTGTGTACTTGCCAATAAGTATTTTCCTATATGTCTCCTTCTTATGGACAGCAAGGGAATGTGGCAAAAAATTCTGGATCCAAACTGCTGTGTGAACACAGTGGCTACTGTACGCTTTGTTACCCAGTTTGCTGGTTATGCCTCGTTAGTTATTGCATCCTGCAGGGATCACTGAGAGGTGAGGTTGTCTTGACCAGTAGTGGCTAAGTCTACAAGGGGAGCCTCTTCCTATCAAAGCATACCTGGCCCTTCCCTACCCCTTGGTAAACGACATTAGTTGCCGTACCTCCTCAAGTTCTGAGTTTGTTGGATGTTTACCACGATGAGACTCTTGAGGAATTATTTGGTTGCTGCTTAGTGTGTGTTGGGGATGTGGTGAGTGGGACACACATTGTCAGCTACCCTGGGAACACTCAAACCCAGGTTTTCCCCTTCCTCATTCCAAAGTTCGATTGCTATAACCCCCTCTAAGAGAGCTATGGAATAGTCGGTATGAGTGTGAAAGTAGTACGAGGACATTTCTTCAAGGGAATGCCACACGACCATCACTCACTCCAGTCGGTGCAGAGGTGTTTCTGAATCAAGCTATAGTTTCTCATTTCTTCGTTGTGTCGTGCACATACGGATTTCGGCCACAGATTCGTGATTTCATGGCTGTTCAACTGTGCTAAAAATAGAATAGCGAATTGTACGCTCTCCAAGTACTTAGAGTACCCTATTTTCTGGACATGTTCATTATTTTGGTGTGAGCCATCAAGGTTCAGTTGTGTAAACGTATGAAATCGGTATTAGCAAGAACACCGTTTCTTGCAGGGTCTCAACCTTTTACCGAACAAATCCAGTTGCTCGCCAGCTGGTCGCGACTTCAGGTGCCTGAGTTTTCATTCCGTTCGAAGGTATTTTCTCTGGCTCAGATCGAGAAACGAAACAAACACTCGGTTCGGCCCATTTAGTTCAGGGAGCCGTTGTTTGCGGTTCACGGTGCGAAGACCCGAGATTTATTCCCGGCTGTACCTTCCACTCGTCCTCCTCGTTGCTTCTCTCTTTCGGGTTAACGCCGCCTCTTGTTCGGCAAATATCTCACCTGGGGCGCTGTTGCGGAATTCAGGGCTGTTTGTTTGTGTCCGGTACAAAAGAGGGTCTTGGCGATGGGATGGGTGTGGTGTGGTGTGGCCGGATGGGACAGGGATGGGGGCAGTATCTACCAGGAGGAAAGGTATAAAGAAACGAAAGCCAGTTGCGCGTTGGAACGAAGCTCAATAAATATCTAAACGAATAAAACCGGCCCTCTTTTCCCTTATCAATTTAATTTACTGCCAATGAATGTCTGCTCCAATCATTCTTATGAGCTCTCGAAGAAGGAACGCTCCTCGTATCGCAACCTCAACCATGTTCCACGTTTCTCCCTCTTAATGTTCCAATGTTTCGCCTTCTCCCTCTAATCGTTTACGGTTTAATGTTCTCTTCCGAACTCCGCATTTCCCGCCCTCGTGCTCAATTAATTACCACTCTAATTAATATAAAGGCTCGGCGCTACACCAATAACTTTCTCATCACTCGCTCCTTTCAATTCATCTGTGGAAAAGCGTCGAAGGGAATGTAGCAGATTTATCCGCCTTAATGTCGACTGCTTCTCTAAATTGGTATAGATGCTAAACACCACAGTTGGGACGCCCTTGGGTGTGAATTTCGATTGATCACTGATGGTCAAACTGGGTTATAAGTGTGAATTTGCTTTGGTCTCAGCTTTTTTCGTTTTCGTTTCACCCTTCCTGTAATGGTAATCGTATTTTCCTATTTCTCTCATCGAAAATTACGTTCGAATACATCGTTGTCCCGTTCTGCCACTGTTCCATTTGATCCCTGATGTTGTCTCCGCAAGGCCCTCGTCGCCAACATCATTATTGTTCACGAATTTCTTGCTCTGTCCCTTGCTGAGGTTGATTGAGTCCACCAGCCACAGCCCCCACATAGACTCTTGAAATGAACACATTGCGGTAAATGCCGATTTGCTTCGTAAATTGCTTGGTGGCACCGGGAATGCTCCCACTGTGGCCACAACTGGGCCTATTGTGTGGGCGAGCATGAGCGCCCCATGTTCTCCCGGTTCCATTCCACCATCCCCAGCTCATGTGGTGCTGGTGTTCTCTGATGCGGAGGCCACAATACGTCCCGCCATTCTCACACAAACCGTAAGACAATTTTGAGGTCCATCCCTCTTATCTCCACCGGCTGCAGCTGATGAACCGCAAGCACTCTGAGGCGTGCTGCAGCCAGCGCCTCACACGTAAACAGTGCATGCTTCGCTGTCTCCAGCTCCACCTCGCAGAATGTGCAGTTCTGTACCTCTGACTTGTCAATATTGGCCAGGTGGTACCTTAGTGGACAGTGACCTGTTAACCGGCTGCATACCATCCATATACTATCTCTCGCCAGGCTGAGGATCTCCCTCGGGAGAGTCTGAAAAACAACCTTGACTGCCTTTGGCCAGGTTCATCCCGCCAATAGGCAGCCCTGCATTTCTCCTCTTATCTTGATCAAGTGGCTCTTGGTGGTCCCTACGAAGGGGTCAGGTCCCACCGGGGGAAGCGCAGATCCCTGTGTCGCCAGCTTAGCGGCCTCCTCGTTCCCTTCCATTCCTGCAGGAAGCCAGGGCCTTAAGTGCAGCCTGACTGTCCGACATAATGTATATTCTTTTCCCCTTCAGGCCCCTACGCAGGAACTGCTGCACGCACACTGTCACAGCGAAGAGTTCTGCTTGGAGAACTGTCGCCAACTGGCTTGTTCTCCCCAACTTTTCAACCCAAATCGCGAATCACTTGGGCAGAATGCTTCTCAGTGTTGTGCAGATATTAAGTTTTCTGATTGGCTTTAACATAAATGCGAACGACTTTAGCAGTATCGAGATTTCTCACATTCCCACACTCTGGTAGTCCATACGACTCATGAGAACTTTTCTCGATACCTGTAGTATCCATTGTCAACGCCCCAATTTTATACGGATCATCCCTTGAGTGTCCTTCGGTCGTTATAGTTGCGCACTATTTCCGAATTTGCTCCCGTCTACTTCATGCAGTTTGTGCGTTCCTTGGCATTCTTCTTTCTCATATTTACGTGCGTCAGTGTCTCTCTTCCATCCGTTTTTAAATTTGAGGAATTTTTAGTAAATATTCTGAATGAATCCCGTTTGTTCTCGTTACCAACTTGTATCATGCACATTACGCAGACTCCGAGGCGCTCGGGAAAGTTTGTTTCTCGAGTCCCACGTGATGGCTTTGCTTGTCGATCTGAAAAAATGATGAAGAGAGGAATGAGATTTCTTTTAGTTGTCTCACGATTTACTTCAAAACTCCATAGATATTCTCCCATGATTAAAACATTGGGTGGTCTGTGGTAGTGGTAGATCCAGTGAACATGGAGAAATCTTCTAGTCAGAGACATTAATACAAGGCACAATGACTTGCAAATGGAACGAGTGAAATATTCGTGCCAGCGAAGTTGCGAAACGGCTTCACGGTACGTCGGAAAATATATTAGGGGTGTTACCCACTCTGATCCCTCTTCGGCCTTTCCTCCTTTTCTAATTGAAAGTAAGAGATAAGAACTAACTGAAATTATCTTCTTTACGCTAAAATTGTTGAAACTAGGCCGGTTTCCGCAATTGAGCTTTGCATTGACACCACTAACAGACAGTTGATAGCTTAGTTGCCAAAACTTCCTTCAATATTTTCTCGCACTTTTCATCTCTTTCGATACCGTCTTTTCTCAATATGACGACGAGCGTTCTAAATTATTATCTAGCAGGATAAGAGGGAGCGTCGTCTGGATTTCCCGGTCGTCGTCAGAAGTCTGCCCAGACATCGGGGATGCGGCTTCTGGGGACTTAACGTTGACGAGTTCAGCTCCGTCTCTCGAGTTGATATCTGAGCTTCCCAATTTATCCCGTACAATTTGCTGAGTACTGTGTGAATAAGAAAGCCAGTCCCTGCATTATTCTTTTGGGCGAGAGCTGTGAAGTTGGTGTCTAATCAGTTTTGAAAGAATGATTCATCAAAAATAGTTCGCCGAATTCTCGGGTAAACCTTAAATTTTGCACAAATATTTAGTCTCATCAATTCAAGTAATTGGGTAAGTGTAACGCAAGCGTGAATCATTGGCTATGGTGATAAGCAAGGCTTAGACATATTGGACGTTCAAAGAAGGAACTGCTCTAGGGGTTGGTGGCTATTTCTGGAGGTTGGACGATATGTTGATAGATGGAGCCAAACCTGCCCGTCACATGATAGCAACTTGCCAATAGTCCATATCATAGAAGCTAGTCTTAATGTATCGTCGTATAGATCGAACACATTCAACCCAAATCGACAGAGGCATTTTTGAAGAAAAAATTTGTATTTGGTGATTTGACGACTATGATATCTATTGGTAGATGCGGACCAATTCTTCGTCCCATGTTGATCTACAGGCTAAATATGAAATTAGTCCTATTAATTCCGTATCACGTTTTGGAACGCTGCTCCCTAAATAGCTCCTCCCACTTCCCCCGCCCATTGGACCAAGTTTTCGAAGAGTCTGCAGGTCGTGTATTTAGCAAAAGGCTAATATCGAGCTACACAACGTCCTAGGACCGCCTCCTGACAAATGACCGTCAGCTCACATTCGGCTAATGTATACGTGTATGTTAACGCCGAAGGTAGTTGTTTGTATCTAATAATAATAATGTAGACGTAAGAAGTGCTGTGGACTTCTGAACGATAACCAAAACGCGTCTGGATTGAACGTGCCTACCCCTTCTTCATCCAGTCGTTCCAACGCTCAACTGCCCTCGCCTTCACACCAACGTTGTTCGCCTTTTCATTCACCCGCACGCGTGCTTCTCACATTTGGCCAACTTCTTGAAATAGCTGGGTCATCAGTATCCACTATTGTCCTCTATTGCAATTTGGGAATCAGCGATCTGCATCACTCCATCTCCAGCACCCCATACGCTGCTACACCTTCATCTGACCTGCTAGCTCGCCTGGATCGCTTTCCTCCGCCTTCCCAACGTCTCAGCAACAACGGTCAGACGAAACTTTCTTTCTATTACAATTATACCTTACGAACATTTCTTCTACTCAAATTATACCTTAGATTAGTTTCACTTAAATTTATTATTAGTATAGTAGGAGCTCTTAATTTCATTTCCCTGTATATACTTGTTACAAATCTTTTATTATAAACTTTTTCCTTTTTTCGTTTACCAAATGGGTAAGTGGTTGCCAAATTAAATTAAAACCCTTCCTCTGTGGTTCAAACAGTATATTTTGAATGATTTATTTGAGATAAGAGGAACGACCTAGATAGCAGACTCAAATTAGGAAATACTTGTCGACGAGGCATCGTCTTTTGGTGCACTTTCAAATCACGACGTGTTGCAACAGCTGCTGAATTGGTTGTTATTGTACATATTGTTCCTTTAAGAACACGGGCCCTGGCAGTTGCTCATCACAATGTAACTATTATGTTTGTCCAACGTGTTCGAGCCACCAGCTACTTCGACGTCGTAGCGAAACATTGTAGACAGTTAACAAAACGCCGTATAGCTCGTGAGGCATCTACAGTTCCCTCTCGCCTAGTCGTCCTATTGAACATTAAGCATTTCATCGCGCTTTCATCTGGATGCTCTGGACGGGCCTCCGATTATTCCCGTTGAAAGGGCGGCCGTAGATACGAGCTTTCCTCAGCGGTCCGACGATATTACCTTGGACCACATTTTATCAACCACCATTACCTCAGTTTCCACGCAATTTATCAGCTTTTAGAGCGTTATCAGGTGGCCAGAGTTGGAAGGGGGTGTGAGCTGTTGTAGTAGTGAGAAGAGGCTTCGCGAAGAGCGCGTTTTATTTATGGGAAACGCTGAACCTATTTGATTCATTTTTGTTTGCATTCCGCAGAAAACTCGCGTACGCGAAACAAACCTTTTTGAACCCCGAAATCCGTAGTCTCACTTTTCCCTCGACTCTACACCCAACCACCTAAAAGAAGCTCGTGAGCAGATCTGTCGATTCTGAAATTCCAATAAATTACTCAGATGTTTTATGGTTAATAAAATGTGGTGTGGCACGTTACTCAACTTCCCACTCCCCCTCGACAGAGATGTCGTGCTCAAGATGTTGCGTATAAAAATACCCTCTATCGTTGGCCAACGTTTCTTATCGAAACACTAGATGACGTGTCGCACTGTAAGGTCATAGAAGAAACACATTTTAAAGTCTATTCATTATTATTACCATTGTAGTGCTTTGAGATAAAAAATCCAAATTGACGACGAAATTGAACATCGCATTGGGCAGCCAACATTTAAGGGTGAATTGAAACACGAGAGTAGTTATTTTGGGAAGAGGGGGGATATCCCGCTGGATGGAACCAAAAAACGATCTGTCACACGGTTGCAAGTTATTGATAGTACAAAACAATGCTGCTGAACAGTGGGCTGTGCCCCTGAAGGCGACCCTAATGGGAAATTGCCACCCGCTCAGTTACTTTATCATTAGGACATGAGGTCTAAAGCCCAAATGGCCTTCTGGTTCTACGAAGCCATTGTGAAACCAATAATCTCATATGGGTCGATTGTGTGGTGGCATAGAGCTGCCATTGAAGAGAAGTACAAAGGCTGGGAGTACTTACTAATAGAGGGGGTGATGAAGACCACACCCACCATTACCATGGAGAGACTGTTCGACCTTCTTCCCCTGGACATTTATGTCAAGGCAGAGGCGATGAAGGTAGCATGCAGAGCATGATCACGGACGCGATGGTGCGAATTATAATGTTGAACCATTGGGAGGTCCATGGAACAGCGAGAGTCGTCGGTTTCAGCCTCCCAATGGCATTAACATCTATACAGATCGATCGAAAACTCCAGAGGGAACAGGCTCCGGGGTGTGGATAAGTGGCCCTGGAGGGAGTGGGACGCACATTACCCTAGGCCCCCCTCCAACGGTTTTTAAGCAGAGATTTATGATATTATCGATGGGGCAATCTTAATGCATGAGAAAGGTTGTAGCAACAGAACTATCAACACATTGACTGATAGACAAGCATCGTTCATGGCGCTGATGAATTACTGCACAACGTCAAAACTTATGCGAGAGTGCGAGATGTGGTTTTACTCTTTAGCAAGTGCGAATAGAGTTAATGTGCATTGGATTCCTAGACTCAAGTTTATCACTGGAAATGAGAGGGCGGACCATCTGGCCAGATGCGGTTCATCTACGGTACCTATTGGGTCACCGCCCCATTGAGGGATTTCTCCGTCACTAGTCAAGAGGACTGTGGGAGAACACGCCAGATGACTGCATCAGACAATCTGGAATGCTGCAGGAGTAAGACAATCCAAACGCTTTGTCTCAGAGCAATCAAGTGAGATAAGACACAACCATCTGAGGATGGAGAGGAAGGACTTAAGGCAAATTGTTGGGATCATAACCGGGCAGGTCTGTTTCTTTATTTGATGACTGTACCTAAACCCTCGACGAGGGTTATATCAGTCATAGTAGTTGCGGTTTCGCTAATATGCAAGAGGCCGGCCCCTGCAGCATCCACCGAACTCAGACCTGTGGAGGTACGGCAGGTATGTGGTCGTTAGCCAGTCTCACCGTAGAGAGCTGTTGCCCGTGTGTTACCGCGCGGAGGTGACCACCTGAGGAATCCCGTACCATCTGGGAGTAGTTCTTAATCTGGTTCCCTACCTGATCTTACTGTTTACTTGGGTGGCAAGTTTCAAAAGGACTGATCAACTATAACCACGTTTCTTAGCCATTACCTTCTTTGCGAACTTTGCAAAATGATTATAGGCTTCCTTTGTAGCAGTCAAAGCTGCTAAGTTCGTTTGCCCTCCCAACAACCGTCGCTCACTGTTGTAGAAACTACAGTGGAGCAGCACATGGTTTCTTGTTTCCTCCGCACTGGAGGCACAAGACGTGCATAATGGAGAGTCTTTTAGAGAAAAGAAGTGGAGCCGCGCATTGAAGTCACCATGTCCCGTGAGGAACTGGCTCGTCCAGTGGTCTGGCTCAACCCATTTTCTAGAAAGACGTTCACGGATGTCGGGGAAGAACTCATACGTATCACGTCCCTTTGACGAGGATTCCCATCTCGCTTGCCATTTCTCTAGAGCCCATTCATCGATGGCGGCAAGTTTCTGTTCTGTGGTGAGCTCCGCACGGAGTTCAGCCCAAAGCGGGGGAAGCTCCCGTTTCACTCTCCACTTGTCAATCATGCACTCAACAGCCAAATCAACTGGTAACTGACCAGTGATCACCTGGAGTGCTTCCGTTGATACAGTCTTGTAGGCCTTGGTGATCCACAGGAGCGCAGCTCTCTGGGATTGGGCCAATACTCTCTTTTGATTGACTGTTAGTTTGCTACCCCAGACAACGGGGCAGTAGCCAATCACACCTAAATAGATGGCCTTATACATGAGGATGGTGTCGTGGTAACACACACCCCAAGTGGCCTTAGTAATGGCACGCAGTGAGGCAAACCTTGCAATGGTAGTGCCTTTAAGGGACTGGAGGTGTTGGTTGAAACCCCACCTCTCACCTATATTTACTCCTAAATACTTGACGTGCTTTTCAAGAAGGAGCCTGTGGCCGCCAAAGCGTATTGTGGGTGGATTATTCACTTTCCCTTCAAGAGGATTAGCTGGGTTTTCCTCAGCCACCTGCATCTTGACATGCTCGCACCATTGGTTGACAGTGCGGAGCACGTGGTGGGTTTTTTCTTCAATTTGGCGGACTGACTCTGCAAAGATCAGCACAGTCAAGTCATCCACATAGGCGTACGGCTCGCAGTCAGTCTCCATGAGTTTCCTGAGAAGACCTTCGAAGAAGGCATTCCAGAGTGCTGGTCCTAGGACCGAGCCCTGTGGGCACCCCTTCTCAATCTTTCTCTGGACGGAGACATGCCTACTTTCGACCGTAGCAGTTCTGTCTGTCAGGTAACTTCTGACGAGCGAGTACAGGTTGCGGGGGATTCCCCTACCTTTGAGTTCATTAAGGAGCGCTGGCCACCAAAGGTTGTCAAACGCCCCTCTGATGTCAATCAGAACTGCTACGACGTACTTAGCCGGTGCCAGCAGGGAAACACGCCGGATCTCGACAATGACATCCTGCGTGGACCTTCCTTTGGTACACCCGTATTGCCTGCCTGTGAGGTTGCGGCCAAAGACTCCTTCGAGGGACTGCAACATCAAGATTTCTAGTGTTTTGCCTAATATGGAAAGAAGGCTGAGTGGTCTCCATGATCGCGGGTCTGACTGATTGCGGTCGCCTCCCTTTCGAAGAGTGACAACACGCGCAGTCTTCCACTGAGTGGGGAACTGTCCGACCAGCAGACAGTCATTATATAAATTAAGGAGGCCGCTGGAGATCGTTCGCTCAGCCTTCCTTAGCATATTGCTTTCTATTTTATCCGGCCCAGGGGATTTGTTGGGCTTTAAGGTCGCAAGGGCCCTGCCGAGGTCGCCTGTTGTCCACAGTGGGATGTCGGGCTCGTTCGGAGGGTCCATGATCAGCTCCCTTGCTGCCCTCTGGGCTTCAGTGTCTCGAGCTACTTGGTCATCTGGGAACGCCTTCTCAAGGAGGGTTTCCAGTGAACGTTCGATGCTGCAGGCCCAGCCTGACTCATTTTGCATCGCAGCTAAGACCTGCTCTACATTTGCTTTTCCTATGGAGGACTTGTAGTGTCTGCCCCAGGGGTTCTCAGAGCTCTCCACTTCCACAAAATTTCGCCAGCCTTGCCGTTTGGCTCGTTTGATGGCGCGGTGGAAGGCCTTCTTCTCTTGGATGAAGGCAGTTCGGAGTGTTGCTCTGGCATCAGGGTAACGAGTGTTTTGGTACATCCTTCTGGCTCTATTTGCACTTTGCTTGGGGGGATTTAGTTCCTCAGTCCA
The DNA here is from genome assembly GCA_020466155.1 of Pachypeltis micranthus. Classification (NCBI taxonomy): domain Eukaryota; kingdom Metazoa; phylum Arthropoda; class Insecta; order Hemiptera; family Miridae; genus Pachypeltis; species Pachypeltis micranthus. The sequence continues at coordinate 2,527,661 of CM035780.1, forward strand.
CCATGGGACTTTGATCGCCCTGTGCTTCTGTTGGCCAAGTACAGAGAGCCCAGCAGAGTGCAGTGCTGTGGTAAATATGTCCACTTTGCTGTCCACCTCTTCAGGTGTGTATGCTTGCGCTATTAGATCGGTGTCCGCGGCACGCAGTTCACCTTCCAGTACCCTACAGAATTGTGGCCAGTCAGCATTTTTTGTGCGGAATCGCTTTTCACGCGTGTCTTTGCAGAGGATGTTGTCATCCGTGATGTTGTCATCCGTGTTCGTATAAGCCGGACTAAAAGAGACACAACTTAACTTCATTCACATACATGACACACTGGGAACCCCCTACCTTTAGCTGGGATCGCAGAACACACCCCCCGCAGGAAGGGGGACAGAATTCTCCTGCCGTATCCTCTGCGTGGTCGTTAAATCCGGCCTTAAAGGGGCTTAAAGCTCACGACACTGACATACACAACATATTCCAGATACTAAATACACTGCAACGGCTTGCGTGGCAGAACACATTCACTTGAAACACTCATAATGAGCGAAAGACAGTCCTGGAAGTAGCTCGCTAACACCTTTGAGCGATCCCCTATATAGGTGCGGCCTTCGGAATGAGGAGGGGAACAACCAGGTTTGAGCGTTCCTGGGGCGGCTGATAGCGTGTGTCCCGCTCACCACATCACTAGTGGCCGAGGCTGACTCTGAGCAGCAGCCGAAAAATCCCTCATGCGTCTTAGTCCCGGTGGGTGGCCGGACTGGCAGCTGCGGCGCATGTGGGGCCTCCCTTTGACCCTCAACGGACCAGCGAAAGGGGCTAGAATCAATATGCCTGAGGGGAGCTTCCAGGACACTGCCTCGAGCACCTCTCGCTCATACCACTAACACACACACCAAATGAACTCACAAGGATACACTACACCAGTCTGCTTCTTTAATCCCCATATTAGTAAAAATAAAATGACAAAGTCAACTAAAACTTCAGCAGGTAATAAAAACGCCACCTGCGCCTCTTCCTCAGGCTCGCCAAGCTCGACCCCTCCCTCTTCGGACGATGAGCAACCTACTCGTCGTCCAAACAAACAAGGGCGGAAAGAACCGGGCAAACCGCGTTCATCTCCCCCTTCTCCCCCAAGTAGCCCGGGCAACCCGGCTACTACAAGCACACGACACAGCGTGGACCCTAAACTGTCGGACATGGAGCAAATTTGCGCATACGTCCAAATCATCCACGGCCAGCTGGCACGGATGAGGGCCAACGCGACAGGACCTATGCGGGACCTCGTAACTAGTTGCCTCTTCGAAATTTCGAAGCTGGCTATAAAGCTAATGCCCCCAACGACATCGCCCCTGCCACTCCCCCTGCGGGAAACTGTGGCGGCTGTCGTGAGGGAAGAGCTGCGTAGGGCAATTGCCCAGCAGCCAGTGCCACCAGCCCCCCAAACTCGAGGAGCAACAACGAGCCAGGGTAGTACCCCAGGCCCCTCATATGCGGCAGTAGCCGCTACTGCGCCTTCCTCCCCCCCTCATGGAGCTGAGGCGGAATGGCAGTCTGCCAGGGCCAGGAAGCGCAGAGGGAAGAATAAAAAGGCCCCAACTAAACAGGCCGAGGGCAGCGCCCCGCCTACGCCTCTGCCCAAAAACAAGGGCAAAAGTAAAAATAAAAGTAAAAATAAAACGCCTCCACCGCTTGCCAAACTTCCCCCTAAAAACCCGCGACAAAACGTGGTAGTGGTTAGGCGGACATGTGAGGAAGGAGAGGCTGGTCCCTCCAACCCTGACGCAATGGAAGCGCTTATGCGGGGTGTCCCTGCTACGGACCTTCAAGCACTAAGCGTCCGAGTGCTGAACATCCGCACCGCAGTGGGAGGTGGCGCCGTCATTGTGACAGAAACGCCAGAAATGGCCAAGGCGCTCACGAGCCACATTTCCACAAAAAGGAGTTGAAGCTCCAAGCGTCAGCCCCCTGGATCGTTTCCCACGCCTGCTATTGTGCGACGTGCGGATTGACCTTCAAAAAGAGGACTTGGCCCAACAAGTTGTTGAGCACAACCCTGCGTTAGGCTTGCAGCCGCAGGACGTCAGGCCTCTCTTCACCAAAAAGCGTGGCAGACAGAAGGATTGGGTGATAGAGGTATCACCCAGCCTATACAAAAAACTAGATGGGCAAGGCACCTCCAAATAGCCTGGCAGCGGTGCGCCATACGAAAGTACCAAGCCCCCACTCAGTGCTACAAATGCCAGCGCTATGGCCACCTGGCAGTGGCCTGTACAAGACCTGTTGTGTGCGCCTGGTGCGCCTTGCCACATCTGAGTAAGGAATGCAAGCGTGATGCTCCCCTCAAATGTGCCAATTGCGTCGAACGCAAAATCCAACAGGTTGCACACTCCACACGAGACGCACGCTGTACCATTCGTCAGCGAGCAATTGCCCTCCAGGAGTCACGAGTGGATTATGAATAGGTCAAAAACAGTTCGAATCCTTCAGCACAACACCAATAAGAGTTGCCCAGTTATGGCTGAGTTGCTGCAAAATGCACTCAAGAAACGCTGCAGTGTCCTCGCCATACAGGAACCATACATAGGATCCAAAACTCTTGGTCTGGGATCGCAGGCACGAGTGGTGGCTGGAGCAAGAACGGGAGCCAAGGCAGCAGTGGCCTGCATCGACCCGTCCATTGACATGCTCGATCATAACCGGGCACTGCAGAATGAACAAGCACATGTATGTTATGGGAATAGTCGACACCCCCCGATGCAGGTGGTGTGGCACGGATGGAGACTCCCTACCATGTCCTGGCCCAGAGACTTAAGAGGGAGCGACTTTTGGTCTTTGGCACCAGTTCTCCCAGGATGGATACCAACGAAAACTCTTTCAGCAACTACCTAGCTTTCCTCAGGAGGCTAGGCATTGACCTGTAAGGCACTAGGACTGGCACAATAAGTCATCTGGCCGCGGTGCACATCCCAATTGCGGGGCATTCAGAAGACTATATATACTCTGTCAGTAATATCAGAAACTGAGCCTTTTCCTATTGTTACTAGTTTCACGTGCTCACAATTGGTCTAGTGCAGCCTGTGGTGGTCTATTCTAAATAACTTATAGTAACTGGAAAGCCATGATTAAACGATACTTCCCCGCCTCTCTCAATTGTCTGGATACGTACTCGGTTTGTCCATTTCTGTACCCAACCAGTAATGTCTTCCATCCAATTCACTTAGTCTGGAGAACACCGCTCAGTTACTTTGCCTTAAGTAGCAGATATGGCCTTATTCTCGGTTTTAAAATTTTCTCATACTCATGCTATGTGTTGTGTGTTGTCTTCTTGCTCGTTCGCTCTAGCGCAGTCCATCGTGGTCTAAGCTCTCTTGTACTGAGCCGTTAGCGATGTTTACGTGTCGTTTATTCCTCAATCTGTCAATTCTAATAACACGAAGGAAGAAAGAAATTTGGGGACTGGAAGCGCTTTAGATGCTGTCGTAGGTGTGAGATGTTGATTTTCAGTTGGAAACCTGGTATGTCCGGCAATTTAACGCAGGTACAAAGGTTTCCGGTACTTGGAGAGGTTTCATAGTTGAAAAAAAGAAAAAAGACAACGTAAACTTGCTACTCTCGATGGTTGATGTTCTTGGGGGTTCCACTATATCGAGCCCCCGACTGCAAAAACACCAAATGAGGTATGCGAACCAGAAGTACGAAATGATTGACAAGCTAGCACGTTCGGGCACACACATCCTCCTCTCAATGTACGAATATCACCGGACCAAGTGGGCTGTCCAGCCACCTTTGGACGTATGCTACAGTTGTTTATCTGCAGTGCAGGCCTCGATTCGTCGAATGGACTACAGTCAACCCAGGAGAAGGGTAAACCCATAGAGCAGAATGGACCTCAGTAACTCAACTTGAACGAGTCTGTGTTTAGTTGCCCGATCCCCCTCCCCCCTTCCATTCGTGTGCTCCCTTTTTGTTTCCTGTTGGTGGTGGTTAATCCACTCTTTATAAACTGCGAATACAACTCCACATTCTGCTAACGTTCATATTTTATATTTATTTGGTCGTACGTCGTTCTTTATCAAGTCGTACGATAAGATTGCTGTACGGAATGAAACGTGCCTGTCGACGAGTGATTCACCCGGCCGAAATCTGTTGGTGTGTAGACAGTGACGAGCTTCAATTTTGCTTCTTTAAGAAGCCAGTGGTTTCATTGCGGGGGAATATCGGCAGGTTAGTCTCTTGAGGTGCAAGTTTGGAAATAGAAAAGGAATGAATAACAGAGCAAACATCAAGGGCTCGGGTCACGTCTGCACCTTCCAGTCTTCGATAGGAGCCGCTTTCGGACTTTTTCTCTTTTTTTTCGCCTGCAGACACATTCGAACGATAAATGGTTTGGAGAAGCGCTTCCCTCCTTTGGCTTTTAATAGCGTCAACTCAGATCCAACCACATAAATGTTTCTGTTTCTTCCGAAAGAGGAGAGCCACCGAGGCTCACGTGAGGGGTTGTTCATATATTATTCACTACGCACCCCGTTACTTTTTCCCTCTGTACGTGACCGAAATCGACCGAAGGCTCCGCATTTCTTCACGTTATGTTTATTTCAAAGGAGTCCCTCCCAACACAATTGATATCTTTTCGATTACGCCAATAATTCGTTCGAGTTCCATCAGTCTCTTGTTCCGAAGCCTCTTCGTGATCCTATGGCCATGTTCACATTTTCCGTGATTTACTACTATCAGGTGGCTCGAATTTGTTTGTGGTTTATGCTTTTCATTTCTCACCTGATACCGCCGCAGTGTCAGCAAGTCCTGAACCCCAGAAAACGAAATATCTGGTGTGAAGCAGTACACGCGATGGCTTCATCATTTGTGTTCACACTCAATTAAATAATTCTGATTTTCATTCAGTGTGTACGAGCTTGTTGAAATAAGCTCAATGTTCTGGTGGCGCTTAAAGATTCGGTAATTTAATGAGCTCCTCCTTGTTATGCAACGACCGTTATTGAGTAATCACTGAATACGAGATTCATAAGAGACTTGATTTTTACGAACAGGATCGTGTTGGCTGTTTTGGGGTTTTCGAACACTACGGTTATTCAAACAGCTGCGTTTTTTAAGGTTGTTTCTTGCTATCCTATGATCGCCATTACCTAAAGTTACTAAACGCTCATCGTGTAAGTAGTTGATTGGATTATCCGCCCGCTTTTTCCGAAAGTGCTAAGTAAGCATTTATATGTAACATTTTCAGTATACTAATTGTGTAAGTAAGAAAAATAATTCTGTGAAATCATCTTGGTAAATCAAAACTCGTGTAAATTTTCAAGGAAAAAGTAATGGAGTAGTGAAGATGAGAGAGAAATGGGGCATGCAGTCACGTTAATGTAAATCACAGCGGGTGGCGGCCATAACGTGATTGGTTGAGTCAGTAGGTTATGTTGTATCCAGCTATAATGTCAGTCAAAATGAGGTTTCTTGCCGGTTCATTCAGCTGGTTCCTTGCGCGGCATTTTATTTTCAAAAATGCATTTTGCACGAAATTCATCTCGAAGGAGGAAAGTAACGAACCTAGAGCCCAACTTCTTCAATCTAGCGCCTTGTCCGTTATTATAACTGATGCAGTTCTGTCGAAAACATTACACAAAGAGCAGCATTCGTCGTTCCTTGTGCGATAACCTTAGAATGAACAATTCCTCGGTTATTCAAATCCAGGACGAACGAGACAGCTAAAAGCTTCTCACGTTTTTCTACAACGCTAATTTTTAATTTGATTTCCAACCATTAAATTCATTTGGTTTGGAAAAGGATTATTTTGACTAGGAAAAAACTGTGCTAAAGTAAAATTTCTTCGAATTTGTTCATAAATAATGTGAGTTTCTCCCGTTGTTCATCCACAGATTATAATTTCATTGACCTGCCGAGAGATTTGGAGCTTTAGATACGAACGATTTAATCGTTGTAGCGGTTTTCGTGGTAACATTTGGGTGTTTTGATCCGCATGATAACTATAGTTAGTTTTGTACCGGTTTTGCTCATCCCCTCGTTTTGGAGTTCCTTGTGAAAATCTGCAAGGTCAAATAGAAATTTCAGTCGATATGGTTCTGCCGTGTCCTCTCAATTGCGTTTTACAGACCATCAAAACGTGGAGATATGAAGAAATCTCTTATTTTTGTTTTCAGTTGATTGCATAAGTTTCCTTCCCACTCGTTAGGTCCAAGCTCGTTGGGTATAATGCTAGTTATTTATTGCAAAAGTAGTCTCTTTTCACTAAAACGTTTTGTCAAAACTGTATGGGTTTTTTTACACTCAAATTACTAAAAAACTAATTTCGTAGCGACTGTAGACCAAGAGTGAGTTATAAGCTTGAAATTGGAAGCTTCGCACAATCATGGAAGCGCTGTTCACTCACGCAAGACAGTATTCGCTAACAAATCTCTTGCAACTCTCAGTTTCTTTTTAAAAGAAGTATGGCCAACGTAACTCGCGGAATACGCAGTTCCTGGTCCGCGGCGATTGTACCAGAAAGTTCCTCTCTCATTTGGGCCAGATGTTTTTGTTTCCTAACTGCTTTAGGAAAATGAGATTCGTTAGAGGTCTGAGACGTTTTCCACAGATCCGAGGATCATGAGAACCATTATGTCTGGAGCTGTGAGGGAAAGCGGCTAAGGGTCTGAGCCCCGATCGAAAGGGGATCGTGTTCTTCAAAGGGGAAATCTTATTTGACGAACGGCTCTGCTTGTTCAAAGTGGCGATGCGGGTAACGACCAAACATTCAGCTCACGTGCGGTTTTCTCAAAATACCCCCGGAGAACCTCCTCTCTTTTTTTCCCATCGGTTTCCTTCGAGATGGGATACAATTGAAAGTAAGAGCAAAAGAGCGTATAACTACGGAAACCTATAACGAAGCGAGAAAAGAGGAATCCAAAGGTCTATACAGACTTTCAATGACAGCCCGAACGGCAACGAGAGGCGTGTTCGGAAATACCCGAGCAGCCGGTCTTCACCTTCGCTTCCTTAATGATATAGTAAAAAGGGCTGTGAGTGGTAAGATTGTTGCGTGTTTATTATGAGAACCACTCTGTAGTTGCTATATCAATATTAATTGGAAGGTGGAATTGCCACACGAGAGTTGCTATTTTTGGAGGTTGGGCGATATCCTGATTATTTGGTCGCATGATTGCCAGTTGCCGACAGTCCGAATTGATGTTGCTGAATGAAACCAACGATCTCAGTGAGTACATTTGAAGGTGGAATTGTTATTTTTAAAGGTTCAGCACGTTCAGCACGGCAGCAAATGTTCTCCACGTCACTTTCAGTCAGTGTGTTTTGCGACGAATTAACCACTGCTCAGAGTTTCACAAATGCGATGCGAGTCGTTTTCACCTCTTCTGCCTCTAAATCTGATTCATTTTCTCTGAATTCATACTTACAGCTATGTGCATCAGCCACAGGCCATGGTTCAATGAATTATTTACCATTTTACAGAACAAAACAGATAATACATGAGAAATGGATTTTTAGGGTTATTGGCAGCCATGTTCCACTTTTCTCACCGTTAGTACAAGAAATAGTTTGTGACACAGTGCTGCAGTATTTAGTTTCGATAAATGTGGTTGGAAGCTTCACACTACTCTCTTTACTCGTACTTAGGCTGTATCGAGGAACGTTCGTGGGTTGCCCCTCGCGTTCGCACTTACTTGTCGGCTTCCTTGCAATTGCATTTTTGAACTGTGGTAATTATTAAATCCTCCTTCTCTCCTTACCATTTCATTGCTTCTATCCGATTTATCTGAAGCCCAACCATCTTTAACTTTTCCACATTTCCCATTATAATTTCTTTCGGATAGCCTTTTTTGTTTGAACCTGAGACCAATATAAAGAGATGTTGATTGTACTGTGTTAGTTCCATACTCGAGTAAAAATTTTCGGCGTATAAAGTGCGGTCGTTCCGTTAACTGTTTGATCCACTCTCATTTTCCAGAAATTATTTGACTAACACTAAGGAATTCGCCAGCGTGAGTGTCACCTTATTCTGGATATATTCGCATACTGTATAAATATTCAAAATCCGCACACAGCTTGTAAACTTTTACCCCTTTATTTGTGCGGTTTATTGGGCACGAGCATACTACGGAGCGGTATAGTTTCGTTGATGACCAAGTTCTCTCCCAGATTCATGTACCCCAGGAAATTGCGTATGACCATTTTATGGAAGTTTCTGATCATTAGTTTTATCGCTTGTTTCGTTACGCGAGAAATGTAGAAACCGAAGGATGTCGAATGTGTGAGTTTGGGAATGAATTATTTTCAATAGAAAAGGATTTTTGACCACAGCTTCTTCATATCTGAAGTTGGAACGATGCCAAACCGCAGCACGATCGCGAAACTCTTTTTTAGCTCTCCTTCATCGATAGGTTTCCATTCAAGTAGGCGGGGTATTATTTTGAATGATTTGGGTCGCGTAATAATTTGTTTTCGTAACAATGACATCCATCAGGGCATCGTCCCCAAGTAAATGGTTACAGAATACGGAGGGATATTGATGGTTTCGTGTATTGAACAGCAAATAAGGGAAAACAATTCGGGTGCCACTTCAATCTCCTCCTATCGAGCATCATTTAGCATGAGATATTGAAAAAGCCCATCTGCCGGCGTTCCACCATAAGTGAAATAGTAACCTCCATATACCTCTGAGTTCCTGGAGGTCTGTGGGATGTAAACATCGTCATTAGTTCCCATTTCGGATTCACAGGAACTATAGCTTCCAAAGTCGTCCATATGCTGGCTGAATGCCAATCCCGCCAATTCAAGACCTCGATACGATGACCACTACGAACTTCAAAGTACGTATTTTTTACTGTACACACCACGGGACACAGTCGTGAAATGAATAATGGAATTAGCAAGAATTATTTGTGGTTAGGAGCACAGCCAACTCAAACTGTCCCGTGTCTTCCTGTTGAGTGCGCGAAGGTACCCCCAAGATAATTTGCCCTCAACTGAAGACTTACTTTTGTTTCTATGCCCAGTGCAATAGCTTTTAGCCCTCCCCCCCCGTACTCTACGCAAAACTACTTGAAAACGCTCCGTCACGAACGAGATCGTTCGAGGGCAATACGTCTTGGGTATTGCCCAAGAACTAACAGGGACCGCTTCCTCTGATAAGGCAATATATCGATATATCACGACCGCCACACGACAATTATCAATATGCCCTACATCGTAGGCTCTGGCGCCATGTTTGAAATTAGAAATAACGACAGGTACAGGGTACGATTATGCCAATTATTTAATGTTCATTATGTAATAACCCGTTATATAATTATTTTAAATGTACAAAGACTATGAAAAGGAGTTAATTCAATGAAATTTAGAATGGGTATATGAAATAACGAACGGATTGGCGATTTTTGTAAGTTTTCAGGGCGTACTCCTGATTGATCATCCTTTAATTGGGCGTCGATTGTGAGATATTTTGTACCTTTCGAAGTGGGAAAACAATCGAGAATAAAACGAGTAAACTGGCAATAAATTAGCAGTAATAGAATGAATTCTCAGAAATCCATTCGTAAGCGTAGAGATGTCTAGTAATTTGAAACCCCCTCAACTACGGTGACAGTTCTTTCTCATTCTGTATCGCCTCGATCGTTCTGTTCGTTGCCTACGATGTCGGGCATATCGATAACCTGACCTCGGTCGTGATATATCGATATATTGCCTTATCTGAGGAAGCGGTCCCTGTTCTTTGTTTCACCCACGTCTTGTCTCGCAAGCGTTAAGGATATATCTTGCAACATCAAACTGGCCACGATATTTTTGTCATTTTTATCAATACGAAATATTCTCATTTAAACGATCCTATACTCCTAATAAAAATATAAAAAAACTCAATACGGTTGTGTGTGTGTGTGTGTGTCGTATGAGCCGACTAAAAGGGACAGCCGGGTGGGCCCAGCTTGAAAGACAACCTCACCTCTATGAGGTCCCCGCAAGATTACATCCAACGAGGCTTAACTGTGGCTGGGCGTCACAGTGTACTCTGTCGCCACACTGTGCTCACCCTGCAGTAGGGGGTCCAGAATTCCACTGCCGTACTCCCTGCGTGTTCGTATAAGCCGGACTAAAAGGGACACAACTTACACTTCATTCACATACATGACACACTGGGAACCCCCTACCTTTAGCTGGGATCGCAGAACACACCCCCCGCAGGAAGGGGTACAGAATTCTCCTGCCGTATCCTCTGCGTGGTCGTTAAAACCGGCCTTAAAGGGGCTTAAAGCTCACGACACTGACATACACAACATATTCCAGATACTAAATACACTGCAACGGCTTGCGTGGCAGAACACACTCACTTGAAACACTCATAATGAGCGAAAGACAGTCCTGGAAGTAGCTCACTAACACCTTTGAGCGATCCCTTATAGGTGCGGCCTTCGGAATGAGGAGGGGAAAAACCAGGTTTGAGCGTTCCTGGGGCGGCTGATAGCGTGTGTCCCGCTCACCACATCACTAGTGGCCGAGGGCTGACTCTGAGCAGCAGCCGAAAAATCCCTCATGCGTCTTAGTCCCGGTGGGTGGCCGGACTGGCAGCTGCGGCGCATGTGGGGGCCTCCCTTTGACCCTCAACGGACCAGCGAAAGGGGCTAGAATCAATATGCCTGAGGGGAGCTTCCAGGACACTGCCTCGAGCACCTCTCGCTCATACCACGAACACACACAACAAATGAACTCACAAGGATACACTACACCAGTCCGCTTCTTTAATCACCCCCAATAAGTAAAAAACATGACAAAGTCAACTAAAACTTCAGCAGGTAATAAAAACGCCACCTGCGCCTCTTCCTCGGGCTCGCCAAGCTCGACCCCTCCCTCTTCGGACGATGAGCAACCTACTCGTCGTCCAAACAAACAAGGGCGGAAAGAACCGGGCAAACCGCGTTCCTCTCCCTCTTCTCCCTCTAGTAGCCCGGGCAACCCGGCTACTACAAGCACACGACACAGCGTGGACCCTAAACTGTCGGACATGGAGCAAATTTGCGCATACGTCCAAATCATCCACGGCCAGCTGGCACGGATGAGGGCCAACGCGACAGGACCTATGCGGGACCTCGTAACTAGTTGCCTCTTCGAAATTTCGAAGCTGGCTATAAAAGCTAATGCCCCCCCAACGACATCGCCCCCTGCCACTCCCCCCCTACGGGAAACTGTGGCGGCTGTCGTGAGGGAAGAGCTGCGTAGGGCAATTGCCCAGCAGCCAGTGCCACCAGCCCCCCAAACTCGAGGAGCAACAACGAGCCAGGGTAGTACCCCAGGCCCCTCATATGCGGCAGTAGCCGCTACTGCGCCTTCCTTCCCCCCTCATGGAGCTGAGGCGGAATGGCAGCCTGCCAGGGCCAGGAAGCGCAGAGGGAAGCAGAAACAGGCCCCAACTAAGCAGGAAGTGCAGGCCGAGGGCAGCGCCCCGCCTATGCCTCCGCCCAAAAACAAGGGCAAAAATAAAAATAAAAACCAAAATAAACAGCCTCCACCGCTTGCCGAACTCCCACCTAAAAACCCACGACAAAACGTGGTAGTGGTTAGGCGGACATGTGAGGAAGGAGAGGCTGGTCCCTCCAACCCTGACGCAATGGAAGCGCTTATGCGGGGTGTCCCTGCTACGGACCTCCAAGCTCTGAGTGTCCGAGTGCTGAACATCCGCACCGCAGTAGGAGGTGGCGCCGTCATTGTGACGGAAACGCCAGAAATGGCCAAGGCGCTCACGAGCCACATTTCCACAAAAAAGGAGTTGAAGCTCCAAGCGTCAGCCCCCCTGGGTCGTTTCCCACGCCTGCTGCTGTGCGACGTGCGGACCGACCTTCAAAAAGAGGACTTGGCCCAACAAGTTGTTGAGCACAACCCTGCGTTAGGCTTGCAGCCGCAGGATGTCAGGCCTCTCTTCACCAAAAAGCGTGGCAGACAGAAGGATTGGGTGATTGAGGTATCACCCAGCCTGTACAAAACTAGAGGGCAAGGCACCTCCAAATAGCCTGGCAGCGGTGCGCCATACGAAAGTACCAAGCCCCCACTCAGTGCTACAAATGCCAGCGCTATGGCCACCTGGCAGTGGCCTGTACAAGACCTGTTGTGTGCGCCTGGTGCGCCTTGCCACATCTGAGTAAGGAATGCAAGCGTGATGCTCCCCTCAAGTGTGCCAATTGCGTCGAACGCAAAATCCAACAGGTCGCACACTCTACACGAGACGCACGCTGTACCATTCGTCAGCGAGCGATTGCCCTCCAGGAGTCACGAGTGGATTATGAATAGGTCAAAAACAGTTCGAATCCTTCAGCACAACACAAATAAGAGTTGCCCAGTTATGGCTGAGTTGCTGCAAAATGCACTCAAGAAACGCTGCAGTGTCCTCGCCATACAGGAACCGTACATAGGATCCAAAACTCTTGGTCTCGGATCGCAGGCACGAGTGGTGGCTGGAGCAAGAACGGGAGCCAAGGCAGCAGTAGCCTGCATCGACCCGTCCATTGACATGCTCGCACTCACTCACCTGAACAGCCAGCACTTGGCCGCCGTGCTCATCCGAGCCGGTGGCTTTGAGCTGGTTGTAATATCATTTTACAGGCAATTTGGCGCACCAGTTGCCAACAGCCTTGAACCACTCGTGCGGGCTCTAGCAGGCCTATCAGGACGACCCTGCGTAGTCTGTGCTGATGCAAACGCCAGATCACCATTGTGGGGATCCCCAACCCTGGATGGGGCGGGCGAGGCGTATATAGAGCTGCTCACCAGGTACAACTTGGTTGTTGCCAACGACCCCATGACTGAGGCGACCTATGATGGCCCGGGAGGAAGGTCGTGTATAGACGTCACAGCCGTGTCCCACACCCTGCTACTCAAATTGAAGGGTTGGCGAGTCGTACCAGGTGCAACGCATGAAGCGATCACATGGTTATTGACTTTGCCATTATGGATGATAACATCCTCTGCAAAGACACGCGTGAAAAGCGATTCCGCACAAAAATGCTGACTGGCCGCAATTCTTTAGGGTACTGGAAGGTGAACTGCGTGCCGCAGACACCGACCTAATAGTGCAAGCATCCACACCTGAAGAGGTGGACAGCAAAGTGGACACATTTACCACAGCACTGCACTCTGCTGGGCTCTCTGTACTTGGCCAACAGAAGCACAGGGCGATCAAAGTCCCATGGTGGACTGAGGAACTTAATCCCCTCAAGCAAAGTGCAAATAGAGCCAGAAGGATGTACCAAAACACTCGTGACCCTGATGCCAGAGCAACACTCCGAACTGCCTTCATCCAAGAGAAGAAGGCCTTCCACCGCGCCATCAAACGAGCCAAACGGCAAGGCTGGCGAAATTTTGTGGAAGCGGAGAGCTCTGAGAACCCCTGGGGCAGACACTACAAGTCCTCCATAGGAAAAGCAAATGTAGAGCAGGTCTTAGCTGCGATGCAAAATGAGTCAGGCTGGGCCTGCAGTATCGAACGTTCACTGGAAACCCTCCTTGAGAAGGCGTTCCCAGATGACCAACTAGCTCGAGACACTGAAGCCCAGAGGGCAGCAAGGGAGCTGATCATGGACCCTCCGAACGAGCCCGACATCCCATTGTGGACAACAGGCGACCTCGGCAGGGCTCTTGCGACCTTAAAGCCCAACAAATCTCCTGGGCCAGATAAAATAGAAAGCAATATGCTAAGGAAGGCTGAGCGGACAATCTCCAGCGGTCTCCTTAATTTATTTAATGACTGTCTGCAGGTCGGACAGTTCCCCACTCAGTGGAAGTCTGCGCGCGTTGTCACTCTTCAAAAGGGAGGCGACCGCAATCAGTCGGACCCGCGATCATGGAGACCACTCAGCCTTCTTTCCATATTAGGCAAAACACTAGAAATCTTGATGTTGCAGTCCCTCGAAGGAGTCTTTGGCCGCAACCTCACAGGCAGGCAATACGGGTGTACCAAAGGAAGGTCCACGCAGGATGTCATTGTCGAGATTCGGCGTGTTTCCCTGCTGGCACCGGCTAAGTACGTCGTAGCAGTTCTGATTGACATCAGAGGAGCGTTTGACAACCTTTGGTGGCCAGCGCTCCTTAATGAACTCAAAGGTAGGGAATCCCCGCAACCTGTACTCGCTCGTCAGAAGTTACCTGACAGACAGAACTGCTACGATCGAAAGTAGGCATGTCTCCGTCCGGAGAAAGATTGAGAAGGGGTGCCCACAGGGCTCGGTCCTAGGACCAGCACTCTGGAATGCCTTCTTCGAAGGTCTTCTCAGGAAACTCATGGAGACTGACTGCGAGCCGTACGCCTATGTGGATGACTTGACTGTGCTGATCTTTGCAGAGTCAGTCCGCCAAATTGAAGAAAAAACCCACCACGTGCTCCGCACTGTCAACCAATGGTGCGAGCACGTCAAGATGCAGGTGGCTGAGGAAAAAACCCAGCTAATCCTCTTGAAGGGGAAAGTGAATAATCCACCCACAATACGCTTTGGCGGCCACAGGCTCCTTCTTGAAAAGCACGTCAAGTATTTAGGAGTGAATATAGGTGAGAGGTGGGGTTTCAACCAACACCTCCAGTCCCTTAAAGGCACTACCATTGCAAGGTTTGCCTCACTGCGTGCCATTACTAAGGCCACTTGGGGTGTGTGTTCCAACGACACCATCCTCATGTATAAGGCCATCTATTTAGGTGTGATTGGCTACTGCCCTGTTGTCTGGGGTAGCAAACTAACAGTCAATCAAAAGAGAGTATTGGCCCAATCCCAGAGAGCCGCGCTCCTGTGGATCACCAAGGCCTACAAGACTGTATCAACGGAAGCACTCCAGGTGATCACTGGTCAGTTACCAGTTGATTTGGCTGTTGAGTGCATGATTGACAAGTGGAGAGTGAAACAGGAGCTTCCCCGCTTTGGGCTGAACTCCGTGCGGATCTCACCACAGAACAGAAACTTGCCGCCATCGATGAATGGGCTCTAGAGAAATGGCAAGCGAGATGGGAATCCTCGTCAAAGGGACGTGATACGTATGAGTTCTTCCCCAACATCCGTGAACGTCTTTCTAGAAAATGGGTTGAGCCAGACCACTGGACGAGCCAGTTCCTCACGGGACATGGTGACTTCAATGCGCGGCTCCACTTCTTTTCCCTGAAAGACTCTCCATTATGCACGTCTTGTGCCTCCAGTGCGGAGGAAACAAGAAACCATGTGCTGCTCCACTGTAGTTTCTACAACAGTGAGCGACGGTTGTTGAGAGGGCAAACGAACTTAGCAGCTTTGACTGCTACAAAGGAAGCCTATAACCATTTTGCAAAGTTCGCAAAGAAGGTAATGGCTAAGAAACGTGGTTATAGTTGATCAGTCCTTTTGAAACTTGCCACCCAAGTAAACAGTAAGATCAGGTAGGGAACCAGATTAAGAACTACTCCCAGATGGTACGGGATTCCTCAGGTGGTCACCTCCGCGCGGTAACACACGGGCAACAGCTCTCTACGGTGAGACTGGCTAACGACCACATACCTGCCGTACCTCCACAGGTCTGAGTTCGGTGGATGCTGCAGGGGCCGGCCTCTTGCATATTAGCGAAACCGCAACTTCTATGACTGATATAACCCTCGTCGAGGGTTTAGGTACAGTCATGAAATAATGAAACAGATCTGTGTGTGTGTACGAAATTTAATGAGATGTGTAGATATTTAAACTTATATCTAAATTAAATTTAGATTTGCCAATGCTGCGCGATCTAGTTAACAGTAGAAATAGAAATATACTATAACAATATGTAGATACTCGTAGTTTACTATTCGCACAAGTCCACAAATATCACAACCAACTACTAGCAATAACAAATGATAACTCAATAGAATTGAGCGTTCCGAGTTTATACTGTGTGGGCGTCTGACAGCAACGTATACGAATCCTTCTGGAGCAGAATTTGTTGACACGCTTTCTTTTGATTAGCTTCGTCGCTTTATAGTACGATGTGATAAGCTCCTCCCTGATATTTCGAACTCCAGCATTTTGGACCTTCTACGGACCATTGCAGTGAGGGAGGGTCGCGTAATCAAATGCACGGAAGATATGAAGGAGCATTTTCCTCTTTCCATAGGGCGTTGAACTGTCAGGCCTCTCAGTGGACGTCACCCACAATAGAGTTTATTACGGGCTACCGAATTCTGTCACAACAAAGCACTTTCTATTTTACCTAGGCTCGTCGTTGTGCTAGCAAAAACTGAACCCTGATTGCTTATCTTGAGCTGAGAGAGTCCGGTTAAATTGTTGACGTTTTTGACGTGCTTGAAAGAATCGCTTTGTACTTCTCAGCATTTATCTGCGTGGCATGAACCACCTAATTCTTCCAGATTCCAGTACACATTCATTTTGATGTTCCTTAGCTCGGTGAACTAGGAAAGTAAGTATGTCTAGAATCCAGTGTGTGAGTGTGTTACGAACTCCTTGGTGGTATACTGATATTACTGTTTCCCTGGATCCCGAAGTAGTCATATAGGTAAGGAAAGAGACACGTTATGAACGCTATTGAAAGGAATGTTGTTCAAGCACTCGAAGCTCAGCTCTAGGCCGTAATTTTGCCTGATGACGATGGTTTCTAACTATTACTACCTTAGAAAACGATGCGAGAAAGTTCTGAAATACTTCTTCAAGGAGAGCTAGAATAACAGAAGAAAGGCACGAATAAAAGGGTGGGGGGAGGGTTTTACAGAGCGTGATGAATCATGATACTTCCAAGGGAGGTCAAGGGCTCTTTTTGTTCAGTGTTGACGAGGGAGGAGCAGAACTATCAAACTAGTTAAACAAAGGTGCCTCTCTTCCTGCGCTATCGTCTCTTCAAGTACACTTTCACAGCTACGTGCTCATACACAGGGCTCTCCGGAGGAAACATGAGTGGTTTCCTCCCTTCTAAAATAACCCATCCTCGGACGAAATCACACATTTCTGACGGCATTGTTGGCAGACAAGTCATTCGCAAATATGCGACGCATCACACAACGTTCCTCAGCCCTGCGTGCATTCACCAATATTAATCTCTTTAGCTATTATTAAATGGTTTCTTCATTCAGTTAATAACATCTTTTTATAAAGAAACTATTGTCGTTTAAAGTAATTTATTGAGTTGCTAATACATACGCATCGACCTTTATTGAGTAATTATCATTTTTCCAAAGGGTATTTTTCGAACTCAGAAGCCCTTAGAACGTTAAGATCTAAAGAAAACCCAAATTCTTTTGCCCGATTACGAAACTTAACTATTCATTCAATATCGTTGATTAATAAAAAATAAACCCATCATTTCGGGACACCGCATTTGGGGTACGAATTTTTACTTTCCGCTAACCGAAGGGAAGGAAAGTATAGTAGTCGGCCAAAAAAGAAAAATTTGGGTTTTCTTCAGATCTTAACGTTTCAGACCTTACTGAGTCTAAAATACCTAATTTCAGCACGTGGTCCGTGTGTGTGTGTGTGTGTCTGTCTGTAGTTCGATTTACGGGAGAACGGCTAATCCGATTGAGCTGGTTCTTTTTTTGTTTTGTTCGTTATTTTTTGTAGACACCAATATAAGATTATGGACGATTTCGGCAGATGGGAAGGGGGGGGGGACGAAAATGTACCAAAAACTAGGGTTTTTCGCATTTTTCTCGAAAACGGCTCCAACGATTTTGATTAAACTTTCAAATTATTTTCTCCTAATCAATACCTAACTTTTCTTCTCCATACATATCTCCATGAAAATACGGTGAACGGAGATATGGGCCCCTGAAGCAAAAATAGGTTTTTTACGCTTTTTGGCAAAACGGCTTTAGCGGTTTTCACCAAACTCACAGGATGTTTTCAAATAGTTAATACCTACATATTGTTCTCAATAAATTTTCCTGTGGCGGTCCATTGAAAAGAGATAAAAATCAAAATGTGTCGAAAATAACGTTTTTTCTAACATTTCTGTAAATTCCAGGGTAAATTTTTCACCAGATGCGATAAATCCTAATGGAGTGTCTTCTAGTCACCCATACCAACATTTCGTTCTCCATAATTATTTCTGTATATATATGTTGAACGGAGATATAAGCCAAGTTAACTCAGAAAAGGAGATTTGTCGAATATTAATTTATCGGTATTCCAATTTTCTCAAAAACGGAAAAAAAAAATCTTTTCGATCAAACTTTCGGAGTACTCTCAGCTAACTAGTCCCTACATTTTGTTCTCCATAGATGTTCCTGTAAAAATGCGTTGAACGACGATATAGCGCCCGCCTATGTAGGTGGTGTTCGAACTTAAAGGGGTGGCGGAAAGTTGTGTGTTGCTACGCACCAGATATTTTTAAAACGCAGTCAAGTCTGATTTAGGGCATTCCCTATGTAATCCTAGATTTATAGGTCTTTACGTACGTCGATTTAAATTGGTTAATAGCGAACGAGGGTAGGAAAAGCGCAGAATGATTACATTAAATACAGAAAACTTACCAAATTGTGCTGTTGTTCTCAGTTTGTAACTGAGAGCTTCTGTTGGCCGAAGTGTCAAGAAAAAAAATGTGGAAGATTCAGAAGAGCGTTGTATTGGAAGGATGGAATGAACGCGTATTAGTTGAATTTGGTAAATTATGAAATAAACTGAGAGTACAGTTATACTGGGCTGAAAATCCAAATTGATTGGAATTCGGCACGAGTTGATGTAGCGCACAACTGCCACAACACAATTTATCATCGCTGCAGCATTATAATGCGTCAGAGCGGCTTCACGAAGTTGTAAAGAGATGAGAGAGTGATGAGGGCTCTCTCTGTGAGTGGGCCGGGAAGTAAGGATTTCGGATGGACGGAGAACGGAGGAGCCAACAAGGGCTAATTGCCATAAACTACAGCCCTCCTTACCTCAGCCTTTACCAGCAACTTGCCAGCGGGTGGGGGTTCTCTTCAAGACGTCGGACTTATTGGTTGAAAACCTCCTCGGAATCTGAACCATCCGGGCCACCTTTAGAATCGAACGGGAGAGACGGGTTTATAGCTTTTTCTCGCTCGGCTCCTTTGTGCGTTGTCGGCGATAAGAACATGAGTGGGGTTCAGTAGGTCACTATAGGAGACAATTAGCTACAGGCAGCTAAGAATCCCGATGAGAAGAAACGTACGAGGAGATTCTACCCTTTGATAACGTCGACTTTTTTATGTTTGAATTGCACATTGCGTTGCTTACTGCTTCTGGGGTTTTTTCACTATTATTGGAAGACTGTTTAGAGGGAAGGTACGGGAGAGAAGATTACCTGTAGGGGAGAGAGGACTACCAGGATTACCATATGGAAGAGCGAGCCACACGGAAGTTGAGCGTTTTGTAGTAACTTTTATAACTGTCTTTGTCATGCATCGGGAATTCAAGGACAGCGAGATAAGTGAAGGAGATCACCCGAATCATTAAGCATAAGCATTAGAGGATGAGGTTTTTTTGCGGTAAATAAATTGAACTGAGAAAACAATTTTTTTAACTCGCTGGTTAACACAGTAGTAACTCCGCGGCTGCTGTTCGTCACGTTTGGGCTGTGATTATTCGTCAGATTCTTCAGGATTTCTGGGAGCAGTGCGTGGACTTTACTGAAGCCCTAAGCGTTAAGTTTGGCGTCTCTACCACCCCGCTGACCTCTCCAATTGTAGAATTACAAATTAATTGTTTTATATTAAAGTTAAATGTTGTTTTTCGCCTGTGGGCTTTCGCAAGCTGTAACAGATTTTACAAAAATGACAGAGGGGGACTCTATACGGACAGCAAGACGTTTGACAGAGAACACACCGTGCTGCGGGGAGGTGGGCACATTTATAATCTCGTATGAGCTGACGTAATAGCAATAACTAATGATACAATCTAGCAGATTCTAATGATGTAAGTTTAATGCGTTGCAGTACGCCAAAGACGGGTCTGTCTTTAAATTTCTTGTACGCCTCAATTTTCCTCAGGTCCGCGTACATTCAGCGATCTTGCTGAATACAAATTGATATTGCGTTAATGGCTTCCGCTACTAACCCAATCTATTTGTCACACTTCACGTTTTACGTAGAAAGTCGTAGCGCCCAAATTTATCGCGTTGCGTGCCCTCACTTCCTGCTCATTATTGAGCAATCGGTGCACAGGGGGCTCGTGACATCCTCAACATGATTTTCGAGAAGGTTTGATGCTTGTGACCTGAGAAAAAACAGTGAATTCAGTGAAACGATGTGGTAGAAGTTCCAGAATTTCTGTGTTTGTATCTAATTATCTTGTGAGCGTTGTTGAAGTCTCATGGTACAGGTAGCTAAGTGGACTACCATCCTGATTCTTTTGAGAACCTTTTGATCAGAATTTATAAGGAAAAACTTCACAATCATCTTATCTTCTTGCATCGTTAACGTTTTTATAATTTATTGTGCTGCTCTCGTCTTTTTTTTACGGATGAGAAGTTAATGGTGCCCTTGTTATTTGAAACGGCCTGTACAATTAATTTTATTTCTCAAATGGGGGCTTTGGACTTGAGAGCTCTTGAAAAACGTGAAGAAAACTCAGCCGGTTACATGCCTTCCCTTTCTACTTCGTAGAGCTAAGGAATGTAAAAATACCTGAGAAAATAGACTTATTTCCATTCTCTATTTCTCATAAAAACTGTAGTCGTATTGTGGAAATGATCAATACCATAGTTGTTGAGTTTCTTATGGCAGCCACTTCTACTGGAAGTTGTGTGTACCTTGATGCGGCTCAAGATTCACAATTCGGGATTTTAGACCATCCTAAGCCTTGGGTTTCCCAAGTCTGCTAGCTGCCTGTGATGATGTTATTCGAGTTCCGTGGGTTTTATCACCTCCACCGCAATTCTGCTTCCACGAATGATCTCATTCATTTATAACGAACGGAAGCAAGCCTAGTAATAATATATACGTAGTAGTAGCCACGACTCACTTGTGAGAATGTCTAGACGCTCCACTGAAAGGGCTCGGAGTGTACAGAAACTAGCAGAGTTGTGGGGTGAGTATGGGAGGGGGAGTGAAGATTATTTCCAGCTAATTGACAACATAGAGAATGCAGGGATGTAGACGGTAAATCAAGATGAGGAGTGGACGAAACCAGCTAGTTAGCAGTGCAGGGTGTGGACGGCTCAACGGGTGTTGGTTCATGTACT
The DNA here is from genome assembly GCA_020466155.1 of Pachypeltis micranthus. NCBI lineage: Eukaryota > Metazoa > Arthropoda > Insecta > Hemiptera > Miridae > Pachypeltis > Pachypeltis micranthus. The sequence goes on from CM035780.1 coordinate 2,548,794, forward strand.
TTGTCGGAGTAAAAGGAAAGGAAAAAAGTGTGCACGATAGGGGAAGTGCAGGCCAATCTGAGCGAGAAGGCAGAGAGCATCATGTCGGCCCAAGAGGAGACTATGTCAGAAGGCCATGCGTGAGGGAGCGATTGGTAATCAATATCGGAATGAGCTATGCAGCAAAGGATGACACGAGGGCGCTCAAGGTGACAACCATAAATTAACTCCAGATGAGAGCTGTAGAGGAGAATTCCCTGGCATGTTGTTTCAAATGGGCGGAAATGTGAGCAATGTGGTGGATGAAGTGTTTTGAGGTCCTTTTGCTATAGGGAGATAGGTGAGATGTGAGTTGTAGATGGAGTAGGTGTGCAGCAGAAAATTAATGGATGGGAGGAGGTTGTTACACTTATTGCTTGCCAGCTCTGGTCGGCCAGTCCATGTGGGAGTCGAGGCTACAAGTATCTTGAAGGGAGGTACAGCCAGCATTAGTCTGAGTGTCGGTGAAAACCTTGACATAGGCCGTGTGGATGAGGATATTGACCTGGCTCAAGGCAGTTCCAACGTCATTGCTGACAAAAAGAAGGAGGCCAAGGAGGGAGCCCTGGGGGATGCCAGATTGGGCAACTAAGAGGCCCCTCGCCAGTTGAGACCCGAAAACACAAAGCGACTTGAGGACGCTGAGAATCGTAGGGTGGGGGAGCGTGTCCAACGCCTTTGAAAAGTGGGTCATCATGAGAAGACCTGCGTACGCATACCTGAGTAAGCGGTCATTGCACCTGGGTTTATCTCAGACTGTCGTCATACTGGAAGCTGAACTTTTCGCTCCGAGTTTTTTCTCTCATAACATTGCTCACTTTACTGTTTAAACCAACACACCGAGCAGACCCTTCGGTTATGCGTTCTCTTGTTCGGTTCAGGTGACGTTTCGTCAGACCCACATGTGGTTCAGGCCCGATGGGTAGGGATTCTGTACCCCTTTTCGCGAGGCGGTCAGCCTTTTCATTGTCCTCATGCCCCCTATGAGCCGGCACCCAAATGAGGGAGAGCCTGTTACAGGCGCCGAGCTGCTTGAGCGCATGGAGGCATTCCCATGCCAGCTTAGACCTAAAACTATAGGCTGCGATGGCCTTTAAGGCAGCCTGGCTGTCTGAGAAAATGTAGATCCGCTTGCCCTCGAGCCCTTTGTTCAGGATCTCTTCTGCGATCTCTTGGGTTTTGCCCATTGTTCGCGGCTGCTTATTCAGCCAGCATGCTGACCTTATTCACAGCTGGCCGCAGACATGCGCCTGGGGACAATGCCGTGGCCGTTCCACTATCCACAACCCGTGGTCGCGCCTGGTAGCATGGGCATGCTCCTGGGAAGATAACCCAGAACTAGGAATTCGTGCCCATTAACGCAACAAATTTCCCAAGAAGGTTCAGAAAGTTTTCGTTCACACGTTTCTGTCGCCATTTGTCGAGCGGAAATATAAACCAAGTTACGTTAAATTAATTTTTCGAAATTTAACTCGTTCATTGAGCTAAATAGTGCCATCATCGTTGTCTCTATAAATATTTAAATGGAAATTCGTTAGACGGTAGAGTGGTCGGCATGTAGAGTTAAAATTGGTGGCAGAAAGTTCTGTGATGCTGGTTACCAGGTATTTTCCTTCACGATTTATGTACCGCAATATACAATCTGCTTTGTGGGAATAAAGGTTGTTGCAATATGATTCACGTTTGACAACATTGTAGCGGCGAGGAATTATGGTAGCGTCGAAATAGCTCTGCTCCGATTTGCCAATTGGTTGCGGTTGAGGTGTCATGGCAGATTGATGGAAACGCTGTCATTGTGCCCGACCAACTAGTTCCCTCATCAACCCACAAATTATTCGGTTGCCGCGCGGTCGACCTTCTCGTTGAGGTATCATAATCAGCTCTCCGAGTATTCTCACATACGTCACGCGCTTAAGAGATTAATTTCGAAGCGTTGACTAGTTGCATATCTACATCACGTCTTCCGTGACGAGTTAATATCCAGTTTTTCATTTGAAACTTCTCACGACTGCCTTATATAGTCTATAACCTCTACCTAGTGGATGACTTTACGTCAGATACCAGCAGAGTGTGATGAGTTGAGGGAGATAAAAGTCCTCCTGAGAAGGAAAACAGGCTGGACAGGTGCCAAGCTCGTGCAGCCACACCAGAAGCCGCAACTGAAGGCTAGGTGGGTTAATGCCTACAGTAATCTGTAGGATTAATTTGATAAGTTGAGAACCAACCCAAAACCGTTCTTCGCATTGCATCAGCATGGCCCTCACCCCTTTCTCTGATGGCAGGGCCTATTTCTTGTCCTCCTCGCCTTCGTGAGAGTCTTGTGACGCGCCACCATTCCCATCTAGCCACCCATACTGCCCAGCAGTTCAGAAGTTTCAGCGGGGGCCTATCTTCCCATGTCTTCATTGTTCATCCCTGTGACATACTGGTCCTAGTACAGCATCCTCTTCTGGCTGAGCACTGCCCGGAAAAATTGTGCCGTGCACCTTCAGTTTTCACCGGAATTCAACATGATAAGAACGAACGCCCTTTGTCGTGCGGCGGCCGATTGTGTCCTGCACGCCTGCTCAACTTTGGCATGATAAGATGGCATGTGAAGCATTATCCACTATTGCCCTGCAAGGTTAGTTATGATAGTACGAGAGGAATACCAACTATTATCCCTATTTCAGCTTAAGGAACTTGATTCGTGTCTGTACTCGTTTGGTGGGTAAGGGGATTGTGTGAGAGTGTGATTGAATGCAAGGACGAGGGGTCGTTGGAAGTAGGGTTACTTGCAATCCCCATTCTATTTGCCTCGGTGTGGCCGAGGACGGACGTCAACCGCAAAACAAACGTTAATTGATATCTGTGAGAATGTTTGTGTTTATTGTTTTGGATTATCAGTAGCCACGCAATTTCTAGGGTTGCGCCTAATCATTTTATGAACAGCACTAAACTTCCACCATATGGTTTGTTGTCCGTTGTGCTTTTTCTGAAAATATTTGTATCATATGAGCGGGTGTATACTGAAAATATCTGGTGTGGTGCAACACACAACTTTCTCCAGCCCCTGCTATATCTTCGTTCAACGCATTTCTACAGGAATATTTATCTACAACAAAATGTAGGAACGAGTTAGTTGAGATTTCTTCGTAAATTTGATCGAAATCGTTCGAGCCGTTTTTGAGAAAATTGAAAAACCGGTAAATTAATATTCGATAAATCTCGTTTCCCGAGCTGTCGTGGTTTATATCTCCGTTCAGCAGATAGATACAGAGATAGTGGCGAGAAACCAAATGTGGGTGTGGGTTTCTGGACGACACTCCGTAAGATTCATGAAATTCAGTGACGTAGGTACTTGGGGAAATTGCAAAAATGTCACAAAAAAATTATTTTTGACACATTTTGATTTTTATCTCTGATCAATGGACTGTCAGAGGAACATTTATTGAGTAAAATAAGTAGATGTTAACTATCTGAAACATTATGTGAGTTAGTTCGGTGAAAATCTTTGAATTCGTTTTGCTTAAAAGCGTAAAAAACCTAATTTTTGCTTTTTAGGCTTTTTCAGGGAGATATGTGTGGAGAAGAAAAGCTTCATCCTAACTAGTAGAGGATAACCTGAAGGTTTAACCAAAATCGTTGCACCCATTTTCGAGAAAGATGCGAAAACCCCAATTCTTGGTACATCCCCCCCACTCCCACCCTCCTTCTCATCGCTGTAAATCACACATAACCGTATTTTTGGGTCGAAAAAAATTACGAACTAAACAAAAAGAGAACCGACTTTATCGGTCCTGCAGTTCTCCCGTAATTCGAACTACGGGCACACACACACGGCCCACGCGATGAAATTAGAGTAGTTACGTTAATGGCACTTCTGAGATGAGTGACGTAATCCCCCACCACCACCACCACCAGCTTCGGAATAATGAACAACGTAATTTTTTAAAAACTTTATATTGCCCTGATCGACGACTATGTTTTATCTACCTTCCTACGTCTGTTTTTTAAATTTAAACGCGTACCTTCAAAAAATCACGTTCGCGTCCTAAATCTTTCTTCGAAACACGCGTAAATTTAATGAAGTGATAATATTAATGCGCGATATATCTTTCATTATCAATCTCGTAATTCGCGTAATGTTTACTAGGAGCGTAGGGTGCCCATTTTTTTTCGCAATTACGTCTCAGTAACAAAAAAAAAAGTAGCGGCTCCACGTGTGCTCGGGATTTATTTAGCGTGAACACGTGGGGGGGGATTGGGGGTAGGAGGTTTTGTGCCTTTAACGTGGTCCAAAAAATTCGTCCTTCGCACAAAAATCCAATTTGGTATCTAGTTGTGCCTGCCATCTCGGCAATCCGATCGGACGAAGCCTATGGTTGTTATGGGCAAAAAACGGTTAAAAAAATTAACGCAACGCAGTAAAACGCGGGAACACAACGGAAGTCGTTTGAACTCCCACCCCTCCCGCCCATCTCAACGAAATCGCTCGCTTGCTCAACTGGCAACGCCGCCCACTCGCCTCTCAACGCACGCCCGCCCGCTCTACGATTTGTCTCTTTATCGTCTGATTGCCTTGTTCTCGTCTTCACCTCCACGAATGACTGTTTCGCTCCTCCTCAACTATTTCCGTTAGCAAAATATCTGTTATCTTTGATTGAACTTTTCATTATTCGTTTTTTTTTTGGTTTATTTATTTAATAGTTTGTTCGTTTCATTTTTTTTGGTTTTAATACGATTCAATTTTTTTAGATTCCTTCGTTTCATTCTCATTTTGGTTTTTTTCGTAGATTTTTGGTTACATTTTGATATTAATATTTAGCGTGCGTGTTTTCATATTAAAATTCAGTTTTTTCTAGATACTTTCGTATTTTCTTGTTTATTTTAATATTACGATTCAGTTCTTTTCAACCTTTTTTGGGTTTCATTTTGATATTTTGCGATGCTGAATCGAACGGGATGGGTCTCGGAGCATTAATGCTAGGTCAAGCTGTTTATCCGAATAATAAACCGTTGTGTAATAATTTGCAGGGGTTTTTTGTACGCGATTACTAAACTTTCCTTCCTCCTTCGCTTAATGTAATTAGCCATCAATGGCTGCCGTGTGAATTTGTGATTGTAGTTCTTTACTCAATAGTGTACCCACGATAAAGTACTTGTTGGAATTCTAAACGCTCGTAGCACTGGCGAACATACGATTATGGGTGAATGCTCCCTGTCGACCGTTTTAAAAGGTGTAATTACGCGCAGCGTTTACAAATGAATATTGCAAGTCGCTTTTAGTTCAATACAATCGAAAAGCACTAGGGACAGCGTTATCGTGCTGTTGTACCTCAAAATAATTGAAACGCTATTAACGTGGTTGTAATTCAGCATATTTCGTTGGCCCAGCCATTAAAAATGAACGTTGGAGCGTCGGGAAGCGGTAAATACAGGCCACGTCGATGAAATGAACGCTATTCTCTTTGATACATTGAACGCGGGATTTGATACGTTTAACATTGTTTACACGGCGTAGAACGCGGGATTTGGGGGTTTAGGTTGTGTTATGTACATCATGCGATTCGAGGGAAGCGTTTGTTTTTCCGGCAGTTTTTCGAGCGTGGGGAGGAAGAAGTAATCCACGTGCCCAACTCCACAACCTCATGAATGCTCCCGGCAAATGCCATTAATTGCGGTTTCCTTTGAATGAAGAGTTGAAAGGGCGAGAGGATCATTACGACGCTCACTTAATCTCAGTCGTGTGTTCGGTTTAATTTTTGTGGGAACTCGGGCCTCCCAAAGGAGGTTTAGCGGTTTACAACATGTTCAGTGAACAAAATTCAACTTCAAATAAACCGTTGGTTGCGGGGTCTCTCGCGGAGCCGCTATGAATAAGTTAAGCGTGGAAAAGAACTCTCAGGGATCATCAATAAACATAAAAAACGTAGGGTCTTGCGGGAGACAACTGTGGATTTCACATATCAGCGGATTCCAACCTTTGTACTTGCCACATCCCCTACGTGTAAGGGCTTGGATATGATAGGGGCTTCCCTCCGTCCACCCTTTTCCCACCTATCACCGTTTCCCACTATTCAAGCAACCTTCCATTTGGAAATACCAGCGTCCTCTAACCGAGCTCACACAAATTAGCAGAGAGCGAAAACAATGAATTGGTAACAGAACGTAAGATAACGTTGGAGAAATCGAAACGGTTGGTTTCGTTTGACACGGACCATCACACAACGTTCCTTGGCCAAGAATTTCGTTATGCGGGCCAACCTTTATTCTGGAATTCTCTCAAAGCGTAAATCTGGCCAGTTCAACCCATCTCGATCCTTCATCTAACACTATGCTCACGATGAACACGCTCCAACTCGCTTCCGTAGAAATATAAGTGTTGAGACAGAAGTGATCGATTAATAAATGTTCTCCATGAGGGACGGATAGGTTGCACATTTTTTACCAGCATCTCTTTCCTGCTCTCACCTTCCTCCTTGCTTCTTCCTCAATTGTAGTCAGAAATGCTACTGAAAGATTTCAGTGCTAAATCGTCCAATAGTATTACAATATAAACACCTAATATGGCTCCTGAATAATCAAATCACTGCAGCAACTCTCGCACGCAATCTGTGAACTGATTCTCATGCTCCCCCTCATCTTTTCGGATTTTTGGTGGAAGCCCTCCGAAGAATGTTACATCTGCGCCTTATTCTCCTGAATTTATTTGACATTCGAAGAAAGTTTCCTTGACGGGGGCGTTGGATATGAGGCGGTTGTAAAACCGATAACTTTTATCTTTTTTCCCAACGTGCGAGTAACGAGAAACCGGAAGGGAACGAAAGCAGCGGAAAGAACACGTTCGGAAGGGAGTAGTGTTGTAAGGGGATGGAGTGGGGGGGTTAGCAGCTCGCAGCCTCAGCGCTGTTTGAGTGGCAGGACGCAAACCAGATTTGTTCAACTCTTTTAGCGGAACTTGGAGCTGTCAGCTTCCAGAAACAGAGAAAACGCGTTCACGAACTCGTTATAGCTACGCAATTCTCCATCAACTAACTATACAGGATTTCTTCATTTCGATAAGGGAAGCGAAGGGGCCGCTCCACGTCGCTTCGACTGACAAGCAGAATGTTCAACCCAAGAAATGCCTGCAGTAGTTTGCTTACACCCCCCCCCCCTCTCACTCTCTCTCCCAACTCATCCTGATCTTGGCCGGCAGCTGTATCGCGTTTAGTGCTTGTCCCACGCCTGGTTTTTAGTAGGATTCGTCGCTCAGGGGTCTGTTGATCCGGACTCTGCCCTTCCCTGAAGCACATTACGTCCACACAACAACTAGCTTCCTTGTCAATAATAAAACGGAGTTGAGACGATTTTCTATTTGTTCCAAACTATAGTTACAACGTTATTAGATTCCTGGCTTAAGGAGATCATAGGAAATTGTAGATGCGGTTCGTCTACGGTACCTATTGAGCCACGTCTCCATTGTGGAATTTTTCTGTCACTAGTCAAGAGGTCTGTGGGGGAATATGTCAGAAGAATGCATTAGACAACCTGGAATGCTGCGGAAATAAGGCACTTCGAACGCTTTATCTCAGAGCAAACACGCGAGATAAGACAGAATCTTCTGAGGATAGAGAGGAAGGACTCTCGGCAGATTTGGGATCATCACTGGGCAGTGCAGAATGAACGAACTCATGTATGTTATGCGCCTAGTCGGCACCCCTCGATGTAGGTGGTGTGGCACGGATGAGGAGACTCCCTACTATGTCCTTGCCCTGGCACAATAGGTCATCTGGCCGCGTTGCACATCCCAATTTCGGGAGAGTCAGAAGACTATACCTTGTCCAGTGCCGGAGACTTGAGAGGGAGCGATTTCTGGTCTTCGGCACTACTTCTCCCAGGGTGGATATACCTGGCATTCCTTAGGAAGCTAGGCATCGACCTGTGAGACATTTGGACTGACACAATAGCTCGTTAGGCCACGGTGCACCTCCAACCTTAGGGACAGTCAGAATGCTATGTATAATGTTATTTGTTGCAACGTTGTAACTCAAATTTGGTGGAAATAGGTAATCGTCCTAACTCTTTTTTCTTGAAATAGATTTCGACGACTTTCGTGAGTGATTTAGTTTGTAGCTTCCTTTTTGTTGTGTCGGTGTTGAAAATAAACTGTGCACTCAGCGCTATGAACGTGTATTCATTGGTATTCTCTGAGTATATTTCTTCGCGCGCATTCACTACACGAGTGTTCCAAAAGCATATGAGGGTACATGTCCCCCTTCATCTGTTTGTCACAGCTCCTTGAGTAATCGATTTTAATAACAAATTTGACTCCATAGTTTAACAAGATTTACTCCTTGATCACGCAGGTGTGAGAGTAGAGAGAGAGAGCGGCTCAGCTGGTGGGAATATTGTGAGGACGGGCTTAAATTATGAAGTGATTTAGGGACGCTTTGGGAGTCGGTTGCAACGAGGATAATATGTTGACAAATAATTACTTGATCGAGAGCGTCAATAATTGATGCGTGCTCGTTCATTGAAAACCCCTGAGAAGCCCACAAGCGTTCCTCGTAAATGCCACAACCCCCTTTGTTTGAGAATTGAATTTAATTTTTCTCTCGTTTGTTACACGACGCTGAGTAAGTCCAATGGGCCTTTTTCATATGAAAGAATCTCTACGACGCAAGGCTACTTTGTCAAACGTTTACCTCTGCTTGTACGTGTGCCTAGCAGCAAAAGTTGTACATTTAGAGGCGGTAACTAATTTGTCCACAGATGCCTTTTTAGCATCATTTTCACGATTCATTGCTCGCAGGGGTCTTCTTGAAAAAGTGTTCTCTGACTGTGGAACTAATTTTATTGGAGCATATAACAAGCTGAAAGAACTGTACCAATGGTATTCATCGTCAGATAACCGTGACAGTATCCAAGAATATTCAGCCAGCAAAGCAATTGAGTGGTTGTTCAACCCACCATCTGCACCTCATTTTGGTGGCATCTGGGAAGCTGCAGTATAATCGACTAAAGCTTTACTTTATGAGGTTGCTGGCACCACTCCTTTCATCTATGAAGAGTTGAGTACCCTTTTTGTGAAAATTGAAGCGATACTCAACTCTAGACCTCTGTACGCATTGTCTACAGAACCTGATAATTATCACTACTTGTCACCAGCACACTTCCTCACTGGGGACCGTTGCTCGCTCCTCCAGAGCCTTCTGTTGAAACCACCAAGGAGAACTTGTTAGGTCGTTGGCAGCTACATGGACTACATGGAGGAAGAACTACTTGTCTACGTTGCAAGAAAGAAACAAGTGGACTAAGCCCGCAGAACCCTTGGAAGTGGGCCATCTCGTCCTATTGAAAGACCCGTCAGCCTCAGTACTGTCCTGGCCCGTTGCCAGAGTAACTGAATTGCATTCTGGGCGTGATGGAGTAGCAAGAGTTGTAACAGTCAGGACTGCAACATCTACCTATACTAGACCCATAGTTCAAGTGGTGGCCATTTTATGGAAGCTCCTTATAACCAATAAATAACCCCTTTTTTAATGTTTAAACTTTGAAATTTGATCTCAAATTTGGTGGGCGGTATGTTAGGGAATTGAATTGAATTTTTCTCCCGTTTGTTTACGCGACGCTGAGTAAGTCCAATGGTTGGTATTGGCTGGAGCGTTCTTCGCTTCGGTCGCCGCATCTACACCGACTCGTTAGTTCGCCGAAGTGTTGAAGTTTCAGGATATTTCACTATCCCAAGTTTTAATCTGTTCAACCCGGAATTTCCTGAGTCGTTGAAGAGAAGACTTCAGACACTTTCATCAATCCGGTACTTCGTTCTAATTTACTTTCTTCTATCTCAGGGATTCGGGCATCTTTATTTTATATCTCCCAATTTTAATTGATTTATTTTATATTAACATTTGGTACTAATACATTATTATCCGGACGTCCGTATGCATTTGATTTTAATGTAAATAGATTGCTTCAGTTTCAATTGATTATTATTTTCTGAATGAACAATCCTTCAATTCCAAATCTTCGTAGCGCTTCAAATTTAAACTTGTATATCTATTTTTCGGTGTCTACGTTTGTATTTCTTTTCACCCTTTACCCTTTGATTTTGATCCATTTGCGTAAATCACGCCACGGAGGGGAGCTTGTTTTCAATCATGTTTTTGGGATTTGTTCGAACTCACTGTGGCGGGTTTCTTGGGAATCAACACTCTCAACAGTCAATCAGTACCTGTAACATTTCAACAAGTTGCAGTTAGAAGTTACTCCAATCAGAATTCACTATGATATGTCGTCACTCTCAATCTCTTCTCTGGCGTCGAATAGGCCTCGTCGTCAAATAGGCTCTGACATAAATAACCCCTCACAATCCGTTCGTGACGTGGGGGGGATACCAATCACGTTAGCTGTAACGGAGCTGACTGCTAATGAGGAAGGGGATGAAGTCCAGCAATCACGTTTAATCATATGCAACGACAATGAAAGCGATGCTGTAGGGTGTGGTGCCATTGATTAGGGCGTCTGCTCAAGAGCTTAGCTTTGAAGCGCCCTACCTGCGACAAAGATAGTCGATTCATCACGCCCTGTCCTAGTGATCGCAAGGGGCGGAGCGTCATTGTAGTTGGAGTCGGAGGGCTCCTTTCGCCGTACACATCATTTTATGTTTGCCATCGTCTTTATAATCGTCAGCAGTTCGTTAAGCGGGATATTTCAGCTTTTCGAGGTCATGACCATTTATCAATAAATTAAACACTTTTGATGGCGTTGATATTGACTGCGCTGTTTCCTTGACATTCCCTGTTTAACTTTATTCTGTGATGAATCGGGAAATTGTAAAGCGCGTTCCCCCAGTATTCGGTTTATGTCTGAGGTCTGCACCATTTCTGTTCCTTATAAACGTTCCTTGTACGAATATTGCTACTGAATAGTGAAAATGCTTTGAGAGTATGTTGTAGCAAAGAATTGCGAGAGAGAGAGAGAGAGAGAGAGAGAGAGAGAGAGAGAGAGAGAGAGAGAGAAATAATTATAAGCAATCAACTACCATGACTTTGTATAGCTGCGGGCTGTCACATGCAATGGGAGAGCCAAACGGGGAAGGTATCACTCAAAGTACCAACATGGAGCGCTGGTGGGTACAAGTTCCCGTAGAGAGTACTACTAAAGACGTGTGGTGATCTGGTTGCCTACAGTCGCGTGTAGGCCTGTTGGTTGCCAAGATTAACCTGATCAAGCTGTTCAAGTGATGGGCGATGACACGCGCCAATTTATCGTAACATTATTTGAAGCTCTCTTGCATTGAAGGGATTTTAAGATGCAGATTGTCCTCATACTGTCCTACATCACGGCAGGTGTGGGAGTGTCTGACTGGACTGAAGGCCCTGGCCGAGGACAACAGTGTAACACTGTGTTGGGTGCCAGGGCATCAGGGTATAGAGGGAAATGAACGGGCTGATAGGTTGGCTAAGAAGGGATTGGCGCAGATCCCTATCGGCCCTGAGCCCTTTGTTGGGACTACCAGGAGCCACCTACGTAGAGAGGTTGGCAAATGGGAGAATAGGTGCAGGGCTCCCCATTGGCAGGAGCTACTCGGCCTTAGACAGTCGAAACGCTTCATCGAGAGGGAGGTCCAAGGAGGTGCTTGCACTGGGGAGGAAGGATATGAGGATCATATGTGGCCTGTTCGCAGGTCACTGTCGGCTGAGGTTCCACCTTGCAAATATTGGCAAGTAAGAGGTACAGGTATGCAGGATCTGCGAGGTAGGGCTAGAGACGGCAGAGCATGTGCTGTGCGTATGCGATGGACTCGCGGCATCGCGCCGTTCTGTGTTTGGAAGGCCTTTTCTTCGGCCAGAAGAGGTGGCGAATGTAGAACTTGCGGATATCCTCCCCTTTCTGCGGGGATGGTGGGGGCGCCTAGGTGACCTCACACCAAGTGAGACCAGTGCCGTGGGGCCTGGGGGTGGATCATGGTGGTGAGGATCATACCTTACAATAGGCCCGTTTGTGGCTGCAGTGTGGGTATCACCGTTTTCAAGGAAAAAAAAGAAAGATGCAGAGTGGGGTTGTGATCATACCAAGGAGCTTCTGCGATGAGCCGTAGAGCTCTTATTTTGTGCTATGGCGATTCGTCTTATTTGAGAATCGCTCGCCAAACCCAGACTACCAGATAGATCTGATGTGAAAATTATAAATCAGTTTCTTTCGGTAGAGGGGAAGGGCAACGCTTACTGATATGGTGGTGTGGCCTTGTGAATCTGCAGTACAGCATCATGGACAAGATACAGAATTTCCAAATCAAATTAATCCTTTCTCGAAAACTATCCCAGTGAAAGGTTTTGCGAATGCTTTGAACTGTTTTTAGCTGTAGAATGTGAAGAAAATCAACTCCCGTTAACGCATTACGGAGGAGTACTCATAAGCCTCATCTTTGGGAGCTTTCGGGAGAGTAAAACTTTTCTCACGTTCTTCCACATCGCCTGCAATTCGCAAATGATATATCACCCTGAGCTATCCTCACGTCAGCTGGACGTAAAGACGTAAGAATGGCAAGGGTACAGCCGGTTCATTGGTGAAGCACACTAACGAGATCTGTAGTTAATTTAACCTTATCCACCAGCAGGCAGTCCATTCAACATTGGCTGCATTATGCTGTGAGCTAGGTAGGTCGCCGGTACTTTATCTAAGTAGAGGCGAATACTTTGCCTAATTAGAGACGAAGAATATCGTAAATGCAGTAATAGTAAGGACAGTTCGAGAAATTTAACGACGGACCCATTTTCTTGGGAGAAATGGACATTAAGAACGGTCTACTGCTAAGGGTCGGAGGCAACAAACTCCTGCAAGTTGCTCTTCCCTTCCAAAGATTCGGTAATGACTCGAGAGACGAAGAGAATATCGAAAATATTGGGAAGCCCAGGCCATCAAATAACCATTCGACTGAGATTTAGCAAACTCGTTGCCCATTTGGCGAAAGAGACCTCGCAGATGGGTTGTTATATCTTCTGAATGTGACAGATGATGCTAATACTCGTAGATTGAACAGCCCTTCACATTTCCGAAGCGAAGCCGAATGAAAAAGTGTTTGCGCTTTACGGTTTCTTCATTCCCTCGTTAGTTCTTGTTCATTTATGCGTTTATGCGACTTGTGTATAATTATATAGTTGGGAAACTGAGTTTGAAATCGCGAAAAAGAAATGGTGAGTGACGAGCTCAGTCCTACTTGATTTCACTTCTAATTTCTCTGCCACTGTTCGATCTCATCATACGTTTCGAGGGGATTGGAGATGTCGGGACCCGTTCTCTCTGATACGAGTGAGCTGGAAAGAGCACACCGTGTCAAATAATGTGAAGAATGTGGTGCTTAAAACGACCTCCTGGTTGTGGGCTTTGTGAGACCAATAACCTCACATTGTCGAGTCTATGGTTGTTGAGAGCTCAGTCCGAGAAGGATAGTGTTATCCTCTCGCCAGCACAGGCGATTGATCGATTCAAACGGCAAAACACAGGTAGTGTTGGGTACAAAGAAAAAGAGAGCAATAAAGATCACTTGATTACCAAAATAGAGTTCTGATGAAGAGATTACTTGATTAGCACAGTAACAGTTCTGATGGAAAGGTCACTTGAACAGCGCCATACGGTTCTGATTGAATGGTCACTCGATTGAGTAGCCGGTAGAGATATGTGAACTAGTGTTGAGACGAGTCCGTTTTTTTGTTGGTGTCTCGGAAGAGCCATAAGTTGGAATCCAAGGAGATGTGAAAGTGTAGGAAGTGAATATTTTGGACCTTCCAAAAAGAAAAATCCGTTGGCAACTGTGGAAATAATCCTCACACCATTCTGTTAAAAATAGAGGCCAATGGAACTCCTACAGATATCGAAAAAACCCGCGCCCGGCGCTTTCTCCTTTAGGGCCAAGGGCAGTGAACTAATTCAGCCACTGAGCCGAACAAGTAGTGTAAAGTCAACCAGTGAGGGCCTACGAGTTCGAGTAATAATTTCTATCGCCTCCAAATGAGCCAATTATAATATTTTTTCTCCAACCACTTTGTAAACTGAAGACTTGTCCACTTGATTTCTGATCCATCGCCTAAATATGATTTACTACTGAATAATTTACTTAATTATTTTGATTTCGCGGACAGGAAATATATTTACAGCTCTTGAACCATCTTCCACGATGATGACTAGTAATATAAGTTATTTCTTTTATGTTTCAGGTGAGTGCTTGGTGTTTACTCCTGCAGAATTCAACAGAGGTGACATACGTTTGCTTGTAAAGGTAAAGTAGAAGCAGATACTGATGTTATTAAGGTAAGTTTTATAATGATTTAATGTTAATTTAACTTGAAAACACGAGTGTTCTAAGCACTTGTACGATTTACTAACTTTTCAATGTAAATGTATTCCAAAATTGGTGATGGGCACAGGTTAATAACTGAATCTACAGCCAGATGTCTTGTAACGTTTTTTTCTCTTCTTCTAAAATCGGAGCTTTAGTCAATTTAAGAGGCTTTTTGTATTTCGGAGTTTATCACTCTAGAACGGCTATGACTCCCATAATTTACCAGCAGATTCAAATCTGGTTACACCGTTGCGTAAAATTTATTATCGCCCTCCATGTTTTTAAAATCTAATGCTGAGGAAATTTAGTGAAGGGTCGCAGCTGTGAATATGGATCATTTGTCACGATGATGTCTACTGTCGTCCCGGTTTGATTAGGAGACATATTAAGAGTTTCTCTGATTTGAATTTTGAAGTTCATTCCAGCATCTCAGAAGGTGAGTGAAACAGTTCGCAGGGGCCGTTCATCTGACCATCGTATTTTCTCGACTCCTGAATGTCAACAGAAAAGTAGTCGTTATTGCACCAAGGGAAGAATGTAGAAAGGAACTCGCGAAAGAAGAAAAGAGACTGGTGAGAGGCATGTGCGTATCAAGTTCCAGAGAATCTAATATGGAGATGTTCCCTGGCTTCAAGGGACGTTGATGCGGTTGGCTGAGGCAGTAGAAAAAAGGAATCATTCTTGATGGGGTGCGATGGAACGAGGGTGATGGAGGGGAGAGAAGGGGGGGTGTAATACGGCATTCACAGAGGTATGACCCTCGCAAGATATGCAAATCTATCTTTTTTTTCTTTCCCCTTGAAACACCAGCTGCTCTTGTGTCGGTGTATCAGCGAGACAGTGTTAAGCCTCATGATGTCCAACCAGCTCTCTCCTGCCAGTTTCTTTCCTCATTTTCATTATTAAAATTTCCAAATACTTAAATGAAATTTGTCTCCATTACTGACGAGTTTCTATTTGTGAAGTTTCATGGTGTATTACTTTCCTGAGAAATACATTTGCCTGTCGAGTGCCGCACGTATATGCATCATTCACACTGTTAAGCTCAGTTCAAGCCGAATTGAAGTTGTGCATTCTCAACCTCTAAGGGGAGATCCCCAAGTCGATCTACCTATGGGCTTCCCCAGCTTTAGTGAGAACTGTCAATCACATTCGTTTTCTTTCTTTCAATATTCCGAGCTCTGCCGATGAAGGTGTTGATATTTCGGGGGCAGACAACCTATTTCTTCATGGTTTCGCCAATGTTTAGTGGAATTTTTCCTCGGCCTCCTTCCCTCATCTCATTTCTCACGCCTAACGTTTGCCATGTCCTTACAGCTAATCTGCCCATTCTCCCTCCTCACAACAGTTCAACTGTGTCGTATCTTTCCCTATGTGAGAGGGATTTATAAGGAAAACCAGTGTTGAATCGATTTTCTTTGGAACGTCTGATAATTTATCGTACTCCTCTTGTCATTTGTGTGTTTTGAGTGCCCACACCAAAAGTTTTTTGCTACTTATGAGAAAGAGCGGTGCGTAGCTACATACAACTTCCTGCCACCCCTGTAAGTTCGAACACCAGCTAAATATGCGGGCGCTATATCTTCATTCAACGCCTTTCTACAGAAATATTTATGGAGAACAAAATGTAGGGACTAGTTAGCTGAAAGTACTGCGTAAGTTTTATCGAAATCGTTGGAGCCGATTTTGAGAAAATTGGAATACCGATAAATTAATATTCCGCGAATCTCCTTTTCTGAGTTAACTTGGCTTATCCGTTCAACAGATGGATACAGAGATAGTTGCGGGGAACAAAATGTGGGTTTAGAATGGTAAAAGACACTCCATAAGATTTATCACATCTGGTGAAGCAGTTACCCTGGAATTTACGGAAATGCTCGAAGTAACGTTGTTTACGACACGTTTTAATTTTTATCTCAGATCAATGGACTTTTAGAGGAACATTTATTGAGAGCAATATGTAGGTATTAACTATTCGAAAACATCTTGAAAGTTTAGTGATAATGGTTGAAGCCGTTTTGCCAAAAATCGTAAAAAACCTATTTTTGCTTCATAGGCCTATATCTCCGTTCACCGTATTTTCATGGAGATATGTATGGAGAATAAATGTTGGGTATTGATTAGTGGAAGATAATTTCCAAGTTTAATCAAAAACGTTACAGCCGTTTTCGTAAAAATGCGAAAACCCCTAGTTTTTGGTACATTTTTGTCCCCCACCCCTCTTTCCGATCGACCGAAATTGCCCATAAACTTATTTTGGTGTCTACAAAAAATAACAAACAAAACAAAAAAAGAACCAGCTCAATTGGATCTGCCGTTCTCCCGCGATTCGAACTACAGACACACACGGACAACGCGGTTTTTTAGACTCAGTAGGCCTCAAAACGTAAAGATATCATGAAACCCAAATTTATTTTTTGACACGATTACTATACTTTCCTTTCCCTTTGGGGTAGTGGGAAGTAGAAAAATCGGATTTCCACATACAGACGCCTTCAAAACTTTTAAGATCTGTAGAAAAAGATTCAATGTGTCGATATTTGATTGTGTTCCAAAGTAAGCTACACTAAACAAAATCCAAATGCTGTGTGCAGTGTAACTTAGTTCTACTTTATCCGTCTCTATAATTGTGTAGACGCCATAGGCATTAGACTAGCGAACACATAGGTAAAGATAGCGAAAGGTTTAGCAACGGACACCATCAGTTTAAAATGCCTCCCACCCTCTGCTTGGTCTTTTGATGCCCGTTGTGCCATTGCTGCTCCGCCACTATGATCCTGTAACAACTTCAGTTCGCGAAGCAAGTGGTGCCATTCGTTCTCCGACTGGATTAAACGTTGGAATTCCATAACTCCTTCAACGGCAGCTATTGAGAGAAAGTTCTTGTTTACCATGTTTGTAAGCCCCTGGAAGAACATTGCGGTAGCATCTAGCCTTTTTTGTAGATGGAAAACGTGCATTAGTTCTCTAACGCCATTATCGCTATCACCGCTCGTTAAAAAAAGTATTATTGAACTTTAACTTTCCATGTTTTCGAACTGTTTGTGATTTTCAGCTTCCGCCTCTTTGATACAGTCATAAATTTTATTAATATCCTCTCGCTGGGATTTTATCTCCAATAAGTAGGAACAGCAAGGCCCTACCCAAGACGATTTTCGCTCGGCATTCATTTTTCCCCAATTTACCTCTGATATCCGAGTGCATGTAACGTGCACTTTGCATTTGCAAATTGAACACTGGGCCACTTTTAGCGGCTCCTCAAAAGGCTTACGACAAACGCTACAGATCATCGTGAAGCAACGTGCACTGAATAATCACGAATAGTTATTTTTAAATTTTATTATTATTAGTAATCAGTTTCCTTATCTCTACCAATTCTTTTTTCTCTAATTTTATTTTTTATTTAGTTTATACTATATTTAATCCTGCTGGATCGGGAGCTCTGCTACCACTTTGCGACGGTGCTATTGGCTAAATCTCCAAAGACGTCGCAATTAATATTTTGCCGCCTTGTCGCGGCGTTCTTAGAAATTTGGGGAGAGAACGGAAAAACAAAAGGTGGAAAGTTAAAGAAATTTTATAATAAAATATTATGCTGTGCTAAAATTAAATTAATCGACTTACGAAAAAGTAACTGAAATCTTGCTGATAAAAATAAAACTGGAAAAATGGAACTGTCGAAAGTAAATGAAATGTTCTGGGAGCGCACTTGCCTTCCGAGGAAACAATTTTCCGAGTGAAGAAAAATAGCGGAAATCGGGACGGTCTAACTGCGATGACTCGGGAGCGGCTTCGACGACGGACTGACTGGTCTTGTCGCCCGTTAGGCCTGCCTCCCGCCACACGGGCGCGCTAGATTGCGAACATGTTCCGGGCTGTCTTGTCCGTGACAGGTTTCAGACGCATCCATGGAGGGTTTGAGGGTGTTGGAGCAGCTAGAACAGCGTTTAGCAAAAATAAGGACCTGATACCCTGTATCGCTGTGGAGAGTACTGCGAGGAATCTCTCATTTGACAACTAGTTCTTTTCCTCTCAATGAAGATCGTGCCCTAGTAAGGTGTTTAGCGCACTATTGCATTTACTGTACTCCTTTGTTGAATCCTCGAGTCCATTTACAAATTGTTATTGTATTCTTCCGAAGCAAACTCAGGTGCTTATCATTCACCTTACGAAATATCTGTCTCTTGCTCTGTGGTATAGATTTGTGGATTTGGGTAATCCCCCCCCCCCCTTCAAATTTTGGATAGTCGTTTTCTCATGGATGTCATGCACATCATTATTATCTGCAAGAGCTCGCAGTCTGACATTATCTGGCTCAGCTTAGCTACGTTCTCAGTAGACGCTTGACTCATAGGTTGTTGTCCTGAGGGATGGATTGGTTACGGGTCGAATCATTAGATAATTAGGAGCATTGAAAAATTCCTACGATTACAATG
Source organism: Pachypeltis micranthus (assembly GCA_020466155.1). NCBI lineage: Eukaryota > Metazoa > Arthropoda > Insecta > Hemiptera > Miridae > Pachypeltis > Pachypeltis micranthus. The sequence continues at coordinate 2,567,556 of CM035780.1, forward strand.
CTGTCGTCTGAATATGGAGGTTCGGATTGTTGGGAAATGATGTCGTTCGGCTCATCTCAAGCTGAATTGGTTCAGTATTGTTAGCCCTAACTTAAGCTTTCGAAGTCAGGACCTAGTTTTTATCTTTAACTGCCAATCCTGGCGTTGTAGAGCCTTAAGTCAATCAGCTTCTCTCGTTGACATTTCAAGCCCTACCAGTGCTAGTATCTAAGTATAACTTGAGCTGAATGCCCCCTTCCCTCATCCCTCTTTTCAGCCCTTAGTTGCCAGCTCTAACATATTAGTTGATCTTTTTCTCTCAGCTTTCGTCCAGTATACTTATCCAGAGATTCCCTGCGTCGTGTAAGCCGTCACTCTCTCATGCTCACGCATACTACTCCCTCTACTGTGTCTCAAGTGTAACAATACAGCCCTCGAGCCCTCGATCTTCCCCAATGTAATCAACTCAAAACAACATTTTGAGCTTTCTGCAGATCAATACGTTTCAAGTGCCTCCGAGTCAGAAAACCTTAATTTGGGTGAAAGGTCTGTGTGTGTAATTTTTTCCGATACCACTTGTTACTTTCCTAGGAAAGAAGGTTCTGTATTCAACTGATTTATTATTATTTGTTTTAGTATTCTCCTGATCTTCACATTTATTGGCTACTGAGTCGAAAGGATACCAGTTACGAAAATGGGGGGGATTGAAGGTATCGCAACCAAATCTACTCAAACCAGGAATTAAGTCTGCAATAAAAATAAGGGTATTACCTAAATAGGCCATAATTAACTATAGTTATCATCATAGTGATCAATAACGGTAAGTAGTTTTTGTCTATAACTGTTCGACCGGTTTTGATCAAATTCTTTTTATGGACAGTGCGGGTACTAGATATCTTCATTTGAGTATGCAGGACACTGAGGAGCGCTTTTCCGTCTAGCGGAGAGGGGATGGAGTTTGGCCTCATGAACAAAAATTCCGAGCATTTCCCAACTCCTCCGAACCTACCAAGTAGTGTCTTTCGCTCTTACAACGTGTTGCTCGACGCGTCTGCGGTTGCTCTTTGTCTCCCATTTTGATTGGGTGGCCATGGATCTGCGACATTCCGACTTGTAGACGTTGGCAACCCAAGACATGTCTCAAAGACCAAAACTGCGCAATATGTACAAGTAAGAAGTAGGCTTTAGGGCTATATGGAGGTTACGAGTATGAAATGCCACGGTTGGTAAGGGTGGCGCTAGTTATTCCTACGTTAACCCGAGTCTGAGCATTAAATGCGTCGATAATTGGTTCTGATATCAGTTGACGACGCAATGAGTTTGGATGAATCACGGTACCTCATTAATGACCCGGTTTTTTACAAATATGACTATCTTCCACCAAAATTTTTCGTTGTTTACATAACCAAACAAAAAACTTTGAACAACGTTACAATCTAAGCAGTTCGCCGTAACACCCTTCAAAAAAGAAAATGTATTGCCATCCTTTATGTCCTTCTGAGGAGAAACTGCCCCTTTTTTCTTTCAAAAATAGTGCTGCTTTCTCAGGCGAACAAAGAGAATTTTAATAAAGCTGGAGGTCTAGAAGAACAGAATATACCAATCACAAAGGGAGGCATAAAGGCCTTTAGTTAAGCAGGATTCAGCTCCCGCTATTGTGTAGCGGCTCCGTGAGTAATAACTCCGCATAAATTAGCTTTAGCTCTTTTAGTTTTATTGGATACAGCAATTGCACATTCTTCAAGTACGACGAGCCTGGACGCGCCGTTAAGCTTACGTTTGGCATCTGTCTCGGGACGCATCACACAACTTTCTTCAGCCCCGGTCAGGGTACTTATTGAGTTGTTCCTACTTACGCTGCGTCCATTATTGTGTAATCAGTGCGTGAGTGATTCGTGGTGTTGTAAGATAACGTTATCTTTTGGAAATGTCTCTAGTGACAGTTTTAAAAAGTTATTGTCTTGTTGAGTTTGAGATATTGGTTCTGTTATTTCATGTTTTTGCGGCTAGCGAAAGCGGAATTGTTGTTATCCTTACATTTGTGGGCTCGTCCGGGTTGATTTTAGCGAGGTTTCATCCGTAAGTAGGCTAAATACTAAAGTTAACGTACCTGTTAGTGAGTCCGTCTCCTCTGGCTTGTGAGTTACTGTGGGCAAGCGCTTTCGATGTAAAGACATCATCGTAGGCTAAATACCTATGGTTTTGGTGACGCTCATGGGTTCCTTACGGCTCAATTACTGCTTCCTTCAAGGAGTTCATCAGCAACCTGCTGTTGAGAAAAATATAGCCTTCTTGAAGACTTTAGTGGGGCAGGTATCACCAATACTTTTAGAGTGTTTCACAAATTTTGTTCCACCTACATAACGTCACGTGAAGCCTCCAGAGACAGCGATGTTGTTCATTTTTAAAAAGTTGTCACGTAGTTTGAGATATTGGTCATGTTGGTTGTTACGTGTGCTCTCATTATTCTCCCCCGGTCAAAACTGTGAGGAATGGGAAGTGAAATGGCGGTGGTTGTAGTTCCATAATTTCTGTAGTTACTCCTAATTTTCCAGCTCAAACGACGAATGATTCGGTGAATCGGCTTGATTCAAAAGATGAGGGTTAGTCGAATGAAATAAAGCACACGAAAACTATCACTGTGGAGACGTGATGTAGAAGAAGAACTCTAGTAATTGAACTAACACTAAAACTGAGGTCATATCTTCCCGGTAATATCAGAGAAGGCTAATTAAAGGTTAGTATTTTATTGCGTTACCTCGTAATAAAACCTTCTGAAATTAGTTCTTCGAAAATTGCTGCGGGGCTGTTTGTGTTGCGAACTCGAGAATCTCGAGTTTACTACAATTACTTCTGAAACTCAAGTACTAAACGGTTCAGCGGAAGATGAGATGATTTATCATAATAACGCAATGATAACCTCAATAGTTTTCTCAACCATGAATTGTTCAGGTCCCTTTAGACTCCGTTCATAGTTACAAGTGCTAATATTAAGACGAATGTCATGATTTGCTTCGAAATGAAAAGCTCTTTGATTGGGACCAGCGCACTTAAAAGCAGCATTCTGCTTCCTAACGCTGTGCTGACCGTACCAAATTACCAGTCGAGACGACGGGGAAACACTTTTGTATCGTCCCAAGCGTCTGACCCAATAAGCCAAAGCGCTTCTGCACGTTCGTGGCGTTGATGGACTCGGTTACGCTAGTGTTGAGAGAAACCACATAATTATTTTTTATTTCTCTCGGACCTGCAGAGTAGCAAGAAAAGTTAAGTATCGACATTCTAGGGTCCTCTTCAGATGTTAACGTTTTGAAGACTTTTGAGACGGAAAAAAGGGTCGAAAGTAGCGATCATTCACGACCACTCCACTGCATTTTCCTCCGTGCTGTTTCGTCACGTGAACAATTGATGTCTGGGACCAAAAGATATAATTATACTTCTAAAGAAGCGTGTTCTCGCAATATAAAACAAAAATAATTTCTACTTTCGGCGACAGTTGTATTTTTGCAACAAAGAAATCACAACGAAAGAGGTCACATACACTCGATGCCATTTGCCTCTTTTCAACTCCCCGCGGTGCCGAGCTTTAACCTGTAGGTCACCGTGTAACTTCAAAATACGGGCAGGAGCTGAATAAGCCCAAAACTAGCTATAATGATCAATAAGCCAAACCTTTTTTCTCAAAAACCACGCATGGAATACGTGGGAAAATGATGAAAGATATACAATAAATTATTTAAAGTTTCTAAGAAAAAGCTCGCTCAAATGACGATATATTTTCAGAAAAACCAGTCACATTCCAATAAACTTATATGATAAGCTTTTAGTGACGCTGATAAGATAATTATGAGCGATCCCAGAAATGCCGTAACTCAAGCGCCGCACATGACAGTACCGTTTATCACAGTTTTGATCCAATCATTCCAAAACAGAACGCACGATCCTCTTGAGAAAATAGTCTTGTTGTTAGTCTCACGAAACCACCCTGGCTTAGATTGCTCAATGACGGTCTTTGCATAAGTAGAAGCACATCTACATGAAACATGAGGATAAACTGATTGAAAAATAGATTGGATTAGTTGATAAAGCTATGAAAAACGCTGGTGGTAAGTGGAGCTACGGAAAGTTGCGTCACACTGGATTTTTCGACCTCTGCTATCATCGTATCGATACATACAAAAAAACGGATACGCTTGGCATACTAATTGGCGTTGAGAATTGATTATTTTGGCATTAACCATTTTGGAAGTCAAATGCGGGTTTTCACGTTCTCATTTCGAGAATCGTAAATTCTCCAAAAACGATTTTACTTGTACGAATTGTTCACAGTCCTTCTTGGGTAAAATGAAAGAAGAGGAACCGCTTCCTCTGATAAGGCAATATATCGATATATCACTACCGAGGTCAGGTTATCGATATGCCCGACATGGTAGGCTCTGGCGCCATGTTTGAAATTGGAGGCCCACACGAATTCGCTCGAGGGAACATGGGCCACTATCAAGCGAAGGATTCTCTCTAGATCGGTCACAGATCATTTTGATTCGTACCTCTTCGGATATATTTGGAGAAGAACGAGAAGTGGCTGTGATGATCTAACGAGGGCATTTCTGAAGGATGTGGTACAGGTGTACCGAGTGAACAGTGGAGGGAAGGAAGCATCCGGCAGAGGAAGCGGTCCCTGTTCTTTGTTTCACCCCCTTCTTGTAACGTAACTAGCATAGTACCCAGGGCTTCGTGGAAATAAAAAACAGAAGACACCGCAGAAAATATTGTAACGGTTTGATCGATTCCTGATGAAGTTCTTGAAGTTTTTAGAGTCGCGGTCAATATAAAAACGCTGCATACTATTACACAACGGTTCATTGTTTTCTCGCACAGCTTGACGCAATCCCACACCCCCCCAGGCTCGTACAATTCGATTCAGCATAGAAAAATACCACTGCATACGAAAAGCTGAATGTTAAAAAATACGAAAACTAAATATTCCGGGCGCCCGTTGCAATTTGGCAAGACGTGACGAGTCGTTGGTTTTTTTGAGACGGGAGGGAGTGCTAATGAAGAAACGATTACTTTCCCTGTATTGTACCGCAAATTCTTTCAATTAGTTAATTTTGGCGTATTAGTAGAGCTTGTTTTCTCCACAGGTGCAATGAAACTGCCAAAAATATCGTTCATGGCTAAGTTTTAAACCATTTTGTTCGGCACCTTGCGTCGAATCTGTTCAGGTTTTTGACCTCGGAATTTCCGCCCAAAGAGTCGCATCTGTTAGTCCAAAGGTCTTCGCACCTGCAGCAGTTTTCCCACCTTTTCCCTCTTCTCCTTTTGGTTTATTATTCATTCTGAATAATAACCCTATGTTTTCGTCACGAAAAATTTTTTACAACCCCCCCCCTCAAAATTTGATACTTTACGTTTCAAGACATGGAGATTCCAAATTTGCAATGTCCGTCCGCCGTCCCCCGTCCGGGCCGTTTTGTGCCTTTAACGTGGTCCAAAAAATTCGCTCTTTCGTACAAAAATCCAATTTGGTATCTAGTTGTGCCCGCCAACTCGGCAATCCGATCGGACGAAGCCCATGATTGTTATGGGCAAAAAAAGGTTAAAAAAATTAACGAAACGGAGTCAACGTTTCGGTCTCATCGAAATCGCTCGCTTCGACTGGCAACGCCGCCCCCTCGCCTCTCAACGCAACGCTCGCTGCCGCCCGCTCTACTCGTTGGAAGCCCCCCCCCCCCCATATCCGTGTTTCGTATTTCGTTCTCGTCTTCGCCTCCACGAATGACTGTTTCGCTCGTCTCAACTATTTCCGTTAGCAAAATATCTGTTATCTTCGATTAAACTTTTCATTATTCGTTTATTTTTGGTTTATTTATTTAATAGTTCGTTCGTTTCATTTTTTTTGGTTTTAATACGATTCAATTTTTTAGATTCTTTCGTTTCATTCTCATTTTGGTTTTTTCATAGATTTTTGGTTACAATTTGATATTAATATTTAGCTTGCATGTTATCATATTAAAATTCAGTTTTTTCTAGATACTTTCTTTTTTTGTTTATTTTAATATTACGATTCAGTTCTTTTCGACCTTTTTTGGGTTTCATTTTGATATTTTTTGATGCTGAATCGAACGGGATGGGTCTCGGAGCATTAATGCTTGGTCAAGCTGTTAATCCGAATAATAAACCGTTGTGTAATAATTTGCAGGGTTTTCAGATTCCTCTCCACAACTTGTACCTTCTCCCAAAATCATTCTGTCGTTCGTGATAAGGTCGTCTCCAATTCTCCCAACGTACACCTCTTTCACCTTTCATCCACTTCTAATTTGAACTTCTCCTTCCTTCCCAGTACAACCATTTGCACGCCTTCAGACCCCTACTTGTTCGCACTTATATACTCAACTCATATCCTCTGTAAGTCACCTCTTCTTTGTACATTCAAGTCTTCAAATCTTGTGGTATACCTACTCGTCAATCACAATCCGTGCTCAACTAAAACCCGTCTCTGAGTCATTCAAATCTATCCTGGTCCGAACACATTTTTTCCCCAACGATTTGGACTTTCTAGGTCAAGTTGAAGACAAAATATGACCTGGGCAGCCCATGCTTTGATTGAAACGTATGTGTAAATTTTGGGGGTGGGGGCGAAGCAACTTTCCTGACGGAAAACTTAGGTAAATAATAAACCCGAATTGATCAACAATGCTTGACTCTTATTTTATCCGTCTAAACTCAGGGAGATTCCATTAGGGACTGTTATGACTTTTTTTGAAGTTAATACCTTTTTGGTTGGTTTGGCATGTCCAGCTTTCATATTTGGTTTTTGTAAAAAAGTGACTCCACCTTGTCCACCCCTGAGGGAGGTGTCCCTAGTTTGAGGGAGCAAGTACCCTCGTTATGAGGAACAGCTACACCTCGTGTGGGAGCAAGTACAACTCTGAACGAGGTAACAGCTACACCTCAGAAAATTAGGAGCAAGTGCTATAAAATCAACAGCTACACCAGTTTATAGAGAAGACAAGTACACTCTACAGGGTAGAGTAACAGCTACACTCAATAAGCAAAGAGTCGTTTTTTAGAAACTGAAAAGAGGTTTTTTTTGGGAATAGTCACTGACAGAATGTCGGAATGGGACTGCCTGAAGTGGTTAGAGGCCCTTCCGATATTTATACAGGTTGAGGTACCCCCTTCTTCGTGCGCTGGGGAATCCCCCAGTGTTCTGAGGGTGTTGACCTGGGCCCAGGGGAAAAGCAAGGTGGATGACCTTCTGTCAGTGGCTTATTTCCAACGCGTTTCCATAGTTTGATATAAAATATTATAAAAACATTATTTTTTGGATGTGTACTTATGCTAAGTTGATTACATTGATTATTTTAAAGCTAAGTTCACTACTGGGACTAAATTAGCAGTTGTAAGCAGAGGTGATTATTCTAGGAGATGGAGACATTCGCTACGAGAGCCAAGTGAAATGATTATCATTGTCGAGGTTGGTAGGGTGCTGGCTGAACAAAAAAGGAGCAAAACCAGCTTTAGTACCAATATACGTGTTTGTCGTGGTTCTTGTTCAGTCCTTATCGACGTTTTGTTTGCTGGATGAGGTTTATTTTCATTCTAATGGGCGGGCACTGATTCGCCGGAGAGCGGTAACTAGTAACCGGTGCCTCCTTGAGCGTGCGCCTGTCTACCTCGTAAGTATGAGAACAAATTAGTTAAAGAACTTGTAAAATCTTGCTGACAGTTCTGTTAATTACCTATATTAAATATTATTACCTTGAACCATGCCATTCTGCTTTTAGCCTTCATCATTTTTTGAACGCCGCACGCGTCTCTTGTGTATATTCAGAGAACTGTACGGCGGATTATTTTATATTTCGTGCCTGATAAGTGGGGAACAATGGGTTAGCTTTATTGCTATTGTGAAACGCTCAAACTTTGTCATACAGCAGGTAAAGGGAATGGAATGACCGTCGCACAATAGCTCTCTCGTTAGACAAAGAAGGAATTATACGAAGAGAAATCCTCGGCATTTTCCCGTCCTTTTTCCGTTTCTTTGCCGTTTAATATTTCAGAGCGTTTGGAACCCTCCTGTTTCTGGTTCGTTGCGTCCCTGTTATGTAAGCTCTTCTGTCTAATTAATAATTAAATTATTTTCTGGTTCACTTCTAAAAAGTTGTATTACGAAGAGAATCGGGAGTAAAGAACCCTTGCGTGAACTCCTCTCTCGGTTCGGGTCAAATCATACGTTCCTTTACCTGCCCTTAGTTTCGTGAAGTCACTTTCGTGTTCTGGGTTCTTAGCCGTTGAAAGTCCAGCGCTCTTCACACGCCCCGCAGTGTTTTGTGGAGAACTTTTGTTAAGTCACCTACTTTCGAATATTACGCTAATGCAGGACTTCGAATTCTGCTCAGGCTAACGTATTAAATGGAAAGTTAGTTCTCTTCACGATTCTGAATCTGAAAAACACTATTTAGAAAGATGTTTTGTGTACGTGGTTGAGGGAAAATGGCTAAAACACGTCCCCCCAGGGGGAGGGGGGGGGTTACTTTTTACTTTCTGCGACTGAAAGGGTAAGGAAAGTATTGTAATCGTGTAAGAAACGGTTTTATTCAGATCTCTCAGAACTGTTTCTTTTTTTATTTGTTATTGAGAATAACACACACCTGTGTTTTCGATTACGACAATGTTTCTACCCCACCCCCCTCACCACCACCGCCTCAAAATTTGACACTGTACGTTCAAAGATGTTAGGATACCAAATCAGCAATGTCCGTCCGCCGTCTGGGCTTTTTTATTCCTTTAATGTCTAAAAAAAGCCGTTCTTGTGCACAAAAATCCGATTAGGTATCTAGTTTGACAAGCGAGGTCGCTCGACAATTCGCCCGGGCGAAGCCTATTGTTATTACGAACAAAAAATGGTTAGACAAAATTAACAAAAACACAATTTTAACTATTTTAACGCAATTACGCAGTGTTTGGTACCGTTTGCGGATATCGTCGGAGGTATCGGACTGCTTCTAGGCCAGAAACAGCGAAATCACATTAGTTATAGTGAGCCAAAGTGTACGAATTGAAAGAAGTCGCGTGACTATGCAGCGATCGTTTCATCATTTGCACTGCCTCCATCCTCACTCCGACCAATCGGCAGCCTTAGCGTCACGTCTGGCTCGGCTCGTCACAGTCCCCAGAAGTACATAATTTTCGTCGTTCCGTTCCGGTCATGTTTCGTATCCTTGACCGGTATTTTTGGGTGCTGAATCGAATGGAATGGGTTTCGTATGTTTGTTTTTTTTGTGTTCTGTTCGTGATTGTAAGAACACACGAACATAAGGTTATGGAAAAGGGCGGCGGGAGACGAAAATGTACTAAAAACTAGGGCTCCCTTTTTCTCGAAAACGGCTACTTCTATCGCGATTAAACTTTCAAGTTATCTTTTACTGGTCAATACCCAACTTTTCTTTTACATAAATATCTCGATGAAAATTCGTTGAACGGAGATGAAAGAAAAATGAAAGAAAATTAGGTTAGTAAGCTTTGGAAACGGCTCCGACGATTTTCACCAAACTCACATTGTTTTCAAATAGTTAATACCCTCATATTGTTCTCAATAATTGTTCCTCTGCCGGTCCATTGACCAGAGATAAAAACCAATCTGTGTCGAAAATAATGTTTTTTTTGTACCTTTTTCGTAATTTACGTGGTAGCCGCTTCACTGGATTTGGTCAATCTTACGAATTGTCTTGTATCAACCCTCATCCACATTTCCTACTCAGCTATTATTCATGTACTTACCTATTGAACGGAGAGGTAAGCGATGACATATCGGAAAACGAGATTTGTCTAACACTAATTTATCGTTTTTCCAATTTTTTCAAACACGGCTCTAACGATTTTGTTGGAACTTACGCGGTACTAATTAATACCTACGCTGTTGTGAAGTTATTTCATGTTTAGGGCGAATGAAGAATATTATGTTATTCAATTCTAGCAATTTATTTATTTTTCTCGAGGTAGGTTCTTCGAAATGTGAAGAAAAAGTATAACGATCTCGGACGTAAAATATATTTGGGAACGAAATGAGTAGTGCGAGTGGTAAAAAATAAAAACAACAGGTGCTATGCATCACGCATCTTCGCTGGTAATGGTTCTCATCGCCTTTGCTATTAATTAGATTTATTTTTCACTCGGTTAATTTGAACTTGGTCAAACATAACTTCACGGTGGTTGAAACTTATTACTCATTAACTTACAGTTCCGAAATTTATTGTTCTGCTCGTATTTGTACCACGACTGTTATTGAACTATCGCAACACATAGAATTAATGAGACTGTAAACTCGTTCGAGAGCGATAATGATTACTGTTCTAGATTTATCGGGTAAAAACTGCGAGAAACGGTGGCGACTGAAACGGAGAAGGTTTGAGTCTCGGTATTTCTTGAGTAGCTCCTATTTATCTTATGAGTTTGGCTTATGATTGGCTCACCATATCAACACAGAACGCCCTACCAGCATGCCGTATATAACTGATAGGATTAGTGCATAAGTTAGTCACTCGCGGTCATATTGAACTTTATAATTCCTCTCAAACGTAAAAAAAAACAAAGATGAGATTGCGGAGACGTTCAGCGACAAAACTTACATTAAAACACTGTAATGTTTTATACGTTAATAACAAAGAAGATAAGAGTTCAAGCACAGCGACTGACACAACTGGTTACTTAGAAGTTCGTAATAATTATTATACAAGTGGCCATCACTACTAACACCATTTCGTGTCTCTATCCACATAAATACTTAGTTCACAGTTCTCTACCACATAATGTGGTTACGTTATGGATGTGAACCATGTCATGCCATTTATTTTTGTTCGCTCTACCATTTTTGTCGTATTCGTTCCCTTCAAACCAGAAGATTAGATGGCAATGAAAGATACGCGATGGCCATTTAAGTTAGCGAAAGTCAATGTGGAAAGAAAATTTAACTAGAGACTGGAAAGAATGAGTTGCACACTAAAGATAAGCTATAAATCTTAAGTTATAACGAAGTAACTCTGGGAAACTGCAGAACACAAAAAGATAATGAGATGAAACGAAACATCTCGCTTCAACTGAAATATTAAACCGAACGAACTCGAGTAAAAAGCTTTCAGTTTTACTGCTGTCCTTAATTGCAGGGAAGGGGCTCATAGTTTCTCGGTTGGAAGAGGGTTTCGAGACAATTCTTTACTGTTAATTTTCTTTCTCTAAAGGAAAATTCAACTTTTTACGGAACGAAAGGGCAGTGAGGTCTTCCAGTTCCCTCGTACATGCCCTTGTTTCTCTAACCGTAGTGTCGCACTAGTGGAAGCTCTTTTCCACAACCCCCTGAAGCACGTAAGAACTACCACCATTGTTCATTCGTTTTAGCTGAATCTGGTCCATGGGTGGTCCCTTACTTTGCCTTATCCTTCTGGTCCTTGAAACCTTCACAGAGATCTTATTGTTTATGCTTTGGGCCTACCGTTTGGTGTTGGATGAAAACCTTGCGCAACTTATCAAGTAGGCTCAATGATTGTGTGTTGATTTAACTACTAGACGCCAGAGAGAGAAAAAGTGACAAAATCATTCAACTAATGTAATTTCATAACTAACAAGTGACTGTGGCTTGATGTGGACTAGACTGAACGTCTTGAATGAATTAGGAACGTGCAAACAGTAAATACACTGGTTGTTTGCACTTGAAAGGTCATCCCTGGAATCGCTCTTGAAAGCTGTTTCCTGATTTGTTGACTATTCCTAAACCCTGGACGAGGGTTATATCAGAAGTGGCGGTTTCGCTAATGTGCTGGCCTCCGCAGCATCCACCGAACTCAGACCTGCGGAGGTACGGCCGGTATTTGGTCATTAGCCAGTCTCACGGTAGAGAGCTGTTGCCTCTGTGTTACCGTGGGGAGGTGCTCACCAAAGAGGGAGAGATCAAGCTTGGCGAGCCCGAGGAAGAGGCGCAGATGGCGTTTTTATTACCCGCGGATGTTGTGCGTGTAAGTGGTATGAGCAAGAGGTGTGTGAACCCTCAGAAATATTGATTCTAGCCCCTTTTGCTGGTCCGTTGAAGGTCAAGGGGAGGCCCCCCACATGAGCCGCAGCTGCCAGTCCAGCCACGTAGCCAGGACTAAGATGCATGAGGGATTTTTCAGCTGCTGCTCAGAGTCAGCCCTCAGCCACTCGTGATGTGGTGAGTGGGACACACGGTATCAGCCACCCCAGGAACTCTCAAACCTGGTTTTTCCCCTCCTCATTCCGAAGGCTGCACTGATATAGGGGATCTCTCGTAGGTGAGCTACTTCCAGGACTCTCTTTCGCTCATTACGAGTTAAGTCAATGTGTTCTGCTATGTAAGTCGTTGCAGTGTTGTTTGTATCTGGAATATGTTGTGTATGTCAGTGTCGTGAGCTTCAAGCCCCTTCAAGGCCGGCTTTTATGGCCACGCTGAGGATAGGGCAGTGGAACTCTGGACCCCAACTGCAGGGTGAGCAGAATGTGGCAACAAGTACACTGTGACGCGCAGCCACAGTTAAGCCTCGTTGATGTAATCCTGCGGGGACCTCGTAGAGGTGAAGTTGTCATTCCGGCTGGGCCCACCCAGCTGTCCCTTTTAGTGGGCTCATACGATAGCTGAGAATACGGCAGCGGTATTCTGGGCCCCCCACTGCAGGGTGACACGTCTGAAAGCTATCTATCTCTGAACTATAGGTAGTTAGCATGATGCAGGGTCGAGTGTGGAGACGTCGGTACGAGGAGGAGGTGTCGCAAGAAGACAAAAACGATTTTCGTATAGCGAGGTTCCTTTCTTTGGTTCATTCGCTGCTGGAAACAGCACTACTGCACAGTCTAGATTTCCGATTCTAAAGAAACGATTTGCGTCAGAAGTTTTGAACTCCAACACGCTTCTTAGTTTGTAGTGAAAAAGCGAAAAGGTTATAGGCGATGTTTATCGATGAGAAAGGTGGGCGGGAGACCAAAATGCACCAAACTAGAATATTTTGCATTTTCTTTGATTTTGATTGAATTTTTAACTCATCTTTTACTTTATTCCACCTCTTCTTCTACATAAACTTCTCCGTAAAAATTAGGTGAACAGACGTGTAGGTGTTTTGACGCAAAAACGAGTTTTTTAACGCTTTTTGGTGAAACGGCTCAAGCGATTTTCACCGGATGTTTTGAAATAGATGGTTCCTTACATTTTGTTCGCGATTGTGTTCCTATGACAGTCCATTGACCAGAGATAGAACCCAGAATGGGTCGAAAATATTTCCATAACAACTGTGTCACTACATTTGAAACATGTTACGGTGTGCGTTCTAGCTACTTATATTCACGTTTCGTACTCAGCAATTATTTGTGTACTTATCTGTTGAACGGAAATATATACCTAGATAGCTCGGAATACGAGATTTGTGGAACTTTAATTTATCGTTTGTCCAATTTTCGATCAAACTTACGGGTTATTCTCACCTTTTTTTTTAACGATATTTATTACAAGAATGATATCAAAAACATAACAACTTAACATTATAGGCCCATCAAGTTAATTTCGTACATTTATTAGCAATTTGTACAGTTGATGGTGTTAATGGCTATACTCTGGATAGTACCCACTCACTACACTGAATCACGTGACGTCACGAGGTGTTAGGGTTTTGTCCTATCAAGCCGCCGGATGACGTTGCTGTTGTCTAGGAGGTGAAGCGCTTCAGGGTTCATGTGCGCATGAAGTCGCTGTTCGTGTTTGATTGCATGCTGCTTAATTATTTCGCTCACTGTTTCCATTGTAAGGTCTCGAAGGAGGTCGTCGTTACGAATGTACCAGTGAGCATTGAGCACTCCTTAGCACTTTGTTCTGAAAAGTTTGAATCATCTTAATGTTAGTGTGTTTCGTACAGCGCCAGAGCTGTATCCCGTACGTCCACACCAGTTTCAGAACTTGCTTGTATATAAGCAGTTGATTATGCATAGAAAGCTCTGAATACCTACCGAACAACCAATACAAACTTCTAAACTTCATCTTCTGTTCTTCTTGTTTCTTTTTTACGTGCTCCTTCCACTTCAACTTGGTGTCGAGTAGAGATGGGACATCGAATGAAAATATCGATATCAGTATCAAATCAGTATCGAATAGAAAATATTGATATCGGTAAATAACGGTGCCTTTTTTTTCTTCTCAACATGCAGGAAAGCAATTAGAAATGTAGGGCATAATTCACGAAACAGGTCAAATTCAAACAATATCTGAAACCTAAACCCTAATGATCGATATTCTTAAGTAAGTACCGACTATAATAATATTAGAATAAGCCAGGAGAACTTGCGTTTTCCCAAGCCGGGAACATCATGGAGCCATCAAGAAACCGTCTAAAAGATGGCACTTTGAATAAATTGTTGTTTTCACGATCCCTTGGGGAAGAATTTTTCTCCTGATAATATTAGTTATGATAGTAGAATAAGTATTGCCAATTATTGTTAAAAATTACTTTCTGTAAATAAATTGCTTTTTCTTTCTCATTCAGTTTTTTCAAGAATTAGCCCTCCATTAATTTAATTTCCTTCTTTTGGGTTGTAGGTGTTGGCAATAAATTAATAAAACTATTGAAAAAAAAATTGAATAAAAAACCGATATAGGAAATGCGGTGTTGGAGACCCGTATGCATTGCGTTTGTAATTATTTCCTTCATACAAGGTTTTTCAATTATGATTTTACAATAACCCGATAATATCGCACGGATAATATCAATATCAGATATTATCGAAATCAAAATATCGATACAAAAATATTAAATATCGCATGGAAACTATCGATATTTTGATATTATTGATATCCCTTCCCTAGTGTCGAGAGGTATTTGGCGGTGGTAGCTATGGGTATCGCTCGTTCATTTAGCATTATATACAATGCAGTTACTTGTTAGAAAAATTGATGTGAGACGATTTGAGCTCATTCAGTTTGAGTTGCCATTTTGTGGTCCATTCGCTTACCTCATTAACGGTGTGCTGCAGTTTTGAAGTTGCATCTTCAACGGTTTCACCAACCGAAGGGCTGTGTCGTCCGCGAAAGTCGCAATGGTCGTGTTTTCATCGCGTCGGTGAGGCACATCGCTCGTATACAGAAGGGCTGGAAAACTGCGCTGGAATCTCTGTGGTCGAAACGAGAATTTTATGTTACGGTCAGGTTGTCTCGAACGACCCTAATCACTATAGTTACTTTCACGGAATCTCGCCGTCCTCCACATCTGACGTGCAGGTTAAATATGATTTTGAGTTGACCTGGTTCAGCCGTTCACATACACCACAGACAGTCTTTCTAAAATGGTGTTTATGTTCTCAGTACTCCTTGAAACGTAAAGAGAGAAACCAGTGAGTTCCGGTGAAAATTCTTTGTTTGTCTTTCGATTGCATGCATTTCGCAGTCTGTTCAACGTAGGAGCTGAAGAAAGTAAAGAGATGTAGATTGAAGAAGAGAAAAATGACATACAAATGTGTAAGAAGGGAATTTGGCCTCTCAAATCAGGGTGATATAACTGGAGCTCGACTAGTTTTGCTATCATAACTGTTAACTCCATAATTTGTTGTACGGAACTTGGACGGACAAGTTTGAAAAGTGGGTTGAATTTTTTCCAACTAATGAGGGAAGTATTCTCTCCATGTTTTTTTCCACCTGGTACGATATGAATCTGTTGTTCTGTTCGAACGAAATTAGTTGGAACCAACTCAGCACCTAACTTCTAACTTGTGTTTTCTCAAAAACTTTCTCCTCTGACTGACTCTAATTTAATCTCTCAATCATTATTCTCTCAAGTTTTGTACTCTCAGAGCCGACGAGAGTGCCTTGAAACAGATATATAAGTGCACTCCTCTCGACAGCCTCTTCATGAGCAACCGTTAAGGAAACAATATAATTCTTGAGCCAAGTGAACGCGGCTCATTAAAAGAGATAAGAGGAGTTGAAAGCTAACTTAAATGGAGTTCAAGAAACGAGTTTCATCTCTTGTGACCCTAATATTGGCGGCTTACAACAATAAACGAGCAAACCTACCCGAGAGCGGCGTCGAAACTAAAAAGTAACTCGGCTTTGTGTGATTAACATGGAAGAAAGTGAACTCCCGCTGGCTCAACAACGCATAAGCCAAATCGGTTGTAGTATTTTGCCCTCGGTTTGCTTACCGTAGCATCGTGTTGAACTTTGATTCGATGAATAGACTTTGACATTGACTTTCACACAGGAGAGTTTGCTATTTATGGACGGTGGACTATACCCCGTAGAGAGAGGTGGCATTGTGCTGCTTCATGGACGTGTGGGGTGCTTTCGAAAACACCTCCTTCAGCTCCATAGAGGCAAGAGCAGCGCAGAGGGGAATAGAACTCCAGGCTGTGAAACGGACCCTGTCCGGCTAGGGAAGATAGCATTACAGTGGTTCCCACGAGAGGCTGTCCCCAAGGTGGGAGGGGGTACTCACTCCCCTCCTGTGGCTACTGGTGGCCGACGAGCTGTTGGGTGCACTGCAGCTCGAAGGCTACAAAGTGGTCGCATACGCAGATGATCTCGCAGTTCTGGTGAGAGGCAAATTTGCCTCTACGGTGTCAGAAAGGATGCAAAAAGCATCCATCAGTCTAAGATGGTGCGACAAGGAAGGGCCCTTCATAAATCCAGCCAAGACCACCACTGTTTCTTGCACTAGACGAAGAAACCTTGACATAGTACCACCCATAATGCAAGGAGCCAGGCTCCAGATAAAGACAGAGGTGAAATACCTCAGGGTGATACTGGACAAGCAGCTCACATAGAACCTGCATGTGAAATATGCGCTGCACAAGGCAACTACAGCTCTGTGGGCATGTAGGAGGCTGTGCAGCAAATCTTAGGGCATAACTCCAAAAATGATGGAGTGGTTCTATAAGGGGATAATAAGACCCCGCATCACGTATGCCTCCACTGTGTGGTGGAGGGCGACAGACTGGCTGACAGTACAGGGAAAATTCCAACAACTGCAGCAACCGGGATGTCTTGCGATTACAGGGGCAATGGCTACCTGCCCTACTGCTGCAATGGAAGTCCTTTTGAACATCTCACCTCTTCATATACATACTCAGAGGACTGTTTACCTGGGAGCGGTAAGGCTTTTGCAGACAGGTTATATCTCCACCAGGGTCAAGGCGAGTTTAAGCTAGAAGAAGCAGCAGTCCTGCTACTGACGTCATGCCAGAGCGGAGGAACTTCCGGCTGCCTTCCAGTGTCAACTCACGGGAACGATGGGAGGAGAAGACCTTCCAGGCTGAGGTGGGCACCCGGCAGTGGTATACCGATGGTTCGGTTATGAAAGACAGAGCTGGACTGGGCATTGCCAGGCCCAACTACAGTCTCGCCACCAGAGTCTCTACCAGTCTCTCTCGCTGGGAGAGTACCCCACGATATTTCACGGAAATCCTAGCTATAAAGATCTGCGCAGAAGAGATCCTGATCAATGGGCTCAAAAGCAAGTGGATCTACATATTCTCAGACCTTGAAGGCTACTGCAGCCTATAGTTTTAGGTCCAAGCTGGCATGGGAATGCCTTCATGCGCTCACGCAGCTTGGCGCTCATAACAGTCTCTCCCTTATCTGGGTGCCGGCTCATAGGGGGCATGAGGGCAACGAAAAGGATGACTGCCTAGCGAGAAGGGGGCCAGAGTCCCTACTCATCGGGCCTGACCATACATGGGTATGACCAAGAGTCACCTGAATCGTCTGATGGCTCGATGGTAGATACAGGAAAACAGCACCCATTGGCATCGCCAGCCACGATTAAGACAAACGAAAAGGCTCAGATATCATCTCAACAAGATGGGCATTTCAGAGGCGGTGGAATGCAGACTTTGAGGACGAGACGGCAAAGCACATCCTATGTGAATGCTCTGCCTTGGCAGTCAAACGCTTCTAATATTTCGCCCAGGGGACCATTGAACCCCACATCATGGTGGAATCTGTGGTGAAGGACATACTTGACTTCCTGAGGGGGACGGGTGTGTACGACGCTTTGTACTAAGAAAGGGACAGGGTCACAATAGGCCCATATGTGGTCGCAGTGACAAAGAGACTTGTCCCGCATGCCCTCAGGAAAAAAAAATACCCCGTCAGATGAAGCCAACAATCTCCTGTCACATGATTGTAAGTAGCTGATAGACCAAATTGAATCTGCGCGATGAAACAAACCGCCTAAATAGTGGGCAGTGTGCGGGACTCAACATTTTAAGGTGAAATTCCCACACACAAGGGTTGCTATTTTTTAATGTTGGCTATGACTGACATGATTGTAGTTTCCCGATAGTTCCAATTGATGCTGCTGAAGTCGTTCACATTATAAGCCGTTAACCTAGTTGTGCGTTACTCCATGTGGGAGTGCTGAATTCTAGGAGCACGATGGGCGACGCCTTAATCACCAGGTTGAACCGCTTTCAACCTCTCCACCTTTGAAAAAGCCGGGGAAATCGTCGCACAACGCATTAAATAAAATTAACTTATCGTGTCTGAACAAAATGTTAATCTTCAGTCTCATTCATTAGCTTCGATGGCGTTCAAATGTGTCCCAGATGCTGCAGAGTAATGACGCGGTATTCTGTATGATAAGTGTTAGCCGAATCGAAGATCACAGCTTCCTGTTGTGTGAGATGAGTCCGACTCGTTTAGTAGGTAGCTCTCTTAACTAGCGAGCTCTACTGCGCAATACCTTTCTCGGATGCCTAAGATGGCTGGGCGAGTGGTTGACAGTATGAGTCTAATCTACTTGGAATAATAAAGCGGAATGTGTTCTTGCTCCTCGATTTATTGTGTTATAAACACGACGGATAAGTAATGAGAAGCGAAATATTCCTGGTCCAGTTCTGGGAAGTGAGATCTAGGAAATGCGCAAATTCTAACTCGACTCTATTTTAATTGAAACGAGAAATGTCTTTCTTTTCACTGGGACAAAGACGAAGGCGCACCTCAGACATCAATTGATCTTTTGAAGGAGGGGGAGAATCATTATACAGAAACAGGAGGATCAGATGAAAGCGAGTCCTTCAGGCGTGACAGACATCACAGTGGCTTCAGCCTGCGGACCGTGACATAGTCCTACCCTCCTCCTTTGAAGGCGCCTTGTTGCGCCGGAGCCAATGAATGAATCTAGCAATGAGAGGTTGGAGTTTTCTCTCGATTGTTTGATAACCTGGGGCTGTTGGAGTGTATTTCTCAAAACCCATATGTTAGTGAACCCATTCGGTTTAGCCGTTCTCACACAGCAGTTTAGCGTTCACATACCCACAGAGTGTTTTCCCAAATGGTGTTTTTCGGACTTAGTAGCTCTTGAAACGTTAATACCTGACGAAAACTGAAAAAATGAATCTTCCCCTCCATTACGTAACTTTCTCCCTACTCCGTAGGACTAAGGACAGTTGAAAGTAAATCGATAAAAGGGCTCAAGTTCGAGTTCCGGATCTCAGGTCGCCCTCAGGACTCTCATCGTAGTGGTAGCTTATTGCGCTATCACTCTGGGTTTTAAGAATGTCAGTGTCATAAATCACTTTATTTATGAAAAACCTCTCAAATTGGTTTTCGTTGAAATGTTTTATAATTTATTGTGCTCCTCTCATCATTTTCCTACGAATTTACGTTCTGTGTCAATTAAACGTAATCATAATTGTTCCAGCCGTTTTTTGAAAAAACTGAAATCTGGTGCGACGCGTCGCACAACTTTCTATGGCACCGTGTGCGCTAAGCAACTAACAAAATTTATTTTTGAAACTGATTATAATAACTTTCTTTCAAGATACTGGTGGTGCTTAAGGTTGAGCTATTCCTATTTATTCCAAGACTTCAGGATGTGCGTATGTTGGAGTTGGGTCTGATCATGCGGGGGTGGAGAAGTTCCTGCCACACTTGATCCTTGACAGGGTGAAGGTGGAGCGGCCCGTGCATCAACTTCGTCCTATCGTTTCGAATCCATGAGCAATCCGTGTTGGCGGGGGGGGGGGGTCCCTAGGTGTAGGGTGCCCTGGCAAGGCAGGCATCTTTGGGTGAAGAATTAGAGCAGCAGTCTCATTGGGGTCGCTGGCCACATTGTTTCAGGCAGAGGTGTGTGCGGTGGATGTCTGTGTGCAGCGGCTGCTGCACAGGGGACTGCAGTGGTACAAGATTTACATAATGGCGGACAGTCAGGCCACTCACAAAGCCTTAGCGTATTGTCTTACGTCGTGGCAGGTATGGGCCAAGGACAACGTAACACTGTGTTGGGTGCTGGGTCATCAGGGAATAGAAGGAGTGGCGCAAATCCCTGTCAGCCATGAACCCTTTGTAAGGACCACCAGGAGCCACCTACATGGTGGGTTTGGCAAATGGAAGGATAGGTGCAGGGTTGCCCATTGGCAGGGGATGCCCGGCCTTAGACAGTTAAAACGTTTTATCTGACTTCAGAGGGAGGGCGAAGGACTGGGAGGAAGGATATGAGGACGATGTGACCTGTTGACTCGCGGCATCGCACCGTCATGTGTTCGAGAAGCCCTTTTTCAGCCTGAAGAGGTGGCGAGGGCAGAACTTGCCTTAAAATGTTAAGAAACTTAGCGAACTCAAAATGTTTTTTCAGTCGATTACTTAACTCCCCTCCTACTTAGTAGGGCTAAGGGTATTAAAATGGAAATTTAATTTTTCGAGGAAATCCGTTGAGGCATTTATCACAATTATAAGAAGAATAATAATGACGAAGGCCGTGAAGGTCCCTCGACATCTATCTTCTACGCGCAGAAGTTGTGAACGTGTTTCTCGTCGTGGACTTTGAATAGACAACGAGCGGTTGGTTGTGATTTCACTGTACCTCTTTGCTGGTTGACGAATTGAGTGTTTCGAGTAAACCAGGCTCCTCATGAACTTAGGGAAGTCAGAGTAGTAGGGCGGGGGTATGAAAGAGAGCATAAATAAGCGTTATACTAAGTGGCACTCAGTCAGCAACTTAAAGCTCACTCCCCAGAATCCACCTGTTTTTCTCTCAGCATTTGATTTCCACGAACGCTGTCGAAATGCATTAGAAGTCATTTGCCGTAAGTCAATATTCACAGTTCCGTTTCTCATTGCTCCTTTTTCAATTTGTGGAGCATCCTTCCTATTTTCTGTTGATACTGCACCTCCTCTCAACGTGATTCTGAGTATAAGTTTTCTCAGAAAGCAAATAGGGACGGCGGGATATCAAGTAGACGGGGAAGAGACGGTTACCCATTTTGTTTTCTCTGTTGGACGAAGGAGGAAGGGTCGGCTCGTATTCGCCCCATGAATTCACTCCTGCGTATTGAGAACCAACTCGGAAACTTTTAGCACACAACATCAGATTGGCCCTCACTCTTTGGCATCCTCGCGAGAATCTTGTGTCGTGTCGCTGGTACCTCGTACATCCTCCCATACTGCGCTGAGAGATACTGGCTCGAGCATGCTCCACCCTCTTCTCAAGCCGCCTCGTGAGTTTGGCTGAGGCATCCCCCACTCAAGGCCCCTCACAACAAACTAAGACTTCTTCTTCCACTGCTATTGTGGCGTCCCCTAGTTCCTCCAGTTTCTCCTCTAAATCGGATCTCTTGTAGTTAAGTGAGCACTAAAAAACCGTTAGGCTATCACCTTTCACCTAAACATAGCCTCAGTCAACCCCATGATTGCACGCTCACGAGGAGTCGGTTGATTTTCTTTTCATGGGGGTGCCACCGAGCCACCGGGGGTGAGGCAATGGGTACTGGCGGCGGCTGGGACACTAAGTGGGCCCCCCAACAGGCTCGCTAGGGAGATAGGACATGGGCCCAATGTGTGCCACGGCGAAATGCCATTGGTCCTGCAGCTCTAGCGGAGTCGTATGGCCCGCAGCTGCCTCCCTGATGTGTGAGTAAGTGAGTGGGGGTGCTACTGGAGAAGATCCTCGTCTGTTGTACTCTGACGGAGCATGGAAACAGTCATTGGCCATGGTGACTAGCCACCCCCTGGGACTTCCTAAGCACCCTGCACCAGGCAGATGGGCTACTTCGTACTGCATATTTTCTTCACGGAATTTACTGGAAAATGATGTCGCTGCCTGGAGCAATTCACTTGGAAAAGAACTTCAGACTGCCAAGAGCCTTGAAGTTGTATGTGTTGAATGGGAATCGAGTTCGTAGGCTGATAACTCCTTTTGAAATATAATGCAGAAGTATATTCATTAATAGTCTTCTAGTTTTACTTCCGCTTCTTACTACGGTAAAAAAATTGGTCTGGTTTAGATTCTTTCTCGACTCAGATTTCGTTTTGGAACAAACGGCATACTTTTGAGTTTCCACTTAGTCCCTAGGGTTCTAAAGAGACACTTAGGAATTCAAAGGCAGCCTCTAATCAATGTGTTGAAGGAGCAACCGAAGGAAATACAGCTCTTGAAAGAAAATTCTTCAGAGAGCAGACCTTCCCGCTTAAAAGGATTTGGAACGTTGAGCGATTCCTTTCAATCCAAATAATGATGGCAGGTTGAGAGGATGGCGCGGATTCCTTCTCGTCGGATCTTGGAAAACACTTGTCAGAAATCATTTCGAGCGTTAACGCGCCCCACCCCCCCTTACTCCTGCTAAAGAATTTGATTGATTTCCCATGCAAATTGAATCGAGGCGATTGAGCCTTGGCGTCACGATTCACGTGTTGAAGGGGAGAAAATCCCTCAGCTCGAGAGCCGAAGGTGTTAAGTACTTTTCAACATTTTGAAAAAGAAAACACAATTGTCTGTTGGGCAGATCTCATTACAGTTCTCCTTCCTATCGATCAGCACTCGTCCTTGAGATTTTCAAGACCCATCGGGAGGAAGTTATCAAAACTAACAAGCTGTTTGGTCTTGTGAAATCACTTTGGCTTTTCTAACTGCTTCAACGGATGGGATCGTGGACGGTGCTGCTCTTTCTTTTCCATTCAATCTTATCACTTCCATTTGCACGCAAAAATGATTATCGTAGGTGCACGAAACAACGGTCTACGTATTAAAGTGCAAATGGAGCCGCTAATTGTTTGGTTTCTTGTATTGTGTGCAATCCAACGTCTTATTGAGCTCTAAACTGTTGCTAAGTTTTTGATAGTAATTCAGTGTGTGAAACTCCTTCCACGACTCAGGCGTCTACCAGTCTTACAAACCTTGAGGCTTTCCAACTGACAGCACATCGTTACTACCCTACCAATCTTTAGGCTCGTAGGAAAGCTCAGTTCCTGAAGAAACTTGTGCAAAATACGCGGCTTTTATTACGGCTTCGGGGACAAATGTCAGAATAGCGATCAATTGGACGATTGCCCCAGCCCGTCAGGTATTCCTTCGTCCTGGAATGAATCTACTTGTAATTCATTGTTCTATCAAATATCGGCAGCCACTAACTCTCCTTCTTTGGACAACTGGCACCAAGAAGAGGAAAGGGTGAATTGATGTCCTCTCGACCTTGCCTCCACGGGTCATGATTACCTCACCTTCACGAGATGGCCTACTAGAGGCATGGCGAGAAAATGGTAGGTCCGTGCCGACAGACTCAGCTGGAACTGAGTCTTGTGTGGCGGGGAGTAAGGGCGTTTCATCACGTGGTATTGGATAAGGTGCATGTCAAGGGCTTCGTACAGATGAAGTTTAACTTCGAGTTTCCCTTTGGGGTACGAATCCGTGGAAGATCCAGGTGGGAAGGGGCTGGGGCCATGGTATAGAGGTTATAGAGACGGATCAGTCAGGCTGCCCTTAAGACCCTGGCTTTCTATACCATCACGTTGGGGCTCGTTTAAGAACGCCTAATAGGCCTGAAGACATTGACGATGGAAAACACATTAAGACTGCATTGGGCGCCTGGTGATACAGGAATAGAAGGGAGTGAGGAGGCCGACAAACTGGCGAGCCAAGGATCTGCGCTTTGTAGGCACCACCAAGAGCCACTTGATCAAGGAGGTTGGTATGTGGTAGGAGAAGTGCAGGGCTACCTACTGGTGGGATGTGCCTGGCCAAAGGCAGTCAAGGTTGTTTATCGAACTCTCCATGGAGAGATCCTCAGTCTGACGAGAGATAGTATATGTATATGGCCTGTTTACAGGTCACTGTCCACTAAGGGACCACCTGGCCAAGGTTGGTAAGTCAGAGGTACCCAATTTCAGATTCTTTGTGGCGGAGCTGGAGTCAGTGGAGCCTGTACTGTGTAGGGTGGCTGCAGTGCGCCTCAGAGTGCTTGGTGTTCATTAACTGCAGTCAGAGAATTTGCCAGGGATGGAACCTCGAGGTCGTCTTTCGTTTTGTTGGAGAATGTTTGGGGCGCTGCATCGGTGAATACCAGCTCCACAAGAAGGCAGGACATGAGGAGGCTAATGTACGCCCACACAATTAGGCCCAGTAACATCTAGGGGAAAAAAACTGATTTCTTCTCCATGTACCGGATGGGTGCAAGCCCAATCCTCGGAATTCATGTGTGAAAGGTAATTGCAGGCAACACGCCACTTGGCAATTCCTGCTCAGAGGCCTGCCACAGTTCTGGTCCTAAGGCTGCCTAAGCTGCCGCTAACTTGAATGGTACCATTGTGAGCTTCTGCCGCCCCAACCAGTTAGTTAGCACTAGCCGTGAAACTGAGGTGTCGGGATCGTGGGGGCCGCTGTTTTGATGAATAGCCCCCACGTTTGAAAGCAGTGTTGGCAGCAGAAGGGGTGAGCGGTCGAATGTCTGAGCACCCTCTCCAATCGCCAATGGGCATCGACTCGCATTGCCAATCGAATGCTTCTTCAGATATCTTGGTAGACGCTTGGCTGCTTTTCTAACAACTATTAAACTGGCTGAGATAGACAACTAACTACATGATCCATGTCTGGTCGAGTACCATGCGCTCAATGTATCAGAAACCTTTCAAATTTCGAAAAGGACTTGTCCATTTTACTCTGACTCGCTTTCGATGGTTCAAATCAACATACACATCCAAAAGAGTTGACACTGAATTGAATTTGCAGTTTCCATGTTAAGCTCTTTCAAAATGTCATTAATGTATTCTCTTTGGCTAATTTTTCATTTCCCCCCTGTTCGGTTTTGACTTATTGCTTGAATGAAGAACTGTATTTGCAGTATGATGTTAAAGGGGGTCAAAATCAGAAGCAGTTTATTTCTAAATTGGCACATAGGAAGTATGATTGACTCACCATAGTGGCGTCTGCGCTGCCTCGTCCCTGGGCCCTGGGTGAAGTCGTATTTCTGCAAGCAACAATCGCCGCACGCATATCGTCCACAATGACGTGTGTGGAGACTTCATGCGAGCACCACAAAAAACTAAAATCTGTCCTTTTTCTAAATGGGAGCGAAACGATCCTGGAACGCACTTCGGAACTTTGAAAATGAAAGAAAGAAAAATTCGCCAGAGCGCGCAATCACTCTACCAGTGCCATTTGGATCAACATAACTGTCGTTGCCAACACGATAGTTACAATTATACACCCCCGTTCAAAATTATAGCCAAATCCCAAACCTATACAATAATGAACGAAGTATCATGTGCGCTTTAGGGTAAGGGGATCGGTCACGTATAGTTGCATGTGAACATCTGATTTATTGCGCCTCATGTCCATGTTTGATAATCTCGAGGAAAAGTTGGTTTGCGGCTCAAGAAAGCGCCTGATCCCAAAATTTAGTACGGTATTCGACTGAGGGAACCGCAGGGGCCAGCAAAACAGTAAACGCCAAACTCAGGGACTTGATAAACATTGAAGTGCAGGTAATTAGATAGAAAAGGGTCGAGGCGGAATACGTGAGAGCCCATAAATTGGGGATTCTCCTTCTTAATAAAGAAGGGCAGCAATAAAGGGACCGGGCCACCGCTCCATTCAATGGCGCTAGTCTAGTGAACAATTTAAATTAGGCGGAGACAGGAAGCTCAGCTCTTCCAACAATAAAACGTGAGCTACGTATAAAGGGCATTTAGGCTCCTGGAACTCCCCGATAGATAGAGATCCCTTCAACCAGCATCAGACCGAACGCTGAAAAAGCCGCACTATTTTATGGAGTCGCCGTCAATACATTCAGGGCCCAGTCCTTTCCATTCTGATGGATTTATTCCCGCCGATTGACATCGACCCCCTCGACACTGGAACGCCAAGTGAATTATGGGAGGAGGAACCGGAGTCTTCATTGAGCCTCATCAACGCTTTTTTCCCTCCTCACTTTTTGTTGCTCCTGAGCGTTGGGAATTTTTTTTTTTTTTCGGTTCGTTGGTGTGTGCTGAGGGAGAAAAATCCTCGGAGAGCAAATTGCTCTGGAATCCGAGTTGCGAACCGGTTGAAAAAATGGTGTATATTGCTTCAATCGGTTCCATATCGAGGGACAGAAAAGAAAGGAAACCGATAATTAACAAAAACTCAAATCCATTTTACACGTTCAGAATATGCCGCTTAGACGTCATAGTTATTGTTATCAGTTATATTAGCGATGGGTAAACGAAAAAGAACGGATCCAATGCTAAAAACCTTGCGAATTATCACACAATGGTTATTATTCGCTTCTACAGCTTGACGGAGTCTAACAGCCCCAAGACCCATCCCATTCGATTCAGCATCGAAAAATACCAGTAAACCACGCGAAACATGACCTGACTGCAACTGAACGACGAAAACTAAATATTCCAGGCGCCTGTAGGCATTTGGCACGACGTAGCTAACCGTGGGCTTCGTCCGATCCGATTGGCGAGCAGGTGGACACCACTAGATACCAAATGGGATTTTATTACCCATGAACAGATTTTTTGAAGAAAACTTAAAAGGCACAAAACAGACAAACGTTGCAGATTTAGAATCCCGTTGTCTTGAAATGTTAAGTATCAACTTTGAGGGGGGGGGGGGGGGGTGTAAAAAATTGGTCTTTTGACCGAAATTATTCAGAATAACCAAACCAGACTAGTTCATTTTAACACCTAACCTTTAATCTTATAACATCTGCTCCTCGTACTATCATCGCTCTCACAGTTATGGTTTATTATTTATTCTGAATGATGTACTTGTGATTACCAAACGGAGTTCTTTTACCGTGGTCTAAACAATCCGTTTTCATTCGCCCAAAAACACCAGTTAGGATCTAGTTGCGCCAAAATCTTTGAAGCATGACACAGGAACCACAACTACGTTTGCTGTAGCTCGGGTGCGACTGCGCGTTTCCGCTCTGGATTAAACAGCCACACCTTCGTTCCCAGAGTTCAAACCTTGGCTTGCACGCCGTTACGTCGTATCGCCTCTCTGTCTCATTCGCTGCTTCCGTTATTGTCTCTCGAGCGATCTCATGGACATTATCCAGAGTTTTTCGCAATCTTTCGGCGTATACCCAGCTAGTTGTGGAGTCAGGGAGTCCTACTCATGCTATCCATGACGAGCATTGCTGGGGAGTACCCTGTAGCACGATGCTCAGACGTTCGATAGGCAAGCGGGAGCCAGGCAAGATGATCATCCCACGTTGGCCTTCTCTAATTGTTTTTCTCAGCATATCCTGGAGGGTGATATTAAAACGTTCCACGGCCATCCCTTTGTTGTCTCGTGGAAGTGGTTAGTGTTTTATTAATTCCCAGAATCTACAGAACTTCCCTGAACACTTCAGACTCAAAATTCCTTCCCATACCGCATGCACAACCAAATTCTGTGCGACGGTTTCTTCTTTCTGGTCTGTAACAATTAATGCCTTGGTCCATTTTTGAAATAGTACACCGCGACTATCGCAAACTTGTTTTCCCCGTGCTGTTGTTGGTAGTGGACGGCCATGCGATCGAAAGGAGTACCAACGGTAAACTGTTGTAGAGGGCCTTTTCTGGCGCGGTTGCAATCATCACAGCTCCGTCCAATTACTCTAACATCTTTAGTCGTACCTGTTCAGGCAGCTACACCACTTATAATATCCACTAAATTATTCATTCAGAAGCGTTATATTTTATTTCGTTTCGATGTGAGTGACGTCAAGACACCAGCCATCACCAGCTCCATGTGCCATTTTATTTCCATTCCCAATTCTACCTATCCGCGTACCGCCACGTCACGTTAAAACTGCTTATATTAGTTATTCCTTGCTATTTCCTCACTTTTCAGTGAAGATTTCATAATTAACGCGCAGTTATCACTCACTTCGGGTCGCAGTATCCCGCAAGTCGTGTACTCAGCGTCATACCTGGACGACATACTCAGGAAACGTTTACCAGCACCATACCTGGACTAATATACATCCGAAGGGCTATTGGACAAAGTAGAATCACGAACATTAAACATCGCTCGAAGAAAACTTCTGCCAAGTACCAGATTATTTTTCCTTTCGCTTCAGACTTTTCACGAGCAGTAACTTTTATTTTCTATTTATGTTTATGAGCTCAACGATAAATTTATTTCCATCATTTTTTTGTATTAAACATTTTGAGTGCAAAATCTGGTTGGATAACCATTCACCACTTTGTCACAACAATACCAATCCTATGAAATAGACGACGCAGCTCTGCCAACATTCTTCTGCAAAATGGAGCAATAGGTTTGCCAACAGAACGTGCATTATTACCTTATAATTTTGAACAGTAAACATAATGGTCGTGGACATCAGTCTCACGAATCACCGATTTCAGCGCGGGTTTTCCTATAAAAATTTCGCTCAAATGGAACTAGAGTTCTCATAAAAATTAGTGTGGTAGTCCGCCTAGCTTCCTACACGATCAGCGTTCAGTAACTGACAAGAAAATGAAGAGCGACCCCTGAAATTCCGGAATACCAACCGCTAATCACTATTGTTTCGCGCAGATACATCCAAAACAGTTAACAAGATTCTTTTTCCATGAAAATCGGATTGGCAGTTTCATGAATTATTTTGCGATGGCTCATTAATGGTGGCGGTGGGTGGTTGAGTAGGAGCCACTCGATGAGTTTCGCAACATTAGGTGAACGAATAAAACGTACAGTTAAGTTTTACCTAGTTCCAACAAACTGAGTGGAGAACAGGTTGGGCAGAGCATGGGCCTTGAGGAAAGTTGTTCGATGTTTCACCAGATATGCCACCTTGATTCATTTAGTGGAGCTGAGGACGATAGTACTGCACCACCTTCAATAGATCAATCGTGGCCCACGAGTGTTTGATTGGTGGAAAATTGTCGTTCAGCGAAGAAACTTCTGAGATCACTTGAGACCACTTCACTTTAGCCGACTCGGAGAAAAAAGGTCTGAATGCGGGTAACCAAACGGTGGTCAAGAATATCAACGGGTTGCGGTGAACTCAGTTGAAAACTTGGCAGACTGACCTTGTTTTTGAATCGAACAATTAGGTTCTCCATTTGTCCACAAAAAGAAACGTTCCTCTTTCTACTGGTCGAAGAATTTTCTTTCAACGTGTGGACGAGTCTTTTGTTCACGCTCAACAGCTTGAAATTCTCCACCCACATCCTCGCAACTTCTCAAACTATCTCGTTCCTTTAGTGATAGTTGGGAAACTGATTCCCTGCAGCGACCAACTTCAATGAATTGTGTAGGGTAGTATTTCGCGTTTCTTACGGAAAGAATGAAAAATTTCTGGTGCGACGCGTCACACAACCCTTTTCGTCTCCACGTACATTCTAACTGCTAATCCAATCGAAAAGTAGTAGCGGTTGAAGTTCTGGAATCGATTGAGCTGCCACTTCACATACGAACCGTATTTTCGAGCGAATGGTGGAACTTTCAACATGATTTCCCTGGGAATGTTCGTGTTAACAGATCTGGATTTATAGGGGAAACGCTGCGAAAGAAGTGAGTCAAAAACAAAACGATACAAATGCGCATTCCAGAATTTCTGTTTGCTCCGAAATGGCCAGTATTAATCTCCCATCGCATGTGAATCTTATTGAACAATACGCTGTGTTTTTGTTGAGAATTCGTACAAGCAAGATTAAAAAGGAAAACACTTGTTGCCAGGGATCACACAACTTTCCTTGGTGTCAAGTGCATTTGGCGATTTTGTTGATTCAAGCGGCTTATTAAATCTGTTATAACAACGTTCTACATTAAAATAAGTGGCGTTTGAGGTTCTGGAATTTATTGTGCTGCACCTACTTGTGCCACGACCATTGTTGAGCAACAAGTGCACAGGAGATTAAAAATACAGAGGTGGTAGTTATTATTCACTATAGATGGTTTTATGCGGATTTCGCTCATACCCTTATTTTGACATCCAATGGTAACCTCCAGGCTTGATACCTTCTTTGAACTGATTTGGTGCTACCATTATTGCCCAATTGCGTTCACAAACACACAGCCTCCCCACCCCTCTCTCGCTGCAAAGAATTAACCCTGCAAATTATTACACAATGGTTTTTTTATTCTCATGAACAGCTTGACTTAGTATTACTGCTCCGAGACCCATTCCATTCGATTCAGCATCGAAAAATACAAGTAAACCATACGAAACATGACCTGACAACAATGGAACTACGGAATCTAAATATTCCCCCAGCGCCAGGCGCACGTAAACGTCTGTAGGCATTTGAGATCCGATGTAGGGGTGTGCGGACGAACCTTCCTTCGCCCCATCGCGCAAAAAGAGTCGGGGAAATTGGGACGGGGACTTCCAGCGAACCTTCGGCAATTGGCACGATGTTGCAAGTCGAGCGGGCGGGTGGTTTTGATGAGACAGGAGGGAGGGAGTACTAACGACGAAAAATTGACATTCAATTTGTTGACTTTGGCTCACTATAATCACTGTAATTTCCCTAAACGCTGTTGTACACGTCTGATACACATTCCATTCGACCCAGGATGTAAGAATACCTTGAAAACGATAAGAAACACGGCTTATTTGCCGGGGGACGGCGGACGGACATTGCATATTTGGAATCCCCGTGTCTTGAAACATAAAGTATCAAATTTTGCGGGGGTTATAAAAATTTTTTCATGACCGAAAACATAGGGTTATTATTCAGAATGAATAACCGTTTGACCGAACGCACAGAGCAGCCACAAACTCCGACGACTCGCTGGGCTTAGGGGCAGATGGCGCCACCACGTCACACCACAGTGGCTGATCCCGAATAAATCCTAGACCAAACACAGCCCCGGGCACGACATCCCGGATACCTGCAAAGCACGCACACACAGAACATTCTCTCAAATAGTCTTTCTCGGACTCAACAGGTCTTAAACGGTTTTTGTCAGCCAATTACACAACTTTCTTTTCTACTTCGTAGAGCCAATGAATTAAACTGTTCTAAAATCAATCAACTTACGAATGTTTGTGAATTTATTGTGCTCCTCCCGTCATTTACAGAAGAAAATTTTATTGTACTGTTGTGTTTTGAAACCGTTCATACAAGAAACTTAATCAAATCCGTTATACATTTTAATGAGAAAAAAAAGTGGTTTTATGCGGAAGATTTCCTCAAAGTACCGCTATAGTGATGAAGACATTTAATAATTTTCTCTCAAAAATGCTTCCAACGAGTTTGGTTGTATTGATTTTCTTCAACGGTCCTTAACAACACGACAACGGCAGGTTGGTGATATGTGGGGAAAATGACGAGAGCAGCACAATGAATTATCATAATTACTGCGAAAATCGGACATTTTTTTCCTTGTAAATTCTGTGTTTGTAGGAAATGCAGAAAAATCGGGATGATCGTACAACAAACTAGCTAGACGCTTGAAATTCTAAAAACGCTCGTAAGATAATTAGTAGCAACCGCGGAAATTCTGGGATTCCAAACACCTCTTTTACTATCATTTTGCACAGTTTGTACTCGATAATTTCCATACACACAACACGAACCTCCTCAGAAAAATCGAATTGACAGTCTCATAACTGACCTAAGCAGGGATTAGTCGATAGTGGTCATTACATAGCTAGGAGCAACTCAATCAATTCCGGAACAATGAGCGCCTCTTGTTTCTGTGAACGTTGAGCGTACGAGCGTATAACTTTAATGGGAAACAGATTATATTACTTGATAAAGTGATTAAAAATGGGAGCCCTGATTCTGTACCAAGAATTATTTCATCGAAATTACAATCTTCGTATTTCAATACTCCATAGGACTCGCTGTAAGTTTTGCCAGGATCAGTGGATCTCGAACATTCCCGGTCACCTGGTAACAAATGGTGTCAGAAGTTTTGAACTTCCAAGAAATGAAGAGGGCTGGAGAGAAAATAGTGAGACGAGTTCTCATGTTGTAAGTTCCAGTAGTGATGCGCCTATTGCAATGTTGTGGAAGATGAGGAAGGAAGTTCCCGTCTCTTGTCACTCCCTCTTTGATTAGTTAGCTGCTTTCTTCGAATCTTTGATAGGATTTTCCTGGAATTCGCTCAAACTCGCAAAGATCCTTCCACTGCAGTTGTTCGCTCCAGGAGCTGCAGTTAACGTGGGATGGGGGGTTATGCGCTACTTGTAGACGCCTCAGTGATCGTAGCCTGGTGATCAAAGCCACACAATCACATTCCGAGAAAAGTAGGGGTCTAATCTGATGATCAATCGCTGTAATGTTTGCCTGAGTTAGTGGGTCTCCAACACTTTCAATCGCATCGTAACAACTGTTGACAGAATACCTTGTTAAGACGTGAAAAGCTGCTCGATAGAAAATCTTATACGTGAGGCCGTCGAAGACACAACTTGCGCTACGAGGCCTCCAGCTAAAACGTCGAGCAGAAGAGAAGTAACGTGATAAAAAGTAATCTCGTTCCATGTCATTGGGAAGTTTGGGAACAAGAAACAAGAAAACAGTGTTTCTGGGTGTGGAGGGGGGTCCGAACTTGAAAGAGTTTTCTAACCGTGGGCCCACTTTTCACTTTACGACTTTTCTGCAACGATCCTTTCGTCCTAAAACCGTTGAGTAGGATTCCACTAGAGCAAGGGAAAACTCTTCCAATGAGCGCTCCGCTCGTCAAACTCCTCTACGGCTTAAGTAACCTCCGCTCTGCTCGTTGTAGAAAATTAAAATGTTTTGCTGGAAGCACAAACAAACCAAATAAGAAATTATATAAAAGAAGATTGCCATAATTATGTTTTTCCACTCGTTTGAATGTTAAGGGGTTTGTGGAGGAATCTCACAAGAAGAATTAATATGTTGCCCATTTCCTCACGTTTTGCACTCTTAATGAGTATCTGAAATGTATAATTACCACCGAAAAAACTAATCACTTGTATTTAGGCAGAAAGTGGAAGAAAAAGATTCGATGGTTACGTGGAATCCTTAGTTCACTTTCTTAATGGTTTGACAAGAGCAATGGAGTTTCCAGTGAAAGCCTGGAACTACTACCCCACACCATGAGGTACACACTTTCCAAGCTATTTCAATTCATTTCAACACAGGAGAACGTAGTACAAAACCAGTGATGCTGTTCAAAGTCCTGAGAAAGCCTTTTCCCCCCTCCAATTCAGTTTCGATGACGGTGCATCTGTAGGAAGGATTTTCTTGCATTAAGACCATAGAATGGTTCTGTTAGAACGCACAATGGCCTCTGCCAGCAAGCTTTAGCTCTCAAAGGCAGACGAGGGCTTTGCTTAACCTCATTTCTTGTTCTGTCTTCCAGATCAGGCTTCTTCTAGGGACTTTCCACGTGAGTATCCTGATCCACCTCCTGTGCTCGCTCATTATGGCCTGCCAAGGCGTACGTGTGAGCGTGAGTTTCCCATTTTAGGAGAACGAAGGTCCACTGGACGAGCCCCCCGTGCTGATACATTGTAGTTCCTACAACAGTGAGTAACAGTCGTTGGATGAGCAGCCAAACCAACCAGCTTTGACTGTATATATAACCATTTAGCGCAGTTGGCAACAAAGGTTATGACAAACAAAACATGCACGCTAAATACTAATATCAAAATTTAACCAAAAATCTATGAAAAAAACATAATGAGAATGAAACGAAAGAATCTAAAAAAATTGAATCGTATTAAAACGAAAACGTCGGGGAAATTGGAAGAGTAAGGCGAATGGGGAGAGACCGGTCGTTGGGAGGAAGCGGCGGGAGGCGCACTCGCTCGCCTCGAGGCGGTTGGTTTTTAATGAGACGGGCGGGGCGGAGGAATTCAAACGACGAAACGCTTGTAGCTCCGCGTTGTACTGCTTTTCGTTAATTTTTTAACCGTTTTCTGCCCATTACAACCACGGGCTTCGTCCGATCGGATTGCCGAGATGGCGGGCACAACTAGATACCAAATCGGATTTTTGGGCGAAAGAACGAATTTTTTAGACCACGTTAAAGGCACAAAACGGCCCGGACGGCGGACGGGGGACGGGGGACGGGGGACGGGGGACGGCGGACGGACATTGCAAATTTGGAATCTCCATGTCTTGAAACGTAAAGTATCAAATTTTGAGGGGGGGTTGTAAAAAATTTTTCGTGACCGAAAACATAGGGTTATTATTCAGAATGAATAATAAACCAAAATGGACACAGTTGATCCTCCTCTTTGAAACCCAAGTAAATAATTAGGTCAGGTGGGGAGCCAGATTGAGAACTCCTCCCAGATGGCACGGATCCCTCACAGCCATTCCTCTGTGTGTTTTATACACGGGCAACAGCTCTCTACTAGGAGACTGGCTAAATGGCAACCTTTCGTACCTTCACAGGTCACCACAACCTCCATTCCTTTCGACTGGTTTTTCGTGCTTCACCATATATCAAAGTGGTCAGTTCGCATCAGGGGACATGAAAGTTGTGTGTGAGTTCATTCCCGTAGCTTTCCTTTCTCAGGATAATAACGTTCTAAACCTGTGTGCCAAGCACTCAAATGCGCCACATACGATATTTACACGTACCTCGAGCACGCTTCATTCTAGGATTGTGCTGCGCATTGCCCCAACTTACGCTTCCTTCACATGTCACTCACCAGGCTATACTATTAACCATGTTCCTTCTTTCTTATGGCCCCTGCCATCCCTGCACAAAGCAGAGGACATCCGTAAGTTCTGCATTTGCCACCCCTTCCGGCTGAAGACACGATGGCACGATGCCACATATGATCATTCTAATATCCTTCCATCCAGTCTTTCGTCCTCCCTTTGGAGAATCAGATAAGATAAGCACTTCCTTGGACCTCCCTCTGGAGAGCCAGACGAAGAGTTTTGAGTGTCTAAGGCCGAGCAGCCCCTGCCCATGGGCAGCCCTGCACCTATCCTCTCATTTGCCAACCTCTTTACGTAGGTGGTTTCTGGTAGTCCCAACAAAGGGCTCAGGGCCGACAGGGATCTGCGCCGATCCCTTTTTTGCCAACTAGACAGCCCGTTCGTTTCTCTCTATACCCTGATGCCCTAGCACCCAACATTGTGTTACACTATTTCTTGGCCCAAAGATGCCCGCCCCTCCCAGGCCACCCTGCACTGAGCCATTCGTGTAGTTAAACCAGGGCCCCAGCTTCAAAAGTGGGAACTCCCCCTTCCCACCCGGATCGCTCATGAATGAGTATCCGAAAGAGTCACGTGAAGAACTTCTGACTTACTCGCTGATAACCGATTTCGGAACTCATGTTCCTCGAGCACAGATATAAAAGAAACGGCGCTGTAAGTTGAAAGGTTGAAAGTCGACGTATAAATATCAGCCAACTTTCAGGGTTGAAAAGAAACGTCGCAGTGCACAATTGAATTTGAATTGACTGGAATTGCGAGACAAATTGAGAAACGGGGGCTTGCCCCCCATTCCTACCCCTCGACCTACCAACCAACCCATCACAACACCAACTCCCCCAACTTGCGATTATTCTTCCCGAGTGTCTCGAGTGGTAACTTAGGTCAACTTTACTACTTAACTCGGAGCTTCTTGCTTTTCCTAATAAGTTTCTTCACCGAATTCCTAAGTTGTTGTCTCTCTTCGCGACGGAAAGGAGTTTTATACTTCGTGCAATTTTTTGAAACGGGACCGCTCTTGTACATTAAATAAGGATTTCTTTGTCTACTTTGTAGTCGCGTGATTACTTGCTTATTACTTTGGTACTTGAGCTGCACATACAGAAAGTTAATTAGAAAATAGCTCTGTCGCTTTCAGTAACGCATAGCTTCAAAAAATAACTCACTCGCAGAACTTTATATATTTTTCGTACAATGGATAATATATCGTAACCAATATAGTAATTAATTGTATATATACTAGTGTACCACCGTGTATCTTAGAGAGCCGCGATATATTTCCAATATTTTGAGTCGCAACTTCTACTCAGCTCTTGTACGGCCACATGCGCTGCACTTTTGATTTTTGTCGTTACCCGAGAAGGTTTGTGATCCTTAGAACCATCGACTCAAGGATAAAACGGGATAAAAAGTACTGGGTGGAAGGGACGGAGACCTATTGAACAAATTATTTTTCTGCTTTGGATAGTTTGGAAACCATGAGTTTTGTAAGTAGGAAGGGGAGGAAGAGAGAGATCAAAATTGGTAAAAATCGATTTGATTAATCATTTTTCCGCCTTCACACACGTTATGGTTATTGTTGGCGCAATGAGGGCAGGCTTGTGGGAACAAACGCAACAGCTATTGCCTTCCACTGAGCTCTAGTTCTATAGTGTGCAAAGATCGCTCCTACGCGGGCAATTATATTAAACACAGCGACCCCTGGCGTCTGTGAAGTCGACAATGCTGCGGGGTTGACCCTGTTGACCGTTGTGGCACTTTCTTCGATTAGTGGCAACGTGATAGGGAAAACTCACGCACATGCACGACTCAAAAATATAGGAAGCAATGGAAATGTCAGGGAGAGTAACTGTATCAATGTTATTATTTTCCGGGCTGAGAGAAAGCAACGTTCGTAAGGAAAAATGTAACGTCCGCTAGAAGCAACAACAATTAGGGAACCTTCTCTCAATCTCATTTAGGAGGGATGTCTTGACTGGGGAGGCTGGTTAGGTTGGCAGAAGTGAGAGTCACCCAGCTGTAAACACTGCTATCAATTCATTCTGCTAATCTGATAACGGAAATGTTCGGAGCATGGTTGGCTTGAAGTTCCTCCCCCTCCCCTAATGCCTGAATAGGGCCCTGCCCCCCGCCCTCACTACTCACTCACCTTTAGGGAAAAGAAGGGAAAAGATAGAAGGGGAAAAAAAAAAAAAATCCAGCCTGACTAGCCCTATGACCAAGACATCTAAAACACCGACCTACTGGCAGCAGGATGCGGTGCACCCGCCCAGCGCCCAGGTTATTAAAAATAAAATTAAACAAAAAAACAAAAAAAACCTGGCGCCAGTGGCATCTGCCCCAAAACCCTGACCTACCGGCAGCAGGATGCGGTGCACCCACCCAGCGCCCAAAAACAACAAACCCTCGATCTACCGGCAGCAGATTGCGGCGCACCCGTCCTGCGCCCAGAACATCTGCCCCAAAACCCTGATCTACCGGCAGCAGGATGTGATGCACCCGCCCAGCGCCCGAAAACAACAAACCCTCGATCTACCGGCAGCAGAATGCGGCGCACCCGTCCTGCGCCCAGAACATCTGCCCCAAAACCCTGACCAGCAGCAGGATGTGATGCACCCGCCAAAAAGAAAAAAAAAACCCAGAGGTCTCCGCTGCCCGATTCCCTCTCCCCTGCCATTACCACGGCAACAGGAAGCTGTCCAATGGACGCCCTGTGCCCCTCCCCTACCCAACGAGCGAACGGGCCGCTTAGGCGGCCTATGCCGTTACACCCATTCGGTTGGCTTGAAGTGGTTGAAGTGTGGGAAATGAATGGAGTTGTTGGTGGGTGTGAAGGCGGCATGATGCGAATTTCACCTCCGTATTGAGTAAATTGGTAACCAAAAAAAAACAGTTATGGGTCGTTTAAATCACGGATAAACGTACTAAGCAGATGGAATGTCTTGACTGTCGGTATAACAGTACAGTATGTGCTACATTGTCTTTGTATTCTCAATCTTTATCGAGACCCACAGAGAAACAAAATTAAAATGGGATTTAGTAATAATCAAAGAAGGGGGGAAAGATTGAAGCGCATTACTATGACGTTGCATAACGTATCACTACAGTTATTAGCATACTTGAACTAAATTCATTGCTGACAAATTATCATATGTTTCTTGTTTTTCTGTACCTAATGCTCGATCCTATTTTATGTTTGTTCATCCGTAGGCCTCGATTATGATCGTGAAATACGAAAATGAGGGATAGGCTTGAAGTGCATGAGTGTGCCTCGATAGTCATCCACGAGATAATAAAATTAAAATAAGAAAACAATGTTAAACAAAGAACTTTTTGGCACAAGCTGACTTAGGTTTTGACCTCTGAACGTCCGCACTTGCCCATTGTCCTGCACCTTGCTAACTTCAAGTCCTTTTGTTTGGTAGCTGTGGGAAAGCCCAGCAGTTATTTCCAAGTGACAACTGATTTCCCCTTTTTCTGGACGTTCCGAAATATCCTTTTCCCACCCCTTAATTTACGTTACTCTCTTCAACACGCTGTTCTTTCCAACACTCAGTCATCTATCAGTACACGACTCTCTCTCTCTTCCCACTTAGCTCCCCGAGCAACCTGTTCACGTGTACTTGGAGCCCCCTTGTACGCATTTACATACTCACACACAAACTGATATCGCATTTCTGTCAAGTGTAATAAAGTCCTCACTCACGCTCACATCGTTCATTTATTTTTCAATTCAAGCCTCTCCTTTCGTGCCCCCAACAGGAGCCATATCGTGAAAGAGAATAGGTGGATCTGAAAGGGGTTCATCATCTCTAACCTCCGTCCTGTTGACGGGTTTTGATGAGTTCCCATAAAGTGTTAACAACTGATAGTTCAACAGTAATTACGTTACCTTATATCACCCTTCGGCCCAGATTTACCGTATTGAGTCAAGTTATATATGGTCTTCTGAGTGTCCCACTGGTGGAATTTGCACTGCGGCCAGATGATCTATTGTGCCAGTCCTAATGTCTTACAGGTCAATGCCTAGCCTCCTGAGGAAAGCCAGGTAGTTCCTGAAAGGGTTCTCATTGGTGTCCATCCTTGGAGAAGTGGTACCAAAGACCAAAAGTCGCTTCCTCTCAAGTCTCCGGCACTGGGCCAGGACATGGTGGGGAGTCTCCTCATCCGCGCCCCATCACCTGCATCGAGGGGTGTCGACTATACCCATAACATACATGTGTTTGTTCATTCTGCAGTGCCCGATTATGATCCCAACAATCTGCCTTAAGTCCTTCCCCCCTTTTCAGAAGGTTGTGTCTTATCTCACTTGATTGCTCTGAAACAAAGTGTTTGGAATGTCTTACTCCTGCAGCGTTCCAGATTGTCCGATGCAGTCTTCTGGCGTGTTCTACCACAGTCCTTTTTACTAGTGACAGAGAAATCCCACAGTGGGGCGGTGGCCCAATAGTTACCATAGACGAACTGCGACGACCAGGACTTCATGATGTCATGGAACGGATTTGGCGCAAATACAACGGAGTCCCCCTAATCCGAATCGGTCTTGTAACATTTTTGTTCTTTCTCTTTGTTTGAAGTGAATTTACGGGGAAATGGTGGAAACGACGTAAGCGAGATTAATTTATTGTTGAAAACACATCTCGGGGTATCTGAAGAAGATTAATCAATAAAATAAAGTATGAAATTAGTTAACATTACGAATTTGAGGTCTTGAAAATATTTGCTGTATCGAGTGCCTCTGGTGGTGTGGAAACTTGTAGGTATGTTGGACTAGGCCAAAGATTAGTTAAAGATTTTCTGATTAAACTTGAGGATCACTGATTCCACGAATCAGATAAAGAATAAGTGAGGACTGCGTTTTTTGAGTTTTTCAGGAATCGTTCTGTTTGGAGGGATCTGTTCAAAAGCTATACAAAACTTGTTGTTCCAACGGTTGTAGCCAGGTAGTAAAAAACGCAATATGTGAATATGTGGCTATGGGTTTAAGGGTGGAGTAAGAAATCAAAATAAATCGGGCTCAAATCTACAAGTAAGAGGTCTGTGACTCAAAAGCTTTCTGTTGCGCGCAATCTGTTAATACGAACAGGTCGGTTGGGTAATCCGTATCAGGGATCATCGAGGGCCTGTATTTCGCGTCACAAGGTTTGGGTAAAATCCCAGAATAGTGTACGCGGGTACATTTCTCCGGTTCTTCGGTTCGCGATTCGGAACGTTTAGTAGTGTCACTGATACTGGTGAACGTAACAGTAGCGGTAAGAGTTGAGCGAAGTTTTGTCGTTAAAGTGAATGTAAACAAAGCGGCCGAAAGAAACAGGAAGACTGTAAACAAAGGAAAGCGCGCAAAACTGAGCCAACGTGGACAAACAATGTGCGCCTAATGCAACAGACATTAATGACCACAACAATGATAAATATCACTCGCGTAGTGCAACAGAACACACATTGACGACCACAAAAATAAATAAAAATCTCACTCACCTCTCAATTTACGTATCCGAACTTTGCGGAGGATAGGCTCGTTTTATCGCCTCGAAGAAAGCCTTCGTGAGGTTGTCGCAACTTTCTAGCGCTAGTATTCTTCAAAATATGACTTAAATCGTTCGACATAA
Organism: Pachypeltis micranthus; assembly: GCA_020466155.1. Classification (NCBI taxonomy): domain Eukaryota; kingdom Metazoa; phylum Arthropoda; class Insecta; order Hemiptera; family Miridae; genus Pachypeltis; species Pachypeltis micranthus. The sequence continues at coordinate 2,607,984 of CM035780.1, forward strand.
TTTCATCCATCCACCGCATTCAGGACACTCATACTTGTCAGAGATAAAACCGTAACTAATACACCAATCCACAACACTCCTCGGGCCTTTTTCTCTTAATTCACTGAATGATTCCATAGTTCAAGGGTTAGTCGAACGATCTAAGTCACATTTTGAAGAGTATTACCAGTATCAGTGACGCTACTAAACGTTCCGATTCGCGAACCGAAGAACCGGACAAATGTACTCGCGTACACTATTCTGGGATTTAGCCAAGGTTTTTAGCATGATGGCAATAGTGAACATGTACGACAGCATTCTGTGTGTGTGCCGTACTAGTGGCCTCTACTGGAAGGTTGCGTTCGTTATACTTAATTTCGGTAAAATGAAAGAACAGGGACCGCTCCCTCTGTTAAGGCAATATATCGATATATCACGTCCGACGTCAGATTATCGATATGCCCGACATCGTAGGCTCTGGCGCCATGTTTAAAATTAGAAATAACGACAGCTGTACGATTATGCCAATTATATAATGTTCATTATGTAATAACCCGTTATATAATTATTTTAAATGTACAAAGACTATGAAAAGGAGTTAATTCAATGAAATTATGAATGGGTATATGAAATAAATGTGAGATAACTAACGGATTGGCGAAACACAGAGCATGTAGGAGATATAAATTATTGCGGCGTCATCAAGAACTCATTCATGATATCCTGATTGTGGAGATTTTTGTAAATTTTCAGGGCGTCGATTATAAGATATTTTGTGCCTTTCGAAGTGGGAAAACAATTGAGAATAAAATGAGTAAACTGGCAATAAATTAGTAGTAATAGAATGAATTAGCAGAAATCCATTGGTAAGCGTAGAGATGTCTAGTAATTTGAAATCCCCCTCAACTACGGTGATAGTTCTTTCTCATTCTGTATCGCCTCGCTCGTTCTGTTCGTAGCCTAAGATGTCGGGCATATCGATAACCTGACCTCGGTCGTGATATATATCGATATATTGCCTTATCAGAGGAAGCGGTCCCTGTTCTATGTTTCATACCTAATTTCAAACTGGAACCCTGCGAAGTATGTTCTTATTTGTCGAAAGTCGACAGGGTGATTAATAACATTAAAAAAAAGTAAGAGGGATAATTTTTCTTCCGGGAAGCATCTCTCTGATCAAATGGGCCTCGTTGGATGGAGAAGGGAGTTGATCAGCATTATAACAGTTTGCTCATGAAGACGAATGAAATCTGAGCTCAGTCGTCTCGTTGGACTGAGGAAACTGGACGCCAAGGCCGTAGCCAAAAGTAATCTGATGCTGAGAACATCAAGAAGGCGGTGATAAAGGGGGCAGTTTCAAAGGGAAAGCTTTCCTCCGATGAAGCGAATATTTCCATCGAGTTGATGAAGGGGCGGTTTTGTTTGTTTGCAACCTCCGCTCATACACAACGTTCGCTAACTACTCGCTCTGTTTATCATCACCCTCGACCATCAAAGGGTCAGCTAGTTAACTGAGCTTTTGTGAGCCGCCCTGCTCTGACTAGTAATCATCCCTCCGCCCATGTCCACCAACAAAGGCCACCGCCGTGCAGAAAGAATCAACTGCAATTTAAATATAAGGACCCGCTGATTTGTGCCTCGCAAACTCCCGGGAGTTGTCAAACTTTTATCCCTTGAAAAATTCGTCGTACCCGAATTTTTCACCTTTTACAACGCTCGTTTGGGCCCGTACTCTCAATTATAAACCCTTGTTTGACGCTCCGTTTGTGTTGATTGTATCCGCGTTTTGTGTGTTGAGAGAGGATGACAACTTCGCCCCCGTGCAAGCAACCTTTTTTAATACGCCCTGTGCCACGGTGCTCTTTTCAATTCTCCCTGCGTGACAGGATGCCGTTTAGGTATCGTTTGATCGGACCAAATTTAACTGCTTTCGCTTTGGGCGGTCACGAGTTCCTTCGAACCAATTACGAGAGTTTGTAAGGTAATCCACGCCCTAAAAGAGACCTTCCAATAATCTCGGAGAGTGTGATCCAGGAAAGAGATTTCCTACTGTAGGGGCCTATCGGTCCCTGGGAGTACTCGTCTCTGAACATGGAACAATTTTATCCGATTAAAGTCGAGGAAACAGTTCAAATTTGGCGGTTTCCCAAGTTGGTTGAGATTGGATAGGATTATATTGGGGTTGGAACGTCGATGTCAAATTATCATAACATCGATGTTATCCGTTCGATATTAGCTGTTTTTGCAATCGATACATTTCAATAATATCGCAACATCCACGTTTTACTTTTCAAGTACTTTTTGCAGACAGTTTTTTAGAAAATGTGGTCAATTAAATTAGGCTGTTGATATTTCCCAATAGAATTTTAGTTCTGAAAGTATCCACTATCACGTAAAAGCTAATTATCAATCAGTGAAATGTTTGATCGCAATAGGACTTGTAGAAATGGGTTGTTTGGCGGTGCTGAACCCGAAACAGTGGTGTTTTTACAACATCCCGACTGAATTCAGGTTAACGAGTTCAATTTACCAACGTATGAAGGGAATCTGCATCTGCGATGGTCAGGTTAAGTGCCTTTTTGATTTGACATGGAATGACCCCTCACTTCGGGTGACGGTCGCTTAATTGTCTTCGGGGTATTCGTTTGTGGGCAACTGAGGTGGTCGATCCCCAGGTCTGGTCAGTTGAGGAGGTTTCCTGCATAATTACGACTGCAAAAACGTGTGTGAGCTTATGGAGATCGTCTCATGGAAAATTTAGTGGGAATAGGCAAAATAGGACTTCGTTTTATTTTAAAATGGGTTTTCACAAGTTCGTCGCCATTGTACAGAGTTTTATCCGGCGTGGCGATTACTTCATTGGCTCGGGAAGCTTTCAGTGCAAACATGACAAAGAGCATCGGGCGCCTTTCACTATTAAACTACCCATTTGCTGCCAAAACGGGGGCTTCCCCGCTATTAACTTTCTTCCCTACTGTAGCATCGTATACTCCGCGCTAGATACATGTTTCGACCCTTCCATTTGTTCTTTCGAGGGCGTGCTTAAGATTGTGAGCGAAGGCATGTAAACGAAAAAATCGAAAAAGGGAGTCCTAGTCGTAATAAAAAAAACGAAATAAAAGGAGAATAGCGCTACATAAACCCGACCTACGAATTTCTCTGCTCTGCCGCGGTAGCTCTGGCAGACCTTACGAATGGGTACTTCTTTATCTAGTCCAGAATAGAGAAAACATTGCAGCATGAGCCCCAACGAGTTCTAGGATATTTAAGTAAACTCTTTAGTCGAATTAAAGTTTCTAGTGGGTAACAGCACATGACTTCCCGCTACCCCTGTAAATTCGATGATAAAGTCCACCTACCGAGCATTTTTGCACTGGGGTTTTTTTCTCTGCCCTGGTTCTCAAGAAAGGAATAAATGAAAAGAAAGAAATTGAATCCCTTATGGGGTCGCTAAAAAGTTTATTGAGGTGATCAGTCTGTTGCCAAACGCGCCTTGAACAAACATTTTGTTTTCTTATTTATATAAAGGAGATTTAAAAAAAATGTATACACGAAAACGATAAAATGGGTTTGATAGTCGGAAATAAAGCAGCATCTGTTGTTATCGTTCGGTTTTCAGTTTAAGTCGCTTTTAAATAGTTCTCCTCAAAGTCCCCCAAAACTTAAAAACCGTCCTTAGCTCCTTGTGTTCATCGATTTTTCGTCATTCTAGAAACTGATCAAATTTGTTTTTCATTCGGTTTATTACAACGTTATTCTTAAAAAAACCTGCAAATTATTACACAACGGTTTATTATTCGGATAAATAGCTTGACCTAGCATTAATGCTCCGAGACCCATCCCGTTCGATTCAGCATCGAAAAATATCAAAATGAAACCCAAAAAAAGGTCGAAAAGAACTGAATCGTAATATTAAAATAAACAAAAAAAACAAAAGTATCTAGAAAAAACTGAATTTTAATATGAAAACATGCACGATAAATACTAATATCAAAATGTAACTAAAAATCCATGAAAAAAAAACAAAATGAGAATGAAACGAAAGAATCTAAAAAAATTGAATCGTATTAAAACCAAAAAAATGAAACGCACGAACTATTAAATAAATAAACCAAAAATAAGCGAATAATGAAAAGTTCAATCGATGATAACAGATATTTTGCTAATGGAAAGAGTTGAGACGGAGCGAAACAGTCATTCGTGGAGGGGAAGACGAGAACAAGGCAATCGGACGATAAAGAGACAAATCCTAGTGCCAAAGGTTATATACAAAACACGAGCGCTTCCTAGAGGAAGCAAAAAAAAAAAAAAACCCCCGGCGCCTGCCCATAAACGTCTGATGATTTTGCCCTGTCGGGTCGGGGAAATTGGGCGAACCCGTTGCGAGTCGAGTCAGAAGGGGAGGTGAGCGGGGACGGCGTTGCCAGTCCAGCAGGCGAGCGGTTTCATTGAGACGGGCGGGAGGGAGGGAGTTCAAACGACTAAACGTTGACTTCCGCTGTAGTTCCCGCGTTGTACTGCGTTTCGTTAATTTTTTTAACCGTTTTTTGCCCATTACAACCACGAGCTTCGTCCGATCGGATTGCGGAGATGGCGGGCACAACTAGATACCAAATTGGATTTTCGTGCGAAATAACGAATTTTTTGGACCACGTTAAAGGCACAAAACGGCCCGGATGGCTGACGGGGGATGGGGGTCGTGGGACAGCGGACGGGCATTGCAAATTTGGAATCTCCATGTCTTGAAACGTAAAGTATCAAATTTTGAGGGGGGTTGGTAAAAAATGTTCCTTGACCGAAAACATAGGGTTATTATTCAGAATGAATAATAAACCAAAACGGGTTGCGCTCCAGGTTCCGGAAATTATTGTGATGCTCCTACTTTTGCCACGACCATTACTGAGCGATATGGGGTGAGTGTCCACTTTCATTGGGTTTTGGAAGAGCTGAGAAAGTTGGAGAGGGGGTAAAATGCTTCAGCTCAGGAAGGGCTGGACTTGACCTTCGGAGAAGGGCTGAAACAAGGAGTTCCCATTAGGGGCAAGTGTGATGTTCCGAGCTCAAGATTCCAACTAATTCGGCCTGGGCTGAACAGCCCGGTTGATTCTAATTATCTCCTGGAGGTAAACACCTATCCGATTATGGTTTGGGTAACTTATTGGACTTTTCCCTGATTTTTCGAGGATGCCAATGTAAAATTGGCGAAATTTATATAGAAAAAGAGTGCACAAAAATAGCTTTTTGTGTTGGTGAGTTTTGATCCGATTTCACTCCTCCATTTCCCCCTTTTGTTCTCCCGGCGTTGGGTTTTTTATTTGAAATGATTTGGTTCAGTCGTGATTGCCGACTTTGTTTTTGAAATTGCAACGGTCTCTTTATTTCTTTCTGGAGTAAGATTAAAACTTTTGTAGAATATACAATACAAGATATCTTCTGAGCGGGCCAAGCTTTCATTTGATTCAAAGCGTTGACAGGTGATGACGGATATACATGCCCAGGGGAGTGTTGAGTTATTATGAATTATTTAGGTCTTAATATCAAATAAACAACAAGTCTGCGGACGATGGAAAATACTGCAGAGGGTCCCTGCCCTGGCGCATGGTTCCTATGAACTTCGACTGTAACTCGAGCGACCAGTTTCCAATCTACGGCACTACAGTTCGCGTACAGCTTCAAAAGCGTGTTTGTTTTGTTCGTTCTGAATACTCATCAACACGGACGCCCCCCTGAAAAATACAAACGCAGAGCTGAGTGAGATTGGTAGGCTTCATTTTTCCTGAGATTTTCTCGTTGAGCGGAATGTTTCGTGTTTATTGGGCAGATGAGAGGGTCAGGCGTAAGAGTTGTGACGTGTGAATAACAGAACTCTTCCGTTCGAGAGATGGGAAAGTTAGTTTTTTGTTGAATCCTGCAGCAATAATATTTTTGTTTGCTTCCCCTATGGAACTTATTTTCCGATGCCTAGTCCAATTAAAGGAACGGAAACGGAAGTTTCCTTCAGAGCTCCCGCAGGGTTTTGTGGTGTTTCTAAAAGCCCACTGAATGGGAAGAACGGATGGCGGATCGCAATTTTATACATTCCGAATGACTGCAGTGGTATGAATATGAATAAACCTGTCAGCGAACGGGAGTGGAAGCCCGAAGTTTGGAGGAAAGTATTTTGCGTCCAAATTAGTATTTAATATGACCATGTTCCTATTTCAAGGTTTTTTGAGGTTCTGTTGTGTGCAAGCTTTTGTGAACCGCGAGAAGGCTTTATCTTTTTCATCCACGGAATAGTGATTGTCAATGATAACCATTCATGCTGAAGAATCAAGAATCATCTGTATTGTTACTTCCCTCGGTCTCACTGAGTAACTATGAACTTCATGTCAAATGCTGAACAAAAGTGAGTTCTCTTCAGACCTTCACGTTTCACAGGCTACTGATGCCAAAAATCATCATTTGAGTGAATGGCATGTGTGTTGGTGATAGCGATTCAAAGAGAACGGCTAAATTAATTCGGTTTAAACGTTATCATCTTGGGATTCATAATAAATACATGAGACAAAATGGTCAAAAACTCACTGTTGACATCATAGTCATCAATTCGCTATTTTTTCTTCTCAATAACGGCTCCAATAACTTGGAGTAAATTTGTTGTAACTGTTCCTAACGATACGGCTGAATCCATAAAATTTTGGAAAAATACGAATGAATTATCAAATACTTCGAAGAAAGCCGATTTTAGTGAAGTTATGTAATCGGCTGAAAAAGACATTTTGAGTTTTCTTCGGATCTTTACGTTTCGGTTCCTTACTGGGTCCGAAAAACACTATTTGGGAAAATGGTCTGTGCGTGTCAGTCTGTGAACGAGTTTTAGAAAACGACAGTACCAAATAAGCTCAAACTTGATATCTAGCCCGCAGGTTACCTTGGGATGCCGAGAGCAGCACAATAAATTATGAAAACCTTCGACGAAAATTGGTTTCAGCTCGATTTTTCCCTTATTAACTTCGCTGGAATGTTACTAGAATGTTTAAAAAAAATTGGTGTACTAGTCCAATCCAATACCTATAGGATGCGCGTTTAAAAACGCCCTTAATATAATAAGGGTCTCACTCAAGAAATTCCTGAATTTCAACTACCGCCGTTTCGCTTAGTACCAGTTCTAAAAGTGTTTACCCAATAACTCTGCCGAATTAATTACTATCATTCTTCAAAAAATCGTGTTTACAGCTCCTTTAATTCTCTGTGTAACAGTTGCTCAATAATTGTCCGGGAATGAGTACGAGCAGCTCAATAAATTTCGGAACTGTAAGCGCTACCGCTTTCTGCCTCAGTGAAGTGTTGTTTGATCAAGTTCAAATGAACTGAGTGATAATTGAGTTGAGTAAGTACAAAAAGCCATGTACTGTGAATTGACGAAGAGCTAAGGAAAGTTGTGTGTTGCACCGCGCCAGATTTCTTTGCACTCGAGTGACACTCGCGCTCCCAGGAAAACACTGCTAATTGTTACACAACGGTTTATTATTCTCTGGTACAGACACTCACTCATCAGAGACCGATCCCATTTGCTTCAGCATCGAAAAATAATAGCATACGATACGAAAACATGACCCGACTACAACGTGAAGACCTAAATGACATAATCTAGCTGATCTAAGCTGATGGGCAGTTGTAATGTGACTTGAGGGAGTGCAAACGATGCTGTATTGTCCCGCGAGTTCTTAGACTTTTCGGTCTAGACAGAGTTGTGCACCTCTCAACTTCGTTCCATTCTACCCAGAATCGAAAAGTACCTACAAAACTATGTCTGTTGGGCGCATGAGAAGGGGAGCTTGAGGATCGAAATATAAATGAAACTCTGTGAGCGTGAGGAGGACTGTAATATACGTGCGGAAATGAGTTGAGTTAAAATTGAGCTGAGATGGTGTACTAATGGGCGACACAACGGCCGTACTCGGAACGCGTGAACTGGGGCGGGCAACAGTATGGAAGAGCGAGAAGTAACTGGGACGATAGTTGGAAGTAGAATGATTTTGGAAGTGCTCAGTCTTGGAGAGGAAAAGTGAAATTGGTGAGAAAGAAGTGAAGAAAGGGGAAAGGGGGCTGTTAGAACTAACCGACCGCTGCAGCTAGGGATTCCCAGCAGAGGGATTCCCGCAGGTGAGAGGCAGGTATTGAAATGTACGGAGACAATGGCTGGGGAAATCTGAGGTCAAAGACTAACCAATTTGACGCTTTGCGTTGAACAATGTCGAACTCTGTGTAATTGCGATAAAATTGCCTTTTTGTTAATATTTTGTTTACCGTTTTCTGCCCTTGAAGGGTAGTATTCCTCAGCTGGTGAGCACAACTAGATCGATTTTAAAAAGAACGTACGAAAGTGTGAAAGAACGTACTTTTAGACCACGTTAAAGGCAAAATCCCCAGACGGCGAATGGAAAATGCAAATGGAATCCCGACGTCTTGAAACTTACAGTCAAATTTATCCGGGGGGAGGGGGTTTGTAAAATTTTCAGTAAAATATTGGCACCGTGAGAGCCTGTTCATGTTCAAAATCTCACCGCCGTGACATTCACGGCCATTGGTCTCAATTTGGATGCAATTATTGAAAAACCCTTGAAACGAGCTTTCTCTGAATAAATGTTGACTTATACTACGTGTGTTCCGAGAACCTCTGGCGGTAGGAACTAAAACTGACGTTTTCAAGGCGACTAACGAGTGGTTGGAGCGTGATGGGATACGATGCAGTAAAATATGAGCAGGCCGAGGAAAACAGAAACGATAGCTTTCGCTGTATTATCCATTAACTGGTGCGTTGCTACGTACTAGGTATTCCTGGTATGTCGTCTTCATAAGTGGGTATGGTCTCCTCTAATCATTCAATTCCCTTTTGGCTCGCCCACTTGAATGTTAAGCTTCTCAGAACTGAAGGGCTAAGTTGAGAATAACAGCATTACTCGGAGCACTCCTTTCACTCCTTTGAACATCGTAGGTAGACCTGGTTTAGAAACAGGAGAATTGTTACAATTATGACATGAGTGTTGATTGTTCAGCTTCAAGTACGCGCTTTCTAACAAATTCTTGTTGCCCTTTTTTTTCTTTCAGATATCCAAGAATTTTACGAATTGACTTTACTCGATGATACTAAGTCAATTCAACAGAAGACTGCAGAGACCATTAGGATAGCGAATAAATGGGAATCCAGTGACGGCCCCATTTCGTACAACAATGATGTGAGTTAGCATTCATTTATTCATGTATTTTTTATCCTGTGCAAACTCATCATTCTTTATCCCCCCAAGTTACCTAGGTTGAGAAAGGCGGAAATGGTAACGGTGCCTCAGCCGAATTGGAGGAGAGGTCGGAGGAGGATGGAGAGATCCGTAAGGGAATAAGAGAATGTTCCGTGGTAGGACACCACGAGTTGAGATACAACCTCATTTACAAACACAACAACCAGTCATCTATCCAACTCTGCGCAGAATACGCGGTGAAGCGTTTGACGAAAGCGGTACTCATTAGAAGTGAACGAAATTTGCTGTTTAGCCAATCACAATGTTCGCTGCTTTTTGACAAAAGTCACAACAAACAACACTCGTGATGATAAAGCACCCAAAACAACGTAACAAGTGGCCAACATTATTCCCCTCTTCTTTAATTTCCGTGATGTTCGCAGCTACTAGACGGTTGACGTGTAACCTGCGCTTCATGTGACCGAGATTGAGATAAAAAACACGCCTGCCCAAACCTGCGTTTCATTCCTCATGAGGTACTGTCGCCGGAAACACTGGTGGGGCAGCCACCCGAAGGGCATCGGCTGATCTTTGCCCTTTCAGTTGTAGAGACTATCAACTTGCAAAAACTCGTATCTCGTGATATTCTCTACGAAGCAGTCTGGCATTCTGTTTCTAGAGATAGCGTTTTTGGTCTTGCAATTGTAAATTTCGCTGGCTATTAGCTGATTGTGCACCGATTCCAACCTTCGCCTGAACTCTAGAAAGAAAAGTTTGCTAGGGCTCAAATCACCTTCCAGAGGTTGAGATGCCTTGCCTACGTGTACGTTTTTTTTCTGCAATGGCCGAAGTCAAGTAGATACAGTCCTCACAACAGAGCTTGGTACTCGACGACAGGGAGGCATTACTCGTTATTTCGCTTTATATTTCGGATCTTCGAACAGGCCTCCGAATGTAAAATCAGTGTAGGATGTCGCTCAACGAAATAATCACTGGAAGTGTGAGGGCGGACTTTCTGGCCAGGCTCAGTTTGCCTTCTTCGTCTGTAGAGCAACTTCCCCATTGTGGGGCATCTGTGGCAGTAGTCAGGAGGACAGTGAGAATAGAAAATGTCAGGAGAATGCAGCAGACTGTCTGGGACACGGAGAGTGAAGTATTCCGAACGCTTCATTACAAGGCCAACACACGAGATAAGGTCTAGTCTTCCAATGACGGAAAGGAGAAACTTAAGGCAGGCAGGTAGTGGGAATCATTACCAGACACTGCAAAGTGAACAAAGGCATGTATATTATGAGTAACGACACCCCTTGGTGCTGTAGGTTTAGTACAGATGAGGAGACTTCCTCCATGTCTTGGCCTAGAGCTTGAAACTTGATAGGGGGGAATTTTTGGTCTTTGTCTCCAAGGGTAAACAACAAAGCAGCATCTTGCACGATATCCCTGACATCCTTCAGAAACTGTGAACCTCTAACTTACCAATCTTGGTGAGGTTGTGCCTTAGTGGACAGTGCCCTGTGAACAGGCTATCCGTTCTCTCTCCAGATTGAAGACTTCTCTTGTTAGCTCCCTGGCGAGTTTAATAAACAACCTGGACTGCTTGGGGGCTGGCACATCCCACCAATGGACGGCCCTGCACTTACCAACTACCTCATTCATGTGGCTGTTGGTGGTCCCTACTGGGCTCAAGTCCTATGGGGACAAGCTTCTTTGCTTCCTCATCCCCTTCTTTCATCTGGCATTTAACTCAGGGTTATGTCCTTTGCCAAGGTCTTCAAACCAGCCCTGACGAGATTGTTAAGGAAGTCACTGCAGCTTTACTGTTTGACATAATGTATTTCCGTTTCTGTCCCCTGCAAAGGAGGTACTGCACACACACACACCATCACTGCAAAGAGCTGTGCCTGAAGAGCTGTACCCGGCGCACCTAGTGGTATTCCTGCCCAGAACCCTGGCCCATAACACCTGCCTCTGCCAGGCCACCTCTCACTGATCCACCTACGTCACATAGCCACCCTCAGGAGTGGGACCACCCACCCCCTTCACAACTAGATTTTCATGAAGGGTATTTGAAGTGCGCGTTATTCATCCGTACTGAGTCCTTGACATTCGGAGTAGGAAATCACTCACACCCTGTCCAATATCATACCTCTTCTCTGACAAGACCCAGTTGCTGCATCCTTAGAGCCGGGTGAGCTACTATATTCTTGTGTTTGAGATGTGCACACTGGGTGTTTTGAAGTGTTACGTCGTATGATTATTCATTGGCTATCGGCGATAAGACGGACCCCAAACCTGTGGTGGCACGAAAGAGACTTCAGGCGACAATTCATCCGCTACAGCGAGGAGGAGGCAAGTAGTTTGCAAAATCTTTTACCGTCAAATTCGGAACGAGTTGAAGAGGGTTCGCTGTTCTAGCTCGCTGGTTTCTAACAACTAACTAGTCGCTGCTCTGATGTAATTAAGTGGAAAACGCGACAGCAGAGCGCAGTACAAAGGCAGAACCGACCAACCTCGGCTGTGAAGTGAAGCCCGACATTTTGGGCTAAGTAGGTAGTCAAAAGGCGGACCAATGATTAGAGGCCCGCTCCCCCCTTTGCTGCTTACTAACGAGCCATCTTCAAACAGAGCTAACGAACCCACTGCCAGGACGTAGGACTCATAGTTATCCACCGACTCTTGCTCTTTTTTTTTATTGTACGAATAAGTAGTTTGAGGAATTTTATCATTTGTTCACTCATTTATATATCGAACCAATTCAGCTTTAAAGTTTGTCGCTTTTGGAAGGGGCCAAATGCCTGCCATAATGAGTAGGATGTAGATAGTTCTCTCGCCTATTGCAACATGATTGTACGAAGTTAGTTGGAAGTTGGCATTCGTCTCATGATCAAAGAAATAATATGTTTTGGAGTTCGTCACTGAGCCAAGGGAAAGCAAAAATGAGCTTGACGAACCTCTTCCAAGCTTTTCCCCTTCAAGAAAAAAAATTTTTTTTTCATTAGTAGCTCCTTATTAACATGATAATCTTCCACTGTTGCCCAGAGCGTAATCAAGAAAGTGACAATTTACTTAATTCGGGCTAACGACCCCCAGCACCAGGCTCATAATCCTCTCGTCGCTACGTCCTCCTCCCAGAACGACAAAAACTGATAACCGTCAATTTTAATGGAGATGTTCGGCCTTTAATGAGCGAATTTCCACAGAATGATGGAGCTGGTGTAAATTGGCTACGTCCCCAGAATAAAATGAAGTTCTGCTCCAAGGCCTTTCCACTTTCTTTGGCCGAAGGTTGCCGTTGAATTTTTCGTTGTTGAAGTGTAGAATTTTAGGAGAGTTTGTGTGATTCAGAAGAACAAGCGTGTTAGTTTAATTCTCGTTTGTGTGTAGAGTGAAGGGAGTAATTTCTGTGTTATTGTTCCATATTATTTACTCCAGGTTTCTATGACAGCTCTAACTCCCTCGTTTTGTCAATGCGAAGACAATAAAAACCCCCTGAATTGAATACGGATATTTAACTCTTCTTGATATGATTCAGGGCTGAGGGGGTTAGCGGGCGAAGGAAAATGTACTTGTAAAACTTCGTCTATTGCAAGTGAAGTTGGTCTCGAGGCGGCGCGAAAAGCTGAGCATAAAAAGAGAACAAACTCCAGTTTGAGAACATGCAAAGTAGGGGAGTCGTCGAGTTAACCAAGTTGGTAGGAGCTCTAGAGAACAGTTGACGGAACAGTTGTCTGGTAAACGAGGGCAGACTACATTAAATGTGTTGGCACTAAACTCTTATGACGGCCGTACTCCTGACCGCCAAACAATAACGTTTTTTTATGAGATTTCTTTTACTTTAAAGGCGGCTTTGGACAGAAGGTTTTTACTTTCCTTGGCTCTGCGAAGTAGGAAGGAAAGTTATCTGATAGGCTGAAAAATAAAAATTCGAGTTCTCTTCAGATCTTCACGTGTCAAACCCTGCAGAGTCCGAAAGCCACCATTTGGTGTAATGGTCAGTGTGTTTATGAACGACTTTAAGAGAAAACAGCTCAACTAAATCAGCTCAAACTTGATATCTAGCCCTCAGATCACCATACGACGCCGAAATAAGAGCGTGAGCCAAATCTGCCCAAAACTAACTATAGTTATCATAGTGATCTAAACGTCAATTTTTTGGTTTATTATTCATTCGTCACGAAATTTCGGTCACGAAAAATTTTTTACAACCCCCCCTCAAAATTTGATATTTTACGTTTCAAGACATGGGGATTCCAAATCTGCAATGTCCCTCCGCCGTCCGGGCCGTTTTGTGCCTTTAATGTGGTCTAAAAAATTCGTTCTTTCGCAAAAAAATCCCATTCGGTATCTAGTTGTACCCGCCATCTCGGCAATTCGATCGGACGAAGCCCGTGGTTGTTATGGGCAAAAAATTAACGAAACGCAGTATAATCGCAAATAAGCCGTGTTGGTATCCTTTTCAAGGCCCGCTCGAGTCGCAGCGCCCTTTGGACTCCAACGTCCTGCCAATTGCCTTGTGAGGGCTCACTGAGGGTTCACTGGAAGCCCTGGAGGGTTCACTGGAAGCCCTTGAGGGTTCACTGGAAGCCCTCCAGGGTTCACTGGAAGCCCTCGTCCCACCCCTCCATCATGTGGGTGCCTGGCGCCGGGGGAATATTTTTAATTCCCGTAGTTCCATTGTAGTCAGGTCATGTTTCGTATGGTTTATAGTATTCGATGCTGAATCAAATGGGATGGGGGGGGGCAGTAATACTAGGTCAAGCTGTTCATGAGAATAATAAACCATTGTGTAATAATTTGCCAGGTTTTCTTAGCATGGAACATGCCTAAGCTTTCATGTAACTGCCGAAAAGCGTCACGCCAGGAGGGAACGAAATCATGTCCCAAATTAAGTCTGGTGAAGGTAAAATATTGTCACGCCTATACCACGTTGCTGCGCCTCGAGAATATCTCTTTTTTCCCCAGTCCTCTTCAGGGTTCATGGTGTAGGGCTAACACAAAACTACTTGATCACGCAAAGGATTTATTAACTACACCTCAGAAGCGTGATGCTAATTGTCAATGTCCAATCACGTTCTTACAAACGGAACTGACATTCAAGCGCGAATGTCCAGGTCGAAATGGCCGGTCATTTCTAGGCCCTGACGACACGCCTGGGGCCTTGGTGTTTACGACTGATGAATATCTTCTGTCCCCGACAAGTACTTAAGAAACAAAGGCCCTCTGTAAGTTACAAATAATGCCAATTTAGGGTTCAATCGTTTAATTGGTTTACAAGGATCAGTTTTTAGTCATCTGCCTTTCTGTATATAAGAACGTTAACAAAAAATGTTCTAAGCTAATTAAAGTCAGAGAGAGAGATAGGCCTGTAGTGTTGCGTATTGAGAATAATAAACCATTGTGTAATAATTTGCAGGTTTTTTTCTCAAGCGGCTCTAACGATTTTGATTAAATTTTTCAAATGGACTCTCATTCAATACAGCAACTATACCGTAAAATTCCCGTTTGTGAGAAATTGACGAGAGCAGCACAATAAATTACCAAACGTTTCATCGTGTAAGCGTAATTTTTTCTATATAAACTCCGCTCAAATATTACTGGGTTGTTCAAAAAAAAAATCATATGGTACTCCAACCAAGGACCGGTACGATGAGTCTTTGACAATGCTCAGAAAGTATACAGGGGCTACTCGTGAAATTCCGGAATTTCAACAACCGCCGTTTCACTTACTGCCATTTCTAAAAGTGTTTACCCGATAACTCTTGAAACGTGATTATCTTTTTCAAAAAAATCGAGTTTACATCCTCATTAATTTTCTGTGTGTTGTTATTTCAAGAAACCACGAGCGAATTCCCGAGTTATGTTCGTTCGTCAACAATAATTCAGTCTAATTTGTCACTTTAAGTTCCTTATAGTTTAGTGTATTGTACTGAGAGGTGTATTGTACCCCTCTCACCTTTAGCCACTGCTCCTGAAGCGGACAACTGTAATTTACGGATTTTCGAGAGTTGAGCGAACTCCCCGAAAATCCGATCGAAGATTCGTCTTGTGGTAAGACGAAGGTCTCATAATCTGACGAAAAAGTTGGAGCTATTGGATCCAAGCTCGCGATCTCTGTATTTTTGCCTGAGTTAGCGGCTCTTCAAATGTTTCCACAAACTGCTCGTAACAGTATGTTTAATAACTCACTTACCTGCTGTGAGACCTTATAGCCTGGACTTGTGCTTAATAACTTGACGAAACGCCGGCCTAGAGAAACTATTTATTTTTTCTTGACTGACTCAAGAATCAAGGACGACCCCACATCTCAATAACTCTAATCCTGAAATTATTTGTGGAACTGAAAAGATTAAGGGCCGGTTTATCAATTCTTTAGTTAAAACGTTGATTATGTAGCAATCTGTTAACGATAATCATGGAGTGAAAAAGTACTAGAGCTCGGATCGCTTATTGACTAATAGTTAGCTAGCGAGAGTTTGACCACGGGGAAAAAGGGCTACCACTACGCTCAAACGAGAATCTCTCGAACGAAGAGGCGACTTGGCGAGTTTTCCTCCAAAACAATGTGTTGGAGAGTTGGTACCATTGGGCCACCTTCATTTGCCGCCTGTCGATTTCATTATATGACATTTTCATTCGAATACCCAAAATATCAGTCGCTGAATTGTTAAATAATATATTTGTGATCTTACTTGATACTTTTCTGTTTTGTTCCAATTCTCTTCTTATCTTTCCTTTTTTCTCATTCTTTTCTTACTCGGCTTCTTATTGTGTAGCTCATTTTTCGTATTGTGATTATTTTTGTGTTTGTTGTGATTTTTTCTGTCGTGATTTCGATTACTTGGTGATTCAATCCGCCTTAGAATTAGCGAAAGCACGAACAGCGTTGTTTCTTTCGACAATCGGAACCTAGTATGAAAATTTACGTCGTCGAGCGTATCAAAATACTCGATTCTCGGACGGACCTGGTCCGCATTGATCTTTTCGTCGGAGAAAGCAGAGACTGTGAGGTCCCAGTCGGAGTCCATTGCTCATAAAATGATATTAAATTGATTTGACCAGTATCCCAATCAATAATAGAACGATAATAACGATGTGATAACGCGAGAAGAAACGGAAACAGATCGAGGCTAACGAAACACAATCGAACATGCCAACAAAATTTTTCAGATAACTGTACAACTTTCTGATAACCGAAATAACAGGTCGGAAATAAATAAACACAGATAATAAATAAATAAAAACAGATCGAGGCGAGCGAAACACATTATTTGACAGAAATAACGATTAGTTATCCGATAACTAAAGAGCGAAGAGACGAGTAAAAAATAACTAGCGCTAACGCGGCGTCAAAGTGAGTTGGTGAACGCGTCTTCGGGAGTTGATGAACGATTTGACTTAGTCAGTCTTTAGTCAAGCTAGCAAATGACATTGATTAACCGGCCCTAAAGCTAGCGGTCTTGGCACTTGGGATGGAGAAATGTTTCCCTCCCATGTCCCCCGATGACCAAACTAGTGGTACGCCTGGTGAGGGCTGAGCTATTGTGAGTGAGCCAGTGGAACACCATCTCTCATATTATATCTACTTTCTTAACCTGTCTTCGTGTGGTATCTAAAACGAATTGATGGCTTGTTACTTGATTTGCCTTCGTATTACCTCAGTTTTGTCATTCTCACTCCACACAAATGATAACATAACGCTCTCTATGAGGTTTCTGTATCATTCAGTACAGTCAATTCGTCGGTGTCTGTCTCAGTAGTCGTAATCGAGAATCGATCCCCACTCGATAGTTCTTTGGCGTGATATCCTTTGGTTTTGGCGTACCGTCTACGTCGGTTGGTGTCAAAAACTTCTTCAATAGACTGCAACATTGAGACAGCTCAAGTGTCTTCTCCCTACAACAGGTTAATCAGCATCCTTGACTTTCGATATTTAGTGAAGTATTGTGATGCCAAACACGCACACACGCTTTTTCCGTCAAACTAAGAGAGCCGCTGTCAGCAAACCCATTGTTGTTTCACCTGCAAGTGCCCCCCAAGTCGAACGAACGCCTTCCCGTGTACTTTCGGTTTATTGGAAAGCGAAATCAATAAAACGAGGGGCTCGAGAAGTCTGTAATACACAGAAAGATTAAAGACTCAGAATCGCTCAAAATCGAACAATGTGGTTAACTAAAAGACAATAAAGTTTTGATCCCCGTTTCGGAGAAGAATAAAGACGTTCTCCCTCCCAATAAATATTTATGTGTTTTCCCTCAAGGTCCCCCGAAGGAAAGAAGCGGGCTATCTCTCTTTTTTCCACCCCATGTTTACTCCACGAACTTGCTTTGACAGTGACTATTTCAGCGCATCACCAACCGCAAGCGAAAACTCGATATTCATCCGTTTCTATGAAACTTTTCCCATCCATAGCCAAACTTCGTTTATAGAAGGTCACATATTTCAGCTACTGAACCTGGGAAGCGAAGGAAAGTATTGTAACCCTCTTGATTTATAACCATAACTTCGGAGGCCTTCGAAACGTGGACAAATTACAGGCTTAGATCGCGTGAATGACTCCGTGGTGGGAGATAGTATTTTGTGCGGCCACGCATCGATTGGAAAGGACCCACGAGCATTCAGCCATTTTTATGACAAATGGTTGAAATTCCGGAATTCGTTGAGGTTATTTTGAGCAACTATTGCACAGGTGAATCTTACGAGTGTCGACATGATTTTCTTTTGGAAGGAAGTTGTTTGCTGTTTTGAATTATCGAACGGAAACCGTGAAAAATGATAGGTAGTGAAACGGCGGTGGCACGAATTCTTGAATTTCTAGAATTCCTCCTAATGATCTTTTGAGCGCTATTAAAGTCCCATCGTATAGGTAACGGGCTAGCGTCTCTATTTCTGATGTCGCTTGAGCGGGTTTATGAGAAAAACCTGCACTAAATTCGATTTTCTTCAACGTTGTTATAGATGTTCATTGTGCTGCTCTCATTTCCCCCACAGACGCGATTTGTATGGTACCGCCATGTTGTTTTGAACTTTCCATACAAAAAATTAAACTTATATCGTTGTTTAGACGCCGGACGAATTAGTTGGAGTCTTTCCCCTAACCCAAACATCGAGTTCTTAAGTTATCCCCTTCAGCCAGCTTCCTTTCCCCATAATGGACTTTCCAAAATATCCTCTAGCACACGCAGATGTTCCCTATTCACTCTCACCTATCAGCTCTCATACCACTCACAACCCTCCCCACTCTCTTCCCCTTGCAACCAGTTCACTTATTCAGAGCCCCCTGCTCCCACCTAAACTCTCCCAAATTCCCATCCCTCAGTCTTGTACTTGAGGAACTATCATTCTAACAAAGTGACCGTGTAATCAAAACCCTATCGTGTTAAAAACTGTATCAATACAGTCCTATATCGTGTTCAATTCACGTGAATTTTATTTCTCTCTTTCAAAATTCGTTTTTGAGAGAAAAAAAAAGTGGTGCGCCGCATGACACAACGTTTCTTAGGTGTGTATAAGTTTAAGTTCGCTAGTTTTCTTAGCTTTTGCTACTGATTTACGTTATTTTTCGCTCAGTTCATTTGAAATTGGTAAAACGTAACTTCACGGTGGTAGGAAGCAATAGCGCGTACAGTTCCGGAATTTATTGTGCTGCTGTTACTTATTCTCTGAGCATTATTGGGCAATGGGGGTGCAGAGGATTGATACGGCGATTTTTTTAAAAAGAATGATGACTATCCTGAGTTATCCGATAAAAACTTTCAGAAATGGTAGTAGGTGAAACAGTGGTGGTTGAAATTCCGGAATTTCTGGAGTAGTCCCTAAATATATTATGAGCTATATGAAACGCTTATAATTATTAGTTACTTAATTCGAATACCACGTAGATTTTTCAGAAGATTCCAATACTTTCAGAGTGGAAAAAAAACGATAAAATTTTTATCGAAATGTTTGGTAATTTATTGTGCTGCTCTCGTGATTTTCCCACGAATGAGAATTTTATGGTATTGTCGTCTCATAAGGAGCTGTCCGTATAAAAAACTTAGTCAAAATTGTTATAGCCGCTATTGAGAAAAAATATCTGGTGCGTTGCAGCACACAACTTTCCTTAGCTCTACGTCAATTCACTTTGTAAATGGCTAATTCTACCTAATCGGTTCATTTATCACTCAGTGAACTTGGTCAAACAACACGTCACAGCAGCAGAAAGCGGTACCGCGTACAGTTCCTGAATTTATTGTGCTGCTCGTACTAATTGCAGGATCAATTGAGCAATTGGTACACAGAAAATTAATGAGGCTGTAAACATTAATCTTTTGAAGAAGGACAGTAATTGCTTTTGCAGAGTTATTGGGTAATAACTGTTGGAACCGGTAGTAAGCGAAACAGCGGTAGTTGAAATTCAGGAATTTCTGAAGTGATTTTAAATACTGATCTATATCATGAGCGATTTTAAATACTCACCCTTTAGGTATTGAATTGGACTACAATACCAATTCTTTTAAACGTTCTAGTAACATTCCAGCGGAGTTTATAAGGAAAAAACCGCGCTAAAAACGCTTTTCGTCGAAAATTTTGATTATTTATTGTGCTGCTCTCGTAATCTCCCTACAAATGAGAATTTTATGGTATAATTGCCTTATCAAGAGCTATCAATAAAAAAAATTTAATCAAAATCGTTACAGCTGTTTCTGAGAAAACAAATTTGGTGTTTTAATCACTATGATAACTATAATTAACTTTCGGTGGATTTTGGTCATAGCCTTATTTTTGCGTCCCATGGTAACCAGTAGGCTACAGATCAAATTTGAGGCACGGTCGTTTCCTCTAAAAACCACTTTAAAATCGATTACGTCGAAAGTTTTGGTAATTTATTGTGCTGCTCTCGTCATTTTCCCATAGATGGGAATTTTATGGTATAGTTGCTATATTGGGAGCTATCAATATAAACAATTTAATCAAAATCGTTATAGCCGTTTTTGAGAAAAAAATATTTGGTGTTTTGATCACTATGATAACTGTAGTGAATTTTCGGTGGATTTTGTTCATACTCTCATTTTGGCGTCCCACGATGACCTGCGGGCTAGATATCAAGTTGAAGCTGATTTTCGCTCTCTAGGGTTCTAAAACACACGCACACAGATCATTTTCCCAGTGTTTTTTGGACTTGGAACGTGAAGATATGAATTTTTCAGCCGATTACATAACTTTCCTTTCTACTTTGTAGGGCCAAGGAAAGTAAAAAAGTGCCTTGACTGCTGTGATAAGTACTGTTAGTTGTGTGACGATTTTTCTTATTCCTTTATTTTGGCTTCGGTAAATACCCAATACAATGGCCGCGGGTACATTTGCGAGGAACTTCAGATATGATATATCAGACAGATATGATATATATCACTCGCGTAACGCAACAGAACAGACATTGCCGACCACAAAAATAAATTGAAATATCACTCACCTCTCAAGTTACGTATCCGAATTTTGGGGGGAGATAGGCTGCTTTTATCGCTTCAAATAACTGTCATTCATCATCCATGCACCACATTCAGGACACGTATACTCGTCAGCGATGAAACCGACACTCATACACCAATCCACAACACACAAATAATCGCGAAGAGGGCAGTCTCCACTACAGCAGAAGCCGGTTGGATGGATGTGAAAAAAATGGATACACAACAAACGAAAAGAAATGGTTATGCATGCGAAGGCAGCAACTCGACAAGTAAAGAACGATAATTCGGTTACGACGGAAAATTGATGAAGATTGTACAAATATAGTTCAACGGTCAGTCCAGCGATTGAATTCGTATTTTGAAGAATAGTTGATAGTTGCCAGTAATAAAAGGTGTAACTAGCACCAATATCAGTGACGTTCTTCAACGTTCAGGATCGTGAACCGAAGAACCGGGCGAATGTACTCGCGGCCATTGTTTTGGGAATTAGCCTTGGCTCCTATGTTGATCTACAAGCTAAACATGAAATGCTTGTGGGGCGGCATTATCTGTCACACCAGCAGTTACTTAAGAGAACATTTTTTAATTTACCTCTCCGATATGTTTCAATTCGTCGACTTATTGATTGTGACCGTTCAAAAATGTATTAGTTTTTCATCTTCGAAGTGAGTTGTTGGATAAAAAGGGAGCGGATTGCCGTCAGGTAGCGGGAAGCACCTTCTCCCAGTTGATCCCAGCTCCCTCCGCATCCGCTTGATCGCGGGCTGAAATAGTGAGCTGCCTAGTAAAATATTTAGGTGGGTTGATGAAAGAACGTTATCTTGTGTACCAGCAGCTTCCGGCCCTTTAATTAAAATACGCGACGTGACGACCCGAGACTTTCCCCGACGTCAAAGCGAAGAACCTCCATCTCGACCTAAGCCTTCGGTCATGAGCTTCAATGCCTTCGCCGACCGCCAGAGATGTACCAGGTTCATTGGGGATATTAACCGAAAAGGCCGAGCGCTCTTCCCGGACGTTTTCCTCCCCTTCCAACAGTTTCCCTTAAAGTTCAAACAAAATTAATCGCTATGCTTTCTGTCACTTATTACTCCATTAAATTAAATTAGACTCCGCGAGTACCGAAGGGGTCGGGTCTCTCTTAATTGAGTCGGAGATTGAGGGCGATTTTATCAAAGCGGAAATCTGGTGGACCTTGCTTTATAATCCCCTCTTTGTTTTCATTAATACGAAAACCCTCGCCGTATTGTTGTAGCTTGCCAACTTCATAGTACAAGTGTTTTCAAAGTTCCTTCAAAATTGTCTTTTCTCGAAAATGAGGGCCTTTCCGACACTTCAAAAGCAGTTGGATTAAATCTTCCCCACTAAAATCCGCTCATCAAGCGACTACGCGTTGCTGAAAAGTTCTCCTTGAGCCATCCTTTTTAATGGCTATCAATTCACGTCAGTAGCTCTTGGAGCTTTGGAGATTCCAAAGTGGCACGCGAATCGATAAATTCGTTTAGAAATGAATGGCCGAACTCGAGTGTTCTCCACTGATACTGTCGTTGCTATGGGTGGGGAAATGGTTGCTGAAAGCCGGTAATGAGAGCTTTGGCTCAATTTAAAGCAACCCTCTGTACTGTACTTCAGGGCTTTTGGAGCCTCTCTTCGCCCAATCAAGTTACAGATAGTCCTACAACGCACATCCCATCTTTCGCACCTTGCCATTTTCTGGTGCCAGAGGTGGGCAGACTGGGTCACGCACAGTGGAAGACATATTCGTCCGCTTCATGTGTTAGGAGGAAAACTGGAGTCAATTTTCCCGGGACAATGCCCAGCCAGAAGAGGCTGAAGCTTGCTCCTGAACCTCCCGAGCTGCTGGGCGGCATGAGAGGATGTATAGGAATGGCGGTACGCCGAAAGGTTCTCGTAAGGGTGAAGAGAAACGTGTGGCCGGTTATTGACGGGAACCCATATTTACTTTTATCCCAGTGAAGGTGCGTATCTTGCAGTTGCCAAAAATACTCCTCTTGTATGAATGTAGGAATGTGTCTTAGACTTATTGTAGCTGTAATTCTACGTGAGAATGTTGCTCAGTCAATAATGTGAGCTGCCGGAGAGGTTTATTGAGTAAGTGTTGGATGTGAACATACTGTTTCTTCTGCAACTGTTTTCCCCTATTAACCCAAGCAATTTTTATATTAATTTTTCTTGACGATGTTTTGGGTAGATACGCTTTACAAAGGAGGAACTTCCACTTCCACAATATTTCAGCTATAGCTTTTTATGAATATAAGAAATGCTTCGGTTAATGCGGAAAAATAGTTGCAGGAGAAACAGTATTTTAACAGCCAAAACTCACTCAATAAACCTTGCAGGCCGCTCTCCTAAATTAACAGGTTCGGTTTTCCTTAGAACTTGCGCATTGAAGAAGAGACTCAATGCAATCTCAATGAGCAGTAAATGTTGATTGTGGTGGCTCATGTTACTGCCTCTTCTGCTTGAAGGCAGCATCGTGGCATGAGCTCACTACTGTGGATTGTATAAAAGCCCCCGACCTCGAAGCCCTTAAAACGAAAAGATCTAAAAACAAACAAAAAAAAACTCTGAAATGGATGCTAACCACTATAGCAAGTGCGTGGGCACACACTTTTGTCTAATTTGAGAAACACAAACGGTGGGTACAGCTTTCGTACAAGTACGCAACCACTAGGGACATTTTATGTCTTTTATTTTTGTTTTTATGCAATGATAACTACGTTTGATTGTGCTCGTTGATGGTTTCGATATAATGGCAATTGACATCATCACTTAGTCACTGAGGTTATTAAAAGTGTGATGTTACCAAGCGTTAGATTTTGTAACAGACGTTACCAAGGTTACACTTCAACCATTCGATATTTCGTGACGCTTCTCCGTTACATATCCCGCGTTACATTTTCTAGTTTATGTAGCAAAGTAAAGACATAAAATGTCAAAAGAAAGAGAGCTGCCATTGCAGAGAGGCGTGAGGCCCAACCTGGTGGAATGTGGTGAACGGTTCCCGGCTGGTTCTCAATCGCAATACGCTGGTAAATTCACGAGGTGACTAGGAGCTGAAAAGTTCAAACGAGCGATTGAGAATGTCACTTGTTTTTCTTCAATCTTTTCTTCTTCAGCCAAGCGTAGTATCCACTTGACAGCAAACGAATTGTAGAATTATGTAGATTGTTACTGGAGAACCCCGAACCAGTCACGTAATGAATAAGTTTAAAAGTCTTTAGAATACGTATAGCAAGTGGAATACCAGATCTGCCCCTCTTCAAAATGACTGTTCTTCAACACTCATAAGAGAGTTATGCCATTCGAAAGACATGGGGGTTGTGGTTTCGCTAGCATGTGGGGGCTTGACCTCAGCATCTACCGAACCCAGACCTGTGTAGGTACGGCAGGTTGTCATTTTGCCAGTCTTCCGATGGAGAGCTGTTGCCCATGCTAGAAACTGTGAGAAATTCTACCATCTCGGAGGAATTCTTAATCTGATTTCCCACTTGAATTATTTACTTGGGTGGCAAGTTTCCAATGGGGAGGGGGTTTTGTCGTAACGTCCTACGTTATAAGCTTGCTTAGTAGCAGTCAAAGCTGGTTGTAGGACAAGTGGTTATTTCCTTCGCACCGTGGTACAGAGCTGTGGATCCAATCTCTTCATGTCCCATAAGGAACTGGCTTGTTCAGTGGTCTGGCGCTACCCAATTTATCCTGAGACTCATACAAGTTACTTACCATTGATGAGGATTCCCATGCCGCTCTAGATGAATGGGCATGTTTTCATTCAGTGGAGAGGTCTACGCAGAGGTGAAGTTTCATCCACCCTCGAGGCGCAAAATGTGAAGGATGGAGAGTCTTTGTGAGAAATGATGTGGAGTCGCGCTTTTAAGCCATGCCTCGTAAGGAACTGGCTTGTCCAGTGGTCTGACTCAATCCATCTTCCCACACATTGCCTACGCTATCATTTAAGGTTGTAGTGCACAGCATTAGTGTCACAAAATGATGCAATAGCTCGAAATCTTGCATGGGGATAAATCAGTAAGATTGATACAGTCGTAAAGATGGAGTTGCCGGAATTTTCTTATTTAACATTGGTCCTACTAAGTAGAAAGTAAAGTTATTGTGTTGGCTGAAAATTGTTCAGTGCGAGAGAGGGAAAGATGTTAAGAATGGGGGATGAAAAGACAATGAAAGGGGGGAGAGAAAGAGGGAGAGGGAGCGCGAGAGAGAGAGAGAGAGAGAGAGAGAGAGAGCACACGAGAGAGAGAGAGCGCGCGCATGAGAGAGAGAGAGAGAGCGCACGAGAGAGAGAGAGCGCGCGCACGAGAGAGAGAGAGAGCGAGAGAGAGATTGATTGATTGATTATCTTTATTTATCCACCAGAGGAAATTAGGGCCATAAGGCCCACTCTACCATTCCCCCCGGAATCAATATATAACATCCTCTTGTGCTACAAAATTACATTGCCCCACTGTTTTATATAATTTTCCACTAAATCGACAAATTTCTCTTCCCAAAAAAGCTCAATCATACCAAAACACCATTCATGCCTACAGACACATAAACACTTACCTACTGCTATTTGGTAGGGGTGAGTACTTGTATATTCCTCCCCCTCTCAGCAGCACACAAACTAAAACTAATATACCCAACAACCAACCTCATTCATGCCAAAATAAATTACACTCATACCAACACATAAGCACACAACTGCTGCTATTCGAGATGAGCGAGTACTTTGATATTCCTCCTCCTCTCAGCAGCGCACTAACTACCTTAACTAACATACACAAACGAAACGATCAAATCATCTTACATCAACTCATATACACTGGGGATCGAGAAATTTGCCATTACATTCATTTGATATATACCGAACAACGTCACAATCAATCAATATCATATAATCCTCGGTAGTGTTCACTTTACTTTATTTAACAATCTGGTTTTCAACAGAAATCTATTTAGAATAAGCGAAGAAGAGTCTATACACAATAATTACACAAAAAACAATAATGAACATTCACCAATCATATCTTGTTAATAACTTGTCTCTGAAAATGTTTCTAAAACGTTCGGTCTTCAGAGAAAAATCAAGCAGGTTCACATTTTCATTGTGGACCTTAATTGCCTGCCAGACGAATGATCTTTCGTATGCTATT
Organism: Pachypeltis micranthus; assembly: GCA_020466155.1. Taxonomy (NCBI): domain Eukaryota; kingdom Metazoa; phylum Arthropoda; class Insecta; order Hemiptera; family Miridae; genus Pachypeltis; species Pachypeltis micranthus. The sequence goes on from CM035780.1 coordinate 2,633,802, forward strand.
GTGCGATGGGCAGGCACCTTCAACACTCTCCCTGTATTGCGTGTGCTTCTATCCTGCACAATGACGTGTACACAAATTGCCTGAACAAATGGTCTGGTTTACGGAACTTCAAAATCTTGAAAGTGAGAACCGCAATGGCTAACTTTGCGAGAGAGAGAGTGTGAAGAGTGGGAAAGAGAGGGGGGGGGGGCTGTGTTGAGAACAAATAGATGTATGAGTACGAGAGAGTACAAATTAGAGTATGAGCTCATACGACACAAAGAGGGTCTCTGGATAGATGAACTGGGATATTCAGGAGAGCTGTGAGTGAGTAAGTTCAACTGAGGGAGAGCTGAGAGTCGAGTGTCACTGTGCGATTTCGAGAGTTGGACTGCCAAGGGAGTCAGGGCTGGGTAAGTGGGATGAGGGAAGGAGCTGTGGAAAAACTTACTGCGGCTGGAAATGCCAAAGAGTTGATTGACAGAGGCTCTGGGATTCCAGATTGCCGGCTTAAGTTGAAAGTTGGGGGAAAGGCCCTGATCACGGGATCATCCATATGGGTCTCTGTTGCCTTCAAAACCTTAACTTTTTGGAGTCCCCTGTGTTTGAACCACAGAGGAAGGGTTTTCATTAATTTGGCTACCAATTACCCAAGTGGTAAACAAAAAAAAGGATAAAGTTTATAATAAGATTTGTAACAAACAAAGAAGTATATACAGGGAAATAAAAGGGAGCTCCTACTATACTAAGTATAAATTCAAGTGAAACTAATCTAAGGTATAATTTGAGTAGAAGAGATGTTCGTGAGGTATAATTGTATTAGAAAGAAAGTTTCGTTTGACAGTTGTTGCTGAGACGTTGGGAAGGCGATCCAGGCGAGCTAGCCGGTCAGATGAAGGTGTAGCAGCGTATGGGGTGCTGGAGATGGAGTGATGCAGATCTTTGATTCCCAAATTGCAATAGAGAATGAGATTAGGATGCTGATGACCCAGCTGTTTCAAGAAGTTGGACAAAACATGAGGAGCACGCGTGCGGGTGAACGAAAAGGCGAACAACGTTGGTGTGAAGGCGAGGGCAGTTGAGCGTTGAAACGACTCGATGAAGAACGGTTAGGCACGTTCAATCCAGACGCGTTTTGGTTATCGTTCAGAAGTCCACAGCACTTCTTACGTCTACAATATTATTATTAGATACAAACAACTACCTCCGGCGTTAACACCCTAACTCTTCAACAACTCTGATTAAGGTTTACACAGCCAGGCACACTGTGGGTTGGGTGTTCGAGAGTTTCACCTATACACGCGACAACTTGATGGCTAACTGAAGGAGTTTATTCAAGTGCGTAGCTGTGCTGATTCTGTCTCGATTCACTCGAGAACGTAACGGACTGTATGCGTAGTATTGAATCTCGGCATCACATTGTGTTCGTTAAAGATAGGATAAGGATGCTGTACATAATTTACATCTCTTGACGCAGTGTCCCTGGCCTTCTCAAGAACATGAAACCAATGTATGAGATGAATGGCACCGGGCCCCAACACTTACATTACCTCCGGGGAGTGGTCGAGTTGCCAGCCTTACTTTTTGGTAGGGGATCGTTACTCATTGTTCGTTTAATTAATTATTGCCCATTTCGGTTCTTAGTGCGTCGTACCAAAGTTATCATAAAACATTCGTTCCACACCTCGTACACGAAGGAGCTATGTACTGCTTCGAGAAGGAAATGGCCTCACTCGTTTATTTGTGGTTCGCTGCCACGTTTATTTGTTCCCACTAACTGCCAACTTTGACGGATTTGTGCTCATATTTTAGAAAACTAATTCAGCGTGAACTGCTAACCGACATGGAAAAGTAATTTGGCTCTCATCTTATTAGGTGCTCGGAGGAGACTTCAGAGGGAGCTCGTTGCTTCCCATCACTCAGGCTTTGATCGGCTTACAGGAGCCTCGATCTGCAACTCCCGAAGATTTGTACCCTCAGGTAAACAGCGTTCCTATTTACTTCTCAGCGATGTCATTTTGTGTTAGGAATGCGCGGCGTGCCGCTATGAAATTTTTGCAACTTGTAACTAAGACGGAGCGAACGTGGTGGGTGAGGGCACGGCGCTGTATGAAGAAAGGGCAGTCGTGATTGTAGTTGATTTTGGTATTGTTACCAATATCCACTCCAGTCTGAGTAAAAGGGGTAGTGACTATTCTTTGAGAAACCTATTGCAAATGATAGGTGGTCTCCTCGTAAATGCTAGAGTGAGGCTTCGTGGATTGAAGCAACTGCATTACTTTGAACGTTTTCCAGCGTTCCTGGACAACTTTCATCTATTCTTGTCAATCTAAAATATCTGGGGCGATGCAACACACAACTTTCCTTAGCTCTACGTCAATTCACTTTGTACATGGCTTTGTCTACTTAATCAATTCATTTACCACTCAGTTCATTTGAACTTGGTCAAACAACACTACACAGCAGCAGAAAGTGGTAGCGCTACCGCTACGGTAACATTCTACTAACATTCCAGTAGAGTTTATAAGGAAAAACCGCATTATAAACTCTTTTCGTCGAAAATTTTGATAATTTATTGTGCTGCTCTCGTCTATTTCCCACAAATGGGAATTTTATGGTATAATTGCCATATTGAGAGCTATCAATATAAAAAATGTAATCAAAATCGTTAAAGCCGTTTTTGAGAAAAAAAATATTTGGTGTTTTGATCACTATGATGGTTAGCTTTCGGTGGATTTTTCTCATACCCTCATTTTGGCGTCCTATAGTAACCTGCGGGCGAGGTATCAAGTTTGAGCTGATTTGATACGGTCGTTTTCTCTAAAAATCGTTTACAGACACACAGACCATTTTCCCAAAATAGTGTTTTTCGGACTCAGGAGGGTCTGAAACGTTAAGATCTGAAGAAAACTCAATTTTTTTTTCAGCCGATTACATAACTTTCTTTTCTACTTTGTAGAGCCAAGGAAAGTAAAAACACAAATGGGTATTTCGCCCAGTGTCCATTCACACATGCCCGTTCTTCTTTCTATTCTCTGGTGAGGAACATAGGAAGTGAGCCAAAGCTTTTGGAACTAGGGCATAACTCGTAGCCCCGTTTTCTATCTCTTCTAGAGTGGACTGTCCACTCCGTCCTCGGCTGGCCTCACTGTCTCCAACGCCCTCGCTAACGGTATTAAGGTGGGGAGATGCCTTTATCAATACCGCTCCTCACTCTCAGTCGCCCGGCTGCCCAAAAATTCAACCATCAATCCTTTCATTAACTTCTCTCTCGTGTTTGCAAGTGGGCAGCGATCAGTGACTTGGTTCCATTTCAACCTTTAATGGAAGTGAAGCGTGTAACCAGTAGCTGCACAATGTAATAGCAGAAGTGGCTCTAAAACACTGGTACCCCTCCCCCCTGGTTGGTGATGCGTTTCCCTTGGGTTGCGCCCAAATCTACGTGGGCTCAAATGCTCTCAAGGCCTCCTATGTCTCTTGGTCTGACTCTAACCACTGTGCCAAGAGCAAGGTCTATTTTAATGTCATGTCACCCTGCAGTCGGGGGTCTAGAATGCCACGTCCGTAAGAACAGGACTAAGAGGTACACAATTTACTCTTCTTCGATACACAGATACACTGTGAACCCTCTACCTTGAGCTGGTATCGCATAACCCCCCCCCCCACTCACCAAGGAAAGGGAAGCAAGCAGTGTGCTGGAAGCTCTACCACTCACGCATATTGGTTCTAGCCCCTTTTGAAGGTCCATTGAGGCTCAAGTAGAGGCCCCCACATGCACCTCGCCTGGCAGTCTGGCCACCCACCAGGACTAAGACGCACGAGAGATTTTTCGGGCTGTCCAGAGTCAACCTTCAGCCACTTGGCGACACAAAAAAAAAGAAGAAAGGTAGCAATACTTAGTAGATATTTAATATTTAATTTTGTTAAGTCTGGTAACAATTGTACCAACACCCTACGGCCGTGGGTGAACAACTTAGCTAGGTACTTATCGATATTTTGGATCGGGCGATGGGACAGTAGGGTGGAGAAGGAAACTGGCATTCAAGGCAGCTATGCTTGGAGCTTGATGTCTGTTCTCGTCCTCGGAGGTATATTTGTATGCGTAGGTAGTAGGTAAAGACGTTGTACCTGAAATGGTCATTATGGTGCTTCAGTATTATGACGACACCCAAGGGTCCACCGACTCGTCGGCTTCTTTGTCATAATGTGTAAGAAGGAAGTGAAATTTAAGCCTATTTACCGCTACTACTGAAGGGATGCGTGGAGAAAACGGTGTCGGAGAATTCTTTGCCCGCTTCTGTTTCCTTTTCTTCCGTGGTGATAGGTCGGTGCGGAGATTAGAATTCGTGGGAAATCGTTAATGAATTTCCGGAAGACAAAAACGCAGTTATCCGGGGTTTTTCCAGACCAAATAGAAAAAATTGCAGAAATCGTCGGAGACGATGTGACGATGAGACAACAACATGGACGACAACAAAGGAAACGGGAGCTCGGAAGATTCGCGGCGTCCCAGCACCATTCAGAGCGAACTTTCGCGGATAGGACGATAAGCCGTTACCTGTTTGTATGTGGAATATGTTGCGTTTGTCAGTGTCGTGAGCTTTGGGCCCCTTTAAGGCCACTTTCGGGCTCGCCAATCAACAAATGGGCGTTGAAGTAATGGCAAGTGAGATGGGGATCCTCGTGACACAATGAGTCTTCCCCAACATCCGTGGACGTCTTAAGAGAAGGTGGGTTAAGCCAGGCTATACATTTCTACAACAGTGAGCGACGGTTCTTGGGAGGGCAGACGAACTTAGCAGCACTGAATGCTATAAAGTATGACTATAGCAATGTCACCGAATTTGCGAAGAAGGTGACGACTAAGAAACATGGTCATAGTTGATCTGTCCTTTTGAATCTTCCCACCCAAGTAAATAGATCAGGTGGGAAACCAGACTAAAACTCCTCCCAGGGGGTACGAGATATCTCCGCACGGTAACACACAGGCAACTGCTCTTTACCTGGAGACTGTCTAACGACGAAATACCTGCCGTACCTTCGCAGGTCTGAGTTCGGTGGATGCTGCACGGGCTGGCACAGTGCACATTAGAGAAACCGCAACTTCCATGACTGATAAAACCCTCGCATATGAACGGTCATCAATTAAGAAAGCAGACCTATTTGAACGTCATGAATGAGGGCAGTGATGAATGTTGCTGCTGAGCCCGATAGTATGATTTAGGTTTATATATCCGTGGCACAGGACTGTTCACGTGCCAGTACGGGAAATCGGGATGGTTTAGTTGTCGTTCACTGACACTTGAGTAAATATTTTCTGGGCCGGCTCATTGTTGTTGCGTTAATGAGATCAATCCAGAGGAAAAGTGCACTTGCGCATTGGAGTTCAACGAGTAGGTACCCAAGAAAGAGGTAAATTATGCAGAAAAGAAAAACACGATTTTATTTCAAGTTGAGAATCACAAGAGGAGCCGATTAAGATGTGGCAAGCCGCAATTCTGGTTCCGAAGATTTATCGTTGACAACCGAAATTAACTCCATTTTCCGGAAGCGATCGGTCACGTCGTGACTTCTACTGTTCATTAAGCCTCCACGACACATACGAGGGTCGCCCGAAACTCATTAGTCACCTGCCTTCCAAACTGGCTCTTTCCGTAAGTGCCCAGTCGGAATCGAATGGTCGATGCTCTGAGTGATGTCAAGTGAAGCGCCATCTTCGTTAATAAGTCATTTGAAGTTGGTTAGGGGGGGGGGAGTAATAAGAATCGATTCTAGCTCTGCGAGAAGCCTATCGAGGGTCTACAATGTTGATCCTTTTCGTTCACAGTGATGACCCTGAAACTAAACAAATTACTAAGACCCACTGATAGACGTAGAACTTGATGTTAACGCTCCTATCTACAAAGTTAGACGAGCTGTACGATAAAACCAAAAATGCTCAGTTGAGCAGAGAATAATAATCAACGAGAGTGTTGTGCTTCTTGCAAACACTTCGAACCCAATTTTACGACGAAGTTTCACTTCCCCTCTCTCTTCAGATGTTATTTACTGCCTCATAATATTTAAATTCAAACCCCAGTCGTTGCTTGGAAATTCTGCTTTTAGATACGAAGGCCCCCAATCGGGCTATTTTAAAACCACAGAGCCATTAGGTGTCCTGCTGAAGCCACCCATCGTCAACCTTTAACAGTTCCGTTCTTGTCAGTCTCAATAGAACAAGTAAAAAAGATTATAAATAGAAAATTTTGGGACGAAGTTAGTATACAAATCAATAACTATGAAGGCTAACGATTCACCAGAATCAGACAAGGTACGAAATTACAACACAATTGAGAACAATCATATATATGTTATCTGGGCACAGTATCAAAGAGGAGAGTCTTAACAGGATCAATCCCAATATCACGGTGTTAGTGTGGAGAAATAGAGGTTCGGAGTAAGAATCAACAAATTGTGCTCTGGCTCCAGTTCAGCAAGCGCTATCCTTTTCTGGCTGAGCACTGCCTGGGCATGTTGAGTAATGCACCTTCATTTTCCATCGAAGTACAACACGCAGACAAATGCTTCTGGCCTAAGCTGGCTGACAGTTCCCTTCACCATGGGCCGTCATGGTAAGCTGTGCTTGGGGTGTTACCCGTGGCGTTGGAGAGGGTGCCTAGCCTCACGGCCTTTACCCCTCTCCTGCCAGCACCTATCATCTCTCTAAGGGGGGGATTTCCAGAGGAACCACGGTCCCCACGAGGCCAATCCCATGGCTTCACGGCCGACGTCACGCTTTTGAAGGCTCCACGCTGCCAGCCACGGGCTGAAGCCCCCGTGGTACCCATTTTATTTGGCTGCACCTTGAGCCTAAGGACCTGAATGGGTAGCAGGCCCCTGTGCCGGAATTGCCAAGAGGCGTTCTGCCGGCACCTACGCTTTATCTCCATGGGGGTGCGGGGATTGGACTTGCCCCCGCACCAGCCATGGAGAAGGGTGTCAAGCCGTCTCTTACGGCCTGAACTGCGATCCCCACTCCGACGTGACGAGGGCGGACTACTCTATATTCGGCCGCCCTCGCCCGCGACCCACCCAACTCGCTGTACTCCTATACCTAACTAACACATTCACACATCCATTCAGCCCTTAAATACATGCACACATTTCCCGATGGTCCAGGGGCGGACTACTCGATATTCATCCCCCCTGGATCCATCCCTACAAGACCTATACTATTCTAACGAATCCTAAAACACATATACACAACACGTACATTCACACTCATTCACTCATATTTACACTCAGCCCTTAAATACCGACGGGCCGTCAGTCCTCCCGACGACTCAGCGTATCAGCACGCACCTCTTCCCCATATATGAGGACGGAGATGACAATCATCAATGGATGGCGTTAATGCGAAGATATACAGACAATAGACGTTCGGAGTTAGTCTCTCCAAATTGAGCCAACCGGTTTTAGAGTGTTCAAATTCAAGAGAACCGGAGTGGATAAGTATCCTCAAATACGTTGATGTACGTGTTCGTGTAGCTGACAAACGCAGCTGTTGAGATTCCTCTTCATTGATTCCTCACTGGGACTACTCTCAAAATCCAAAAAAAGTAACTTTTTCCTCTTGGTTTTTAAGAATAATAGCTGGACGCACCATATAACTTTCCTCGCCATCACGAACGTGCAACACTTTCAAGACTTTAGCACGCTAACTATTCCTCATTCAGTTCAACTTGAATTTCGTAAAATATAACTTCACGTATTACGTAGAATGCGATATCCCTTATACTCCAGAACAAGTTGCTCCTGTTCATGCCACGACCATTATTAATCAATCAGTGCACAAGGAACCCTTGATTTATTAAACCCTCGTGGTATCGTGGTATTGGACATTTTCGATAGTTAATTGTGCTGCTTTCGTTATTTTTTCACTAACGATAATTTTGACCACTTGTGACATCTCGAGTAATCCAAGTAACAAATATAATCAATATCTGTTGGAGAGCTACACACAAAACTGGGTTTTCATGTGCATGCGCTGGTTCTATCGTGATCCGCTAGAAAAATACTGGTCGTTTGACTTTATGTGTGGACTGTGTAGTACTCGTCGTGTGTGAATTTCGTAACAATAAATCGTGATGCAAGGCTTGAAGGCAGTACTCACCATACAGCTCGAGACGTAGAGTTTCCCTGGCCAGGGAGAAGAGGAAGTGTGATGGACTGCCACGTGCTTGGGACAAATTAGAGAAGCAAACTCGATTTCCGAAATTCACCGCAAACACGTTACTTTTGACAGTTAACAAAATGCCTTCTCTTTGCACAATAAACGAAATTGAGCATCAAAAAGGCAAATGATGGGAAATCAAACAAGAGGGAAAATATAAACGAGCGGGAAGACTTGGCTGGAGGCGACTAGCACGTGTGACAGGAGAACGCGGAATGAATAGGCCGCTGCGAGAGCGCTGGTAGGCCCGGCGAAAACACGTTTGAACTAGATCGGTCTGAGCTCAACAAGTTCTTCAACGGCCAAAACAATATCGTTGAAGCCGTTTTTAAGAAAAAAATGTATGGTCCAATCAGCCCTTTCTCTCATTTGGGCGTTCGATGACGATCTGCTGGGTAAACATGAAATCGGAGCCCATTTGGTTCGGCAATTAACGCTTAACGACCGCACTCAATTTTTCTCTGAAGCTCACCATGAATGGGTAGCACTAATTAGGGATGGAAGGAAGTCGAGAAGTGGAGGTTTGACGATAAAAGCCAACCAGCTCACGCACGACCAGTGCAACGTGCATAGTAACGAGTACAACTGACAGGTGTTTTGTTGATATAAAGTAGACAGTGAATCAACCAACCTCCAACCGAAGATCCAAAGAAAGTAAAAAACTGTTGAAGAAGTGGTTGTTCGAATAGTACATTTTACCGCGCTGATTTCTACGTTTTCCTTATTTTTGTGGTTAGAAATGTAAATATCTTGAAAACGCACCGGATAAGGTGGTCTCGGATTCACCTAGTAAGGAGCATACTCCTATTAAGATCTCTCCCCGACGCTTACCCGATTTATGAACGAATGAAAGAAGATCAGGTACCGCCCAAGGAACAGCGCTATCGAGAGAAAGGTCAGTTCTTGAGCATCACCATTCTCCCCCTAGAGAGAGCATTACACTTTTTCCGATGGTTTTGTAGTACGTTCAATTGACGTGAGAATTGAATGGAGAGATTGTCGTTAGCAACTGAATTGTGAAGGTTGAAGCGGCTTCTTGCATCAACGATAGTCCGGTTTGTTTCTGGATAATGATGGAGTTTTCCGTATTTTCTACTAGCGTTGCGGAGACGTTTTTATTTACTGCTACCCGAAGGGAAAGGAAAGTATAGTAATCGTGTCAACAACTAAAATTTGGGTATGGACTCAGTGTATCAACTCCAAAATAAGGTTATGGGCGATTTCAGTCGATTGGAAGGGGTGGCGGGGAACGAAAATATACCAAAAACTTGCAAATTTTGCCAACTTGCAAATTATATTTTACTAGTCAGTATCAAACGTTTCTTCTCTATACATTTCTCCATGAAAATACGGTGAACAGAGATATCGGCCTATGAAGTTTGTAACGCTTTTTGGCAAAACGACTTCAACGATTTTCACCAAACTCTCCGGATGTTTTCGAATAATTAATAGTTTTCAGTAAATGTTCTTCTGAAAGTCCATTGAACAGAGATGAAAATTAAAATGTGCCTCAAGTAACGCTTTTTCGAACATTTCCGTAAATCCTGGGGTAAATCCTCCACCAGACGTGATAAATCTTATTTAGTTTCTTCTAGCATTCTAAACCCACGTTTTGTTCCCCGCAACTATCACTCTATGTATCTGTTGAACGGAGATATAAGCCAAGTTAACTCAGAAAATGAGATTTGTCGAATATTAATTCATCGGTATTCCACTTTTCTCAAAAACTACTTTAACGATTTCGATCAAACTTACGGAGTACTTTAAGCTAACTAGTCCCTACATTTTGTTCTCCATAAACGTTCCTGTAGAAATGAGTTGAATGAAGATCCGGCCCGCCTATGTAGCTTCGAACTTACGGGGGTGGCGGAAAGTTGTGTGTTACTACGCACCGCTCGTTATTACTAGTTTTCAAATTTTTCCGAATTCGTATTTGAACGCACATTTCAACTGGTCAATTCAATTCAGTTCAACTGGTGGTTTTTCGCCAAAGCTAATCGATTGACCGAAGAACGGCATTGCCCTCCGACCTAGCGGAATTGCTGGCAACTAATTTTGCCGAGTTGCTTCATACCTCACGCTCACAGGTGGCATTCTGCTACATTAGACTGCCCTGTGGTAGATTTCAAATGGGGACCTGTTTAGGTATATTTTACTTTACGTACGCCCCACGTTAAGAGAATAGTAAACGTCAGGAAACGATTCTCTTACGTTGTTTGGAAACTCTGATTTTTTTCGTCGATAGAAATGACTTTCTTGCTTCCTACTCCACAAAAATGCAAACATTCTCGTACAAGTTCGTCGAATAAAAAGGTGTGGTTCCATCAGAGATACGCGACCTCATAAATCTAATCCTCATATAGATTAGGCGATTTTCCTTTTTTTGTCTTTTCATTTTATCGCTATTTGTATTCCGATTAGACTAAGTAGGTGCTGAAGGTTCGTTTTCACGTTTTCCCTAAGCAAAGCGGATAGGTTTTTGAACTAAGAATATTCTAAACTAGAATGGAGGAGGGAATTATCCATACCATAATGACACTTTTGAAGAACGAGTCGACATATTCTATTTAGAAATGAAATTATTGAAAAAAACAGTTAGTAAAAGAAGTTCTAAATTTTTCTTTGATTGGCTCCACGAAGAGGGGTTTCAATTTGTTTTAGTTAGGGCTAGTCTGCAAATCAACATTTGGAAAAATGGTTTGTGTCTGTGAATGAGATTTATGAGAAAATTACGAGAGCTGCACAACGAATTATCGAAAAATTAGAAGATAAATTTTAGCGCGACGTTTTTATTATAATTTGCTACATGATACATTTTCAGAAAATGATTGCGCTATTCCATTGAACTATGTATAAGATGAGAGTTTAATGAGAAGCAACCCCTTCCAGAATCCCAACCGCTGCTGTTTGACTTACCCGACACTTCCAAACCTGATAGCGCCATCCTTCTCAATATCTTGTCGATTGTTCAATAACGATTGTGGAAGAAGTTGTAGCAACACGATCAATTTCAGAATTTTACGCGCTTCTACATTCTACGAAAACGTTAAACTACGCTTTACAAGTTCAAATGATGATGCTGGATTAGAAGCTAAATCCATGAGAAGAACACACTCACTGAATGTAAGTGCGGCAGAGGAAAGTTGTGTGAAGCGTCGTACCAGATGTTTTTCTTTTAAAAACCCGCGTAAAAATTAATTCTTTTCGTATTTTATCACCGTGAGAATTCAATTGAGAGGGTTATGAGCTTCTGCAGTTGTTAGCTGCACGAACATATCCGTTATACATTTAGTAGAACAGTTGAGCCGTTCTCAATGTTTGTGTGTGCGGCCTCCATAATAAACTTGACTGTCATGAGACGCCTAGCATAATTAAGCTGAGCGCGAAGGTACCAACACCGCATGTTGCAAAACACAAAAGTACTTTATCGTGTCGATTTTGACTTGCGTAAACTTTTTTTGAGAATGCTGTATGTATAGTTTATTGTTTACAACAACTGGTTTCCGAGTTATCGAAGAAGGTTAGGGCACTTCGTGTGGCGTTCTACATTGAATCAAGGAGGAGTCGGCTGTGGATTACAGACATGCCTTGTTCAGTCACTCTGAAGATGGAATCACAGGGGAAGGCTGTCGCTGTGATCAGTCAAGTCGTGATTAAGCCTGGCCACCGGGCACTAGTACTTATCTCCATCTTCAATGCATTGATTGACCCATTTATTGCTCGATGATCTCCATAGGTTCAGGTTGCAATGGGAAAGCTTCGAGATATAGGAAGAGGGAGGAGAGTGTACCTACCTAGCCAGAAGAACAGCCGTGTCGTGCACTCAGCCCCTTGCCTTGAACAAAACTAAACGAAACGCTCCGCCTTGACGTACACAACTGTCCTCTTGTGTGAAGCCTAACATAATGTGATAAGTTCGTATTGCAGTTTCACTCGCTACTGCAGCATAGAGCAGTTGCTAGTCTTCAGATGACTTGGAACCTACTGTTCCTGCCTCGCGCTGCTATGTAGACATTCGTCCTTCTCTTCATTCACTTCTAGTCTATTCCTTTCTTTTTGATGAATCTCTGTAAGGTTTCGCCTGTACAGTGGTAAGGCTTGCAGCGTACGTGGGAACATCACGACCCCTGAGTCCTCTGGCATGTGTACTTCAAGTTGTGTACGTCAAGGCGGAGCACTTTGTTTAGTTTTGTTCAAGGCAAGGGGCTGAGTGCACGACACGGCCGTTCTTCGGGCTAGGTACACTCTCCTCCCTCTTCCTATATCTCGAAGCTTTCCCATTGCAACCTGAACCTATGGAGATCATCGAGCAATAAATGGGTCAATCAATGCATTGAAGATGGAGATAAATACTAGTGCCCGGTGGCCAGGCTTAAGGATCATCGAGCAAGGTACTCTACTCCTTCCTTTTGTGTCTTAGAAGTTTTGCTTAACCCCCGTGTGGTCGAAAGGGGAGAGTTCCGAACTAATCCCGGTCTCAAGTTTTAATCTAGGAATAAAGCAACACGGCCAAGCACGACACACTGCGTGTCAGGTGTGTTTTCTTCTGAGAGTGACCATTCCTTAACACTTATAAAGAATATCGAGCAGGCTTCCCGTTTCCCTGGCATCGACTGAACCTCTGGTGGGCCCAAGGGTTGAAGGAGTCAACCAACCTACTGTCATAGGGTTATCACTGGTCAATATTCCAAATTGAGGCAGCTCAATAAAACCAACCGTCTTACTGCATCCACTTTTACACTCGCACGAGTGTTGGGGGAGGGGGATATGAAAACTTACGTAATTGAGTTAGTTTCGCCAGTAGGTAAATTACTACAGTTAACGTACCTGTTTCGTGAGTCCAGTTCTCTGGCTGGTGATATACTCTCGACGAGCGCTTTCGATGTCTGGCCCACCAAACAGGTATGTTAAGGGCCGGTTTATCAATTCTTTAGTTAAAACGTTGATTAGGTAGCGATCTGTTAACGATAATCATGGAGTGAAAAAATTCTCGAGCTCGGATCGTGTTTATCAATCGGCAATTGACTAATAGTTAGCTAGCGAGAGTTTTAACGCAGGGAAAAAGGGCTGCCACTATGCTCAAACGAGAATCCCTCGAACGAAGAGGCGACTTGGCGAGTTTTCCTCCAAAACAATGAGTTGGAGAGTTGGTACCATTGGGCCACCTTCATTTGCCGTCTGTCGATTTCATTACTTGACATTGTCACTCGAATACCCAAAATATCAGTTGCAGAATTGTTAAATAATATATTTGTGATCTCACTTGATACTTTTCTCTTTTTTTCCTTTTTTTTCTTATCTTCTTACTTCTCATTCTTTTCTTACTCCTCTACTTCTCGTGTAGCTCATTTTTCGTATTGTGATTATTTTTGTAAAGTGTTTGTCGTGATTTTTTCCGTCGATTTTATAACTTTCCGTCGTGAGTGGGGCAAGCATAAGTAAAAAAATGTTCCTTCAGAAAACGTCACGTGTATTATTCAAAATTAATCATACACCAAGCAACTTTAAAAAATTTGAAAAACGATACATGATGCTTCTCAACACCAAATGTGCGGCGTGTTTCACTCAAATTGACATTTTCACGTGTGTACAGTCGATAACACCAGTGGTAAAACGCTCTTCGGGCTTTTGAGATTTTTTCTTCTCCGAATATCGCCTTTAAGAAAGTAGGGGCAAATGAACAGTGGTCTGGGAAACTAGTTCCCAATGAGGGAGCCAGGAGTTTTACTAACGCCACAAAAGTCGCCTACAGCTATTAGCATCGAACCTGCAAAGAGAAAACAAAAATGGTTATTTACGTGCTCTACTACCACATAATTCTAAAATGTATACGAATAATCGCATTGAATTGTAATGCCCATTTTCTTTATACAGCCTCATTAAAGTAGGATGAGAGCTACGTGATTGGCAACAAAGACAATTTGATTGAGTTTTCTTCAGATATTTACGTTTCAAACTTTTTCAAAGCCCCCATTTCAGAACATGGTGTGTGCGATTGTGGACACGATTGAGAGAGAATGACTGAACCCAGTCAACTCACGCTTGATATTCACGATCCCACACCCACATTAGACGGGTACACAAAATTATAGTTTTCATTGTGGTCAAAACGCATAATTATCACCGCCATCGTTCACGTCAAATTCGTGTTGGGAATCCAATAAGGTATGAAATAGAATTTCAATCATAATCAGCAACAACCAAATTACGGCATTCAAACAGCTAATTCCAAAAGAATCAAAACAACTTCCCACAACATAATCGTCTTGGCATAGTCTCGTCAAACGTGACTCATTATTGGTTACTCAAACAATGACATAACGTAATTAGGTATAACTATAGATTCCTCGACGTTCTTCTTTATCAGTTTATACGTACACATTGTGAACACCATTGCACTATGCTGCATTATTAGTGCATTGCGCTGAACGTACGAGGGGACTAGAGAACTCGTGATTAGTCGAACCCAGACATTTGGACTAATAGAATTGAAACGTAAACATTCGATGAAAGCTCTTAATTACTTTTCGAACTTGACGTAAGTTATATCATGCACATAAGTAACGTGGTAGGTCGATAAAATATTAGGTGTGTACTTACCGAGACCGTAGAACCTGAGCGTTAAGAGGAGTTTCGTCATAGGCGTAATTGCGTTTGCTTTTCGATTCTATTCGCGTTCGAATTAGCGAAAGTACAAACACCGTTGTTTCTTTCGACAACCGGAACCTAGAATGAAAATCTACGTCGTCGAGTGTGTCAAAATATTCGATTCTCGGACGGACCTGGTACGGCCTTCTCTCCCACTCAAGAAACGCGTATACCTCTTCGTCGGAGAAATCAGAGTCAGACAGATCGTAGTCGAACTCCATTGTTAATAAAATTATATTGTATTTAAAATTTAGGTGACGAAAACCCAATAGAAAAGAATATCGCGAAAGCGCAAACGAAAACAGAACGAGGCTATCAAAACACAACCGAAAATGGCTGCCGATAACGGTTCGTTATCCGATAACTAACGAACGAAGAGACGAGTTAAAACATAACGAACAGGTAGCGCTAACGCGGTGTCAAAGTGAGTTGATGGACGCGTCTTCGGGAGTTAACGAACGATTTCGCTTAGTCAACCTTTAGTCAAGCTAGCAAATGACATTGATAAACCGGCCCTAACTGTGGTAAAACGTTTGTTTTCTTGTTCATGTTGGTTAGTAGAGCACGTTGGGTAGGGCCTTGTATGAAGCTGCATCTGCAGGGCTTCTAGTGTAGCCTGCCTGCTGGAAGGGAGCTGTTTCCATGTAATTATGCGAAGGTTGTGACGTACTTGGGGAATTGTCTCACAATTCCCGCGTACAAACACGCGTGAAAGTCGTATCCGGGCCCAAAAGAAAAGAACAAATCAAATACGCTCAATAATACTCACTTGATGAAACAAATAAAATAATGGCTCTCAAAAAGGTAATGGGAAATGAAATTATAAAGCAATTAAGGCCCACTTGATTTAATCGGCAAAACTCGAAATGAATGAAATGAAACGAACTCCTTTTAGAATAAAATAAATAACCTATGCTCGGATTGTATTAAAACAATAAAGGGACAATGGGAAAATGAAACACAAAGCTCTGATCGCTTACCTTACTTCACACAATCTAAAGGGGAATTTAAACACTGGCTTATAACAGGGAATAATTCGCCAACGAAGCCGGCAGCCGTTCTGATCCAGAAGCGTGGCCTCGCCGCTAATATAAACAGCGGCGGGTTGCACAGGTGGCGGTCAGTGTTGCCACCTCCCGCAGCCCGCCGCGAACCATTACAAGGTATACCCCAGGGAATCCTGTTCTGTACCTAAGGTACGATTCTTTCACTTAAATTAACTTCGTTTAACTCATACAACCCCGTATTCAATCATGCTCCAGCTTATGCCTATCCTCTTGTTATTTCCACCCTGCCCTTAACGTAACCTATTCTAATGGTGATTTTGGGACCAGCTGCCCACTTGTAGACGACACCCAGACAAGCAACTCAGACCTCGTGAGTTCGAGCGTGAGATCACGCTACTGCTGTTCAAAATCGTGCTGTAGTGTGAGCAGCATCAACACTACATTACCACTTTGCACCCCTCGAGAGGGTAATTAATTCCGAGTCCCGTCCTATTCGATTCAGCGTCGAAAAATACCAGTAAACCATATGAAACATGACCAGACAAAAACGGAACAATGAAAACAAAATTCCAGGCGCCTGTAGGCAATTGGCATGACGCGAAACGACCTAGACGTACGTGAACTAGAAAATGGTGCGGAACACGACGTAATTGCGGTAGAATTACCAAAATTTCGTTTTTGTTTATAATTTCTAACCATTTTTTGCCCGTAACAACTGTTCGACGCACAAATGGGGCTCGAGTTGAGAAATAAATTAACGCGGCGAGCGTGAGTGAGGACTGTAGTACACTTGACAGAATAGCGTTAACAAGGGGGCTCGAAATACACGTGAACTGGTTGCGTAGGAAACTAAGTGGAAGGAGAGAGAGAGAAGTTGTTAGTGGCACAAGCTAAGAGACGAGTGAGTTGTGAGACTTGAGAGACGGATAAGTTGGGAGAAGTTGAGATAAGTTGGGAAGGAGTTGATAGATAGCAGAGTTTGGGAGGAGCTCTCTGTTGAGGAGACAGAAAGTAAAAAGAGTGGCGGAAAAAAGATATTTTGGAAAGTTCAGGAAAGGGGGAAATTCGTTGTCTCTTGGAAATAACTGAGGAGTAGGACTTCCCGCAGATACAAACACAAGGGGTAGGTGCTCACAGAAACAATGACTTAAAGCCAAGTGAGGAGGTTCACAGGTCAAAAAACTCAGCTAATTCGGTCTGCGCCAAACATCAACCATGGGCTTCGTCTGATTGGATTGTCAGACGGCACAACTAGATACAATGGGATTTTTGTGAAATTATCGTATTTAGAGGGGGAGGTTTAAAAAAAAACCGAAATGTAGGTGTATTATTCTGAACAATGCACCAAAAAGCGCGGCGTTAGAAAACCTTGTGGGGGCATTGAAAATGCTTAAACTGGATGACAATGTAAAGAGGTTGAAACGAAATTTTCTCAGAACAAACTTCAACAGGGACTCCAAGGCTTGGGGAGCGAAGGGCGGAAGGGAAATTCAGATTTTCCAAGAACAAGGTACAAATATCAACAACGATTGACAAGTTTGCGCAGTTTCGACAGAAAAACGGTTGGTTTTGTTTTCCTTTCGCTGGGCACAAGAGAAAAGGTCATGTAGGTGTTCGAACGGAACAGGTTTCCCTGGTATTAGTTTCACCCTTTTCCCGCCTGAGCTCTTCCCAATTAGCCAGCAGCCTTTTAATTTGAGGAGAGTCGTCAAAAAGCCCTTCTGCCGCTGGCCTGACGACCAAACCAATTAGGAAGCGCCAATTACAAAAACGAGGATTAATATTTCTAACATAAAAACGTTCATCGTAGCTTCACTTAATTTAAGAGCAGCCGCTTTCTGCAACTTTCATCTTCGTTCAACTTGGCGCAATATATGTTCCTTAACTACGACAGAAGAAAGAAGGGATAACAAATGAAAACGTTTTGAGAGTTATCTCACGAATTGGTTCTAAAAATTACTAATTGGTGGGGACGTGATGCCAACGGATTATTATCGCGTTCCACTAGTAGAGTTAGGAGCGTGTACTTGGATAATGTGCACGTTAGTGGTAGTACTTACGTAGAGAGAATTGGCAAATTTCGCCTCTCTAGTTACTGTGTAACATTACGCGGTACAGTTCAGCAGAGGAGGTTCTATAAATGTTCAAGTCAGAAAATGTGACCCACAATATCTTTCTCATTACCTGTCCCTATTATATTAACTTATTCCCTGTTGAGTTGGATCCGGAGGACGCATCCAGGAAGGGCTATAACCTCCCTCCGCCGTTCTGACACTAATCCTTCTTTATATCACAACTTTTTACTATTCACCGGTTTTCCAACTTCCCTATTAACAACCACTCATTTACCTCGGAAATACTCTTCATCTTCACCGTCTTTTTTTTTTATTAACTGTTCGTGTCGAAATCAACGCATCCCTTCTGACCACAAGCGCTGATTCAGGTACGTCTTATTCGCATTCCAACTCAATACCATCCATTTTCTTCCTTTCCCGTCTTCCTTGCGAAACCTAACATGTTACTTCTGACCAATGAAACCTGTTAGATTCTGCACCGGCAGACATCTGCAGTCCGATCACGTCGATGAGGTGCTGTCGCAGGGCTGTATGTACTGCATGACAGAAGCATGAACTTAAGCGTATTAAGAATTGCGCTAAAGAATCGGAAGTTTTCGTACATGGCGATGATAGAGATTTAGAATTTTCGATGTAGCTCTCTCCGTGAGGTGTCTTCACGTTGCCTTGTTAAGGATGTCGACTCCACCGATTGAATGTACCCATGTTTTCGGCCAGAAACATTTTTTACAACCCCCCCCCTCCTTCCGGAACACAGCATTTGACACTTCACTTCAGAAGACATGGGGATTCTAAATCAGCAATGTCCGTCCGCTGTTCAGGCCGTATCTTGCCTCTAACATTTTCTGAAACGTTCGTTCCTTCGCTATTTGGTATCTTAGTTGTGCCCGTTTGCTAGGCAGGTCTGTTTCAATATATGATGACTGTTCCTAAACCCTCGTCGAGGGTTATATCAGTCATGGATGTTACGGTTTTGCTAAAGTGCAAGAGGCTGGCCTGGGAGGAGTTTTTAATCTGGTTTCCTCTCGTCATTTTCCCGTATATGGGAATTTTATGGTATAGTTGACATATTAGGAGCTATCAATATAAAAAATTTAATCAAAATCGTTAGAGCCGTTTTTGAGAAGAAAAATAATTTGTGTTTTGATCACTATGATAACTATAGTTAAATTTCGATGGATTTTGTTCATACCCTTATTTTGGCGTCCCATAGTAACTTGCGGGTGAGATATGAAGTTTGAGCTGATTTGGTACGGTGGTTTTCTCTAAAAATCGTTCACAGACACAGACACACAGACCATTTTCCCAAATAGTGTTTTTCGGACTCAGGGGGGTCTGAAACGTAAAGACCTGAAGAGAACTCAAAATTTTTTTTTCAGCCGATTACATAACTTTCCTTTCTACTTCGTAGAGCCAAGGAAAGTAAAAATGCTAAGACCTCCCGTTCACAATGGTCCCTTCCCCACGTTGGTCGACCCATTAGGGGGAAGTACTGGCCGTTTCAAAAACGTCCGGCCTTTATGCCGCACCCTGTACTTTGACCGTGGTCTAAAAAATCTCTTCTCCCATTCCATTTCTGATGTAGTTCTGCCCACCTACTCGATCGAATGAGCCCCATATAATAAACGTCCTAAAAACGAATTGTTGGCAGCTTTATTGCAATTCCGTACTGGTTGATATCGTTTCATGAAGGGCCGCTCAACGCATTAGAAGACCAACCAAATGGCGGCTGCAAAATGGAGACATTTGCGGAAAAATGGCACAAACGGCGAGGCCCAGGACCCAACATGGGTGGTAGTTAGTGGGTTCATGTTTGTGTGTAGGCTAGGACAACTGTGATACTAGGATATGTATAGTATAGGATTGGAGGGTCGGAGGGGAGGAATAAAAGAGTACTCTCCCTCCACCCGCCACTTTGGGAGATAAGTCGCAAGCAGGGGGCGGAATATTCAGCACTCCCCTTGCCGTATGAATGTAAGTTAAGGAATGAATGCAAATTATTCGGGATGTATGTTTGTGTACCTGTGTTTTGTGTTATGTGGCTCTGTAGAGGGTTAGGCGCTAGAAACGGGGATGGGCTTGAGGGGCGTTAACCCCTGTCGAACCGCCAGGATCAGGCTCAGATGGGAAATCTCCATGATACACGAAGAGGGGGAAGAGTACCACCCATGCCCGGAGGAACAAAAATAAATAATGAAAAAGCAAAGAATCTCCGTCCCAGTCGTCCAAAATCCGGACGTCGCCACGAGGTCCAGCAGGACATACCAAGAGGTATGACGATAGTCAGGAAGGCAGGGGGACCTGCTGTTTCCAAGGCGTGCCAGAAGGCACGTCACTGTGGGGTTCCTCTACAGTCCGAAAGAGAAATGGGGTGACCGGAAAATCTAAATGAGGATTGGATGAGAAAACAAGAAAGAGGCAACTGAGGTGCTGATGGGCTGTTATGGGCCACGTACGAGGCCTAGATGCAACCGCCTCCCCCTGGTCTGGAACAGCAGGATGATATCGTTTTCTAAGTATTTTTCGATGTTCAGTCAAATAGTGCGCGTCGGAGGGAAGGAGTAGGATGCAAAACATTACGGAAAATTCTACTATTTGAAGTAACTCGCGCGACGATATAGCGTAAATTATGGCTTCTCCTTGAAATGCCCTGCGCGCTCCCTGGAATTAACTTACGTCAGTCGAGGTAATTGCCAACCGTCGCCCAGCAAACATCAATTTTCGTCTTTCCGTTGTACTCAGGTCGTGTTTCGTAGCGTTTACTAGTAATTTTGATGCTGAATCGAATGAGGCGTGAGACTCCGTCGTGTACAATTATGCTGGGCAAGAGAATAATAAACCGTTGTGTAATTTGCAAGGGTAGTTCTGCTCGTAGTCTCACCCTCACACGCGACATTCAAACATGTGGTGCAGGAGGAGGCTTCAAACACTACAAATTATCACACACGGGTCTTGTGCAGCTTGAGGAGGAGGCTTCAAACACTACAAATTATCACACACGGGTCTTGTGCAGCTGGATCTTGTGCAGCATGACTAGACCCTATTCTATTCAATCCAAAGTCGAAAAATATTAAGAATATAACGTGGGATATCAACAACCCACAACTCACGTGCAAAGGACAATGTTTTTAGAGAACCTCAGGGAAAGTAAATTTGAGCGGAAGTGGTCCAGAAGTGGGCGGAGAGGTTTGGACACTTACGAGCCAAATAATTTGAATGTATCGTCAATGTCTTTGGTTGCAATAATGAGGTGACTCCAATCAGAATAACCAAATTTAAAAATCGTCTTCGTCGTTCTTCCCCCACACCAAATTGAGCCATAACCCAACATTTCCAGTTTCGCTCGCCCATTTCTCGCCTACTCTGCTCCCGTTGCTCAACTTCTCTCCTGCTCTGAAAATTCTTCGCTCCCTTCCGGCCCCTAATTGAATCTTCCCTCTCCCGAACCTTGTTTTCCTAAACTACCCTCGGGTTTTCTAAGATTACTTCGTCTTATGTCCTAGCTCCTGTTTCTTAAACTTTTCGTTACGTGTTTGGCGAGAGACTCGTTTAGAAGACATTACGACCCTTCATCATTATCTTTATCGCGAAACAGTTCGTTTTCGCTCGTAGAAGTTTATTAATTGTCATTAAACAATCAGGCGCACCCACAGAAATTCCCAAGTTCAAACCATCGCATTTATTACCATTTCTCAGAATTTTTACTCAATAATTCAAAAATGGGGAGTTTATTAAAAATAAATAATGACAATATTACATCAGTTTCGTTAATCATCTATGTAAGTTAGTCAGATAGATAGATTATTCTTTATTGCTGCACAGATAATTACATCCATAGCAATCACATAAGCGGCTAATACAGTATGCCGGCATAAAATATTAAATTATAAAAATAAAATAAATGTTCTTTGACACATTTCTTTCTTTCATTCTTTCTCATTCTTTCCTCTTTTTTCCTTTTCACTTTTTCCTACTTCTTTCTTCTTTATTTTTCTTCTTCCCAGTTTGATGTTCATGACTGAGCGTAGTTCGCTCGCCTCCCTCAGATAGAGGAACATCCTGTTGGCAACAGTACGCTCATCTGTCATCAATATGCGTTTATACTGCTCACTGAATGACAGAGGCAGTGCAAGCACTGGGAGAAGAAACTTCAACCAAGGGGTGGACAGCATAGGACACTGTAGGACAAAGTGAAGTGCAGAATCTTCCATATTCCAGCTGCATATGGGGCAAGAGGACGACGGGAACTGCACCTTGAGGCCTGAAACCAGGATTTTCGAATTGTGTTTTCCAAGCAAGCGCTGCTGGTACATAGGGCGCATAATAAACAATGGCCAGTCCCGAATGAGGTAGCGTTGAGGTTGAAGCGAGGACTCCTGGTAGGCGGACGTTCCATAGTCAGGGCAAGCCTGAGAGACCACAGCCATTTGCAGATCGATGTTTTGGGAGATGAAAGGGAGGGAGTTCAGGAGACCAACAAGTCTGTAATGGTCAGCGGGCAGGCTCGCTCCAAAAGCCCCCACAGCATCCCCGAGCTGTTTGAACCAGTTTTATCTGGGATTACAAGATGGCAGCTTTGACAGGGAAATAAGACGATCCATGCACAATCTTGGCAAGCGGTCAGGTGGCATGCATATGACTTTGAGCAACCAGTGCAAGGCATCTCTCACAATGAGGGTATTGAGGGAAAGCACATCCACTCCCATGCGCGCCACTGCATTAGGGGAGCTGTGAGGCAGTAGCAGAATCCGCTTATAGAAGCTAACCAGCACCCGCTCCAGCTCAGCGCCATACTGAAGTGCTCAAACTGAGGAACCATACATCAAGACAGATCTCACTAAGGTTGGGCATGGGCAGACCATGAGCTGACCCCAGCTCTAGCTAGAATACCGACTGCTGCCGCTGAGGCGGAGTTAGCGCGGCTTACAAAGTTCCCACTTGCCCTCGAGCAAACTGCAGAGCTGGCAAAAGGCACACCCAGGTACGTATATGATGACACCCGCTCCACCAACTCTTCCCCAAACCGTACAGGTGTTGCTAATTTTTTTATACCACCAATCTTCCTGAAGCACACCAGCTTTGTTTTATTTACGTTGACTGTGAGCCTGTTTTCTTCACGCATTCAGCACTCTCATCTTCTTGTTGATGTTTACCAATGAGTCACCCAGGATCATCAGCATATAATAACAGCAGCGCATTACTGTAACCATTTATCTCAAGTCCCAGACACCCCTTGCACGAAAGTATTCCTCAATATCGGATAGGAAAAACGAAAAGAGAAGCGGGCTGCAGATCTCACCCTGGAGCACCCCCTCTGTGAGCTCAACCGGGCTGATATGATTACTTCGTTTTGTGTCCTAGTCCTGTTTCTTAAACTTCTCGTTACGTGTTTGGCGAGAGACTCGTTTAGAAGACATTACGACCCTTCATCATTATCGTTATCGCTCGTAGGAGTTTATTAATTGTCATTAAACAATCAGGCGCAACCACAGTAATTCCCAAGTTCAAACCATCGCATTTATTACCATTTCTCATTAGTTTTACTCGATAATTCCAAAATGAGGAGTTCATTAAAAATAAATAATGACAATACCACATCAGTTTGTTTATTCATCTATGTAAGTTATGAACTATAATATTACCCATTGTACAACTATTGTACAACTTTGTCAACCCGTACTCATATCACCTGCTAGCCTAGCAATTCCTATCCTATAAAACCCCTCCTTCGAGCTAGTCTCTTCAGTCTCTTCCTGTACTTCCATCGGCCCATTTACTCTGAACGTTGTGTGGTCTGTGTAATAAAGTGTTTTTTTAAAAACTAAACTCTCGGGATTGAACTCCTAACGTGGGTAAAAGCAAAGAATAGGGACCGCTTCCTCTGATGAGGCAATATATCGACATACCACGACCGAGGTCAGGTTATCGATATGCCCGATATAGATTATGCCAATTATTTAATGTTCATTATGTAATAACCCGTTATATAATTATTTTAAATGTACAAAGACTATGAAAAGGAGTTAATTCAATGAAATTAAGAATGTGTATATGAAATAAATATGAGATAACTAACGGAGGTGTGGCGACCATCGGTCTTGGCACACATAGCGCGCTAGCAACGATAGACTCTACTTCACTTGAAAACTCTTCACAGCGTTGCAACCTTCCAAATAAAAAAACACTAACTCTCTCTTTCTCTCTCTCTCGCGCTATCAATTTTTCAGTGTTCATGTGTTCAATCAGCTAGTTAAATAAAGGTCTCAACCCTTAAGATTCGGTGTGGAAGTCATGTCAATAAAGGCACCTACAAACTGGTGACCCCGACGTGATTTTTCTTTCTATTTTCGGGTGCTTTCATCTTTACGATCATGACTGACTCGGATGCCCGCGCTTCCGTCTCGAACTCGGACATGTCTCATCCACCGAAAGCGGATCATGTATCTCATATCTCTGTCAAACTGCCACCCTTTTGGCGTCCAGACCCAGAACTTTGGTTCATCAGTGTCAAAGCACAATTTGAAACGCTCGTCCACGAATCACGCACAGTGAGACCAAACTAAATTACATACTAGCCCAAATTCAACCCGAATACATGCGCGAAATCGCCGATGTTTTACGCGATCCCACCAAACGGAACTACGAAGCTGTTAAAGAAGCAATCCTAAAAAGATTCGGTGAAACAGAGGAGGACAAATTGAACCAACTTCTCGGCAATATAGAGATCGGTGATCGTCTTCCTTCGCAACTTCTTCGCGAATTTCAACGTCTCGCTGGACCCACAGTTCCTACCCAACTAGTTCGTGGAATTTGGCTAAAGAAACTTCCTTCTCAAACTCAACAAATACTACAAGTAAGCGAAACTACTGACCTCACCAAGTTAGCGGAAATGGCTGACAAAATTCGTGCAGTCAATGTAAGTTACATGTTCCCAACCCCTCTGATGTCAACTAATAAAAAGCTGTGTAAGCACCCTTCAGGTGCTAACTGCTGAATGTGCACGGGCGAATGTTTAAATAGAGGTGTAAGAGCCAGGGCTATTCAGTTCTCTTCAGCCCTGTCTCCTTGCTTGTACTCAGTGTCTTTGTAAATAAAGTTCAGTTTCTTTTTAAAAAGTCGAACTTCCCCCCTTCAAACTTAACTGGCGCAGTCGATAGAGGACCACTCCGGATAGAACCACCGCGAACGTACTCGCCATTCTACAACGAGCGGAACCTTACGATCACCCAACAAAGACACGCAAGGAACAGCACCGTCTGAAGAGGCTCCTCGCAGTACCGTGTTATGCTACGAACAAGCACCCTGTGAGTAAATTTCAGAAATTTAAAAATTTCACATTCTTGCCCCACCCGCGGCAATTTGATCAGTCCGAAAACTTAAGGACAACAATTTTTGGTAAACGCCGTCTGCGTTACCAAAACCTTTCTACAAGCAACCTGCTTTAATAAGAAGAAACTTTTCTTCGCAACAGTGCGAGCTTCCCGGCAAACTCTCTCCTTCTCAATATTTCGCTGCCGCACTCGTATCTGTTTTTCTCCGACTCACCCTCGCCCGCATATCGAGGAGATCACATTCAACTTCTTTCATCATTTTATTATCGCTACTTGATTCTTTGCTTCGCTTTCATCCAACTGGAGCCCGCTTCGTCGTAATCTCGCCGTCCGAACACCAGCGCAGATTCGTAGAAAAGCCTTCAAGGATCTTCCGACACTTCCTTACCAACTAACTACTAACTAGTTTAACTTTTAAGTCTTACTTGATTTATATTTCTTAACTGTTTGTACTTAATAATCAACCTTATCCACAGCACACAATTCATAAAATTCCGGAATACAATTTTCACACACTGCACACACGACCGCCAAAATTCCGAAAACTTTGAAGCAGTACGTGCACGACCGTTTAGGGAAGTACAAAACCCATCTCCCCGTCGTACACGAAAACCCAATTATGGAGCACGCTGCCTCTGCTAACCCAACCAACGAACAAACCACAAACGACAACATAATAATCATTAACCATCAACAAACACAAATACAGCAATTGCAGGAGATGGTTCAACAGTTACTCGTGAACCAAGTTGTCACTAACAACCCTCCCGCCAGACAAAACTATAACTCCGAGTCTGACAACAGGCGCGAATATCTGCACCTAATCCCACCATTCACAGGAGAACCTGAAACTTTACACGAATTTCTTCAGGTAACCCAAACTCTACATGAAAAATTCTTTAATACCCGAGAACCCGATAGTTTCCAAAATTATACTCTAATTATGGCAATAAAAGCCAAAATATTACCACCAGCCTCCACACAAATATTCTCTAGCAGTCTGACGACTTACAATCAAATCAAAGAAGCACTCCTCAACGCCTACTCTGATCGCAGAGACGACATCACTTTAGTGATGGAATTAATCAGCATCAGACAGTCGGAAGGAGAAAACCCGTTTAGATTTCACGACAGGATCTTAAAACTACTCAACCTCACCATCGCTTACGTACAAAATCACGAGACACAAAACGCGGAAATCCTTATTGAAAAATATAAAAAGTTTGCGCTCAGAAGTTTCCTACAACAATTGAAGGACCCTCTGGGTAGTAACCTAAGGACAAGGCAACCACCCGACTTAAACACAGCCTTGTCATGGCTAACAAATGACTACCAATTGCTGTCAAATAGTAAACCCAAAACCCAAACAACCTTCAAACCTACGACAAACAACAAACCAACGAGTAACTTCCGACCACAAACCAACTACAATAACTTCAGGCCACAAAACTCTTTCCGTGCTAACTACAACCCCCCAAATAAAACACCCCAGAACCCTCTCAACAAACGCGCAATCAGACATTCACGCCAAAATTCACGGCAAATACGACCGCCAGACCAGACTCTACGTTCCAAAAGGGGACTAGTTCAAGGAGCGTAGTCCCAATGTCTTGGCGTTCTGCCAACCCAAATTTTCATTTCACCCTGGACAATAATGACCAGCCTAGTGAAGGAGACCCCACGAACGAACATTGCGAAAACGAACTAGACGAACAAGACACTCACTCTGAGACGGACGATTCTTTTTTAGGAGAAAACTGCCTCCAACACCCCCCAGATTCGAATTAATGAATCTGGAACGTAAAACAATCAGCGAACTACCATACGTTGAAATCCCTAAGTTAAATTTAAAATTATTAATAGATACCGGCAGCACAAAGAGCTACGTAAACCCGAACGTAGCCGAAACCTTATTCCCCAAAAACCTAAGGAAGGAACCATTTGTGGTTAAAACCGCACATGGATCATCCGAAGGCAAGTACACCACCACCGTACCCTGCGGCGAATTTTTCCGCAACCGCAACCTGAACTTGAAATTCAACGTTTTCAAGTTCCACGCTGCGTTTGATTGCCTCTTAGGTTTGGACAACCTCAAAATCCTCAAGGCCGATATCGACCTGAGAAATAATCTTCTAAAAACCCCAAAAATAAATATCCCCATTAAATATTTAGACTCCAAATTTGCGAACCTCAATCTGATCGAAGCAAGATCCCTGCAGCAAGTCAGGCTCAGAGTAAAAGACGTGGAGAAGGGAGACGCCTTCATCCCGTATAAAAAATAGGAAAAATCGAAATTCCTGAGTGTTTGGTGCGCGTAACCGACCACGAAACCCACGTCAGAGTCCTGAACTCCAGCAACGCAGCAGAAAAACTTGTACAGATCAGACCAGTCCCCGTAGAACCAGTCGACGAACTAGTCAACAAACAAATTGACGAACTAACTACTCAAAACTTAAACAATTATTTTACGGACGAAGATTTTACATTCAAATTCGACCCATCAAAATTAAGACTTGACCACATGAACGCCGAAGAGAAACACGAAATCGTAAACTTAGTCACGAAATACGCCGACATCTTCCACAAAGACATAGATACCCTAACATTTACAAACAATATCAAACACCAAATCAAAACTACAGATGACAGACCAATTTTCACTAGAAACTACCGATTTCCAGAAATTTTCAGGAAAGAAGTAAATAACCAAATTCAGGAAATGTTAGACCAGGGAATCGTTAGACACAGTGAGAGCGGATACAATAGCCCCATTTGGATAGTCCCAAAAAGGCCGATGCTAGTGGAAAGCCTAAATTCCGGATAGTAATCGACTATAGGAAGCTCAACGAGAAAACTATAGAAGACAAATATCCGCTTCCACAAATATCCGAACTTCTCGACAGACTTGGTCGAAGCCAGTATTTCAGCGTCATCGACTTAAAGTCTGGTTTCCATCAGATCGAGATGCACCCGGAAAGCATCGAAAAACGGCATTCAGTACACCAAACTACCACCTGGAGTTTACCAGAATGCCGTTTGGCTTAAAAAATTCCCCCTCCACTTTCCAACGCATGATGGACTCAATCTTGCGCGGTATTGCAAATGAGTACTGTTGCGTGTACTTAGATGACATCATCATCTTTAGTACAACCTTGCCCGAGCACTTGTTGAAATTGGAAGAAATCTTTAAACGCCTGAGGAAAGCGAACCTAAAAGTTCAGCTAGACAAAACCGAGTTTCTACGCAAAGAAATCGCGTACCTCGGTCACGTCATATCAGCTAACGGAGTCCAACCGAACCCGGACAAAATCCAAGCGATCCTCGATTATCCCCTGCCCAAAACCAATACCGAAATTAAATCCTTTTTGGGCCTGCTAGGATATTATCGCAAATTTATTAAAGATTTCGCCGCCATAACAAAACCATTCACAAGGTGCCTCAAAAAGGGAAATAAAATCGACCTGTCAAACCCTGAGTATTTGAAATGTTTTGAAACCTGCAAAACGATCCTAACGAATAACCCCATTCTCCAATGCCCTGATTTTTCTAAACCGTTCCACCTGACGACAGACGCCAGTGGCATTGCCATCGGTGCCGTTTTAAGCCAGTCCACCGATGGAGCGGACCTCCCTATAGCGTACGCTAGTCGCACGTTAAATGATACGGAGCGTCGACTCTCAACCATTGAAAGAGAACTGCTAGCCGTCGTGTGGGGAGTACAATATTTCCGACCATACCTCTTCGGAAGGAAATTCCGCATTTTTTGCGACCATAAACCTCTCCAGTGGCTATGGTCCATCCGAGAACCAAGTTCGAAACTCTTCAAGTGGAGAACCAAACTGGCGGCGTACGATTTCGACATAGTTTACAAAAAGGGCTCACTAAATTCCAACGCCGACGCCCTCTCTAGAATAGAACTATTAAACAACAACGAAAACGTAGACGACCCCCTAGATGACAACGCAGCAATAGAAAATGCACTGGACGAATTTTTCGCCTCATGCACCCCAAAAACCATGGAAAACATCACCAACCTACCAATAACGGATTTAGACGAAACTGACTCAGTAACAGCAAACATCGACCCGGACGAAAAACTCGAAATCAAAGACGATGAGACAAACACAGAAGTCACGGCCCATTCCGATGTAATTGGTCACGCCATAGTCGCCATCCCCATCAAAGACGAAGCTGTAAATTCTTGTAATCACCAAATCATCATAAACACTGTCAAAATGCCAGTACCTAACCCTGTGACAATAGAAACAATATTTGGCAACAAATCAAGAATAACAGTACACTTTTCAATCCCTAAATTCGAACAAGAACTCAAAGAATTCGTAAAAGAATACGTCGTACCCAAAATTAAATATGGACTCTTTTTTACAGACGACATATACACAGACTTCACCCGCCTCATGACCAAACATTTCTCGTTCTCGGAAATCGTAATGACTAAGTATAAAAGGAAACTAATCGACGTCACTGACGAAACAGAACAGAAAGAATTAGTACTCAAATACCATGAAGGCATGACCAACCATAGAGGGATAGACGAGACACACGAACACATTAAGCGGACACATTATTGGCCTAATATGAGGACCACGATCCAAATCTGCATTAACAACTGCGAGATTTGCACTCGATGCAAATACGATCGTAAACCACTAAAAGTCAAGTATAATTTGACGCCTACAACCTCACGCCCACTTGAAACACTCCACATAGACATACTAACGCTAGACGGATCTAAATTTCTAACCATTGTCGACTCGTTCTCTCGTTACGCCCAATCGTATCCCTAAAGTCAGCCAACGCTACCGAAATTGTTAACAACCTGTTAAAATACTTCACCCACCATGGAGTACCTCTACACCTTGTCATGGATAACGGCACGGAATTCCAAAACTCCCTTTTCAGAGAATTCTTGTTGTTGCACAAAATCAATGCTCATTTCACGGCCTCACAACACCCGGAGTCCAACGGATTAGTAGAGCGATTCCACTCGACTCTGATCGAGCATATAAGAATCCTGAAAGAAAGGAAAGAATTCCAAAAAGTAAACATTTCAACTAAAGTCACGCACGCTATTTTAGCGTATAACAATTCTATACATTCCGCATCGAAACTAACTCCGTTTGAACTCCTATTCGGCCACGCAAACAAGAATACGCTGTTAGACGTAGACATTGACCAAATAATATCAAACAATTACCTCACACTGCACAAAGAAAAAATGAAAATCTTGTACAACCAAACAAAAGAGAAAATGCACGCTGACAAAACGAAAGTAATAAACAAAAGAAACGAAGATAGAGAAGATACTCCCGCCATACCCACAGAAGTATACATTAAAACAGTACAAAAACAGTCAAAGACCAAACCAAAATACAATAAAGAAACTATTAAAACGCTTAACAGAGAACTAAAAACCGCACAAATAACACCGCGACACCACAACACTAAAGAAAAGATCCACTTTAATAACATCCGCCGTCCAAAGAAATTTTCAGGTTCAGTCGCGAACGCTTGGGACGAATCATTACCCGAATCGGAAATCTTAACCAACAAATTCGGGCTTAAGTTGACTAGAGCAGATCTCTTAACTTTAAAACACAACAATTGGCTGAACGACAATATAATTAATTTCTACATGGAATTACTGGACCAAAGAAGTAGGCAAAGCCAGAAACTTCCCTCCACCTTTTGCTTCAACACATTTCTGTACATATCTTTAATAACTGGAGGCCACCAACGAGTGAAGAACTACACTCGTAAATCTGATATCTTTGAAAAGGATATCGTCGTAATCCCCATATTCAAGTCCTCCCACTGGAGACTAATAGTGATCAACATGAAAACGCGAGAAATAGAATATCTAGATTCCCTTGGGTTGGATGGCACCGACATATTAGAGAAAATTAAATACTACCTTAACGAAGAACACAAACACAAAAAAGGACTCCCCCTGGAAATGCTGCCAACGAACAGACATCCCACTCCAAAATAACAGCGACGATTGTGGAGTATTTATCTGCCAATACGCCAAAGCCCTAACCACTTCTGACGAACTAACATTTGACCACAACGACATCCCAAACCTTAGGGAAACGATGTGTTTAGAAATCGTCGAAGCTTGCCTAAAATAGCCACAACCTCTGACAACTTGCATTCCATGTTTTACAGCACCGCCCTCGCCATCATCTGGGCCCAAATATCCTTGGGGATTAAAATCACGGACATATCGAACAACCTGGGAATAATACCGATCCACCTAGGACCAGCCAAGAAAATTGAGGACTACCATACCATCGCCCACTTTTACCAAACGAACGGACTAAAAACCCAACTAGAAACAATACGCTTGCATTTCGACGACATATTACATACCGTCAACTCAGATCCTGAAGTCGAGGAAGCCGTTCACGTTAAAATACAAT
Organism: Pachypeltis micranthus; assembly: GCA_020466155.1. Lineage (NCBI taxonomy): Eukaryota > Metazoa > Arthropoda > Insecta > Hemiptera > Miridae > Pachypeltis > Pachypeltis micranthus. The sequence continues at coordinate 2,665,497 of CM035780.1, forward strand.
TGATAAACCATCTACTTTCATTGGCGCAGGACAAGTTAAATGAATCCGTCCTGCCAAAACGACGAAGTCGCGGCCTGATCGACGGACTTGGTTCGACCATCAAATTTATCACTGGCAACCTCGATTCCACTGACAAAAAGAAATACGACTCCATTCTCAAACAAATCAAAACCAAACAACGAACCCTCTCTAAACAGATAGAACGACATTACACCATAAACTATTCACTCGCCAATCACTTAAACTCCACTATAGAGTCAATCAACAAAAACCACAAAACACTGACTCGAGAAATTGAACATCTTAGGGACGCCAGTTCATTCCACACCCACGTCCTTCAAGTTGAACGCGCACTAGACCACAATCAAATACTGCTACAATTACTCCTGGACCTAACACAAGACATAGACAACTCCGTTACATTTTGTAAGCTAGGAAAAATCCACCCAAGCATCATAAAACCAGAGACTTTACTGGACGCCCTACGTGAACTAAAACCCACTACAATAACCGACTACCTGATTTTTACGGCAACGCCTTATTTGAATTACAGACACACATCAGAGTAAGGTGCTACATCGGAGAAAGTGAAATCGTATATTTCCTAGATATACCGATTACACACCCGGATAGTTTCGATTTAATATTTTTACAACCCGTTCCTCCGTTCTTTCGGGCACCTTCGTTACTGTATTGCCCTCCACTCAATATGTACTCAAATCAGGCACCACTCAAGAGACAAACTTCCTTAATGAAAAATGCGAGTACGGTCCAACCTACACCTTGTGTCCCAACAATTTCGATTTAACAAGTAACTTCACTTGCGAGCGCGGCATCCTCATCGATGGCACAAACGATCATTGCGACACATTCAAATTAGAAATAACCGACAACCGAATAGAGTACTTGAAACAAGCAAAACAGTACATAGCCATTTTTCCTTCAGAAGACAGGCTCACGATAACAACAGGAAAAAAAATTGAATTTAGAGATTTGGTGGGAATCTTCCTCTTTGAACCAGATTCTAGCCAAATCCAGTACCGAAACAGAACATTAATAATTCCATCCACAAACACAACGAGAAACCCTGTGGTAATCTACCACTCGAAACTAAATTGGGTTTTCGAACATACACCAAAAGCCTCGATCAACCTCAAAACAATTAACTCTCTGACACTACCGGCTCAAACCATCACACCCATAGAAAACACTATCACCCAGTATGTGAGACCCAGTGTATGGACAATCTTACTGTATGGATTATTAATTACGTCAATCGCTTTCGTTTGTATTGAATGGCGTAAAACTGTTGAAATCAACTCACAGCCGAGCGTGTAAAATGTTGTAAACAAACATTACTAATATCATTGTAACTATCCGTTATAGCCTCTCAAAGGCTTACCCTGTAATGTAATCCGATAACTATCCTGTAATCTGACCAAAATTGTACCCCGTAATTTTATTCTCCGGGAGGGACGAGTTACATGTTCCCAACCCCTCTGATGTCAACTAATAAAAAGCTGTGTAAGCACCCTTCAGGTGCTAACTGCTGAATGTGCACGGGCGAATGTTTAAATAGAGGTGTAAGAGCCAGGGCTATTCAGTTCTCTTCAGCCCTGTCTCCTTGCTTGTACTCAGTGTCTTTGTAAATAAAGTTCAGTTTCTTTTTTAAAAAGTCGAACTTCCCCCCTTCAAACTTAACTTGTATCAAACGTATATGCCATTTCTTCTTCATCACATGATACTCAGCGATTGGTAACACATGATAATCAAACAAACTCTCTCAACCAAACTGAAATACTCTTAAAGTTGTGCCGACAAGTGGAACAGTTGACTAAGGCTGTACAAAAACTCTCTTATCAGCGCCACAGATCACGTTCCAAATCCTAATAATAACCATAACACAGGACAAAATTCGGGCTCAAACCAGATTTGCTCCTACCATCAGCAATATGGAGATCGTGCACGTAATTGCAAACCTCCATGTAATTATAAACAGCATAACTCGGAAAACTGTCAAGCATCCTCGAACTAGCGGCAACCGGGGACGAGGCAATATCACGCTCCTAGTCATCACTGACAAGCGCTCTAATTTACAATTTCTTGTCGATACTGGTGCTGACATTAGTCTCCTACCTCCAAGACGTTCTGACATGAACAACATCAGTAATCTTTATTGTTTGCCGCCAATGATTCACTTATTAAAACATATGGAGAACGTCTCCTACACTTGGACCTTGGACTAAGACGCATATTCCCTTTTATATTCACCATTGCTGACGTCAACCGTCCCATTCTTGGCAGTGATTTTCTCCGACATTTTGGACTTCTGATGGATTTCAAGAACTCTAGACTCATTGATTCTAATACTTCTCTAGTTGCTTCAGCGACCATTACCAACTGTCAAACCCCTATTATCTCCACTATTGGTACATCACAGTTTGTGGGTGCCTTTATTGACATGACTTTCACACCGAAACTTAAGGGTTGAGACCTTTATTAAACTAGCTGATTGAACACATGAACACTGAAAAACTGATAGCGAGAGAGAGAGAGAGAGAGAGAGAGTGAGTTAGTGTTTTCTTATTTGGAAGGTTGCAACGCTGTAAGGAGTTTTCAAGTGAAGTAGAGTCCATCGTAGCTAGCGCGCTCTGTGTGCCAAGACCGTTGGTCGCCACAGACGCATATCGATACATGCAGTCGTACCGTTATCAAGCGGTCGGTCCATATTCTTTGTTTCACCCCTAACTTGTATTGATTACTCAATAATGATCGTAGCAGCTTATTAATTTCCCGGAATCTGCTGAATGCGGTTGAGGGCTAATGTTGTGATTCGTCGCAAAATGTGTTTTATTTCAAATTTTACATGTGACGAGTTTCGAGTTGTTCGATATCCTTTAACAATTCATTGATCTAAATTGAACGAGCTTACAGTAACCTAACTTGGGATATAACTTGAAAGTAGTGCTGTCCGTAAAAATGTTCCGCAAATTCACGTTCTTGTTTTCGATTGCTGTAGTTAGTTTAGTAAACTAAAAGTAGTTTTTGACTGCCGTTTGGCATCGAATGACGAAAAGTGTATCGGAAGGAGCGGCCACTTGTCTAGAAGAATCGAAACTTCTCTCGAGCCTTCACAGTTGGGCTGGCACGTCTCACTCGAAACGAACGCCATTCTCAATGAGGGCTTGTCATTGAGCGAAATGATGACTGGGCAAAGGGAAATGAGGTGACGGAACGAGGAGAATGGTACAGAGATAAAGGAAGGAACGGCGGAGACGTCTGGTTGTCGGGAGGGGGTCAACCTCCCTGTTCCCCGTAACCGTTCAGTTGCCAAGGGTTACCAAAACTTCCCTCCTCTTCCCATAGCCCTCAGTCATCTCTCGGACCTCTCGTTCAAACACGCGCGTTCCTTCCAAACTGCCAACATCCTCAGTTCTGCCGTTTCCTCGCTCCCTGATTTATTTCATTTCGAGTGCACGCGGTGAAATGAGGAAGTGTGGTAGTTTAGGTGTGCCTCTTATATCGACTACGTGACGACGATGAGCCATTTCCTCCTGTCCAATTCCTGTCCGAGTATCGTATGTTTCCCTGCCGGTTTGTTTACAGTACCGTCGCTCTCTTTCATTTAGTGCGTTGCTCACGGTGGTACGGTACTCACTCGAAAAGGGATGCCAGTACTCTTTTTGTCAACAACTGGTGATGATGTGCGAAAGTCTATACGGGTTTCTTTTGTATTTCCTTTTATTCGGAACTCATCGGTGACATATCAAGGTCGATAGTTTTTACTTTCCTCAGCCCTATGTCAATTGAATGAAAAGTTAATGTAATTGATTTAAAACAAAATATTGCAGGAAGTTTACAATGTCAGGGGGCCCTCTTTATTCAACGTTGATTGGAAATCTGTACTACTATAACACTTTGAACGCCTCAAAACTACGAATAATCTGATAGTAACAAACACGACAGTCAATTTCAAACTACAAATATCTGATGCGTTGCTACACACAACTTTCCTTAGCTCTACAACAATTCACTTTGTACATGGCTAATTCTATTTAATCAATTCATTTATCACTCAGTTAATTTGAACTTTGTCAAATAACTCTTCACGGCAGCAGGAAGCGGTAGCGCTTACAGTTCCAGATTTTATTGTGCTGCTCGTACTCATTCCAGGACCAATATTGAGCAATCGGTACACAGATAATTAATGAGGCTGTAAACATAAATGTTTTGAAGAAGGATAGTAATTACTTTTGCAGAGTTATTGGGTAAAAACGTTTAGAACTGGTAGTAAGCGAAACGGCAGTAGTTGAAATTCTGGAATTTCTGGAGTGAGCCCCATGTATTTCATGAGCGTTTTTAAACAATCACCCTTTAGGTATTGGGTTGGACTACAATACCGGTTTTCCCGGTTTACCGGAGTTTATAAGGAAAAAACCGCGCTAAAAACGCTTTTCGTCGAAAATGTTGATAATTTATTGTACTGCTCTCGTCATTTTCCCATAAATGGGAATTTTATGGTATAATTATCTTATTGAGCGCTATCAATATGAAAAATTTAATCAACGTCTGTATAGCCATTTTTGAGAAAGAAAATATTTGGGGTTTTGATCACTATGATAACTATAGTTACTTACGATGGATTTTGTCCAAACCCTGATTTTGGCGTCCCATAGTAACCTGCCGGCGAGATATCAAGTTTGACTGGATTTGGGACGATGGTTCTCTCTAAAAATCGTCCACAGACACACAGACTCAGGGGGGTCTGAAACGTAAAGATCTGAAGAGAACTCAAAATTTTTTTTTCAGCCGATTACATAACTTTCCTTTCGACTTCGTACAGCCAAGGAAAGTCAAAAGTATTTTACCGCTCAAGAACTAAAAATAAAATAAAACAAAACAAAAAACAGGAAAGACATAATTATCAAGTGGAAAAGACAACCTTAGACAATCTTACTAATAGGAGGAAAAAAACGCGTGAAACTTGATGGGAGAATACACTTTTCAAGTTCGTTTCAAAAACATCATACTCTTTCAGCATCACCCATGAAAAAGTTAGCGTTTTGTATTTGCTTCTTTTGTAGCGACCCGTAGACCTCAACTAGTTATCCAGGTGCTTGTGGAGAATGTGCAGAATGAGCAATATGTACTAAGGACTTACAGTGGTCAGGACCAGTCGAGTTTGGGTTTGACTACGTGACCCTGAAGTGCAAATCTCGTTGGATAATGAATGACCTTGAGCGAGGTTCCTCCCGAAGAGCTGCTCGAGAGAGAAGGCAAGGTTCTCTCTGAAGATATCAGTTGAGGGCCATATCTGCGTGGCTTACGGGCCATCATTTTCATGATGGCTTTCTGGACCACACAGATTTTATTTAAGTGAGAACTCAGTGCCCTTCCCCACACACAGTATCGAGTACTCCCCCACTGGTAGTATGTAAGCTGACTGTGATAGGTTGGGGCGTGTTTTTGGCATTGTGTGCTGGGGATAGGTTAGGTAGTTGGGGTTGCATGGGAGAGGAATATCGAGTACTCCCCCATACAGGGTTTGGTGGGGTCGGGTCGTGTGGGAGAGTGTGGATGTGTGCCTGGTAGGGTGTGGGGTCCTGGCTCTTCTTGGTGGGTGGGGGAGGGAGGGAGGGACTCCTTTCGAGGGCGCTTGGGGCGCCATGTTACATTTATTTAGTTAGTTGCCGTTATGCTTGTTTTATTAGGTTGGGTTTTGGTTTGTTTCCTTTGCCAATTTGTTAATTTCCGGAACAGGAAAGAAAGCTCTAAATGACGGGTCGCTGGGGGTTCACTTATGCACGGGTTGGCTAAGGCCAGCTGGGGGGTTGTCGCCCCCCCCCACCCCCCGGCTGGCAGGTGTGAATGTGGTGTGTGAGAGGATGGTGTGTGAAAGTAATTGATTGTGTGAGTGAACTATTGGTTAGAGTATGCAAGGTAAACTGTGTCTGTAATTTATTGAGAATGGGTGGTAGTGTGGGTGCTTGGGATTTGGAGTGGGTGGTGACAGCAGGAGGGGGGGGGAGAGTAGGAGAGCTAATCACCTCTACCCAGGGGACGGAAAACTGGCATTACTGGCATTTGCAGGGCCCTTGTCGCAAATGGTCGGCCAGTCAGTGGTGGGCTCTTGTGTACCAGGGACCTGAGGTCCTCCGGCAAGTAGGGGCAAGTCCAAACCAATAAGAGGCGGAGGTCCTTGAAGCCGTAAGTCTGGACGCAAGTCTAGGCGGGCTAATGACCTCAAGGTATATTTTTCCCGAAATGGTACTGCGGGGGTTCACAGCCCAGGGCGTGAGCCGGTGCACTGAGGGAAGGTCCACGAAAGGTGGATGCCTCTGTAGGATGCAAGGAGTGATCCGCCGACCCGTAGAACCCAGCAATGGGGTCCTACAGATATTGCAGTGGTCGAGGGATCGCTGGAAGTAGTCCCTGTCCCTTTTCCTCTCTTTTTGCCCAATGGGGCGGAGGTAGGTTGGAGCCGCGAGGCCACACACCCCATACATCGGAACGTACATGCCCCTTCCCACACAATAATGCCATATTGCAGCACGGACTGTACAAGGTAGAAATATATAAAATACAGAAATATATATCCATGACGACGGGCAGAGATGCAATGGGTCCTGCTTGTGTATGCCTATAGAACGAGTGAGCCAGCACGAATACCTGGGTATCATCATGGATGAAGAGTTGACCTGGCAGCCGCACACTGACTTCCTCTACAACAAACTTAGAAAATTCACTAGGATATTCTTTCGGATTCGCGGTGGGATGGACATTCGGACTCTTAGAATTATTTGCCTGGCTCTCGTTCAGTCGATTCTCCAATATGGCATCATTGTATGGGGCGGCGCACTGGAGGCGTACCTGGAGAAACTGAATGTTCTACCGCGATCGATCCTCAAAATTATTCACCACAAACCCCGCCATTTCCCCACCCAACAGCTTTTCGACTCAGCGCAAGTATTGAGCATTAAGCAACTCCTTGCAAAAAACATTCTTCTTCTCTACCACAAGCATCCGCATCTAATCTTCCCGCAGCCCCATGGATATGAAACCAGATTTCAAGTACTTGGCAACGTAGTCAACCCCAAACTCCGTATTTCATTGACAACGCGGAGTACGCTCTACATGACGAATTTACTCCACAAACAATTACCACCAGAAATGAGAGATCCATCGAAATATAAGCGTTTGCCTGTATAAAAAGAAAATTTTGTCTTGGTTGGTCTTGAGTGGTCCTGAGATTATTTTGAGGTTTTTTAGAAGTGTGTACACTCAGTGATACCAGGTGCAGCTTCGGCAAATAATAATATCCTTATCAATTTCATTTTTGGTCATACCGACCATGTCATTCGTAGGAGAAGTTATCATGCTGGTCCCTACTTACTACTACTATAAATTGTAAATTACAACTACTATAAATTATTTAAGTAAGTCCTACATATCAACGTTCAGCGACTCTTGCCCAACAATACAGGCAGTGCCTACCGTTGGGCAATATTATTCAAAGGAAGAAGAATTGTGATTGTTTACAATCTCCGCAGGTTTTTTGTTACTAATTACCGTTTACCGTGTTATTGTTAAATTATTTTCTTTTGTTTTATTTCTTTAATATTACCGAGATTAATAAATGAGTGTGTAAAAGAATTTTTTAAAAAAATTAAATATGGTTTCACCCGAAGTGATATGGTCAGTCAGCCGTTTTCCCTCAATTTTATTCACACACACACACAGATCTGTTTCTTTATATGATGACTGTACCTAAATCCTCGACGAGGATTATATCAGTCATAGAAGTTGCGGTTTCGCTAATATGCAAGAGGCCGGCCCCTGCAGCATCCACCGAACTCAGACCTGTGGAGGTACGGCAGGTATTTGGTCGTTAGCCAGTCTCACCGTAGAGAGCTGTTGCCCGTGTGTTACCGCGCGGAGGTGACCACCTGAGGAATCCCGTACCATCTGGGAGTAGTTCATAATCTGGTTCCCTACCTGATCTTACTTTTTACTTGGGTGGCAAGTTTCAAAAGGCCAGATCAACTATAACCACGTTTCTTAGCCATTACCTTCTTTGCGAACTTTGCAAAATGGTTATAGGCTTCCTTTGTAGCGGTCAAAGCTGCTAAGTTCGTTTGCCCTCCCAACAACCGTCGCTCACTGTTGTAGAAACTACAGTGGAGCAGCACGTGGTTTCTTGTTTCCTCCGCACTGGAGGCACAAGACGTGCATAATGGAGAGTCTTTCAGGGTAAAGAAGTGGAGCCGCGCATTGAAGTCACCATGTCCATCGAACTACAGACACAGGTCTGTTTCTTTATTTGGTGACTGTACCTAAACCCTCGACGAGGATTATATCAGTCATAGAAGTTGCGGTTTCGCTAATATGCAAGAGGCCGGCCCCTGCAGCATCCACCGAACTCAGACCTGTGGAGGTACGGCAGGTATTTGGTCTTAGCCAGTCTCACCGTAGAGAGCTGTTGCCCGTGTGTTACCGCGCGGAGGTTGACCACCTGAGGAATCCCGTACCATCTGGGAGTATTTCATAATCTGGTTTCCTACCTGATCTTACTTTTTACTTGGGTGGCAAGTTTCAAAGGACAGATCAACTATAACCACGTTTCTTAGCCATCACCTTCTTTGCGAACTTTGCAAAATGGTCATAGGCTTCCTTTGTAGCAGTCAATGCTGCTAAGTTCGTTTGCCCTACCAACAACCGTCGCTCACTGTTGTAGAAACTACAGTGGAGCAGCACATGGTTTCTTGTTTCCTCCGCACTGGAGGCACAAGACGTGCATAATGGAGAGTCTTTCAGGGAAAAGAAGTGGAGCCGCGCATTGAAGTCACCATGTCCCGTGAGGAACTGACTCGTCCAGTGGTCTGGCTCAACCCATTTTCTAGAAAGACGTTCACGGATGTTGGGGAAGAACTCATACGTATCACGTCCTTTTGACGAGGATTCCCATCTCGCTTGCCATTTCTCTAGAGCCCATTCGTCGATGGCGGCAAGTTTCTGTTCTGTGGTGAGATCCGCACGGAGTTCAGCCCAAAGCGGGGGAAGCTCCTGTTTCACTCTCCACTTGTCAATCATGCACTCGACAGCCAAATCAACTGGTAACTGACCAGTGATCACCTGGAGTGCTTCCGTTGATACAGTCTTGTAGGCCTTGGTGATCCACAGGAGCGCAGCTCTCTGGGATTGGGCCAATACTCTCTTTTGATTGACTGTTAGTTTGCTACCCCAGACAACGGGGCAGTAGCCAATCACACCTAAATAGATGGCCTTATACATGAGGATGGTGTCGTGGTAACACACACCCCAAGTGGCCTTGCTAATGGCACGCAGTGAGGCAAACCTTGCAATGGTAGTGCCTTTAAGGGACTGGAGGTGTTGGTTGAAACCCCACCTCTCACCTATATTCACTCCTAAATACTTGACGTGCTTTTCAAGAAGGAGCCTGTGGCCGCCAAAGCGTATTGTGGGTGGATTATTCACTTTCCCTTCAAGAGGATTAGCTGGGTTTTTCCTCAGCCACCTGCATCTTGACATGCTCGCACCATTGGTTGACAGAGCGGAGCACATGGTGAGATTTTTCTTCAATTTGGCGGACTGACTCTGCAAAGATCAGCACAGTCAAGTCATCCACATAGGCGTACGGCTCGCAGTCAGTCTCCATGAGTTTCCTGAGTAGACCTTCGAAGAAGGCATTCCAGAGTGCTGGTCCTAGGACTGAGCCCTGTGGGCACCCCTTCTCAATCTTTCTCCGGACGGAGACATGCCTACTTTCGATCGTAGCAGTTCTGTCTGTCAGGTAACTTCTGACGAGTGAGTACAGGTTGCGGGGATTCCCTATCTTTAAGCTCATTAAGGAGCGCTGGCCACCAAAGGTTGTCAAACGCTCCTCTGATGTCAATCAGAACTGCTACGACGTACTTAGCCGGTGCCAGCAGGGAAACACGCCGAATCTCGACAATGACATCCTGCGTGGACCTTCCTTTGGTACACCCGTATTGCCTGCCTGTGAGGTTGCGGCCAAAGACTCCTTCGAGGGACTGCAACATCAAGATTTCTAGTGTTTTGCCTAATATGGAAAGAAGGCTGAGTGGTCTCCATGATCGCGGGTCTGACTGATTGCGGTCGCCTCCCTTTTGAAGAGTGACAACACGCGCAGACTTCCACTGAGTGGGGAACTGTCCGACCTGCAGACAGTCATTAAATAAATTAAGGAGACCGCTGGAGATTGTCCGCTCAGCCTTCCTTAGCATATTGCTTTCTATTTTGTCTGGCCCGGGGGATTTGTTGGGCTTTAAGGTCGCAAGGGCCCTGCCGAGGTCGCCTGTTGTCCACAATGGGATGTCGGGCTCGTTCGGAGGGTCCATGATCAGCTCCCTTGCTGTCCTCTGGGCTTCAGTGTCTCGAGCTACTTGGTCATCTGGGAACGCCTTCTCAAGGAGGGTTTCCAGTGAGCTTTCGATGCTGCAGGCCCAGCCTGACTCATTTTGCATCGCAGCTAAGACTTGCTCTACGTTTGCTTTTCCTATGGAGGACTTGTAGTGTCTGCCCCAGGGGTTCTCAGAGCTCTCCGCTTCCACAAAATTTCGCCAGCCTTGCCGTTTGGCTCTTTTGATGGCGCGGTGGAAGGCCTTCTTCTCTTGGATGAAGGCAGTTCGGAGTGTTGCTTTGGCATCAGGGTCACGAGTGTTTTGGTACATCCTTCTGGCTCTATTTGCACTTTGCTTGAGGGGATTAAGTTCCTCAGTCCACCATGGGACTTTGATCGCCCTGTGCTTCTGTTGGCCAAGTACAGAGAGCCCAGCAGAGTGCAGTGCTGTGGTAAATGTGTCCACTTTGCTGTCCACCTCTTCAGGTGTGGATGCTTGCGCTATTAGAGTCGGTGTCTGCGGCACGCAGTTCACCTTCCAGTACCCTACAGAATTGTGGCCAGTCAGCATTTTTGTGCGGAATCGCTTTTCACGCATGTCTTTGCAGAGGATGTTGTCATCCGTGATGGCAAAGTCAATAACCATGTGATCGCTCTGCGTTGCACCTGGTACGACTCGCCAACCTTGCAATTTGAGTAGCAGGGTGTGAGACACGGCTGTGACGTCTATACACGACCTTCCTCCTGGACCATCATAGGTCGCCTCAGTCATGGGGTCGTTGGCAACAACCAAGTTGTACCTGGTGAGCAGCTCTATATACGCCTCGCCCGCCCTGTCCAGGGTTGGGGATCCCCACAATGGTGATCTGGCGTTTGCATCAGCACAGACTACGCAGGGTCGTCCTGATAGGCCTGCTAGAGCCCGCTCGAGTGGTTCAAGGCTGTTGGCAACTGGTGCGCCAAATTGCCTGTAAAATGATATTACAACCAGCTCAAAGCCACCGGCTCGTATGAGCACAGCGGCCAAGTGCTGGCTGTTCAGGTGGGTGAGTGCGAGCATGTCAATGGACGGGTCGGTGCAGGCTACTGCTGCCTTGGCTCCCGTTCTTGCTCCAGTCACCACTCGTGCCTGCGATCCCAGACCAAGGGTTTTGGATCCTATGTATGGTTCCTGTATGGCGAGGACACTGCAGCGTTTCTTGAGTGCATTTTGCAGCAACTCAGCCATAACTGGGCAACTCTTATTTGTGTTGTGCTGAAGGATTCGAACTGTTTTTGACCTATTCATAATCTACTCGTGACTCCTGGAGGGCAATCGCTCGCTGACGAATGGTACAGCGTGCGTCTCGTGTAGAGTGTGAGACCTGTTGGATTTTGCGTTCGACGCAATTGGCACACTTGGGAGGGGCATCACGCTTGCATTCCCTACTCAGATGTGGCAAGGCGCACCAGGCGCACACAACAGGTCTTGTACAGGCCACTGCCAGGTGGCCATAGCGCTGGCATTTGTAGCACTGAGTGGGGCTTGGTACTTTCGTATGGCGCACCGCTGCCAGGCTATTTGGAGGTGCCTTGCCCCTCTAGTTTTTGTATAGGCTGGGTGATACCTCAATCACCCAATCCTTCTGCCTTCCACGCTGTTTGGTGAAGAGGGGCCTGACATCCTGCGGCTGCAAGCCTAACGCAGGGTTGTGCTCAACAACTTGTTGGGCCAAGTCCTCTTTTCGAAGATCAGTCCGCACGTCGCACAATAGCAGGCGTGGGAAACGACCCAGGGGGGCTGACGCTTGGAGCTTCAACTCCTTTTTTGTTGAAATGTGGCTCGTGAGCGCCTTGGCCATTTCTGGCGTTTCCGTCACAATGACGGCGCCACCTCCTACTGCGGTGCGGATGTCTAGCACTCGGACGCTTAGAGCTTGGAGGTCCGTAGCAGGGACACCCCGCATCAGTGCTTCCATTGTATCAGGGTTGGAGGGACCAGCCTCTCCTTCCTTACATGTATGCCTAACCACTACCACGTTTTGTCGTGGGTTTTTAGGGGGGAGTTTGGCAAGCGGTGGAGGCTTTTTATTTTTGTTTTTATTTTTACTTTTGCCCTTGTTTTTGGGCAGAGGCGTAGGCGGGGCGCTGCCCTCAGCCTGCTTAGTTGGGGCCTGTTTCCGCTTCCCCCTGCGCTTCCTGGCCCTGGCAGACTGCCATTCCGCCTCAGCTCCATGAGGGGGGGCGGAGGGCGCAGTAGCGGCTACTGCCGCATATGAGGGGCCTGGGGTACTACCCTGGCTCATTGAAGGTCCTTGAGTTTGGGGGGCTGGTGGCACTGGCTGCTGGGCAATTGCCCTACGCAGCTCTTCCCTCACGACAGCCGCCACAGTTTCCCGCAGAGGGAGTGGCAGGGGCGATGTCGTTGGGGGCATTAGCTTTTATAGCCAGCTTCGAAATTTCGAAGAGGCAACTAGTGATGAGGTCCCGCATAGGTCCTGTCGCGTTGGCCCTCATCCGTGCCATCTGGCTGTGGATGATTTGGACATATGCGCAAATTTGCTCCATGTCCGACAGATTAGGGTCAACGGCGTGTCGTGTGCTTGTAGTAGCCGGGTTGCCCGGGCTACTAGGGGGAGAAGGGGGAGATGAACGCGGTTTGCCCGGTTCTTTCCGCCCTTGTTTGTTTGGACGACGAGTAGATTGCTCATCGTCCGAAGAGGGAGGGGTCGAGCTTGGCGAGCCCGAGGAAGAAGGCGCAGGTGGCGTTTTTATTACCTGCAATTGTGTTATTTGACTTAGTCATGTTTTTACTAATTTTGAGGAGATTAAAGAAGCAGACTGGTGTAGTGTATCCTTGTGAGTTCATTTTGTTGTGTGTGTTAGTGGTATGAGCGAGAGGTGCTCGAGAGGCAGTGTCCTGGAAGCTCCCCTCAGGCATATTGATTCTAGCCCCTTTCGCTGGTCCGTTGAGGGTCAAAGGGAGGCCCCCACATGCGCCGCAGCTGCCAGTCCGGCCACCCACCGGGACTAAGACGCATGAGGGATTTTTCGGCTGCTGCTCAGAGTCAGCCCTCGGCCACTGGTGATGTGGTGAGCGGGACACACGCTATCAGCCGCCCCAGGAACGCTCAAACCTGGTTTTTCCCCCTCCTCATTCCGAAGGCCGCACCTATATAGGGGATCGCTCAAAGGTGTTAGTGAGCTACCTCCAGGACTGTCTTTCGCTCATTATGAGTGTTTTAAGTCAATATGTTCTGCCACACAAGCCGTTGCAGTGTATTTTGTATCTGGAATATGTTGTGTGTGTCAGTGTCGTGAGCTTTAAGCCCCTTTAAGGCCGGATTTAACGACCACGCAGAGGATACGGCAGGAGAATTCTGTCCCCCTTCCTGCGGGGGTGTGTACTGCGATCCCAGCTAAAGGTAGGGGGTTCCCAGTGTGTCATGTATGTGAATGAAGTGTAAGTTGTGTCCCTTTTAGTTCGGCTTATACGAACACGCAGGGAGTACGGCAGTGGAATTCTGGACCCCCAACTGCAGGGTGAGCACAGTGTGGCGACAGAGTACACTGTGACGCCCAGCCACAGTTAAGCCTCGTTGGATGTAATCCTGCGGGGACCTCGTAGAGGTGAGGTTGTCTTTCAAGCTGGGCCCACCCGGCTTTCCCTTTTAGTCGGCTCATACGACACGCAGGGAATACGTCAGCGGTATTCTGGACCCCCGACTGCAGGGTGATCACACAGATCTGTTTCTTTATTTCATGACTGTACCTAAACCCTCGACGAGGGTTATATCAGTCATAGAAGTTGCGGTTTTGCTAATATGCAAGAGGCCGGCCCCTGCAGCATCCACCGAACTCAGACCTGTGGAGGTACGGCAGGTATGTGGTCGTTAGCCAGTCTCACCGTAGAGAGCTGTTGCCCGTGTGTTACCGCGCGGAGGTGACCACCTGAGGAATCCCGTACCATCTGGGAGTAGTTCATAATCTGGTTCCCTACCTGATCTTACTGTTTACTTGGGTGGCAAGTTTCAAAAGGACTGATCAACTATAACCACGTTTCTTAGCCATTACCTTCTTTGCGAACTTTGCAAAATGGTTATAGGCTTCCTTTGTAGCAGTCAAGGCTGCTAAGTTCGTTTGCCCTCCCAACAACCGCCGCTCACTGTTGTAGAAACTACAGTGGAGCAGCACATGGTTTCTTGTTTCCTCCGCACTGGAGGCACAAGACGTGCATAATGGAGAGTCTTTCAGAGAAAAGAAGTGGAGCCGCGCATTGAAGTCACCATGTCCTGTGAGGAACTGGCTCGTCCAGTGGTCTGGCTCAACCCATTTTCTAGAAAGACGTTCACGGATGTTGGGGAAGAACTCATACGTATCACGTCCTTTTGACGAGGATTCCCATCTCGCTTGCCATTTCTCTAGAGCCCATTCATCGATGGCGGCAAGTTTCTGTTCTGTGGTGAGATCTGCACGGAGTTCAGCCCAAAGCGGGGGAAGCTCCCGTTTCACTCTCCACTTGTCAATCATGCACTCAACAGCCAAATCAACTGGTAACTGACCAGTGATCACCTGGAGTGCTTCCGTTGATACAGTCTTGTAGGCCTTGGTGATCCACAGGGCCAATACTCTCTTTTGATTGACTGTTAGTTTGCTACCCCAGACAACGGGGCAGTAGCCAATCACACCTAAATAGATGGCCTTATACATGAGGATGGTGTCATGGTAACACACACCCCAAGTGGCCTTACTAATGGCACGCAGTGAGGCAAACCTTGCAATGGTAGTGCCTTTAAGGGACTGGAGGTGTTGGTTGAAACTCCACCTCTCACCTATATTCACTCCTAAATACTTGACGTACTTTTCAAGAAGGAGCCTGTGGCCGCCAAAGCGTATTGTGGGTGGCGTATTCACTTTCCCCTTCAAGAGGATTAGCTGGGTTTTTTCCTCAGCCACCTGCATCTTGACATGCTCGCACCATTGGTTGACAGTGCGGAGCACGTGGTGGGTTTTCTTCAATTTGGCGGACTGACTCTGCAAAGATCAGCACAGTCAAGTCATCCACATAGGCGTACGGCTCGCAGTCAGTCTCCATGAGTTTCCTGAGAAGACCTTCGAAGAAGGCATTCCAGAGTGCTGGTCCTAGGACCGAGCCCTGTGGGCACCCCTTCTCAATCTTTCTCCGGACGGAGACATGCCTACTTTCGATCGTAGCAGTTCTGTCTGTCAGGTAACTTCTGACGAGCGAGTACAGGTTGCGGGGATTCCCTACCTTTGAGTTCATTAAGGAGCGCTGGCCACAAAGGTTGTCAAACGCCCCTCTGATGTCAATCAGAACTGCTACGACGTACTTAGCCGGTGCCAGCAGTAAAACGCGCCGGGTCTCGACAATGACATCCTGCGTGGACCTTCCTTTGGTACACCCGTATTGCCTGCCTGTGAGGTTGTGGCCAAAGACTCCTTCCAGGGACTGCAACATCAAGATTTCTAGTGTTTTGCCTAATATGGAAAGAAGGCTGAGTGGTCTCCATGATCGCGGGTCCGACTGATTGCGGTCGCCTCCCTTTTGAAGAGTGACAACGCGCGCAGACTTCCACTGAGTGGGGAACTGTCCGACCTGCAGACAGTCATTAAATAAATTAAGGAGACCGCTGGAGATTGTCCGCTCAGCCTTCCTTAGCATATTGCTTTCTATTTTATCTGGCCCAGGAGATTTGTTGGGCTTTAAGGTCGCAAGAGCCCTGCCGAGGTCGCCTGTTGTCCACAATGGGATGTCGGGCTCATTCGGAGGGTCCATGATCAGCTCCCTTGCTGCCCTCTGGGCTTCAGTGTCTCGAGCTACTTGGTCATCTGGGAACGCCTTCTCAAGGAGGGTTTCCAGTGAACGTTCGATGCTGCAGGCCCAGCCTGACTCATTTTGCATCGCGGCTAAGACCTGCTCTACGTTTGCTTTTCCTATGGAGGACTTGTAGTGTCTGCCCCAGGGGTTCTCAGAGCTCTCCGCTTCCACGAAATTTCGCCAGCCTTGCCGTTTGGCTCGTTTGATGGCGCGGTGGAAGGCCTTCTTCTCTTGGATGAAGGCAGTTCGGAGTGTTGCTCTGGCATCAGGGTCACGAGTGTTTTGGTACATCCTTCTGGCTCTATTTGCACTTTGCTTGAGGGGATTTAGTTCCTCAGTCCACCATGGGACTTTGATCGCCCTGTGCTTCTGTTGGCCAAGTACAGAGAGCCCAGCAGAGTGCAGTGCTGTGGTAAATATGTCCACTTTGCTGTCCACCTCTTCAGGTGTGTATGCTTGCGCTATTAGGTCGGTGTCCGCGGCACGCAGTTCACCTTCCAGTACCCTACGGAATTGTGGCCAGTCAGCATTTTTGTGCGGAATCGCTTTTCACGCGTGTCTTTGCAGAGGATGTTGTCATCCGTGATGGCAAAGTCAATAACCATGTGGTCGCTCTGCGTTGCACCTGGTACGACTCGCCAACCCTGCAATTTGAGTAGCAGGGTGTGAGACACGGCTGTGACATCTATACACGACCTTCCTCCCGGACCATCATAGGTCGCCTCCAGTCATGGGGTCGTTGACAACAATCAAGTTGTACCTGGTGAGCAGCTCTATATACGCCTCGCCCGCCCCATCCAGGGTTGGGGATCCCCACAATGGTGATCTGGCATTTGCATCGGCACAGACTATGCAGGGTCGTCCTGATAGGCCTGCTAGAGCCCGCTCGAGTGGTTCAAGGCTGTTGGCAACTGGTGCGCCAAATTGCCTGTAAAATGATATTACAACCAGCTCAAAGCCACCGGCTCGGATGAGCACAGCGGCCAAGTGCTGGCTGTTCAGGTGAGTGAGTGCGAGCATGTCAATGGACGGGTCGATGCAGGCCACTGCGGCCTTGGCTCCCGTTCTTGCTCCAGCCACCACTCGTGCCTGCGATCCCAGACCAAGAGTTTTGGATCCTATGTATGGTTCCTGTATGGCGAGAACACTGCAGCGTTTCTTGAGTGCATTTTGCAGCAGCTCAGCCATAACTGGGCAACTCTTATTGGTGTTGTGCTGAAGGATTCGAACTGTTTTTGACCTATTCATAATCCACTCGTGACTCCTGGAGGGCAATTGCTCGCTGACGAATGGTACAGCGTGCGTCTCGTGTAGAGTGTGCAACCTGTTGGATTTTGCGTTCGACGCAATTGGCACACTTGAGGGAGCATCACGCTTGCATTCCTTACTCAGATGTGGCAAGGCGCACCAGGCGCACACAACAGGTCGTGTACAGGCCACTGCCAGGTGGCCATAGCGCTGGCATTTGTAGCACTGAGTGGGGGCTTGGTACTTTCGTATGGCGCACCGCTGCCAGGCTATTTGGAGGTGCCTTGCCCCCTCTAGTTTTTGTATAGGCTGGGTGATACCTCAATCACCCAATCCTTCTGTCTGCCACGCTTTTTGGTGAAGAGGGCCTGACGTCCTGCGGCTGCAAGCCTAACGCAGGGTTGTGCTCAACGACTTGTTGGGCCAAGTCCTCTTTGAAGGTCAGTCCGCACGTCGCACAACAGCAGGCGTGAAACGACCCAGAGGGGCTGACGCTTGGAGCTTCAACTCCTTTTTTGTGGAGATGTGGCTCGTGAGCGCCTTGGCCATTTCTGGCGTTTCCGTCACAATGACGGCGCCACCTCCTACTGCGGTGCGGATGTCTAGCACTCGGACGCTTAGAGCTTGGAGGTCCGTAGCAGGGACACCCCGCATAAGCGCTTGTATTGCATCAGGGTTGGAGGGACCAGCCTCTCCTTCCTTAAATGTATGCCTTACCACTACCACGTTTTGTCGTGGGTTTTTAGGGGGAAGTTTGGTAGGCGGTGGAGGCTTTTTATTTTTATTTTTACTTTTGCCCTTGTTTTTGGGCGGAGGCGTAGGCGGGGCGCTGCCCTCGGCCTGCACTTCCTGCTTAGTTGGGGCCTGTTTCTGCTTCCCCCTGCGCTTCCTGGCCCTGGCAGGCTGCCATTCCGCATCAGCTCCATGAGGGGGGGAGGAGGGCGCAGTAGCGGCTACTGCCGCATATGAGGGGCCTGGGGTACTACCCTGGCTCGTTGAGGCTCCTTGGGTTTGGGGGGCTGGTGGCGCTGGCTGCTGGGCAATTGCCCTACGCAGCTCTTCCCTCACGACAGCCGCCACAGTTTCCCGCAGGGGGGGAGTGGCAGGGGGCGATGTCGTTGGGGGGGCATTAGCTTTTATAGCCAGCTTCGAAATTTCGAAGAGGCAACTAGTGACGAGGTCCCGCATTGGTCCTGTCGCGTTGACCCTCATCCGTGCCAGTTGGCCTTGGATGATTTGGACGTATGCACAAATCTGCTCCATGTCCGACAGGTTAGGGTCAACGTGATGTCGAGTGCTTGTAGTAGCCGGGTTGCCCGGGCTACTAGGGGGAGAAGGGGGAGATGAACGCGGTTTGCCCGGTTCTTTCCGCCCTTGTTTGTTTGGACGACGAGTAGATTGCTCATCGTCCGAAGAGGGAGGGGTCGAGCTTGGCGAGCCCGATGAAGAAGGCGCAGGTGGCGTTTTTATTACCTGCTATTGTTTGTTTGACTTTGTCATGTTATTTTTACTGAAATGGGGGGGGGGGATTAAAGAAGCAGACTGGTGTAGTGTATCCTTGTGAGTTCATTTGTTGTGTGTGTTAGTGGTATGAGCGAGAGGTGCTCGAGGCAGTGTCCTGGAAGCTCCCCCTCAGGCATATTGATTCTAGCCCCTTTCGCTGGTCCGTTGAGGGTCAAAGGGAGGCCCCCACATGCGCCGCAGCTGCCAGTCCGGCCACCCACCGGGACTAAGACGCATGAGGGATTTTTCGGCTGCTGCTCAGAGTCAGCCCTCGGCCACTAGTGATGTGGTGAGCGGGACACACGCTATCAGCCGCCCCAGGAACGCTCAAACCTGGTTTTTCCCCCTCCTCATTCCGAAGGCCGCACCTATATAGGGGATCGCTCGAAGGTGTTAGTGAGCTACTTCCAGGACTGTCTTTCGCTCATTATGAGTGTTTTAAGTCAATGTGTTCTGCCACGCAAGCCGTTGCAGTGTATTTTGTATCTGAAATATGTTGTGTATGTCAGTGTCGTGAGCTCTAAGCCCCTTTAAGGCCGGATTTAACGGCCACGCAGAGGATACGGCAGGAGAATTCTGTTCCTTTCCTGCGGGGGTGTGTTCTGCGATCCCAGCTAAAGGTAGGGGTTCCCAGTGTGTCATGTATGTGAATGAAGTGTAAGTTGTGTCCCTTTTAGTCCGGCTTATACGAACACGCAGGGAGTACGGCAGTGGAATTCTGGACCCCCAACTGCAGGGTGAGCACAGTGTGGCGACAGAGTACACTGTGACGCCCAGCCACAGTTAAGCCTCGTTGGATGTACTCCTGCGGGGACCTCGTAGAGGTGAGGTTGTCTTTCAAGCTGGGCCCACCCGGCTTTCCCTTTTAGTCGGCTCATACGACACGCAGGGAATACGTCAGCGGAATTCTGGACCCCCGACTGCAGGGTGACAGGGTGATCACACACACACACACACACACACCTACACACACACACACACACACACACACACACACACACACACACACACACACACACACACACACACACACACACACACACACACACACACACACACACACACACACACACACACACACACACACACACAGTTACGCAAATCATCTTTCCAAATGGTGTTTTTCAGTCTCAGAACGTAAAAATTTGAAGAAAATTCTTCTTCTTTTTCAGTCGATTACATAACTTTCCTTTTCCTACTACATAGGGCTAACAAAAGTAAAAAGACTGAAACCATCGCGATTCCCTCCGTTCGGCCGCTCTTCCAAAAATTTGTAGCTGCCTTCGAAATCGGTAGATCCGCTATACTGTTCGGCTTTTGAGCTCTGGCGCTTCAAACTCATCTTTTTAAACGCTTCCTTCGACCACCGATGCCCCCGGTTGCCCTGGTATGATCGATTGGGTCTCAATCGTCAGACACTCTCGTCGAAGGTTTTCCACTTACGTTTATTCGGTTCCGAGCAGAGTTCGTAAAAGAGGACGGTTAAAACAGGCTGAAGCGAAAATTTCGATTCAGGCGACGGCAACGAAAGTTGGTTGTCCCGCCGGCTGCGCATGTTGGCCCCACAAAGTGAGTTGTACGATATAATTATTTTTAAGTAGTGTATTATTCACTGTCACGAAGTTTAGGTATTATTGTTTAAGAATATTTCTTGTTCGACTAATTCCAACTGCTGCATGTGCTGAATTTTAAGGGACAAAAAACTACAGACTAGAAAAAGCCTAGACGTTGAAACATCGTCTAGTAAATAGTGAACTTTGTGGGTTACAGTTAATAACGTTTTGAAACTGAGAAAATATAAGTAAACATTTCAAAGGAAGTTATGTTCTTCAAATCCATAGTAAAAATATAAATATAACTTAAATCATCAATAACTGTAGTTTATCATTTATTTACTGCAGGTACGGGGCGAGCCCAAAACACAATAAGAAAATAGAGCATAATAGAGGAGGAATGACTGGATTGAAAAATAGCGGGATGCTTGAAGTGGCGGCAAGGAGGACGCGATGTTGGAGGCGGAGGAGGGGACAGGCAAATGGGAGAGATGCCGAGGTGCGTGTAAGTCCTCTCATCGATCAATCCCAAGAACAGTTAGTAGCGAGAAGCGACAGGACAGTTCCTCGGAGTTGACATTGGCTTTGGAGATGGAGAGTGCCATGTAACGCAGAAACGCTCCGAAGATACTACCTTTTGACAATGGGATGTGCTCGTAGTAGGGACACCAGACCACATACGATGTTGGGCTGTGCTAGAATTTTGTACAAGCAAACCAAGGATGGAGCGTGGATGAATTCTTTGGTGCCTCCTCAGAAAGTCCTTACAGGCCTGTTTCAAAATGAGTGTTCTTTACTTGGACTCCAGCTTAACCTCGCCGAATCTGCTATTCTGTACCTCTGACCTATCAATCTTCGCCGGGTGGTACTTTAGTGGGCAGTGACCTGTAATCTCCAGATCTCTCTTGTTTGCATCCTGGAGAGTATCAGACTCGGTAACACCTCTGGATAAAAAAGAAATATGTCAGTGGAAAGTCATAATGGTTACGGTTTCACTTGCATCGGAGATCACAAGCGCTAGCTCAGCATCCACTGAACCCCCTTGGAGATACAGCAGGTTGTCACATAGCCAGTCTTCAGTAGCTTATGTATTATCACGCAGAGGTATGACCCTGGCGAATCTGTGCCATCGGGGAGTCATAATAGGGCAGCACGCGGTTTCCTAGTTCCTCAGCACTTACTGCGCAAGACCTGCAGGATGGAGAGTCTTAAAGAGAAAAGAAGTGGAGCCACGTCTTGAAGTCGCCATGGGTAATGGGATAAACACGTGCGTGTCATGTTCCCATTGCGCTTGGCATTTATCCAAACCCCATTCATCTAACGTGGCATGTTTTCATTCAGTGGAAAGGTCCATACGGAGGTTTCTCATGGTCCGAGAAAACTGAGGAACCCGAATCTTCTTAAGGTGTAGTAGATTAATGTATACCCACTGTGTGACCCACTCACACAGTTGACTTCCAAAACATTATTATTTTGTTTACGTTCCTTAACTCGACTAAATAAAAAGGAAATTTGTGTATTCGACTGAAAGATTTTCAGAGCATCTGAATTCGAAGAACGCCATTCGATAAAATGGTCTGCACCAGTGAACTTTATCGAGAGAAATTGGTTTAACCAAGTCGTCTCAAATTCGATATGTAGTCTACATGCCGTCTTGGGACGCCACAATATGGGTATGAGCAGAATCCCTTGTAAACAGAGCAATTCAGGCAGAATTCAGGGATTTTCGTACTCGGAATCAATACATCGATCATCCTTCTGTATCCAGTGGCCAGTTTCAGTCACATGGAAGATCAACCAGATCCAGCCTATGCGTACCAAGTTATGATTCTCGGTTTTTAGTGTCAGGGGTGGTAACGATAAGTTAACGTCCATAATGATTTTCTGTTTGGTGCAAGTAAGAAAGAGAATTTACTAAAGTTAACGTACTTGTTAGGTGAGTTCGTCTCCTCTGGCTGGTGTGTTACTGTGGCCAAGCGCTTTCGATGTAAAGGCATCATTGTCTGGCCGTTAAGTCAGTACTAGAGTCAGTCAGTTCGTCGTGGTCTTTATATATGAAGAGAAAGGTAAACACAATAGTGTAGTGACAGTGGAGGTGGGGGGGGAGAAAGGAAGGAGGTCATGCACCTCTGGGGAGACCCACAAGAGGTGAAGGGAAAGGAATGTAAGTATTGTACGTCTTAAGTAGTCTGTCTGATAGTCGATTCCATGTCTTTTCTTTATAGGGTTTTGAGTGGTGTAAATATGGTGTCGCATTTTATGTTGATTTTTTCGTTATGATCTGTCCATTGACAACCGACAGACTACTTAAGACGCACAATACTCATATTCCTTTCCCTTCACCTCTAGTGGGTCTCCCCAGAGGTGCATGGCCTCCTTCCTCTCCCCCCCTTCCTTGACGCACCACCGCATTTACCTTCTCTTCATACATCTAGACCACGACAAACTGACAGACTCTAGTACTGACTTACCTGCTAGACGATGATGTCTTTACATCGAAAGCGCTCACCCACAGTATCTCACCAAACAGGTGCGTTAACTTGAGTAATTTATCTACTGGCGGATCTAACCCAATTAGTATAATAAAGAGAATTTAATTTCTGGTTAAAAAATTGTGAAGTATATGTGACCAACGTGGACGGTTTTGGAATCAAATTACTATTTAATATCAACGAATCAGCTTGTTACGAGAGTTCAGAGATTTCTGGTGTAGCCAGCTAACTGTTCACAGGGCAAGAGCCCAGGCAACTACTTTTAAATGCGTGAGACCCGGCCGTTTAGCCATTCTCAGGGGCTTATGTTGACAGGCAGAATGCGTCGGCGGAGGAGTGAGGGCACGGTTCAATGGAAGGATGAGTTTGAAGCAAGAATTGACAGACCATGCCAGGTGATGAAAACGAAACCACTTGGCCGCAGAACAGGAGCTTTCACGCTGGTCTTGGCTCGTGTATGTCACTGCTTGGATATGCTTTGAATACACCCAAAACTGTTCTGTTACTAAAGTTAATCTACCTGTTTGGTAGGTCTGTCTTCTCTGGCTGGTAAGATGCTGTGGGCGAGTTCAACTCAACTCCCTCTTCGTTTTTGGGTTTCACGGCTTTATTTCAAATATTTTCCACACTAAAACCCAAGCATTCGCCCAAGATTTTATTATTTTTTTGCATTTTTCAAAGACACGATTGCAATAGTGTATCTGGTTTTGAGAAGTAAAAAATTGAACGTGAAGAATAGGGACTAATTTTTGGAAATTATAGTTTCCTTAGCTCACTCATGTTGATGGAGACAAAGTGGCTTACTTTGTGGTGGCGTGGGGAGGATGGTGGTTTATTAAGGAAGGTGGATGTGCGAATGTGCTGCACAGCTCGTTACTTCAATAGTTTTCCTCAGTGTGCCACTTTCTGTTATCCACTCCAATTGGTAATATTCTCGTAAAATGTATGTTGTTCCGCTTCATGGGTTGTTTTCCCGTTTCAGAAGGGCCGATACCACGACGAGGAGATTATAGATGTCCCGATTACAAATGAAGAGGAGCGTAGTCCGAGAATTCTTCCAGAACCTATCCAGCTCAACCATTCACCCCTCCTCTCAAACAAGGTAAGTTAAGCTTTCTATTTAACGACACGTCCACTGTGAGTCCTCTTCGTTCGAGCGGAGCTGCCAAAGCTTCGTCTAGAAAACGTTCCTCTAGTTCGAAAGAAGGCGAGGAACTGGCAACGTAAACAAATCGCATGGTTATTCGTTTTCTTCCTTCTGTAATGGAACTGGATGTTCGACAATAATAACAATCCTCCCTTCATTGACGTGATATAATGCTCAAAAGTCCGTTATAGCGAAGTATAGACCAAGAAGCCTGTTGGAAGGCGTATATACGAGTATAAGAGAATAGTCCTAGAATAATTCGTGCGACGAGATCGCGGTCACACAGTTCCCCACTTCATTCCCCGTCGACTTCGTCTGCCCACTTCACAGTGTAGTAATGGACATTTAACAAAACATCAATGTTTTTTTTTATTGAACGCATCGGATTGTTGCATCGAAGTAATATCGATGTTTTCTAAACATCGATTGTTTTCCTTAAGTTAAATATGTATGTGGTTTAGAAATAAAAAGCAAGCACCTATTAAAATAACTTTATTACCATTACATTTATTTTTAATATAACCCGATAATTTTTATATATACTTTGTAAAAACCAAATTCTACCCAATCTTTTACCATTAAATGTATTCCTTTGTTGAGTACTACCTGCGCCGCTCGCGAAAACAGTCTCTGTGATGACACTGATGTGCTCGCCATTGTTAGATATTTAAAGGCAATTTTGTTCAATGTTGGAAACTGTATTTTGTAATCCTTCCAAATTTATTATGACATTAATATTACAAATAACGTGTTGTTCAGTTTAACACTTTGATTTATAAATATTATTGCTAACACGTCACAGCAAATTTTAAAATGAATTCTGAATCAAGCTGAGTAGGTATGTAATTGATACAAACATTTAAATAATATGCTTTTTGAAGCCAGAGACTGCAACTAACTATAAGTAAGAGAGAGACGGCGGGTGGTTTTGATGAGACGGGAGGGAGGGAGTACTAACGACGAAACGTTGACTTCCGCTGTAGTTCCCGCGAGTTCCTTCAATTAGTGGACTTTGGCTCACTATAATTACTGTAATTTCACTATAAGCTGTTGTACACGTCTGATACTCATTCCATTCGACCCAGGATGTAAAAATACCTTGAAAACGATACGAAACACGGCGTATTTGCGAATTATACTGCGGGATTTTTAATGGGTTGGTTGCACTGACCTCTATAATATTGGCGGCCTTTTCAAATAGCGATACCACAATTTGACGAGACACCTTGCGACTGCTAAATAATGTAATTGAAAAAGACAAAAAACTAGTTATTAATTGTAGAGAGATAGGGGGTAGGTTTGATTGTTTTGCCTTTTCGATGCTTCGATTAAACATCAATGTATACTCGATGTTTAAAACTTAACATTACGATGGTTTGATTCGATGCAACGTAACTGTACATCGAGTATTTTTAAAACGTCGATGTATATCGTCCACTCCTACTCCACAGTTTCTCAGCTCCTTGTCACCGCATAATCCAATCGTTAACATCAGTCCCTCTTTGTAGAATGAGTATGCCCTCAAGTTCATAAGGCTCCAAGGGTGGCTGGGTGTCTTCCCAAGGAAGGTCCTCTTTTTGTCTCTCGACTGAGCTGAAGGTTGGGAAGTTTATCTGGTGGCTGCGCAGACAGGTGAGAAGGTACACCGGTGTTTACGTGACCCAGAGCGATCAGGTTGCGGGTAGTCGTTGTATTTAGGAGCGTCCGCAGCATCCGTGGAGGTTGTGTGCCCACGAGTGATGGGCCTGAGACAGTCCATGGAGCAATAAGACTGAGTTGGTTGGCAAAAGCCTGAGCTCTTTTTATCTCACACTGCGCATATCTGAATGAAAGCTGGCAATCGCAATTCCGATCATCCCCCGGCTTTCTCGTGCTCCTTTTTTTTGGCTGATCTTGTCATTGGAGTAAGTAGCGAGTTCATGCTAGTGTTAAAGAGTTTCAATTAGTGTGCCAGGGTATCATCATTGTCAAGTCTCATCAGCCATCGTTTTCACTGTATCGGGAGGAGTTGTACCCTTTATTGTCTTTCGTACGCGAACTGGGCGACCTGGCTCGCCAACCTCAGGCGCAGCACTCATTACTTGAACTCACTCCATCAGTGAGTGAGTCAGATGTTTCGAGGGCCTTCTAGGCGTGTCGAGAAAAATCCATCAACGTATAGACTTACTGAGCTGCACTGTCAGCATTTCTTCTTGTGGGCTTCAGCTGTTAGCGCATTTGAGAGTTTCGGAGGTTGCTGAAACTTATCATGGAGGGTGTTTACGGCATTCTTTCTCGACACTCATCGCTAGTTCGACACATGGAGTCAGCGATTCTGGGCTGAGTACATCCATATAAAAGCAATCGCCACTCCTCGTGTTGTGCAGAAGAGTTTGTCAATGTTTTGGGAGGGCACTTAGGAAGGAAGGTCTGCTCCTAGGGACCCTATGAATATGCTCCTGTTTTTTTATGAGAACCAACCCGGAGCTGTTAAGCACATTGCATCAGGTTGCCCCTCACGCCTCTCTGCGGGGGTAGTCTTCTTTCTTGTCCTCTTCAGCCTCGCGAGAATCTCGCGGCCTGCCACCATTCCCACACTTCCTTCCATACTGCGCAGCAGCTTGGGAGGTTCAGGAGTGGTCTCTCCTCCATGTCTTCTTTCTTGATCCCAGCGAGATACTGGCCCTGGATCAACAGCTCCCGCCTTTTCCGGCTGAGCACTCCCATGGCAAGTTGTCCAATGCATTTCCGGTTTTCATCGAAAGTGAGAATGAACCCTTCTGGCGTGACCAGGCTAAGTGTATCCTCCGCCAAGCTCTTGCCATGTTTGTCACGAGGAGGTGGCAAAGGAAGCATCATCCACAATTGCCTCGCAGTGCAGAAGGCTTGGGCTCCTTATCAATTCGGGGCGTGTACGCTCTAAATGCTCCATGTCCCCTGAGGAACTGGGTGAATTAGAAATCCACATCACCCTGGGCTCCCTCAGCCTGGGCTATGAAGTGCTGTAATCAGCCGCCTTGTCCATTGCCCATCTGGGCTGTGTCCCACTCGTCTTGCAACCTCCCAAGGGCCCTTCTTTTCTTCTGTTAGCCATTTCTTCTATTTGCCCCCTTGTTGGGTACAGCTCTTTCGCCTCAGCTGCCAGAAGGTGGATTGTGATAACACCTTCTACCATCAACGCTGCCCCCTGAGAAACTGCCTGTTAGGAGCAAGCAACGCAGAGGGCGCACCCCCAAGGCAAAATCATCAGAGGTTTTGTTTCCGTAGTTCCATTGTAGCCAGGACATGTTTCGTATGGTTTACTAGTATTCGATGCTGAGTCGAATGGGATGGGGGAGCACTAATACTAGGTCAAGCTGTTCATGAGAATAATAAACCATTGTGTAATAATTTGCAGGGTTTTTAAAAATAAATAGTAATTTCCTAAAGCAGGGATAAACAACAATTTTGGAAGTTATGCACGTTGTGAATGAAATGCCTATCAACAAAATCTTGTATCTAAAATTCGTGAGGAAATTTCATTTCTGGAGTATAATATCTCGCACAGACATGAAGCGTAGCGTTTGATTTTGATTTCAGTCTTGAGTGAGTTTATTCGTGGACTGTTTTAAAGGGGGTCGAAATCAGAGGCAGTTTGTTCCTAAATTGGCACATAGGAAGTAGGATTGGGCCGCACCAAACTGGCGTCTGCGCTGCCTCGATCCCCGGGCCCAGGGTGAAGCGTCTTTGCGTTACCAACAATCACCGCACGAATCCTGCCTTCCACAATGACGTGTGTGGAGACTGTTGATGCGACCACCAAAAAAAAAATATCTGGTGCGTTGCAACACACAACTTTCCTTGGCTCTACGTCATTTCACTTTGTACATGGCTAATTCTATTTAATCAATTCATTTTATCACTCAGTTAATTGAACTTGGTCAAACAACGCTTTACGGCAGCAGAAAGCGGTAGCGCTTACTGTTCCGGAATTTATTGAGCTGCTCGTACTCATTGCAGGACCATTATTGAACAATTGGTGCACAGATAATTAATGAGGCTGTAAACGCGATTTTTTAAAAAAAGGATAGTAATCACTTTTGCAGAGTTATTGGAAAATAACTGTTAGAACTGGTAGTAACAGCAACGACAATAGTTGAAATTCAGGAATTTCTGGAGTGAGCCCCATGTATCTCATGAGCGTTTTTAAACACTCGCCCTTTAGGTATGGAATTTGACTACAATACCAATTTATTTTAACATTCTACAACAATTCCAGCGGAGTTTATAAGGAAAAAACTGCGCGAAACACGCTTTTGGTCGAAAGTTTTGGTAATTTATTGTGCTTCTCTCGTCGTTTTCCCACACATGGTAATTTTATGCTATCATTGCCTTATTGAGAGCTATCAATATAAAAAATTTAATCAACATCTTCAGAGCCATTTTTGAGAAAAAAAATATTTGGTGTTTTGATCACTATGATAACTATGGTTAACTTTCGATGGATTTTGTCCAAACCCTTATTTTGGCGTCCCATGTGGTAACCTGTTGGCTAGACATCAAGGTTCAGCTGATTTGGTACGGTGGTTTTCTCTAAAAACTGCGCTATAATCGATTTCGTCGAAAGTTTTGGTAATTTATTGTGCTGCTCTCGTCATTTTCCCACGAATGGGAATTTTATGGTTTAATTGCCTTATTGAGAGCTATCAATATAAACAATTTAATCAAAATCGTTAGAGCCGTTTTTGAGAAAAAAAATATTTGGTGTTTATCACTATGGTAACTATAGTTAGCTTTCGGTGGATTTTGTTCAAACCCTTATTTTGGCGTTATTTTGCTTCATGGGCCTATATCTCCGTTCACCGTTTTTTCATGTAGATATTATGGAAATGAAAAGTTAGGTATTGATTAGGAGAAGATAATTCGAAAGTTTAATCAAAATCGTTATAGCCGTTTTCGAGAAAAATGCGAAAAACCCTAGTTTTTGGTACATTTTCGTCCCCCACCCCCCTTTCAATTGGCCGAAATCGTCCATAACCTTATTTTGGTGTCTACAAAAAATAACGAACAAAACAAAAAAAGAACCAGCTCAATTGGATCAGCCGTTCTCCCGCAAATCGAACTACAGACATACACACATACACACGGACCACGCACCGAAATTAGGTTTTTTAGACTCAGTAGGCCTCAAAACGTAAAGATCTGAAGAAAACCCAATTTTTTTTTTTTTTTTTTACCCGATTACTATACTTCCCTTCCCTTCGGGTAGCGGAAAGTAAAAATTGAGACATTAAATGAGTAAAAAGTTAAAATGGGATGTTATGGTTGTGAAAATAAGTGTGTCATTCTAGGGTTAACTATGTGTTCCATTTATGGCATTAGTTAACGTGGAGTCAGCAGTCATGATGTTAAACTTATTGACTGGCCGGTTGTAAGTCGGAGGCCAAAATCCTCGACCTCTTCGTAAATGTTGTCCTGAGTTAGTTGGTCGCCAACTAGTCGCCAACCCTCACCCCCCACTGGTTAACGCCTTGGTTTGGTGGAGGGGGGGGGGGGTTCAGGAGGACGGCGATGGGCAGGCGGAGCGGAATCGGGAGTCAACCTGCCGAGGTCTCGGCCGCTAGGTTCATGAAGAGGAGTGCGGGGGCGGGAGCAGTATTGAACGAAGCGCCGCGGAGCAGAGGGCTCTATCGGCCGCCTCTGGCAATCTTCCGGCTCCGGTGGGGGACCGTAAACGACGTCGAGCGGCTCTGGGGGTTGAAAACGGGGGTGGCTGGCGGAAGAGGCTCTGCCCCACCGGGTTCAGTGCGACACCGGCCCCCCTCTCTTCCGTTTGTTATACTCGTCCAGTCTTGCCCGTCCCAGCGGTTCCAGGGCTCGGAGCCCACGTGTTTCGACTTCCTCGGCCCATCAGCAACAGGTAAACACGAAATTTGACCTTGGAATCACTTCAGGCTGATGAGACTTAATGGATGGGATTCGGGCTTTTGACAGTCCTGACGTAACGCCCCTTTTGTAGAATGGGAACGAGGCAACGAACAGTCCAGTAGGCACCAGACGTTCCTTACTGACGTCTACCTTGACCCACCACGTCTTCTACTTGACAAGTTTCGAGGTTTTTTGAGCTGTCACAAACTAAGTGTCCTGTCTTACCAGGATTCAGTCAACTTCCTTGAGGTATCACACAACTTTCCGTCCACTGAATTCCCCCGAGCATAAATTTCGACGGTACATAATCATTTGAAAAGGCCAACAGCACTTAGAAGCGTTTGAAGTCCACACACACATTCGACAAACAAATGTATAGCATTCATTGAAGTACCTTAAACTAGCTGGTTTGTTGAATATTACAAGTGGTTTTTTAGTGTATTACCTTCTGAGCGAGATTTATATGACGAAACGAGGAAAAAACGTTTTTGTCCAATAAATAGTTAACTGCTCTACTCTCGCCCTTAGTGCGCAGTTGACAACTTCATGTTATCGTGTGACGGAAAGGCTGGGACCCGTGGGATAATGTTAGGGTGACTTTTAATGAAGAAGCGAAGCGGTGTCCAGACTACCGGACGCCTTGAAGGAAGAGGAGGAACGGGGAGGTTATGAAGGGGCAGGGATAGTGCCACCAACGATCGAAATGTTTGGCAGCACTTTTGCAGTTGCTCTGGGGGCTTTCCTCTTTATAATGTCGGAGGCCCGTTGCCAACCCGAAGGAGTATTTCCACCAACGTTCTGTGTATGAACCCTTGCACTGAATTGTGGTTGATTGATGGATCAAAACGTGAAACTGGAAGTAGTGATAACAGCTTGTGGAGCTTGTCAATTCCTCAAGGTCTTTAGTTTCGTATTTAAGACCGAAATGTGCTCTGTTACTGCAGTGTTGATGGAGGAACGTGGAAGGGAAACTTTCGCAAACCGAGACAGTACTGGAGGCCCCTATTGAGTCCTAAGATGAGCTCAAGCCTTCCGTGGGACTGCTACCAAACCCTGTATTTCCTATCGAGAGAGAGGCTCACAGTTAGTTGAAGGTTTTCGTTTTTCTTCCCAG
Source organism: Pachypeltis micranthus (assembly GCA_020466155.1). Classification (NCBI taxonomy): domain Eukaryota; kingdom Metazoa; phylum Arthropoda; class Insecta; order Hemiptera; family Miridae; genus Pachypeltis; species Pachypeltis micranthus. The sequence continues at coordinate 2,696,639 of CM035780.1, forward strand.
AAATGGGGATCGGCTGTGTGTAAGATGTTCCATTGTCTTGGAGCTTGGCCTCTCGGATGATTCGTGTGAGTATTCGAGTGAGCTCCAGGAATGGCCAAATGGTCTCGGTGCATGAGGTGGTCTCTTAAGCGGGTTGAGGTTGCCAATGATCCAAGCGGGCCTGCTCATGGCTCTAACAGTAGCACAGTTGCACATCGTGAATTTGCCAAACGACCAGAGGGGTGCATTGTTTGCAACTTGCTCCGTGAGGACACAATTGAGCTCATGCTCAAGTCCTTTGGGGCAACGAGGTGACCTGCACGCCATTCTGCCCTCTGTGACTGCCCATCTCCAGTTGAATTGGTGGCACACCACATTCCTATGCTGGCGGTTCCATACTTGAAGCAAGCCCCAGTGGCGAACTGCTGCAGCTCAGCGTGCAGGACAACAGATTGCGTTCAACCCAAGAAGAGAGAAAGACATACTGGCCTACTACGTCCATACCTCCCCACACACCAAGCTGTACTAAGGACGAGCCTGAACACAGTCACTCTACAGTTACCCTTCGACGTAGCATCTGATTTGCTTCCGAAATTCTGGCCTTATAGTCCCCATAGGGCAGACGGGATCAACATACGACCAAGTGTTGACGACCGCGGTGTCCTTCGCTGCCGTGACACAGAAATAGGTTGATTTCATACTCCTGAGGAGGCCCACACGTGAAATCCCCTCGGAGGATGGATTACCCGTGGTGCGTGTTGGCGTGTTATCAATGTCGCACAGTTTACACATGCTTATTCCTTAATTAGCAGAACCCTAATTACTTTTTAGTTAACTGTGATTATAAATACAGCCCGTCGAATCCCTGAGTGCTGCGGAAGAATTAATTAATTGTTTTGGGGCGAGGCGAGTTGTTTTCAAAGGCCCTTGACCCCGCACCCACTTCTATCACTCTCTCTCTCTTTCTCTTCTCCCTCCCACTAACCCGAAGCAGCGGCCTTGTCGAAGCTGAGGCATTAGCAGGATCCTACTTTGATAACTGCCAAGTTGGTAACATCGGTATCGCGCGAGGGTGCGAAGCAACGTGAAACCTTATTATCGTTCGCCCCACTGACTGCCGCAAGAAAGTACACAACTGATTAGGGAGAGGATGGCGTCTTCATCGCTAGCATGCAAATTGTGTGGTCGTACCAATTTCATGGATACCACCTCACTCTAAACCGGAGGCATTTGAAGGAATACAGGTAATTCGAGTAGGTGCGAGGCGTTCCTTCTCCCCTTCGGGTACATTTTTGAAATGATGACGTGACGCTAGACGTGGTCTTACAGACGCGACGTATCCCTCGCTCATGTTACGCTAAATGCACTGAACTCACCGATATTATTAACGTATTGAAAGACTAAGTGAGAACTCTGGGCCAATGTGTTGTGAGTTGTACTAAGATCTGAAGATAACTCAAAACTCTTCCGATTACGTAACTTTTTACTTCGTAAGAAGAAGAAAAGTAAAACGTGCCAATGTAGACACTTGACTTTTGACATTATTATGTATTTACCTCGGCACATGAACCACAGCGTTACCTGCTGTTCTGGACCGGTGGGGAGACGGTTGCACCTAGGCCTCTTTTGTGGCCTATAACAACCCATCAGCACTTCAGTGGCCTTACCATTTACTTGCTTGCTACTTGCCCTTCCTCATTCAGTCATTCCGGTCACCCCTTTGTTAATCATTGACTGCAAGAACGCTTTCGTCTTGACAGTGACACGCCTTCCGGCATGCCTGGGAACAGCAGGCCCTCCTGGCATCAGTCATACCTCTTGGTATGTCCAGCCTGGACCTCGTGGCGGAGCCAGGGTTTGATTGGCTGAGATGGCGATTCTCAATCATTTATTTATTTTTGTTTCAATTTTACTAGGGCAGGGGCAGAGGTAAGGCACACAGTTCGTCGGCCTAGGTACTCTGCTCCCTCTTCTTATAGCCTGGAGTTATCCCATTATTGCGGACGTCCGACCATGTGGTCTGCTCCTCTTACCTGGAGGTTTGCCTACGTGATCTAGTCCGAGCGGGTTTTGCCGACTCGGCGCTCGGTGTGCTGGCCCTACCTAAAAATAACTATTCAACCAAGCAAATAAATTGCACACTACACATAACACATAACACAAAACACAGTAACATGAAACATTCACTCAATAACTTACACTCATTCTTAATAAATTACTTTTATACTGTGGGGGGGGGGGGGAGTACTTGGATAGTCCTCCTCCCTCCATGCCACACTACCTACCCGCTAATGATGCCTGGGGGAGAGGGAGAATACTAAAATATTCCTCCCCACTCCATCCAGCATCCCTAACCTAAGCTTACCTATATCACAGTTGGGTCTTAATCCTATACACATAAATTCACGCACTCATCTAACTATCCCTTCCCAGACCCAGGCCAGAACCCCGCCTTCTGTGCCATTTCATTGCGAACCTCTCTATCTTGCGACCGCCATTTCGCTGATCCACTAGCATATGTAATGGCCCCGTATAGATGGGCTGAGCCTGTCATCTCCAAAATGCTGTTTTTTTATTTGGATAATTCAATAGATAAGAGAGCAACACGTAAATTGTCTCGCTGTGTTGTGAACTGGTGCACAAGCTGATGCACTTCTCGTACGGTAGAATGCTCCTGTGTAGATTCTATAATCGCGAGCAAAGGTTGTTGGATGAGCAGCAAAGGCGCAAAAACTTCCATCTCTGACTCCTTCTAACCCAGCTTTTAACCTTTCCGCCAGTCTGCGAGGAAGGTTATGGCAAAAGACGCGTGGTCACGCTGCTGAACTGCCCAAAATGCGAATGAATAACTGCCGTACACCCTCACAGGTACACAGTCGCTGTTGAGTGTGGCGTTTTCCTGGAAATTATAGCAAAAGCCGTCGCGTACTCGTGAGTACGTACTGATGCTCGACAATGGGATGTTGGAATGGCGTCGAAAACGATGAGAAACTGACCTGACGTACGCCCGTGACTGTACTCGTACTGTTGACGTATATCAACACCAATCTACTTTTGGCAGTAACGATTTCGTACTGGGTCCTTCGCCAAAGCTCTGTTTGACGATGCGTTCGGGAATTTTTGAAGTAAAAATTTAGACAACTCCTTGTAACTTAGTATTGCTGGCTAAGGGATGACGCTGACTAATTAGCGAAGAACGTGGACAGGTGGAGTTTTAAGGTCGACGTAGAGACAAGAAGAGAGTAATGAAGAGTGGTAGTATGGACAACTATTGCTGCGTGCAATGTAACAATTGAGAAAGAGATCTAAGGAACATTGTTTGGGATACGGTGTTTTGAAGTGAGTGAAAGCGAACAAAAATTGGCGCTTAACTCATTGAAAATGGGAAATTTGTCGGTGTGAGCTAAGGTTCAACTCTCCCTAGAGACCACTGAGTGGCACCCCCCCCCCCACCATAAGGGTTGACGCATCGTCTCTGTGGCATTACTTCAAGGTGGATGCATATCGCCTACACACAAGGGGTTCCCCTGTGTACAGAGCAAGCCGAATGCTACTACTCATCTGGCTTTTCTGATGGAGCACAGTGCAGACAGAGCCATCCGCAGCCCCCCCCCCCCCATCTGTTGAGCACTTTGTCAACGACCTTAGATGACTGGAACTCCCCCCTCCTCCCTAATTACATCTGGGACATGACATGAGCAACACAGCAGGGCGCCTATACCTTTCTCATTTCGTCGACGTAGCATCAGAAGTAACTAAGGGGAATAGGCCGACTCTGGCACAGGAGCTAATGAAGATAACCTGTCATTGAGGATAACCTTATGGGGGGGGGGGGACCTCCCACTAGAAAGGTAGCCTTCTTGGCAAGCCTCATTAACTGCGCAAACTGTGTTCGATCCTGATCTTCACTGATAATTTTTTTAAGGATTCGCGAACAAGAATTTGTTAAAAGTGGCAAATTATATATAATGTATGAAGTTTCCGGAAAAAGAATAACACGCCCAGTTGACAACGACACGGTGGTGGCGGCGACCTTGCCAAGAAGGCTACCTATCTAGTGGGAGGTTCCCCCCCTTAAAAGGGGAGGTGTCATTGAGGTTATCCTCAATGTCAGGTTATCTTCATTAGCCCCTGTGCCAGAGTCGGCCTATTCCCCCTACTGAAGCAACTTCAGGCTGTCAGTTACAGGGTGCGGTATACGTTTACTGTGCTCTCTTTCCACCCAGAAATGGTCCTGGGCGATGAGAGTAGCAGTTCGTCTCCCTGTCAAAGCTAGAACGTTCGAAGACGCTCCTCCCTCATAAGTGCAGAGCCCAGCTCTTCAGCCCAGTGCAAGTTAATGCGTTCTACTGCTCGTCAAGTTGATGTAGGTGATGACTGTGTAGAGAAGCAAGCCTCTCGCACCACCCCTCCCCTCCTCTTTGCACCTCTGTCATTCGCCAGTGTTGTGTTATTGCTGCAACCTGCAGAGCGTCAGCCCCCCACACTTCTTGCAATGTAGTACCCCCTCTGCCACCCTCAGAAGAAGCCAATGGATGCCCAGGCACAACGCTTTGGCACAGCCTCTCCGTAATGACCTTGAAGCGGGCCTAGTATCTTAACCTGGTGTCAACCACTGCGAAACATCTCACTGAAGCCTTGGTGATGATCTGTGTTACATTGGGGATACGTTTCGAGACCATCACCATTTCGGTTTGCTGCAGTGGCGGGCTGAGCTCTTGTGCACATTTGGGTCTGGACACAGCGCATTTCTATGGTTGGGCCACCCTTTAGGCTCAAGCTAACGTTAGAAATCGTCTAATCACACGTATTTGATCAATACCATGCTTTCACAATCCACGGCACGCAGGAGTGCAGCATTCAATGGGAGAAGGAAAGCTGGCTTCATATTATTTTGAACCCCATTCTTGATATTCCGCGGTTTTCCTCAGTATTCGTTAAATTCCTCGCTCTTCCCGCATTAGAGGGAGAATTGTACGCCACGTTGATTAGGGCGGGGTTCGCCGCAAAGTCAGTAGATTTTGGCAAGCGAGTGGAAACAAAGAGGGAAATACCTAAATATTCACTTTTCAACTTGAAGTCGTCTCGTGACACTCATATTGTTTTCTTGGGAGCGAGGAAAAGAGAAGAGCGTATGGAAGATTAATGAGACTGCTTTTGTTGCTGAAAAGCTCTGGAAAATAATTTGAGAGCTTTCCTGAGGGGCTTCTTCTCCAGCTTTTGAGTTTCTTCTCGCTTTTCTTGGCGCGGTTCGCGCTCCATTTTACAGAGGTCGTGCATGTCAATTAGCGAAATCGATCCACCCCATTCCGACTTGTGGGATGTGTGCCATATTCTGACCAATTTGAAAGAATTACTTTTCGAATTTCCCTTCTGTCCGCGAGTGAGTGTCATGGTCGTTACAAATCAAAAGTGAATATACCAGAGACGGTTTGAAGGCGCCACTCATGTGTCAGCCCTCAGACAATGGGCGATCTGCTTCAGCCAGCAGTCGATCGCATGTAACACGTCCTACCTGTGTCCGCACGATTGAGTGACTCAGACAGGACGAAGTGCATCCACTAGTTGCGATGGCGTGTTTAGAGTTCACTACATAATCAGGGCCTTCGAATGAAGCGCGTGTTCCAGTTAATGGATGTCCCTGACCTCCATTGAGGCGTTGAAAAGGAGGCGAACCTTGTACACTGCAGACTCAAGTTCAGAACGCTTTTTAGCCTTTGGAAGTGCCATGTCGCACATTGATGAAGGACAAAACACGGTCCGATGGGAGGCACAGAAAAATAGCGACCATTGACATCGTCAGCCACAAATAAAACAGTTACAGTTCTGCATTAGGGGATGTCTGTGGTAGTTCCCACTGGGTGGCCCTTACCTCCCTCAGACCCACAGTTTAAAAACGGAGAAAGGGATAGGATTACTACCTTCCCGCGACACCACAATATCCACAGAGCAAGCACATTTTCCAGCACTGTCGGGCCTTGCTCTGGTTAAGAGTTGGATTGCTCCGTTCTACCTACCATGCCCAGCGGAGGCAGCTGCTGGTCGCGGCCCTAACCCATAATGCACTGGCGCAAGGCCATGGGCTGTGCATTCCTGTAGTACCATTTTAGGTCAAACAACCATTAAGGCCAGAATGACCCCAGGCCTGGCCCATCACTCGAAGGCACTTGAAGGATTTCTTCATCCCAGGGTGATACAGTTCGGCTTTGCCTACTTCCCTAGGGTTTGAAAGGCCCTAGTACACTGCGACAGAAGGCCCAGGGGCGTTCGGATTCGCATTTGTATCGGCAGCTACAGACAAAAGGCGTCAGGTCAGAAATAGTTGGACTGAATGCGCCTGAGGAAGGCCCTAACTCATTATTCCAACTAATTCGGCCTACACCGAACATGTACTGTATATTTGTGAGGGGCTGGCTGTTGCGTACCACAGGGTGCTTGGGGTGTCTCTGCTGTGGCTCAGTGAGCTTGCAGGCATGATCCTCATAGCTGTCATGCTCTTCGTGAGAGAATGGTGTGGACGTCGAATCAGGGACTACCAAATCTAGGGGAGCTGAAGCAGCGTTAAGCTCTGAGTACCTGGCGCCCGAGGGGGGTTTTGTCAGTTGCTACCGATATAGAAGGGAATTCATGAAAGTGACATCTTAATCGCTCCGAAAGGAAGGAAATGATGCACAGTGCGCTGAAAACGTAAAAATGTCCAAACTCACATTGCTTACAACTTTATTCATTACTTGAACGTTGTAGCTGCTACATACAAAATATCTGGTGCGTAGCAACACACTACTTTCCGCCACCCCTTCAAGTTCGAACACCATCTACATAGGCGGGCGCTATATCTTCGTTCAACGCATTTTTACAGGAACATTTATACGGAACAAAATGTAGGAACTAGTTGGCTGAGAGTACTCCGAAAGTTTGATCGAAATCGTTAGAGCCGTTTTTGAGAAAACTGGAATACCGATAAATTAATATTCGACAAATCTCCTTTTCTGAGTTAACGTGGCTTATATCTCCGTTCAACATATATATACAGAAATAATTATAGAGAACGAAATGTTGGTATGGGTGACTTAAAGACACTCCATTAGGATTTATCACATCTGGTGAAGAAGTTACCCTGAAATTTACGGAAACTTTCGAAAAAACGTTAATTTCGACACATTTTGATTTTTATCTCTGTTCAATGGACTTTCAGAGGAACATTTATTGAGAACAATATGTAGGTATTAACTATTCAGAAACATCTCTAAAGTTTGGTGATAATCGTTGAAGCCGTTTTGCCAAAAAGCGTAAAAAACCTATTTTTGCTTCAGGGGCCTATATCTCCGTTCACCGTATTTTCATGGAGATATGTATGGAGAAGAAAAGTTAGGTATTGATTAGTAGAAGATAATTTGAGAGTTTAATCAAAATCGTTAGAGCCGTTTTCGAGAAAAATGCGAAAAACCCTAGTTTTGGTACATTTTCGTCCCCCACCCCCTTCCCATCGGCCGAAATCGTCCATAACCTTATTTTGGTGTCTACAAAAAATAAGAAACAAAACAAAAAAAGAACCAGCTCAATCGGATAAGCCGTTCTCCCGCAAATCGAACTACAGACACACACACATACATACATACACACACACACACACACACACACGGACCACGCGCTGAAATTAGGTTTTTTAGACTCAGTAGGGTCTGAAACGTAAAGATCTGAAGAAAACCCAATTTTTTTTTTTTGACCCGATTACTATACTTTCCTTCCCTTCGGGTAGCGGAACGTAAAAATTCCGCATTGATTTAGACATTTGTTACAAGCGACTACTACTGAAGCCATTATTGAGAAAGAATACCTGGCGTGATGCATGCCTGGGATAGATTGCACTTGCTGATCTCCCTGGGGTTTGGAACGACCCCAATAATCTGCGACAGGCGAATAGGCTCCTTATACTTTCTTGCAATGCCTCGTTTTTCGTCAGCTCTCTCCTCTTGGCGCTCTCTGCCGTGCGACAGAAAAGCGCACGGAATGGCGAGAAGTTACGTGCGAGGCTTTGAGCTCTGTTTTTCCATTCAGCTTCTTCATACGCCCCACGACCTATTAATCGAGCCTCTTCCTTATCAGCCAGAGATTTAAGTTCAGGGTTTTCCTCCCTAGCTCGAATATTGTTGGACACAGGTGAGGAAATCCCTGTTTATCGCCCTCTTTGTCCCGACGTTGTCTTTAATGACGATCCGAGCAAATTAGGTTACTTCGATTAAATATTATTCGATTCATTTCTATTTATTCGATTAAAATCAAAGTGGGTCATCCGGATAACCCCTCGCCATCTCACACAGCAGAGAGCGCCGAGGAAGGAGAGCCGGCAGAAACTGAAGCTACATCCTTCACAACTCTTGACAGGATCTAAGAGCCCTATCACCTTAGAGGCGGTTGACTGCAGATTGTGTGGTGTGGAGGACGAAACGGCAGAGCACATCCTATTGCGACTGCCTTGCCTTGGCAGCCAGGCGCTTTGAATTCTTCTCTCGGGGGCTCATCGCAATTTCTAGCCTGAGGCGATGGACATACTCGGCTGCCTGAGGGGGGCTGCTATTTACGCCACCACAATAGGCCCAACAAAGAAAAAAAACCCTAACAAGGAAAAGAATAAGGAAAAACAAAGAATTGTTATTTGTTACATGTTTCCATTTGTGTGAAATTGCAAAGATGGTTAATTAACCTTTGTTTTTAGTGGAATGCAACGTGCGTTGATGATATACAATTATGATCCCTACAAGAAGCAGCCTTTGTACTGCAGCACTAGTTTGACTTTCTCATTGCCAACTTGTAGCGTTCATTCCACCACACACAGAGATCACATATTGAAAATGGAGCGCTTCTTCCGACTCGTGAGGCCTCGAAGGTCCTCAAAAAGTCGGTTGTTTATATTTTTTGCGCGGGAAGGAAAAGGCAGAGCAAGGTCGAGCTAACGTCAAACAGAAAAGGTCGAGTGGCATGGAAGCGCTGCGTGTAGCATGCACACATTGATGAACAAGTTATTGAATAATGAACGATTACGAGTGTGTGCATGCCTCCTCGGCCTTTCGTTTAACTCTTTCGTGCATTACGCTCGGCTCAGTACTCATCCAACCGTATTTATAACAGCGTCTGTAACTGCCACTGCACTAAACCATGTGGAACGTGAGCGGGGGTTGAAGTTGGAGAGCAGTGAGTGGGTTGTTGGAGCAATTAATTCCCAGTATAGCGGCAACGGAAGGGAGAGAGAGAGAGAGCGTGGTTTTCTCCCTCAGCCGTTCCACCCCTCATTCGATAATAAACAGGCAATTTCGCACGAATGTCGGAAGAGGCGGTGTCAGGCCCAAAACGTCAGGCCGAGCTTCTGACGACCTTCGCCTCATAACCTATATGTCCTGTATATCGACCTGATGGGACCCTCCGCTTCAGGCAGTTGTAGCCTCTTCCTCTCTCTTCAACGCCAACCTGCCGCTCTCCTCCCTCTTCTAATAACCTTAACCGTGAGGCGTCACACTAAGCTTTTCTTCTCTCGCGTCGGGCTTCTTAGCTGCCTCTCAACTTCTAGTCTTCCACAAAATAAATAACAAGCTCCGTCTCCGAACGGTCTAAAGTCAAGGACAATCTGCGCACCCCTCGATCTCGTTTCTCGTCAACAAATCACGCTTTTATTTTGTTACTGTCCCCTACAAAACGGGTAAAGGATAGTATTATTATCGCGTAACAAAAAGTTGGGGTTTCTTCAAATCTTTTCGTTTTGAGGCTTGCTGAATCCAAAAAAACCTAATCTCGACGCGTGATGTGTGTGTAGTTCAATGGTTTGTGAGAGAACGGCTGGACTTCTTGTCATTGTACTTTCCGCTACTCAAAGGGAAAGGAAAGGATAGTAATCATATCAAAAAAAATTTGGATTTTCTTCAGATCTTTATGTTTTGAAGCCTACTGAGTCTAGAAAACTCCTCCTTCCCCGCATGATCAGACCCAACTCCAACATACGCAGAGCTTGGAGGAACGCCATCCTTTTGACATGTATGTGGAGTGGAGCTAAATCTAGCAAGACCTCCAGTGCAGCCGTAGGGCATGTTGTCATACAGCCTGTAATGGCCAGACACGCCATACGCTGCAGTTTATTTAGCTGCAAATGCACTGTTTTGTTTTCCACCCTAGTCCACCAGACCAGGGCTCCATAGGTGACTGCAGGCCTTCCATGTGTCCTTTGAAGCCCACTGCATCCACGCAGAAGGGTAGGGGGAGTCGTGACACTGCCTGAGTTCCTATACATCAACCAAACCATGCAGAGCAGCCAACAAACAAGTCCAGCTCCCACCAGAATCAGCCAAGCAGGCGTTTACGGCGCAGAATGGAACAGCGGTAGAGAGAGATGGAACAATGAGTCCCCCAGACTGAAGTGGAACTTGAATTTACACATTCGGGCGCTATGTGGGAGGCCTAGCCTAGCACGCCATTCTGTCCAGAGTTATTAGCCTTCCGACGGATGGTCAACCTCTCAAAACCCAGTCCGTAGGTCAGCTTTGGGAGCAAGTACGCCCGAAGAAGGCGCAGCTGCTGTTGTGGCTTCAGTGGAGCTTCTGGCTGAGGGGGTTGCACCGCGCAACTCGATCCCAAGTTATCTCAAAATCTCGAGGACGCCTGTAGCCGGGATCCGTGATTTGCCAATGACGAAACACCTATTCACGCTGTACGCAGCGCAATACCAATCACAAGATTAAAAAGTATAGGACACATGGTAAGCTGTGCTTGGGGTATTACCTGTGGCGTTGGAGAGGGTGCCTAGCCTCACGGCCTTTACCCCTCTCCAGCCAGCACCTATCATCTCTCTAGGGGGGGATTTCCCGCGAAAACCATGGTCCCCACGAGGCCAATCCCATGGCTTCACGGCCGACAGCACCACGCTTTTAACGGCTCCACGCTGCCAGCCGTGGGCTGAAGCCCCCGTGGTACCCATTCTATTTGCCTGCACCTTGACACCACGTGCTCCACTGTGTCCAGCTCTCCACACTCACACAGCCCGTCCGTCACCAGTGCGAACCCTCGGAGCTTCTCACGGAAGTCTCCGTGGCTGGTGACGAGCTGTGTGGTGTGGTACCCAAAGCTCATCCAGGGGGCCTCTATCCTTTCCCTTACCTGTGCCAGCCACGCGTACGTCCATCTACCTTTTTCGCTGGAGTTCCACCTTTCCTGCCACTCATCGACCACCAATTTGTCGATGAGGGCTTTCCTTCTCCTGCCTTCTATTTCCCTGTCGTTCCACACCACACGTCCCTGTGCTCTTAGCCGAGAGCCCGCCCACGTTCTTCCCTCATACTCCATAATAGGTACGGCCACCACGCCCTGTCGAAGTCTCCCTCCATATCAATAAAAATTCCTAAAACATATTTTATTCTTCTTCCTTCTATCACTTCCCTAATCTCCATCATAGCGTCCTCGGTACTCCTCCCTCCCAAAAATCCAAACTGCCTCCTACTAACACTCCACTCATGAGTATAGGAGACAGAGAGTCCACGTCCTTTATAGATATTCTCTCCAACTGGCAAGGCCATCACATCCCCGCAGTAGACATAGCTCACATAACCGATGCGCCAATCAAGAGCCCCCACACCATGGAGGCAATTGGCCTACGTACCTAGTTTGAGTAAGTAATGAGACAGACAATATTATTCTTTTCGGAAGGTTCGTGTTGAGAATTATGGAATTACGTAGGAATAACTGAGTAAAATGTTGGTTGACAAAACGGCGTTAGTTTCAATTCCAGAATATCGGTGGTTGCTCCTGATTATATCATCAGTATTATTGATGGTAGCCAATTGGACTACCACCCGGATTTTTTGACCTTCACTTTCTACTACGTAGGGTCAACTCGTTATACAATTAACTCTCTCAATGCATCGTCAGTAAACCGCCTTAAAAATTAACTACTTTGATTTCGTATGCAAATTCATTCATGACACTTGCAGGATGTGATGTGTCTTTCCTCTCCTTTCCCTGTTGTTACTATTTTAGAAGCTGGCCCAATCGCCTGTCAGTTGAGTATCTTTTATGGAAGTAAACGGTGCCCTGGAGTTGTCAATACCAGTTAATCGACGTTTAGTCATTATTCTATTGTTATGGCAGACTCATGAGAACTAACGTTTGGTCAAAAATCGTGTTGGACATGAGTCAAATAGGAAGTGATTCGGGGAAAGATGTGCGTTGCCTCGTACGTCTCTGAATGAGCTTCGTTCAGCCTGTTTCGTTGCCCAAATCATCCAAAGTCTCATCGCCGTGTCGTAAATTCCGCCGCCCCTGACCGTAATACTTGATACAATGTGCCTTACTGTGTCCATTTTTATGAATTCAGACGGGTCGAAAGGTCGGGTGATGCCTCCAGAAATGTGTTCGCTGTGCCCAATCAAGAGATCCGCCGCTCATCACAAGAAATTGGTTCGCTTCCATTCAATTGTCGATACCTTCAGCCTCACTGAATACACTTCCAGTTCGGCGCACAGGGTAAGCCAAAGCTATCAATTTTGGATAAGTGAAACGTTCAACAAAAATAAAAGAGGAGTTCGCAGAGTTGGTCGAACTGAAGAGCCTTTCGGCGCGTTATTTCAATCTTATGGGATCTGAGGAATGATTCGATCTTCTCGACTGTTTCAACACGCTAATGATACGACGTCGCTCGGCTTTGGAGAGGCATTAAAAAGATAATGGGCGCAACCCTCCGCTATTATTCGTGCTGCCTGGCATAAATAATTAATGTGTTCAATTCTAGGGCGAATTACGGTGGCATCGACGATTAATCTTCTCATTTGAACTAAAGCGCGGTAGGTGGCCAAGGGGTTTCCAAGACGATGTGAAAAAAAACATAAAAAGCGCCGAATGACTTTTTCGTTTCAGATTGAGAATTCTGAGATTCTCTTCACAACTGTAACTATGAATGATGTTCTTTTAAATACTCCGTGTGAAATGAGCCGTTTAACGTTTCGAATTGAGGGTTTAGGTTTTAAATAAAGAATTCCTCATTTGTGTTACGGGAGTGATTAATATTGATAGCGATATCGCACTAAGAGAGTCGGGGAGTTAGTACGATATCAAGCCGAATGCAATTGGAACAGAGAGTTTTATTCGCGAATTACATTCGGAGCCAATGTACTGAGGTAGTTTGGAGACCACAGACAGGGAACTGAGTAGGAGCAAACGCCAGCACGGGTGACACGGCAACGAGGGAACCGGCTCAGTTTCAACTGACTGCTGCGAAGTCTCGAGCGAATTGGGGCATTTGAGGTGCCCAGCCTCCGCTGAATCGAAGGGTTTGGTTCCCCCTGTTACATTTGTTACTACGTAAGTATTCCATTTCTATATGACAAGGTTTGTATTACTTTCCTTGGCTCTACGAAGTAGATAGGAAAGTTATGTAATTATGTGGGAAAAGTGCGTTGCTTACGTTCAGGATGTGTCAGGCCCAAGAAAGTCAAGAGTCAAGGTTATTCTTTGATTTTACTGGGAGCCTTATACCTGCAGTCCGGAGAGAGAAAATATTTACGAATGGTATGTTGCACTGTAAAGCAGCTGCCTTACAACCCTTTAGATGAGGAGGATGGGGGGTCATAGGGGTGACAACAGATGTGTTGCCAAGGCTCAAGGCTTTCCATTGGGGACATTCGTGTCGCTTATTCTCCCTTCCGAATTACCAAATAACCGCGATTTATGAAAACTTAGTTCCACTGTTGTGCGTCACAATGTCAACAAATTCGAATATTACGTCATGTTCCATTGTTCATTATTTGTTTCATTCGTAGACTGCATTATCAGCTAATCTAATTGGAGCTGGTGATATTTAGCTTGATTCCCCTCAAGACGGCTGTAGCTGTGCTTTCATTTTTGTCCGAACCTAGCGCAGGAATAGCTCAATAGCTTTTTTTGACCAGGGTAAACTTGAGAGAAACTTGTATGAAGAGTTCGGAGATCGCAAGTACAGGTACAAAGGGCATTTCACTGGATTAGGATGAGTATTTGAGCGCGAACAAGGGGACTCTGAAGACGTGAACTTGTTCTATCGGGAAGGTGGAAGAAGTGCGAATTAGTTGCCTGCGAGATGACAACTGGGAGACGAGTCGATCGTGAGAGCTGATAGATGACTGTGTTTGGGAAGAGTTGCGTTTTGTCAAGTATAAGGCCATCTATCTAGCTCCGTGTCTGGGGTAGCAAACTAAGTCAATCAAAAGAGAGTATTGGCCCAATCCTAGAGGGCTGCACTCCTGTGGATCACCAAGGCCTACAAGACTGTATCAACAGAAACACTCCAGGTGATCACTGGTCAGTTACCAGTTGATTTGGCCGTTGAGTGCATAGTTGACAAGTGTAGAGTGAAATGGGAGCTTCCCCCGCTTTGGGGTGAACTCCATGCGGATCTCACCTCAGAACAGAAACTTGCAGCCATCGACGAATGGGCGTTAGAGAAATGGCAAGCGAGATGGGAATCCTCGTCAAAGGGACGTGATACGTATGAGTTCTTCCCCAACATCCGTGAACGTCTTTCAAGAAAATGGGTTGAGCCAGTTTCTCACGGGAAATGGTTACTTAAATGCGCGGTATTAACTACTCGAAAAAGTGGTGAGTTTGGTGAAAATCGTTGTAGCGACGATTATTAGAAGTATTTGATCACTGTTTTAGTAATAAATTTGTATTTAGAACAGAACGCATGGAAACCTTTAAGAACGAGATAAACGCCATGACACCATTTTGAACGAGATTTAAAACAATTGTGGAAGTATGGGGATGAAACACGAGACGAGTATCCAATCCCAATAGTCCTTCTCATTTCATTCGAGTATGTTAACCAGTGCGTGTTGTATGCCAGATGTTGAGCCAGACCACTGGACGAGCCAATTCACTGGACATGGTGACTTCAATGCGCGGCTCCACTTCTTTTCACTCACAGACTCTCCATTATGCACGTCTTGTGCCTCCAGTGCGGTTGAAACAAGAAACCATGTGCTGCTCCACTGTAGTTTCTACAACAGTGAGCGACGGTTATTGGGAGGGCAACCGAACTTAGCAGCATTGACTGCTACAAAGCAAGCCTATAACCATTTTGCAGAGCTCGCAAAGAAGGTGATGGCTAAGAAACGTGGTCATAGTTGACCTGTCCTTTTGAAACTTACCACCCAAGATCAGGTGGGAAACCAGATTAAGAACTCCTCCCCGACGGTACGGGATTCCTCAGGTGGTCACCTCCGCGTGGTCACACACGGGCAACAGCTCTCTACCGGGAGACTGGTAAACGACCAAATAGTCGTCATCCACGAGTTCGTTGGATGCTGCACAGGCCAGCCTCTTGCATATTAGTGAAACCGCAACTTCCATGACTGATATAACCCTCGTTGAGGGTTTAGGAACAGTCATCAAATAAGGGCACAGACCTGTGTTGTGGAGAGGACTGTAAATTGTAGGGTGGGGAACAGATACTGTGGAAAATCCAGAAAAAAGGGAAATTCGTTGTCACTTAGAAATAACTGAAGAGCCTGACGTCCTCACAGCTACAAACAATACGCGTTTTGTAGAGCTGAGCCTCCCTCCTCCAGCGGGCCCCTGCGAAGGAAGAAAAGCACAGACTTTATTTACTACCGCTCCAATTTTCTTGAGAACGCTAGTGTCATTTGTGCAAAATTTATATTATAAAATTGCTTTTCGTCGAAATTTTTGATAATTTATGCTGCTCTGGTAATTTTCCCACGAATGATTGGATTTTGATGGATGATGGATTTTGATCAGTAGAAACTTGTATCAAGATTGCTACTGCCCTTTAGGAGGAAAAGAAATATGGGAAACATGAAACCTCAAATTTACATTTTGGTTCACCACTCAGGTGGAGGTGTGATGAAACACATTTCTCGTTAGCAGATTCCGGTATTTTCCCTTCACTTTTGGTTGAGGAAGTGTAACTTTGTGCTAGTTTTTCGGGAAACGGATTGTCCCCAAACGCCGACCGATTAAAATTGCCAAATGGGCGGTGAAAGTTGTGTGACGCTTCGCATTGCACGTTTTCTGCTGTCTTGCCCCGCGATCAACGACCAGGAAAATCGGACTATTCGACGCATTTCGATGACGCCTGAAGAGGAGTAAAGTGTTTCAAGGTCTCTTAAAGTTGTAACTATTTAGTTACGCGTTAAATTCCAACGAGGCCAAGATATAAGACTCGTTGACACCTGACGGGGTTCGCGAATTGAAGCCTCGTCGGCGCAACCTCGTGAAGGTCGGTTCAACTAACTCGGAGAATGAAGTTCCCCGTTCCGTCGAAACGAGCGCTTTGTGAAGACTAAGGACCTGTTCTGTTGGGCGATCGAAGGGAATCGCGTATCCTAAATTTTGGGTACACATCCAGGTTTTTTTAGTGCGGTGAATATCGCCCGAGGCAATAACTGAACAAAACTCTCTCTCTGTTTGATCAAACTGAGCTGCGTTACGAAAATGAGCTCAACAACTTAGTACATCTTTAGTCAGCTCCACAATAGCCTGCCTTACACGAGCAGATATCTGCGGCAGAGTTGATCGCCCGATCTCATCTGACAGATATCGCTAACGATCTGGAGTGACCGATGAGCTCGTTCGTTGCCCCTTAACACGAAAAACTTATCGGCCGATCTTTCATGCCCGAGATCTGTCACCTGACCAGTGCCCGATGTCATCTGTTCGTTCGTGGGATGAAATCTGACAGATTCAGGTCTGTCACCGACGTTCTTCTGGCAGACTCGAGTTATCGGTCGAATCCGAAATCTTTTCCAGATCGGTCACACATTCCGTAAGTCTATGCCATGGGGTTAATGACTGTTCGTAGTAAAAAAAGCGTAAATTAGCGGCTTTTGCGGCGGCTATTTTTTTTTTATTGCCCATGAAACGGCTAAGCCAAAAAAAAGACAAGTTTGGGAGAAGTCATGGGTTTCAGAAAGGAGAAAGTTCGGGCACATGAAGTTGTTGACGCACCTTAGGGAGAACAACCCGCGGGATTGTGAACATTTTGCTAGCTCATCTCCCAGGCTCACGTAATTCAATTCATTTGGTTTTTTGTAAATAAAAAACTACAACTAAATTTGAAAATACTATCCCCCCCCCCCCCAATTCTGGGTTAGTATGCCACTGGGGGTAGGTGCCAACAAGTAATAATGTATTTACGAATTTATTAGGTTGTGGGGAGATCGTTTTTTGTAGTTACGAAAATTGTAGTTTCCTACGAATGTTTGCAGTTACGAGTTTTGAATTACTTATGTGAAAACAAGGGAAAACACTCGTGGACAACAGAACATCTTAACGTTAAGTGACTGCCCGATCCAATCGAACAGTTCTTTGAACCACAGACATCGCTTCCGAGAAGTCTGCAGGTAAAGGGGGACGCCCGACTACCATCTGCCAGATTTCAACTGTCGCAGATATCTCTGGTCGATTTTCACATCTTTCATCATTTTTTAACGCCCACTAACGCACAGATCTTTCCCACAGATATCGTTTAAAAACGCGATATCTGTCGCAGATATCTGCTCGCGTATGGCTGGCTAATGACGTAAGAAGTGTACAGATTTGAAGCGCGTACGGCGAAAGAGTTCACAATGCTGAACTAACTGCACCTCTCTCACTGCCGGGGAAACAGTGAAATTATTACAAATATAGTGTAGTAAATTCCGCTACTTTAATGAATTCATGGGACAATATAGCGAAAGTTAGCGTTTCTCTTCGCCCTGCGCTCATAACCAACACTGCCAGTTTGTCTCGTCACAACGTGTCAATTTCGGTCATGTTTCGTGTCGTTTACCAGTATTTTTCGACGCTGAATCGGATGGGATGAGTCTAGGAAGCGTGAGGCTGGGTAAAGCTGTGCAATCATGCTTACAAGAAATAATGAACCATTGTGCGTTAATTTGCAGCGTTTATTCTGGGGTTAATGCCCTCAAAATATTCAGGAGTAAGTGGAAAGATAGTTGAGTGCAACGACGGCACGTTGCATGTTGGCTGATGGTTTTTGTTTCCGCCGTATATTTTAGCAAATAGAACTCACTCAAAGCCGCACTCATCTCTAGAGAGAGAGAGAGAGACTGCAGG
This sequence comes from Pachypeltis micranthus, assembly GCA_020466155.1. NCBI lineage: Eukaryota > Metazoa > Arthropoda > Insecta > Hemiptera > Miridae > Pachypeltis > Pachypeltis micranthus. The sequence continues at coordinate 2,714,708 of CM035780.1, forward strand.
GCATCAGCCAAAGCCGAGGGAACAGCGATCTGAGTCGTGGCCACATATGGGCCCATTTCCCATCACCCAAGTTGTATAAGGGATCCGGCTTTGGCTCCTAGAACGGGTACCGGAATCTTCCGGTTCCCTCCACATATTTGAGGATGCTCCTCCATTCATTGCGTCGTATATCGTCCCTATCTATGGTTCGTCCTTCAAGTCTTTCTATTCTGGTTCTAAACCATATTGGGCATTCACATATGAAATGCTCAACCGTTTCTATTTCCCCACAGGAGCATTCAGCCCTAATTGTTGGGTTATACCTATGTAATGTGTTGAAGGGATTTCTGCTGATGCAGCCCCTTTTATTATTAAATCTCCTTCTTATTACGCCTACATAACTTATATGCTGAGGTATTTCGGTACCTGATAACAAGTCTGACCTCAAGCTTTCTTCATCGAAGGGAAACAGGATCACAATGCTCATCGCGTCAAAACAACCCGAGGACTCGCTAGTTATTCGTCCGGTTTTATTATAGTTGGCTGTATTTTTGTTTTGAATTTTATGTAAATTTTAAGTTAATGTTCATGTTTTTTTTATTTTTCCTTTTAGAAACTAAATGGGCACGAAGTCTCCTTAGACACTGTTATACCTCCAGATTATCAGGTTCGATTTTTTCCCCTCATTACGTCACTAACAGTAATTATTACGAAATTACTAACCCTTCATTTTGGTGGTGGCGTATATTTTATCATGTGCATTATTTATCGTGTTCGAGAGTAGTTGGGGCACGAGGCGGTTGGTAAGACGCTAGTTAGTGTTGAAATAAAATGAAATATATGTAACCCCTAGTAAATTCGGGAAAGTTGTGTTATTTTAGTTGAGTGAGACTAAATAAGCGCATTTATTAAAATTAAATTAGAACTACGCAGCCTTCGAAGGAACTAACGCTCCAGTTTACTGTTCGGCTTATGAAGTAACAGGTTAGCAAAATTAGAGGTAAAACTCCTCGCACGGGGAATCACAGTAATACGAAGCAGTTCCCACTCGTAAAGCTCAATGTACGCGAGACGCGAGATCGATAATGGGAATCGATACACGACTCGGTCCAATCGGAATGATCAGCGGGTCGTATTCAACTAATGACATATGACACATCCCTCGACGTTCGCACACCCTCTTGCGTCGTACGAAGAATGACAAACAAACGAAAATTACGAATAAAGAATTATTTATAAAATCACAAAAACGACGTTCCCACTTTCAAAAATAACAGTTTACGTGTGGTACAATTCCACCTTTAAATTTGGACCACCCGCAGCCTAGTTAGACGGTTGCTTTCATCCAGCAAAGTCAACTTGGCCTATCAGCAGCATCTTGCAATCGTGTGACAGAGAGTTTGGGTGCGTCGCTCCATCTATCAGGATATTTAACCTACAGAAATAGGTACCACGTACGTAGCAATGCCACCTTTGAATGGTGACCACCTGCACTGTTCAAACAGTTGCTTTACTTTGAGAGAATCAATTTCGACTGTCCAGCAACTTGGAATCTTACGACGGGGAGTTGGTTGGCTCTATGTAGCAGGATATCATCCTATATCCAAAAATAGCAACCTTCATGAGTTCCAACCTATGGATGCTGCTGCTCCGCTTCCCTCAAGCACAACTGAAAAAACTCATGCAAGTGTAGTGGTTTAGGGCACACTTTGAAAAATAGGGAAGGAAGGGGCAATACCTCGGTACAAAGCACCATTAAAGCTATTGACGGCGGTAGGAGTGCAGAACCCATTTCACACGACTGAATAGCGGAACATTCCCTCGCTCAGCTCAAATATTGAACCATAATGCTCAGATTATAAATGGAACGAAAGAAATTCTTCAGTGCGCCCGTAATTATGACGATTTTGATGTTTTTAGGCCAAATCAAGACTGAGGCAACGTCAAAAGAAACGTGTGCGGTTTAAGGTTAAGATTATTTTGATTCATTAGCATGACGTGACGTCTTGTTGAATCGAGTCATTTCCGTGGGCTCTCACAAGTTGGCGTCTCTTTTGCTGCATCTTTTGGTACAATTTGATTTACGTCTCGGAAGTGGTTTCGCAGAGCGTAACGGAAAAATGTGAATTAAGTAAAATTAATTAAGTCAGACCAACATTCGTGACCGTCTTGGGGGTGGGTTGAGCCAGAACATTGGACGAGCCAGTTCCTTGCGGGACATGGCGGCTTCAATATGCAGCTCTACTTCTTTTCTGTCGAAGGTTCTCCATCCTGCACGTCTCTTGCCTCCTGCGTGGAGGAAATAGGAAACCATGTGCCGCTCGACTGTAGTTCCCATGTCTTGAGCGGTGGTTATTGTAAGAGCGGACACACTTTCCAGCGTTGACTGCTACTAAGCAGGCTTATAACCGTGTTTGGACCAGGATAGATGGAATGATTCTCGAAGACGGGTTTTAGTTGAGCAAGAACTTATAATTGATGAATTGGTGTATCACAAGGTTTGAAGATTTGGATGTACAGAGAAGTGGTGACTTACACAGGATGTGAGTTGAGTATATAAACGCGAACAAGTAGGGCTCTGAAGGCGTGCAACTGGCTGTACTGGGGAGGAAGGAGAAGTCCGAATTAGATGTCGATGAAAGGTGAAAACTAGTGTCTGTTGGGGGAATTGGAGACGACTTGAGGAACGATGTTGGGGACAGACTAACGCAGTGAACTGTAATTGGAGGTTGAATCTGGTTTCACATTCAAGTATTCAAGCAAAGTTGGCAGGAAATACAAATGGGGGACTTGACTCACCAAATGACTTCGTCTGGCTTGCTGTGCGATACTTACTCCAGCCGGGGGACGACGACGACGACGTGAGGCGAATCCTGGGAACGTTGAGAGGAGATCGTGTAGCAACCCCACGGATGTGGTATGATCCACCACAAGCGATATTTTCGGGGGTTTGGTGGTCGAATTTGACACAACTTGAATTGATGTTACACAAAGCGGGTGCACAATGAGAGTGAGAGATTCACATTACTTTTTCGTTTTGATAACGCGGGAGGCGGGAATTCTCTCATCTTAGAAGAGCTGTTCCACCGCTAACCGCTCTCTAGTTCCTGCCGAAACAAACGACTTTGGCGACACTCCGTAGCAGAATGATTTTGGGAGAAGGTATCAGTTATGGAGAGGAATCTGAAAAGGGTGGAGAAGGAAAAGGTGGTGCAAAGACCTCTGGAGGAACAATGACCTTGCCACAAGTGTGACCTGTTGGGCGGAAATTCCGAGGTCAAAAACCTGGACAGATCGGCGCTTGCGTCGAACAAACCGTGTCGCCCACATTGTGAGGAACACTTGTGTTGAACGTGGCTAATATTTTCGTTTTTTTTTAATTGTGAACCTTCACTTATAAAGCTTTAGAGAGGGAAGCCATGTTGTTCGCGCTTATCTGTTGGTCTGCTGCTTCGGACGCAATTTATTGGTAGAATCGTTCAATTGGACAGTGAAGAATCTCACCTATTGATTGATATCATTTCTAGGATACACTAATGAAAAAAAATGGGTTAGCGGCGAGGGGTCGAGAGGAAGGAAGAGCATCGAACGCCATAAAGCCAAACTAGGACGTGACAGAAAAAGCCGGACACTTCCCTCCTTCATTAGAGAGAGATTAATATACTCTTAATGGGCTGAAAATGGGTTTACTGGGGGTTTTCTTTTTGAGAAAGGGAGTTCAAGCCGTCAGAAGCTCTGAACCGTGCTTTTAAAAGAAAAAAAACTAGAAGTGGTTCTTCATGGTAACCACTTGGCTTGGAGCACTGCCGCATTAAGAGGGCCAGCAAGAAATGACCTCTCTTTCTGTCCACTGCCTCTCTGAAGCCAATTTCTTCGATAATGTCGCCTACTTATTGGTCAACTGTTGGCTGATGAGGGATCTGGCCGTGCTTTCCTTCGGCATGTGGATATTGTTCTTAGTTTTAGTCTTATTGAGGCCTGTTGAGATTTTCAATATTTTGTTCTCTAGTTGCAACCTCTCAGGCAGGCAGTACGGGATGTCATTGTAGAAATTCGCAATGTTTCCCTGCTGGCACCAGCTAAATATGTCTTAGCAGTTCCGATTACCATCCGAGAGCGGCAATCGAACCAAGAAAGAAGTGGATGACAGATGACATACTTCGAATGTTGGAAGAAAGGCGCCTGTTGAAGAACAGGGATGACCGAGCGTACAAGGCACTGCAAACCCGTATTCGAGCTCCAACTCGTCGCGCAAGGGAGGACTGGTTGGCATCTCAGTGTGCTGAGATTGAATATTTGGATGAAATTCATGATGATTTCAACCTGCATAAGAAGGTAAGAGAACTAACCTCCACAGGCAGGAAGAATCATGTTTCGGTGGTGATGGACGAGTGTGGCTTCGTTGCTGTATCCCATGAGGAAAAGTGCCAGGTATGGGAGAAGTACGTGAACGAATTGTTCAGCGATGTCCGGGAAGTCTGCGAAATATCCAGTCGTGATGATGATGACGGGCCACCCATTTTGGTTGACGAGGTTCAGCGTGCAATCTGCACTGCCAAAACCGGGAAGGCTGTGGGTCCTGATGAGGTGAGCATAGAGATGTTCAAATTAATGAGCGATGAAAGTATTGCCAAGCTGACGATACACTTCAACAGGATTTACGGCAGTGGGCAGATCTCTTTGGAGTGGCTGAACTCAATCTTCGTCACGCTGCCCAAGAAAGCTAATGCTCGAAGGTGCAGTGATCACAGGAACGTGTCCAGAAGTGTCTCGGCCAGCGGTGCCCAGTTTTTGCTTGTTTTATCGATTTCGAGAAAGCATTTGATAACGTGAAGCATGTGTAGCTTATTCGTATCCTGGAAGAAGTGGGTCTTGATTTCAAGGATCTGAGACTAATCAGGAACTGGTACTGGGGGCAGAAGGCACAAGTTCGTGTGGATGGTTCGCTCTCTGACCAGGTGGCTGTTGCCAAAGGGGTCAGGCAAGGCTGCACGTTGTCGCCATTGCTCTTTAATAATTATTTGAAGCAGGTCTTTAAGGACCGTCTGAATGACTGTGATATTGGCATCCCTGTGAATGGATTGCCTGTGTCCAATTTAAGATATGCGGATGACACGGTGTTGTTGGCCCACTCCGAGGTGGGGCTCCAGGCTCTCTTGGACAGGGTGACAATTGCCTGTAGGAAATAAGGCATGGCTATCAATGTAGCAAAAACGAAATCGATGGTCATATCGTAGGCAGCAAATAGTGGCATCAGGTTGGCAGTCAACGGGCAAAGCATCGAGCAGGTGGCACGATTCAAGTACTTGGGGCAATGGGTGGCGGAGACGTGGTCGTTGGAGGGGGAGTTGCGCAGCCGAATCGAAATAGCGCGTGGGGCGTTTAACAACATGCGTAGTATATTATGTCGCCGGGATGCAAGTTTCGCGTTGCGCTGGTGGGTTGTTAAGTGCTACGTGTGGTCTATACTTCTGTATGGGGTAGAGACGTGGACATTGAAGGCCAGGCACATGAATCGGCTAGAGGGTTTTGAAATGTGGCTGATTCGGCGTATGCTGAGAATCCCCTGGACCGCAAGACTCCGCAATGACTACATCCTCCAACAAAACTCCCTGAAACGTGAACTGCTGATGACCGTAAAGAAGCGCAAAGTGTCGTACTTGGGGCATGTCTTGCGTACAGTTGTTTGCAGACAATAATGATAGGGTAAGATCAGTGGACGTAGGGGAGTGGGGCGGAAGCGCGCGTCATGGTTGTCGAACATACGTAGCTGGACGGGAATTAACCTAGCAGCCGTTTTGTTTCACCTGGCTCAGAACCGTGAGAGATTTGCAGAATTGATCGCCAACCTTCGATGATGGAGACAGCTTGAAGAAGAAGAAGAGATCCGATTAACATCTGGGGAGCGTTTGACAACCTTTGGTCGCCAGCGCTTCTCAATGATTTTTGAGGGTAGGCGAATCCTGTACCGTTGCTCGTCAGAAGTTAATTGACATACAGAACTGCTACGATTGAATGTCCAGGGGTGCCCACAGGGCTTGATACGAGTAGAAAGAAGTCGGTTGACGCCGGTGGTTTCCCGCTGTTCTGTTGGACGTTAGCAGAACTGACGATTACCTGCCTGAGGAAGCGGGGAATGAAACGAAAACGCTGTTCTGCTGCGGTTTACTGGTGGCCATTTATCCAAAGCGTTCCACTGTTTTCGAGGGTTAGTGTGCTATTCACAACGAGCTTTGAGCAAAAGATGCATCGTTTCTTCGTCTGATTTCTAGACCCTCGCACTTACTAGCACTTGGTGTGCCAACCACACCCCTTTTCCCTCCTACTAGTGGTTTTTGTACCTTGGAATTGGTATTGGCACCTTGTAGAAAATCCACTCAGAGGTGACAATATCTTTTCTAATTGTTTCAGTTTCGCTTACATCCTGTGTGGATCAGTGCAGTTGTATTGAAATCTTCACTGGCTAGTTCAAAACGACCAGCGGGATGTGTGAGCACTGCTTCCCCCGAGTATCGCAAATCATGAAAGTTTAGTCCACTCTAACTTTTTATTAGCTGGGCATATCTGGAAACTTATTTGATTGGAAATTTCAGATCGAACAGACCAAAATATTTCTTCTTCCGTTACGCTCTGCGAATTTAACCACCCTGTTCAAATCGTGGAGGTTCCAAATCGAAAATGTTTTGATTGTTTGGTTTTTGTCAATTTGTTCTCTCAATTCGGATACTCATTTTGCATTCTTCTTATAGGATGACACTGACGATGAACGAGGAAGTTGCTCTCAGGTCACTTGCGTGTTTCGGTTTCGTATTAATGTTGAACTTACCGTCATAACTCGATTTTTTTTTCTTGTGTTTTAGTTTTTGAGCACTAACCCCTCAAACAATACGTTTCTGAACTTTTCATCAATCGTGATTATATTTGTTCAAATCTACTCTTGTGCGTGTGTTCGTCGAACAATAGAGAAACTGATCGTCAAACAGTCGTTGAATCAATTGCTGTGAGGAGCAGCCACGTGCCAAAATTAGGATAAAAGCTTGAGGTATATCGAAAGAGAAAGCACTTGGTGCGACACTTCACACTCCTTTCGAAAACAAATCGAGTATATGCCGTGTTACAGCTAACTAATTGTACATATCAATCGGTGCAAACCACCCTGCGAGTTCGATCAAAATCTTGGTGCTCTTTCCAAGGGAATTCAAATATTTAATTTTTTTATTTGATTCCCGAGAATTCAGGTATATAGGTTCGACATTTTCTGTAAAAGATTTGAAAAAACTTGAAACGAAAAAGAAGTTTTTTCGGAAACTAAAATACAAATATCTGAATGCTACAGTACAGTTATTGTTTGGCTGAAACTATCTGCGTAATTGTAACAAAATATTCAAGTTATCGTCAAAAAGTAAACAAAAAATATCATTTCGCTTCTTGTTGCTAATCTTTCGGCGAGGTATGGGTTGATATAAGACCTTGTTAATTCGGCCGAAAGACTGAGAGAAGAGTTAGAGGGAGAAGAAATTGTAGTATGAGTGTTGAGTGTAAGAGTAGAGAGAGAAACAAAGATGTTCGGATGGTTAGATAGAAATAGCAACAAATAAAATCAATGGACTGCATTATGTATTAATAAAATATAGATAATATGAAATTAACGTGCTTAGGCAAATAAATAAATTAAAGGGGCTCTTAAATTATAATAAATTAAATAAAGCTGTTCCGCACTAGTAGGTTGTGAAGAAATTAAAGGAAGGATCTGACCGTATACAGTGAAGACTGGATCGTAAACTTGAAATAACTCCGTCGGTAAAGAAAGTAAATCGGGGCTCTGGACGCTGAGTTGAATTCTGTAAATAATTAACGAGAGTTGAAGGTAAGTAGATGTAGGGAATTATTATTATTTCGGTAGGTAGATGTTGGGACTTGAATGAGCAGAGGGCTACTTACTGGTTTAGAAATAATGGGGAGTGGAGTTGCTCAGTTGTACCAAGTACTTGATACGTCGGAACTGCCGAAGGCTCAGAGACGAATGGCAATCGGATTGACGCAGATTGCGAGAAACAGGCGAGACCTAATTGCAGCAACATGTTTCAGTTCTCATGTACCCGCCTTCCAGATTGTACCAGATCCTTCCCTAACATTGCTTTTTGAGCGTCAACAAAAGACTTAAATTGATTGATGAATGAGACAAAAAACTTTATTGATACCCGGGGTTCAAAACCATCAGTTGATTAGCACGATATAGTTCTGATAGAGCAGCCAGTAGAAGTCAGTTCGTGTGACACAGTGGGTCTCTAGATATGCGAACTGGTGTTAGGACATTTGCAGAGAGGGAATGTCTAAGGAGTGCAAGTAAGGGAGGGGTGGGGAGAGATCATTTTGGAAACTCCTAGGGAAAACCCCGCTATCGACTTAGGAAATAATTGAACTAATTGAATTGAGCTAATTGAACTCCCATGAGATAAGGCATAAGCCCGTGCCAGGGGTTTTCGCCTCAGGGCCAAGGACACTGGCCATAGCTGAGGCGAACAATGGGTAAAGGAAAATGCGGTAAGGTTGATGAGCCGAAGGGACGTCTTGATAATATATGATGAAACTATGGCTTCATGAAAAGGGACATTAGGTGTGTGAGTGGTGAGGGGAAGGATGATCGATAATGATTGAATTGTTTATTTGTCCACCAGGGAAAATTATGGCCTTAAGGCCCTCTCTACCATTCCCCGTGGAGTCAACGGGTCGTCTACACAGTCTCTGAGTCATACGATACGTTTTTCTCACAAATAACTAAATTCTCTTCCCAAAATGAAACAATTCCCGTTCATACCTCAATAAATTACATTCATACCCAAAAAACCAGTCATACTAAATTTAATTACACGCTCGTAAACACTAAACCGCTTCCATTGAGAGGAGCGAGCACGCATATTCCTCCTCCTTTCAGCTGCGGTTGAACCAACCTTCTTAATATACACACAAACCTGTAATCTCCATTCATTTCAAAATAAATTACACTCATACAAATACCTTCACGTCAACTGCTATTTGACAGGAGCGAGTACATGCATTAAGAAAGAGGAAAAATGAGAGTGATAAGGAGGAAGATTTCAGAATCACTCGCCACTTCCATTGAAGTTGTTGTCTCCGGATTTAGAGCAAACCGAGTTTAGAAGTCACTACCTAGAACTAAAAGAGGAAACAGGTTGTTGTTTCAGGGCGATGAGGGTCATAAGAAGGAAGCTCTCTTTTTGTATAACTTTCTTTTCCCTCTCACTCTTTTTTAGTCTCCTTAGTTTAAATTCGATGGTACATACACACGCGCGCTCCTTCATTCAACGCATTTATTCTACATTATAAAAAAACGATGTGAAGGAAAATACCCCTCGTGATTGATTCAAGTCGGACAATCTCATTTTGGGGCGTATTTCGGGTTCTCCTTTTGGATTTTTATCTCCACTCAACGATTGGCTTCAGAAATATCTGGTGCGTTACAACACACAACTTTCCTAAGCTCTACAACCATTCACTTTGTACATGGCTAATTCTATTTAATCAATTCATTTATAACTCAGTTAATTTGAACTTGGTCAAACAACGCTTTACGGCAGCAGCAAGCGGTAGCGCTTACAATTCCACATTTTATTGTGCTGCTCGTACTCATTGCAGGACCTATATTGAGCGATCTGTACACAGATAATTAATGAGACTATAAACATAAATTGTTTGAAGAAGGATAGTAATTACTTTTGCAGAGTTATTGGGTAAAAACTTTTAGAACTGGTAGTAAGCGAAACGGCAGTAGTTGAAATTCTTGAATTTCTGGAGTCACCCCCATGTATCTCATGAGCGTTTTTCAACACTCACCCTATAGGTATTGGATTGGATTACAAAACCAATTTTTTCAAACATTTTGTTACTATGTAGTTTATAAAGAAAAAACTGCGCTAAAAACGCTTTTCGTCGAAACTTTTGATAATTTATTGTGCTGCTCTCGTCATTTTCCCACACATGGGAATTTTATGATATAATCGCCTTATTGAGAGCTATCAATATAAAAAATTTAATCAAAATCGTTAGAGCCATTTTTGAGAAACAAAATTTGGTGTTTTGATCACTATGATAACTATAGTTAACTTTCGGTGGATTCTGCCCATACCCTCATTTTTGCGTCCCATGGTAACCTGTAGGCTAGACATCAAGTTTCAGCTGATTTGGTACGGTTGTTTTATCTATAAACCGCGCTAAATGCGATTTCGTCGAAAGTTTTGGTAATTTATTGTGCTGCGCTCGTCATTTTACCACAAATGGGAATTTTATCGTATAGATGCCTTATTGACAGCTATCAATATAAAAACTTTAATCAAAATCGTTAGAGCCGTTTTTGAGAAAAAAAATATTTGGTGTTTTGATCACTATGATAACTATAGTTAAATTTCGGTGAATTTTGTTCATACCCTTATTTTGGCGTTCCATGGTGACCTGTGGGCGAGATATGAAGTTTGAGGTGATTTGGTACGGTGGTTTTCTCTAAAAATCGTTCACAGACACACATACACACAAACACAGACCATTTTCCCAAATAGTGTTTTTCGGACTCAGGGGGGGGGGAGGGGGGGTCTGAATGAAACGTGAAGATCTGAGGAAAACTCAAAATTTTTTTTTCAACCGATTACATAACTTTCGTTTCTACTTCGTGGGGCAAGAAAAGTAAAAAGGTTGCGGAGAAGGAATTATAGACGAATGTTGATAGCGAACGCTCTGTCAATTTGATGGAAGTGAAATCGAGGAAAATGTGAAAAAAGTTGATTGTGAGGAATCCCGGCGGCTATTTTTGCGTAATATGTGCCAAAAAACTTCTTTTGCTTCATATCGTCCTCTCCGCTCACCGTATTTTCAGGTGTTTAATAGGAACAATAGTTTTCCCGTCGGTTTGGCGAAAATAAAGTAGATTGCGAGAGGCGATTGAGTCTAAATGGAAAGGAAATGCGCTTGTTCACAATAGAGAGAAGATTTACGTAAAACAAAACGCGTAATGAGAGCGTCAAAACAAAAGCTGGTAGGTTTCGAGGTGCTTATAACACACAATTAATTGATCCAGACAGCGCAGCCAACGAAACATTGATTGAACACCCCGCTAAATGGGGCGAAAGTGTTTCAAACAGCAGAGACAATCATGTTAACCATTCATACAACACGTCCTATTTAGACGGTTGGGTTCCTCCTGCATTGTCAATTTGGACTACAGACAACTAACAATCATGTAACGCGTGATCCATATTGCGCGATATCGTCCAACCTGCAGAAACAACCTTCGTGTGGCAATTCCACCTTTAAATATTAAGTTAGTTCGACTCTCATCTGCCAAAACCAAAACCAAACACTTCTTCAGTCCAGAAAGAGTTTCATTTTAGTACATGAAAGTTATAGTACAGAATAATGTTGACTCAATGGGCCTTCGGACAGACTGCTGAGTAGACAAATGAGAGGCTATAAGTAGTTGTGCCAGAACCGCTATGCCTCAGTAAAGCAGGAAACACCGAAGACATTTAAGATTTATACATTACTGGAATCGAGACTCGATTATTTGCTTGGGTTCGCAATCATCGCATTCTTCGTGGGGTGGTCTAATAACCCTGCCTGATAACCCTGTGACAATCTAAGGGCAACAAGATCGGCAGGAATAATTAAATCTGGAAACAGGGAGATGCACTATCAAAATACGAGATTCAGAATGGACCTTGCGCTCAAATTATCGATTTTCTCAGGTGAACGACGTATCATCGGTGTCGTCACAATTTTCAATCAAAAGTTACATACTTTTGGTTTGCCGACAATGTATAAAATGAATCCTTCGTATGTACTCCAAATTTGTCGTCAAATGATTTAAATAGCAACTAAGAAAATTGTTTACTCGGTGCGTTTTATTAATATTTTCTTTCTTTTTCTGGTATCAACATCAGTTAACTTTCCAAACGTATAACATGCTTACCCAGTTTACGAAATATATTTAGAACAGAAGTACAATTTAGATCATCTTCTATCATGTATCAATGTAATCAATTTCTTATAATATAGACATAGTTGCATAAAGTTACCATTAAAAGGAACGTAAATAATCATCTTTTCTAATTTTTACTTTCCTTGGCTCTACGAAGTAGAAAGGAAAGTTATGTAATCGGCTGAAAAAAACATTTTGAGTTTTCTTCAGATCTTTACGTTTCAGACGCTCCTGAGTCCGAAAAACACTATTTGGGAAAATGGTCTGTGTGTCTGTGAACGATTTTTAGAGAAAACCACCGTACTAAATCAGCCCAAACTTCATATCTCGCCCGCAGGTCATCATGGGACGCCAAAATAAGCGTATGAACAAAATCCACCGAAATTTAACTATAGTTATCATAGTGATCAAAACACCAAATTTTTTTTTTCTCAAAAACGGCTCTAACGATTTTGATTAAAGTTTTTATATTGATAGCTCTCAATATGGCAACCATACCATAAAATTCCCATTAACGGGAAAATGACGAGAGCAGCACAATAAGTTACCAAAACTTTCGACGAAATCGATTTTAGCGCGGTTTTTAGAGGAAACAACCGCACCAAATCAGCTGAAACTTGATGTCTAGCCCTCAGGTTACCATGGGACGCCAAAATAAGGGTATGAGCAAAATCCTTCGAAATTTAACTATAGTCATCATCGTGATCAAAACACAAATTTTTTTTCTCAAAAACGGCTCTAACGATTTTGATTAAATTTTTTATATAGATAGCTCTTAATAAGATAATTATACCATAAAATTCCCATTTGTGGGAAAATGACGAGAGCAGCACAATAAATAATCAAAATTTTCGACGAAAAGCGTTTTTAGCGCAGTTTTTTCCTTATAAATTACGCTGGAATGTTAGTAGAAAGTTAAAGAAAATTGGTATTGTAGTCCAATACCTAAAGTGTGAGTGTTTAAAAACGCTCATGAGGTACATGGGGCTCACTTCAGAAATTCCTGAATTTCAACTACCGCCGTTTCGCTTACTACCAGTTCTAACAGTTATTACCCAAAAGCTCTGCAAGAGTAATTACCACCCTTTTTCAAAAAATTTGTGTTTACAGCCTCATTAATTATCTGTGAACCAATTGCTCAATAATGATCCTGGAATGAGTACGAGCAGCACAATAAAATCTGGAACTGTAAGCGCTACCGCTTCCTACTGCCGTAAAGCGTTATTTGACCAAGTTCAAATTAACTGAGTTATAAATGAATAGATTAAATAGAATTAGCCATGTACAAAGTGAATTGACGTAGAGCTAAGGAAAGTTGTGTGTTGCAACGCACCAGATATTTATCACACCACTTTCCCAAGAACTTGACCATATTTACTTTATACAAAAAAAAAAGAAAATATATTTGAACAAAATAAATAAATATACCTGTTTTATATAGGCAGGAGCAGGAACTTATTGTGGAGGCCCTGTCCTACCATGAGCGCCTAAACATATGGTTTACTGGTATTTTTCGATGCTGAATAGAATAGGGTGGCTTTCGGAAGTGCGCGAGTACGTGGAGCGGTGTCAGATAAAAATAAAGGGTTGTTTAATAATTTGAAGCGTTTTACGATAACGACGTCATTTTGGAGCTGGCTCCAGGTCTAAGGGGAGCCTGACTGGCTTATCGCGTTGAGGGGAGTGAAGCTGTGCGCGTCTACTTGTTGACGGCCGAGGAGCGCAGTCGCAGACCTCCTCGACTCCACTCAGCAACAGCCGCCACAGGATCCGGCTCTCAGTCCGCCGACGGCCCATAACCCGCGTTCGCCTGTTACCAACTGCGTTTCTTTCTTTTCGCCGGTCGTCTTTGAGCCTCATCGTGATATACCGTTGGGTTCAAATCAAATGTGTCGAATGTGATGTGAATGAGAGGGGAAGAGTGCAAGTTCTCCTATCACGTTATGCCGTCTCTGGTGTCTGAGTAGCTGTCGTCGATCAGGAATTTCTTTTTTCTCTGGCTCTGTGTAGTGGATGTACCAAAACATTGAAATCCTCTGGTTTGTGTATTCGCAGATTTACAGTTCCACACGTTTTAGGCCTTTTCGAGTTCAAAAAGGTCCTTTTATTCTCCTCCGAAGGGTAAGGAACGTATTGCGATCGTGTTGAAAAACGTTTTTTTCAGTTATTGAAGTAATTGGGTTTGTTCTGCCCGTAGGTAAATTACTAGTTAACGTACCTGTTCAGTGATTCCGTCTTCTCTGGCTGATAAGCGCTTTCGATGTAAAAACATAATCCTCTGGCCGTTAAGTCTGCAACACAGTATCCCACCCCACACATTTTGATTGTCAACTGTGCTACTTGTCCGATTCGTCTCCGTTTTTTTACTTTCCTTGGCTCTACGAAGTAGAAAGGAAAGTTATGTAATCGGCTGAAAAACAAATTTTGAGTTCTCTTCAGATCTTTACGTTTCAGACCTTTCCGAGTACGAAAAACACTATTTGGGAAAATGGTCTGTGTGTCTGTGAACGATTTTAGAAGAACCATCGTACCGAATCCATTTCAACTTGATATCTCGCTTGCTGGTTACCATAGGACGCCAAAATAAGGGTTTGAACAAAATCCACCGAAATTTAACTATAGTTATCATAGTGATCAAAACACCAAATATGTTTTTTCTCAAAAATGGCTCTAACGATTTAGATTAAATTTTTTATATTGATAGCTCCCAACATGGCAACTATGCCATAAAATTCCTACCTGTGGGAAAATGACGAGAGCAGCACAATAAATTACCAAAACTTTCGACGAAATCCATTTTAACGCGGTTTTTAGAGGAAACAGCCGCACCAAATCAGCTGAAACTTGATGTCTAGCCCGCAGGTTACCATGGGACGCCAAAATAAGGGTATGGGCAAAATCCACCGAAAGTTAACTATAGTTATGAGAGTGATCAAAATACCAAATTTTGTTTCTCAAAAGTGGCTCTAACGATTTTGATTAAACTTTTTATATTGATAGCTCTAAATAAGACAATCATACCATAAAATTTCCATTTGTGGGAAGATGACGAGAGCAGCACAATAATTTATCAAAATTTCGACGAAAAGCGTTTTTGCCACGGTTTTTTCCTTTTAAACTCCGCTGGAATGTTACTAGAATGTTAAAAAAAAGTCGTGTTGTAGCCCAATCCAATACCTATAGGGTGAATGTTTGAAAACGCTCATGAGATACATGGGGGTCACTCCAGAAATTCCTGAATTTCAACTACCGCCGTTTCGCTTACTGCCAGTTCTAAACGTTTTTTCCCAATAACTCTGCAAAAGTAAATACTATCCTTCTTCAAAAAATTTGTGTTTACAGCCTCATTAATTTTCTGTATACCAATTGCTCAATAATGGTCCTGCAAAGAGTACGAGCAGCACAATAAAATCTGGAACTGTAAGCGCTACCGCTTGCTGCTGACGTAAAGCGTTGTTTGACCAAGATTCAAATTAACTGATTAATGAATTGATTAAATAGAATTAGCCATGTAAAAAGTGAATTGACGTAGAGCTTAGGAAAGTTGTGTGTTGCAACGCACCAGATATTTTTGAATAGAAATAACTGGCTAATTTAACATTATTTGTATCGCCTGGCTATCCTTCCAATACCCATTACCCACTACGTCTATCTACTCCACTAGTCAATCAAATTTTCGGTATCCGTGGCTTCTTGTGTCACTCCTATAGTATTTCCTGTATCCGAATCAGCATATTGTCAGTACTGAAATGTTTGCTTTGCAGCTGGTTTTTCGTTAAAAACCTCACATTAGAATGAATTCCTTTTAATAATAATAAGACAGAAACGAAATTTATGTATTAGAGTGATTGGGGATTGCCAGTAGGCAAATTATTGAAGTTAACGTACCTGTTGTCCGTCTTCTTTGGTTGGTGGGATACTGTGGTGCTGACTTAACGGCCAGACGATGATGTCTTTACATCGAAAGCGTTGGCCCACAGCGTCTTACCAGCCAGAGAAGACGAACTCACCAAACAGGTACGTCAACTTCAGTTTTTCCAGATCTTAAGTCAATCGATCAATAGAGTGTATATTCCACGTGTATATTCCTCAAAATTACAATAATAAAATAATTCTGTGATAACATCCACGTCTAGGCAATAGGAGGTGCCCGTTTTGCCGGGTATAAACATTCCACTAATCATTAATATTGTGTTAAAGGAAACAACAATACTAGTATAAAAGATACATTTTGCAAATGAATTATTTCTAGTAATCAGGTGGAGTATTCTATCTAATAATTGAATTCATCAATCAACATCTTGCGATATTTTATCGCCTCTCTGGCATAACTATATAACGCATTCAAATGCATTCCATCAAGATATAACGAGAATGTTTGTCCATCCAATCCCGTTATTTACATCGACCGAAGTCTGAACTCTCCATGCATTGGACAAACCGCAATATAGTGAAACACGTCCTACTTTTCATTCCTGTTACACAATTTTGCCTTTCTGCCTGTCAAGACCCAATAACTCACACCTAATCCTAAATATCAAACTGATCGTCTGAGGCTGGTTTGTATCATGGATATAGCGCATAATATGTCGATTGGTACTGAGTGACTTATACGCATTCCTAAAAGAAGACATTAATTGTGTTGCGTTTGCTCCAATTCCGTCAAAATGTGTCAACCCTGATAGCTAACATTTTCTTTAGTGATCTCTTCAATTTCAATCCCGTATTTGTCACACAATCATTCACCCAAAATACTTTGCGTTTCAAAACTAAATTGGTAAAGAAATTCGGGAGTCGCTTGGGTGGCATATCCATTGTTTTAATTACATAGTCTATGTGCCACTTAACGTATATACTCGTATTACTAGAGGGCGTCAGCCGGTTCCCAGATGTAAAGAGTAATTTGGTTAGTTTGGAGGAAGCATTAGGACATTTTTACTTTCCTTGGCTCTAAAAAGTAGAAAGGAAAGTTATGTAATCGGCTGAAAAAAAAATTTTGAGTTTTCTTCAGATCTTTACGTTTCAGACTCTCCAGAGTCCAAAAAACACTATTTGGGAAAATGTTCTGTGTGTCTGTGAACAAAAACGACCGTACCAAATCAGCTCAAACTTGATATCTAGCCCGGAGGTTACCATGGAACGCCATCATAGTGATAAAACACCAAATATTTTTTTCCTCAAAAACGGCTCTAACGATTTTGATTAATTTTTTTATATGGTAACTCCCAATAAGGCAACTATCCCATAAAATTCCCGTTCGTGGAAAAATGACGAGAGCAGCACAATAAATTACCAAAACTTTCGACGAAATACATTTTAGCGCGGTTTTTAGAGAAAACAACCATACCAAATCAACTGAAACTTGATTTTTAGCTTACAGGTTACCATGGGACGCAAAAGTAAGGGTATGGGCAAAATCCACCGAAAGTTAACTATAGTTATCATAGTGATCAAAACACCAAATTTTGTTTCTCAAAAATGGCTCTAACGATTTTGATTAAACTTTTTATATTGATAGCTCTAAATAAGGTAATTATACCATAAAATTCCCATTTGTGGGAAAATGACGAGAGCAGCACAATAATTTATCAAAATCTTTGACGAAAAGCGTTTTTAGCGCAGTTTTTTCCTCATAAATTCCGCTGGAATGTTAGTAGAATGTAAAAAAAAATTGGTATTGTAGTCCAATTCAATGCCTAAAGGGTGAATGTTTGAAAACGCTCATGAGATACATGGGGCTCACTCCATAAATTCCTGAATTTCAACTACCGCCGTTTCGCTTACTACCAGTTCTAACAGTTATTACCCAATAACTCTGCAAAAGTAATTATTATCGTTCTTCAAAAAATTTGTGTTTACAGCCTCATTAATTTTCTGTGTACCAATTGCTCAATAATGGTCCTGCAATGAGTACGAGCAGCACAGTAAATTCCAGAACTGTAAGCGCTACCGCTTCCTGCTGCCGTTTGACCAAGTTCAAAGGTACTGAGTGATAAATGAATTGATTACTCCCAATAAGGCAACTATCCCATAAAATTCCCGTTCGTGGGAAAATGAATCGATTTTAGAGTGGTTTTTAGAGAAAAAGACCGAACCAAATCACCTCAAACTTGATGTCTAGCCTACAGGTTACCATGGGACGCCAAAATAAGGGTATGAACAAAATTCACTGAAAGTTAACTATAGTTATCATAGCGATAGCGATTCCGGAACTTCAGGGCTGCTCGTACTCATTTCCGAACGAGTGTGATCAGCACAATAAATTCCGGAACTGTAAGCGCTACCGCTTCCTGCAGTCCAAGTTCAAATGAACTGAGTGATAAATGAATTGAGTAAGTAGAAAAAGCCAAGTAAAAAGTGAATTGTCGTAGAGCTAACGAAAGTTGTGTGTTGCAACGCACCAGCTATTTTAATAAGAATCTTTGAGCCTTTTCCACCAAATCCTGTTCTTCGTATCCCCACAGATGCGCTTCGTACGTCATTACGGCTCTAGCAATTGAATAAAAAATTAACCATTTCTCAGTCACCGGAAATTCACTCTTCCTCATCATCCTTGACCAGAAAATATTAGTGCTATGTTTGGCTTCTGCCAAATTCTCCTCAAAATATTTATTCAGTGATAATCGTGGAGATCTTAAATTACCGTGTAGTAAAACGTAGTGTCGGCGCGTGGTTTTGTTGTGTTTGTCTGTTGGGCTGGACCGATTGGTTGAGTTAGTTCTTTTTTTTGTTTCCTTTGGGGTTTTTTTGGAGGCTTGAAAATGAGGTTATGAAATATTTCTGTCGAAGTGGGTGGGTGGGGGGGGGGGGTCATTTCTAATCCTCATAGTGTTTCAACTAAATGTAAACCTTTTTACTCAGATCCCAAAACACAATTCCAGTCATTATGTTAGCATAATGACAGAAAACAGATGACTGAGTGTGAATAAAAAAGGTTTTTTTAAAAATGTCTTTGGCACAACAGGTTGAACAATTTTCACCAGTCTGACAGAGCTGCTAACCGCCATCTAGTCAGTATATTTTGTCGTGTACAGAATTTTCCCTGGAAATGCGTTGAACGAAGATACAGCCCCCCCGTACAAATAGCAGATCGCCAGATATTTTTCGATAGGGAACTTCAAAGGAAGCAGTGGCTCCACAAAGAAGTTGGGTAAATACTAATTAGAGAAATGAGGGATGGCAGTCTACTCTGTGCCAACTTCAAGCGATGAACGATTTTATTCAAACAGCCGGGTTAGGGTTAGGCTTTTATGGTACCCTCTTCCACCTCCTTTTGCAATTTACAAACAATAATATCAATTTTGCGCGCGTGGCGGCAATTCAACTCATAATTTATCCGAATCTTTTAATACTTGTGATAAGCATCACACACATAGCAACACACAACTTTCCGCCACCCCCGTAAGTTCGAACACTAGCTACATATGCGGGTGCTATATCTACGTTCAACACATTTCTACAGAAACGTTTATGAAGACAAAATGTAGGGACTAGTTAGCTGAGAGTACTCCGTAAATTTGATCGAAATCGTCTGAGCAGTTTTTGAGAAAATGAGAATACCGATAAATTAATATTCGACGAATCTCCTTTTCTGAGTTCACTTGGTTTATATCTCCGTTCAACATATATATACAGAAATGATTATATAGAACGAAATGTGGGTATGGGTG
Source organism: Pachypeltis micranthus (assembly GCA_020466155.1). Lineage (NCBI taxonomy): Eukaryota > Metazoa > Arthropoda > Insecta > Hemiptera > Miridae > Pachypeltis > Pachypeltis micranthus. The sequence goes on from CM035780.1 coordinate 2,734,346, forward strand.
ACTAGAAGACGCTCTGTAAGGTCTATCACATCTAGTGAAGCAGTTACCCTGGAATTTACAGAAATGTTCGAAAAACCGTTATTTTCGACACATTTGATATTTATCTCTGTTCAATGGACCGTCACAGGAACATTTATTGAAAAGAATATGTAGGTATTAACTATTTGAAAACATCCTGTGAGTTTGGTGAAAATCGCTGGAGCCGTTTTGCCAAAAAGCGTAAAAAACCTATTTATTCTTCTTAGGCCTATATCTCCGTTTACCGTCTTTTCATAGAGATATCTATTGAGAAGAAAAGTTAGGTATTGATTAGTAGAAGATAATTTTAATATTTAATCAAAATCTTTCGAGCCGTTTTTGGCGGAAAACCCTAGTTTTGGTGCATTTTCTTCCCCCACTCCCCTTCCCATCGGCCGAAATCGCCCACAACCTTATTTTGGTATCTACAAAAAATTACGAACCCAAAAAAAAACCAGCTCAATCGGAACTACAGACACACACACGGACCACTCGCCGAAATTAGGTTTTTTAGACTCAGTAGGCCTCAAGACGTAAACATCTGAAGAAAACCCACATTTTGGTTTATTATTCATTCTGAATAATAACCCTATGTTTTCGGTCACGAAATATTTTTTACAACCCCCCCTCAAAATTTGATACTTTACGTTTCAAGGCATGGCGAGTCCAAATTTGCAATGTCCGTCCGCCGTCCCCCGTCCCCGTCCCCGTCCCCGTCCCCGTCCCCGTCCCCGTCCGCCGTCCGCCGTCCGGGCCGTTTTGTGCCTTTAACGTGGTCTAAAATTCGTTCTTTCGCCCAAAAATCCGATTTGGTATCTAGTTGTGCCCGCCATCTCGGCAATCCGATCGGACGAAGCCCGCGGTTGTAATGGGCAAAAACGGTTAAAAAATTAACGAAACGCAGTACAACGCGGAGCTACAAGCGTTTCGTCGTTTGAATTCCTCCGCCCCGCCCGTCTCTTTAAAAAAAACCAACCGCTCTCGAGGCGGCTCTCGCTTCCCCCAACGACTCCGCCTCCCGCCGCTCGCCGCTCAACTCCCTTTTCACCTTTCGATTCACCCGACGTTTCGTTTTTAATACGATTCAATTATTTTAGGTTCCTTCGTTTCATTCTCATTTTGGTTTTTTCATCGATTTTTGGTTACATTTTGATATTAATATGTAGCGTGCATGTTTTCATATTAAAATTCAGTTTTTTTTAGATACTTTCGTTTTTTTGTTTATTTTAATATTACGATTTAGTTCTTTTTTGGGGTTTCATTATGATATTTTTCGATGCTGAATCGAACGGGATGGGTCTCGGAGCATTAATGCTAGGTCAAGCTGTTTATCCGAATAATAAACCGTTGTGTAATAATTTGCAGGGTTTTTTTTTATACGATTATATACTTTCCCTTTGGGGTAGCTGTTTCGTTTTATGCAAATTACTCACTATTTGATTAGAAAGAGGGAAAAGGGAAACTAATAATATGACGGCTACGTGACATGACGATCACTGTTTTATTCGACGCAGGTTACCTCCGGTATTAATATATCGATTATCAATATCGATGTTCGTATATTCGTATGTCCGTATCGAGAATACGGAATGCGCTGTTATTCGAATTCGTAACAGCAGCGGAAAGTAAAAATACAACAATAAGTATAACGCACTTAATTGTACTCTTTTAGTAAATTAGCTTTGCACTTATTTCTGAAGTTATTAACATTTTTGGTAAGATCTCACAAGGCTGTATTTTGGTTATAAAAGGAAGTGGTTCGTGACGCGACGGATCTAATAAATTGCAGTGGCATACTAATTGACACGTCGTGGAAGTCTCGAATTGACCACGACACGGGCTGTCGGAATTTTAATATTTTGAAAAATCATGGTGGCCACTGCTGTTTTAAAGATCTCCAATTTTTGACAAGCGTGGCGAACTCCAACGGAATGCAGAAGGATTGGTCGATGGAAAGAAGGGTATCAGGTTCTACGGCGAACCCTCCAGTAGCTGTAATTGAAGTACTGGCCTTCGAAAACGCTTAATGCGAGACCCAGCCAATGTGTTGTGGAGCGAGGAAGCTCTATTTTCCCGGTTTTTTTTTTTTTATTATTAGAATCAAACTGATTAACAGTTTGATGCCAGCCCTACATACCTCTCTCGGTTTTATTATTTAATTGAACTTTCAAACCTCGCAAATACTTTCCCGTTTGACTAGCAGGTGATTAATAATTCGGCAACTAATTTGCCGGGTAACAGGAGAGTAAACTAAAATGAACGCAGTGGCCGAGTAAAGAGAGAAGAAAGGGGAACGAAAATCAAACAGGGGCCCTGAGAAAAAGTAAAACAACATCAACGGAAGGGAAAAAATAGGGCGTTCCCCTAATCGGATTTCTGCGAGAAAATAAAGCGGGATTTAATTTTCTAGGGCCGGGCGGCTCAACTCCCTCTCGGTTTTCCATAGGTTTTTTTTTTAAAATTTTTTTTCAATTGCATTTACTCGGCACGGAGTTCCATTTCAATTAGTGGAAAGAGGTCTGAATTACATTTCAAGAGCGGAGAAAATACGGAAGCAATAAATACGTCGAGAGAAACGCCTCGAATGAAGTGTTTCCCTTCTCTCGACGCGTTAAACTACCCCTTCAACCGCTCAAGAGTTGAATGGAGGATTTGAGCAACCTGAAACCCCCCTCGTAACCGTTCTCATTTTTCCTCATTATTAACGGCAAGTTGACCCATCGAGCGGAGACTCCGGTATGTCAACGTAAGAGCAGTTACCCGACAGAGTGAGTGTTGAGTGGAACGCCCACCCTGGAAACCCTCATTTCGGGGCTCGTGTTGTTCCGAGGGTTCTCGAACTGGGAGAGGTCAAATTGTAAATTGTTGGTCGACTCGGACGTTTTGAAATGCACGCTCTCAACTAAAAGGGCGAACATCTGCTGCACAACTCTACAACCCTGGGGTCGTTTCCAATAGGAAGTTTCGCCAAGTAATTCAACGCTGTGGAACTCGTAGTTGTGGGTTTTTACATACTCGTAGTTAGAGACCAGCAGAGTGAAATATTTATCTGATCTTAGTGCGAACAAAAGCCTTTTTTCGCATTACTTCCACGCTGGTGGTCTTGAACGACCCTGTGATCTTACGGACTGCTCTGTACGAATTTATCACTGGCTGATCTTGGCTTTGAGTGTTTTTGAATCCAAAACTCCTGTGTAACGTACCTGTTTGGTGAATCCGCCCTCACTGGCTGGTAGAATACTGTCAGTACTGACTTAACGGCCAGACGTTGATGTCTTTACATCGAAAGTGCTGGCCCACAGTATCTCAGCCAGAGGAGACGGACTCACCAAACAGGTACGTTAACTTTAGTAATTTACCAACTGGCGGAAATAACCCAATTCTTTAAAAATCAACTGGTTTCGTAATTACCGTCAAGGAAGTTAAATTTTGCATCAAATGGCACCAACGTGGACAAAATTACAGCTACGATTCCACGCTCTGCTACCTATTTGTAACGTACTTGGGGAATTGTCTCACAATTCACCCGCGTACAGAACACGCGTGAAAGTTGTCTCTGTGGCCAAAAGAAAATAACAAATTAAATACACTCAATTATACTCACTTGATGAAATAAATAAAATCATGGCTCTCAAGAAAGTAATGGGAAATGAAATTATAAAGCGATTAAGACCCACTTGAATTTAATCAGAAAAAACTCGAAATGAATGAAATGAAATAACTCCTTTTAGAAGGAAATAGATAACCTATGCTCGGATTGTATTAATAACAATAAAGGGACAATGGGGAAAACGAAACACCAATCTTTGATCGCTTACCTCACTTCACACAATATAAAGGGACGTTTAAGAACTGATTCTACTGGCTTAGGAAAAGGGGACGATTCGTCTGCGAAGTCGGTAGCCGTTCTGATCAAGAAACGTAGCTCTGCTGCTAATATAAACAGCGGCGAACTACACGGGTGGCGGTCAGTGTTGCCACCTCCTGCAGTCCGCTGCAAACCATTACAAATTGGAAAGGTTTTTTGAACTGCTGACCTTAAAGTGTGGCTTGAAAGGTTTTATTTTAACTTATTGAAAACATTTTTGGTATGAAAATCAGGTGATATTACCACTTTTTAGTTATTACTTTCCTTTGCTGTACGAAGTGGAATAGACAGCTATTTAGTCGATTTGGAGAAAAGTTCCCTTCAGATTTTTACATGTCAAGGGCTCCTTAGTTCGAAAAAAAACACTGTGAGGGAAAATGGTTTGTGTGTGTGTGTGACTTGTTTGAGTCGCTGAATCATGTGGTGCAGGTGTGTCGTGGTGACATCAGGGTTGCAGCATTCCTGGCCTGGTGTGTGGTGCAAGATAAGTGCTGAGGAGATGCGTCAACGGGCGTTCTCTGCGATATCACCACTGTGTGTTGCTTGGGTCGTATTTAAACAGGAGGCCGTTCTATTGTGGAACATCCTCCTATCCTTCTTTCCTTCCCCGTCCTAATCCTTGTATCCATTGAGGCGACGTGGGGGAGTCTAAGTGCCCTCTCCATTTCCTTACTTATTTATTTAGTTTATCCTCTTTGGGTGTCACTGGAGAGCTTTGGGGGGGGGGGGGGGGGGTATAAATCGTTTATTCCGCCTTCTCAACTCTTGATCACTGGCTACACTTGTTTGAACAGTTATAACTATAAAAATTCTATACCTTAACATAAATGTCGTATCGGATTTAGTTTTCAACTAGTCTGGGCAGTTTTTCTGCTCCTCGGCAATCTGCTGGGTCCCTCAGCCTGGGCCTGCACGTCCTGTGGTCTGGCGTCCGCATAGCTACTGTTGCTCTCTAGACTCACTGGTGCCTAAGCTTTGGCTAGAGAACTCCACCGAGTGCTGACTTGTGCTCACATTCCAGGCGATTCTTGACGTATTGTGGTATGAAGGTACCACTGCGCCACCATTATCCCCTTCGTCCAGGGCTACCTAAGAAGTGAGTTGAGAAATGGCACACCTTTTTCCCAGCAGTCCAGAAGGTAGGCATGTGGCTTTTTCTTTTTTTTTTTTTTTTGACCCGAGGGCGTGTGGGACAAGTCCCTTTGTCACTGCGACCGCTTTTTATGTGGGCCTATTGTGACGCTGGCCCTTTCTTAGTAGAAGGCGTCGTACATACCCGCCCCCCTTAGGAAGCCGAGTATGTCCTTCACCGCAGAGTCCACTACGGTTTGGGGTTCAGTGGTCCCCTGACCGAAGTATTCAAAGCGTTTTGCTGCCAAAGCAGGGCATTGACATAGGATATGCTCTGCTGTCTCGTCCTCCTCACCGCAGAGTCTGCATTCCACCGCCTCTGAGATGCCCATCTTGTTGAAGTGATATCTGAGTGGGCAGTGCCCGGAGAGGAAGCTTATCAGTACTCTCAGATCTTGTCTAGAGAGTGTCAGCATCGCCTTCGCCCTTTGACAGGAAGGCGTGACAAGCCTTTTCGCCTGTCTTAGTCGTGGCTGGCGATGCCAATGGGCGCCTTTTTCCTGTATCTCCCATCAAGCAACCAGATGGTTCAGGTGACTTTTCGTCAGACCCACGTGTGGTTCAGGCCCGATGGGTAGGGATTCTGTACCCCTTTTCGCGAGGCGGTCAGCCTTTTCATTGCCATCATGCCCCCCCGTGAGCCGGCACCCAAATGAGGGAGAGCCTGTTACGGGCGCCGAGCTGCTTGGGCACATGGAGGCATTCCCATGCCAGCTTAGACCTAAAACTATAGGCTGCAATGGCCTTTGAGACGGTCTGGATGTCTGAGAAAATGTAGATCCGCTTGCCCTTGAGCCCTTGGTTCAGGATCTCTTCTGCGACCTCTTGGGTTTTGCCCATTGTTCGCGGCTGCTTATTCAGTCAGCATGCTGACCTTATTCACAGCTGGCCGCAGACATGCCTCTGGGGACAATGCCGTGGGCGTTCCACTATCTACAACCCGTGGTCGTGCCTGGTAGCATAGGCATGCTCCTGGGAAGATAACCCAGAACCAGGAGGCATGCGGCTTATAACCGGCGCCACTTCTATTTCAAGCGCCGCACATTTGACCTTGCCCAGGTTTAGGGGGAACCAGGGCACGTCCCCTTTGCCTGCCCCCACTATAAGGACCTGGGTGCACACCCCCCTCTCCCCCTCGAGTGTGCAACCCTCGCTGGTGGGTTGGCCAGGGGCAGGTTAGTCATATTCAATCAAGTGTGGGTGACTTGGCAGCATAGGCTGGAGTTGTGGTCTCCTCCTATCATGGCAGACCCACTACAATCGACATCCCCTGCTCCGTCGTCTCCTTAAAGACACTATGATCAGTCCCACGTGCCTTCGTGTGCCAGGATTGTGCCACAGCTTCATGAATGACTTTTCCCGCCCTCGCACCAACGAGGCAGTAGGCCAAGACTGGCCTGGCTTGTTACCCCATTAGTAAGATGTTACAAGATGATATTTTTCGGCATGCCAGGCCTTCATTCTGAAGCAGTGTCCTGTAGGCATTCTATTTCTCATTCCCTTCACTTCCAACAAGTGAGGGAATTTCCTTGTGAAATGTATTGCAATTACGCCAGGTAGACTGTTGAAATCTGGCTGCAAGAAACGGGCTCATTGTGGTTTCAAGTTCAGAAAACTGTATTTTGACACGAATTCCCTCTCAAAACCCCTCAAGGTCATCTTATTTGAAATTGGGATATTGTGCTCGTTTTATTGTAGAGAAGTATTGCAGTTCTATAAACTGTTCTTCATCCCTCACAGACTGCGGCAGAATATAACGGGGTGAGGGTTGTATCGGTAAAGAAGGATGGTGGTTTTTGAAACAAAATACCCTTCGACCAAACCATTCGAATCAGTATAAAAAGTTACGGTGGATGTGCGGCAAAGGGATCTCGGTGGGGCAAAGGCAGAGGATGATGGACGCCCCTCACCCCACCCCCACCCAGTTTACCCGCCACTCGTTCTTCGCCAGAGACCTCCCTTATTTCAATATTAAAGGCAATCGGGTGCTGGCAGAATCCGGAATTGAAGTTTCCCAACGGTTATTGACTCTTGAGAGCGTCGGAGAAGACGGGCAACGGCGGTGAAACTTCATCACGCGAAAAGCTTTCAGGAAAACGAACCGATTTAAAGAATGGCTGGGGGGTTGCTCCAGCCGTTGGATTCTCGTGCAGTTCCCGGTAACATGTGCCTTTGATGTTATCATTTCCTACATTTGCTTCCAAGACTCACAAGACAAAATTTGTCTCTCGAGTTTCGTTCTCAAGACCAACGGCAGCTATTTCAAGATTTATTGCTTCGGTATTTAAAGTTTTATTGAAAACCGTAAACACGCCAACGTACAACGAGTAGCGCGATTGACGGGAGTGGGGAGGAATTAGAGGGACGCCTGCAACACTTGGTGAGACGTGCCTTCGTGTTTTGGCGTCACTCAGGTGGGATTATGAAATACAAGTCTTGAGGCGAGCAGTTTTTCAACCCGAAATCCTCTAAAGCGAAATGACACTGTTCGGAACTCCACTCGGAAATATCTGACCCGGTGCATCACACACCTTTCCTCATTTTGTCTGCTCTCCAAACTAATGCCGCGTTTTCGCTCAGATCATCCATAGCGAGAACCAAGAACTGTCTGAATTTTCCTGAATTCTTTGTTTCCCTTACTTGTGTCATTACCACCCAGATGTATGCCTGCGGCTAAAAGTCGAACACGTGGGACATTATGAAATCTAGTGGTCAGGGTATCTGAACCTGTAACCAGTTGTATCTGCTTCAAGGGAAAGGCTGGAGGCAGGAAGGCATAATTTGGTTCCTTCCCAGCGTGGCGCTTTTTGGCAGTTGAGTGAAGGCTAAAGCATGTTCTATGCCAAAAGTAAGGCAATAATTAAAATTTCAGAATTTCGTCAGCTCTTGCTGATTACTTCATACCCGTTTAAAACTAACGCCGTGTAGGTAGGTGATTGGATCAACATGATTCCTGAGAACACTGTGCCCATTGATAAAGGAAGAACTCTACTAAAATCACATTTCTGATATTATATTGCGCTGCAGTTGCCACTTTCCCCATGTACAATACTTTCGTGTTATCCTTCTCTTGTTCGTGATTGTCCATACAACAAATTTAATCAAAACTTTGTTACACATTTTAAAAGTTAATTTTGCGTTTTGATCTTCACGGTAACGGTTAGTTTAAACGGATTTTGCACGTAATACGGTTTTCAGGTAGATGTTTAAATATTTATAAACTGGTTTTTTGGTGGTTTTGAGGAAAATTGTTTCTTTTTACTTTCCTTGGCTCTACAAAGTAGAAAGGAAAGTTATGTAATCAGCTGACAAAAAAATTTTGAGTTTTCTTCAGATCTTTACGTTTCAGACCCCCCTGAGTCCGAAAAACACTATTTGGGAAAATGGTCTTTGTGTCTGTGAGCGATTTTTAGAGAAAACCACCGTACCAAATCCACTCAAACTTCATATCTCGCCCGCAGGTTACCATGGGACGCTCAAATAAGGGTATGAGCAAAATCCTTCGAAGGTTGACCATAGTTATCATAGTGATCAAAACACCAAATTTTTTTTTCTCAAAAATGGCTGTAACGATTTTGATTAAATTGTTTATATTGGTAGCTCTCAATATGGAAATTATACCATAAAATTCTCATTTGTGGGAAGATGACGAGAGCAGCATAATAAATTGCCAAAACTTTCGACGAAATCGATCTTAGCGCGGTGTTTAGGGAAAACAACCGTACCAAATCAACTGAAACTTGATGTCTAGCCTACAGAGTACCTAGGAACGCAAAAATAAGGGTATGAGTAAAATCCACCGAAAGTTAACTATAGTTATCATAGTGATCAAAACACCAAATTTTTTTTCTCAAAAATGGCTATAACGATTTTGATTAAACTTTTTATATTGATAGCTCTAAATAAGGCAATCATACCATAAAATTTCCATTTGTGGGAAAATGACGAGAGCAACACAATAAATAACAGAAACTTTAACGAAATACATTTTAGCGCGGTTTTTAGAGAAAACAACCGTACCAAATCAGCTGAAACTTGATGTTTAGCCTACAAGTTACCATGGGACGCAAAAATAACGGTATGGGCAAAATCCACCGAAAGTTAACTATAGTTATCATAGTGATCAAAATACCAAATTTCGTTTCTCAAAAATGGCTCTAACGATTTTGATTAAACTTTTTATATTGATAGCTCTAAATAAGACAATCATACCATAAAATTTCCATTTGTGGGAAGATGACGAGAGCAGCACAATAATTTATCAAAATTTTTGACGAAAAGCGTTTTTAGCGCAGTTTTTTCCATATAAACTCCGCTGGAATGTTAATAGAATGTTACAAAAAGTTGGTATTGTAGTCCAATTCAATACCTAAAGGGTGAATGTTTGAAAACGCTCATGAGATACATGGGGCTCACTCCATAAATTCCTGAATTTCAACTACCGCCATTTCGCTTACTACCAGTTGTAAAAGTTTTTACCCAATAACTTTGCAAAAGTAGTTACTATCCTTCTTCAAAAAATAAATGCTTGCAGCCTCATTAATTATCCGTGGAACATTTACTCAATAATGGTTCTAGAATGAGTACGAGCAGCACAATAAATTCCGGAACTGTAAGCGCTACCGCTTTCTGCTGCCGTGAAGTGTCGTTTGACCAAGTTCAAATGAATTGATTAAGTAGACAAGGCCATATAGAAAGTGAATTGACGTAGAGCTAAGGAAAGTTGTGTGTTGCAACGCACCAGATATTTTCTTATGCAGCCGGTTACGTAACTTTATTTACTGTTTGGTCGGCTTGGCAGTGACGTGATTAACCAATGACAAACCCAATCCCACATCTTGCTGATATTAATCAATAAACCAAATTTAATTACTAATCACACCTTACTTTTCCAAATACCTCGGGGGGCTGAGAGGGAAAGGCCTATCTGGGAACCCCTCAGGACGATGGCCTCGTACCAATTTTTGGGCTTGCCGCAAAACACCGTCCTACCCTATTGAAAAACCGTATGAAAACGTGGAATTCATAATACCTTTCCACCTTTGGAGCTGTTCCAAGGGATTGGCGTGTGGATGGTTTCATTCGATTCAGAATAAATAAATTCATAGAGAATGACGGACGATTTTTTTTTTTTGGGCGTCGCCCGAGTTTCGATGAACTTTGGGAGTGTTCAAACTCAAGTTTAAAATACTTCGATGGTTAGCCAACTTTCCCCCTCCCCCATCCTCGCCGCTCTATATTGGACGCCATTAGTTTTCTTCTGGAGCTTCTACCCTTAATATCTCCCCTTCCTTTAGAGAAAATCTCCCCTTTCATTTGATGAAATGCCCCTTCCTCGTCGCCTCTTGAAGGATCGAAAAGATGCTCAACTTCTGTTTTCTCCTGTCCCGGAAGACTCCGTCGATTGATGGTGTACGCTTCAACGGAGAATGAGGGTTTTAGTTGGATTCAAGTATATCGGTTTCTTGCAATTAACAACTCAACGTGAGATGAGAGAAGACAGCATTTTGTAGTTTTTATCGTGAGTGGTGGTTTTGCCGCATCTGGTCTGCGGGCCTTGAAATATACGATTTATTCGTTATTTACTATTTTACTCATTCGTCCACACTATAGACCCGTTGGCGTAGACTTAAATAAACAAACGTCAAGCAAGCGTAACGTAAATATCGCATGTACACAAATACGTACATATTTTGTTAAACCACAGGAGCTTAGAATGAACCAGGTTCTACTATGGAACATGCTGTAGCATTCACCTAATTGCCAAAAAACGTCACGCTGTTACGGAATGGAAGACGACATTAGTTTATGAGAAACTCACCCTCCCTCCCCTCCTCCTCCTCACCGGCTCTAACGATTTTGATTAGATTTTTACTTTCCGCTACCCGAAGGGAAGGAAAGTATAGTAATCGGCCCAAAAAAAAATTTGGGTTTTCTTCAGATCTTTACGTTTTGAGGCCTACTGAGTCTAAAAAACCTAATTTCGGCGCGTGCTCCGTGTGTGTGTGTGTAGTTCGATTTGCGGGAGAACGGCTCATCCGATTGAGCTGGTTCTTTTTTTGTTTTGTTCGTTATTTTTTGTAGACACCAAATGGGAAGGGGGGTGGGGGACAAAAATGTACCAAAAACTAGGGTTTTTCGCATTTTTCTCGAAAACGGTTCTACCGGTTTTGATTAAACGTTCAAATTATCTTCTCCTAATCAATACCTAAATTTTCTTCTCCATACATATCTCCATGAAAATACGGTGAACGGAGATATGGGCCCCTGAAGCAAAAATAGGTTTTTTACGCTTTTTGGCAAAACGGCTTCAGCGATTTTCACCAAACTCACAGGATGTTTTCAAATAGTTAATACCTACATATTCTTTTCAATAAATGTTCCTGTGACGGTCCATTGAACAGAGATAAAAATCAAAATGTGTCGAAAATAACGTTTTTACGAACATTTACGTAAATTCCAGGGTAACTTCTTCACCAGATGTGATAAATACTAATGGAGTGCCTTTTAGTCACCCATACCAACATTTCGTTCTCTATAATTATGTCTGTATATATACGTCGAACGGAGATATAAGCCAAGTTAACCCAGAAAACGTGATTTGTCGAATATTAATTTATCGGTATTCCAATTTTCTCAAAAACGGCTATAACGATTTCGATCAAATTTTCGAAGTACTCTCAGCTAACCAGTCCCTACATTTTGTTCCACATAAATGTTTCTGTAAAAATGCGTTGAACGAAGATATAGCGCCCGCATATGTAGATGGTGTTCGAACTTACGGGGGTGGCGGAAAGTTGTGTGTTGCTACGCACCAGATATTTTTTTTCGCATTTCAGCCATAAGCTGCGAGTGACATGCATTTGGGAGACCCATGTGGGACCTGAAGGGCAAAGTTCCTTCTGTGTTTAGAATAGACTTGACGAATACGTATACAGAGTTTTTGGACATCACGCTGTGTTCTAAACATAAAAGAAGTTGAGTGGTCGCTATGGTGAACTCTTTAAATGCAGAGTCGATCAAAATATGGCGAATCAGTGTTATATCGGAGTTCGCATAGCTAGTGTAGAAGAGGATTAAGCCCTGCAGCACTGGGAGGTGTTTGGCAACTTTGGTGGGTTATGGGACGACACTATGACAAATGAGGTGCCAAGTTCGATTTGTTGAATGAGAGTGGCGAGGAAATAGGTTGAGCTGAGGCAGGAGCCCGCTCTCTGAGGAACAAGACCTTCGCACGAGGAGAATTCAATTCTTTCCAGTGGCTGAAGTTGAGCCATTCGTAAGAGAAATGGCGAATTAGTGCGAAGACGTTAGCAAGCATCCCCGACATTAGCCCCGAGTTTTGCAAAAACTGGCGTAAGAAGTTTGCAACAAGATGTTTTCCACTAGTCAAACTCTCAATCAAAATGGTTTATCGCCTTTTTTTGAGAAAAGGGCGAATAACTCTCGCATTTGGTTCATTTTGGTCCCCTTCTCCATTCGACAATCAACGGGAACCCCTCGTAACCTCATTTTCGCGCCTTCAGAAAATCACGAAAGAGAATCAGCTCAATCAGTCCGGCAGTTCTCCCATAAATTTCGGGAAAACTGAATTTATTGCCGGTTTTGCTTTAGAAATCCCGTTCGTGTGATACTAGCATAAAAATCTGGAATTACCCGTACGGTGAAAGTTCAATAATGAAATCGAAATCGCAACCAGTGCGTATTACCGTTCCTCACAGCTTTTACGCGATAGTTACTACGTAATAAACACAATCCTTCCCAAAGTAATCATGTTGGCAGCCTCAGGGTGAAACAAAGAACAGGGACCGCTGTCACCGCTTGATAACGCTACGACTGCATCTATCGATATGCGTCACTGGCGCATATCGTTTTCGCCAATCCGTTAGTTATCTCATATTTATTTCATATACCCATTCTAATTTCATTGAATTAACTCCTTTTCATAGTCTTTGTACATTTAAAATAATTATATAACGGGTTGGCATAATCGTACAGCTGTCGTTATTTCTAATTTCAAACATGGCGCCAGAGCCTACAATGTCGGGCATATTGATAACCTGACCACGGTCGTGATATATCGATATATTGCCTCATCAGAAGGAAGCGGTCCCTGTTCTTTCATTTTACCCCGGAACCTTCAGCGAAACCAGTTTTAATTTATATCGCTTCAAACTTAATTAAAAACAGACTAATTGCTGAATGCGCGTGGGGCTAAGGAACGTTGTTTGATGAGTCGCGCGAGACACTTTTTAGATATCTCATAATACTTTCTTTACCCTTTGAGAAGCGGTAAGTAATACAGATCAAGGTACTCTTATATCAGCGGTGGAGTTAAATTTCTGAATTCGAGTTGTCTCCCAGTCTTTATATTGAGCTGGAGGGGGGGGGGGGCATTTCAGTGAAACACTGTTGAAAATATCAAAATATCTCGCGATAAATACTATTTCAGTACAAACTGAATCCGTTCTTTTTGCCCTTATCTCTCAGGCTACCTTTTCAAGTCTTTCCGTAATATTATCCGGACTCCTTCCTTTCAAGCTTTTTTTTCTCCTCCTTTCTTCGCTTTCGCTATTCCTTTTATCCTCCTCTGTTGGTATTGTTGATGCGTAAAGGAAAGGGGAGGGGGAGGAGGTTGTTCTTAAGTTATTTGAAATTTAAATTAGCGCCGCAGGAATTCTTCAAGCATTTCAAGTCTATTTTGCTTGATTTACATGACGTCCGCTCTCCTCCACACCGCCACAACTTCCCCCGCCATTCTCCCATCCACTCTGCTTCGTTAATTTGATTTACATGTCAATAGCTCAACTGATGTATTCCAGTGTTTGAGATCTTAATGGGGAGAATTTCAGTACTTTTTTTACCCCCTCCCATTTTCTTTTCCTTAGTTACAACGGAACGTTTTAAAAATGTTGCGAAAATGCATGCAACATTGCGAGATTTTTCCGTTGCAATAGCGAAATATTCACAAATAATACCGTCGCAATGTCGATCTGGTTTGTTGAAATAGGAACCGTTTATGTTGCCTTCGTATGCAACTAGCTTGTTCTCAACGTGGAACGTAGTGGCAATTGAATTATAAATATCAGGCGCCGCAACACACAACTTTCCGCAGTTAACCTCTAAATGAATTGGTATTTGTAGTTTCTCAAATTTCGGCCTCCGCGGTTATTTCATGACCCGGATTGGCCGGAAAATGAGAATTGGTAAAGTCCTTGGCACCAGTTGACGTTCGTGTATCTTGTGAAGTTATAGTTTCCACATATTCAGGCGTTGTGTGTGATGTTGATTCCTGTCTCTTCGTGTGAAGCTGATTTGAATTGTGGGGTTTTAGTTGGAAAACACGAGGACGTATGAAGTGTTAAGAGTCCGTACAGTTTTTCCTCTCCTTCGGCTGTGTGTGGCTGGCTATTCTGATGTGCGCGCGTTCTTAGTAACTGGTGAATTCGGCCGCCGAACTACAACAGGTAAACCAAGTTGAGCTTGAAACAAAAGGCTTGCCCTCGACCGAAATTGATGAATATCGAAGAAGACGCAGAAAAGAGAGTTGTCTGCTGTCTCGTTTGAAGGTAATGGGTTTGAACGAAAAGAAACTCTCGCGCCTCAAGAGATTTCGATTTTTCGGCAGAGCCAGAGTTTATCTTCTCGTCAGATGGCCTCATTTGGTAAGTGAAGAGTTCATTCCTATTCTGCAGAATGTAGTTGTAGCTAGTTGTTAGTAAATGACACCGATATCCTCATTCAAAGAAATACTTTCAACGTGGGCTCGTTGTGGCTGGTAAATCTAGTGTCACGTATAAAGTCTACCACATTTGTTTAAGAATACAGTCTATTTGAACTAACCAGAAATGCAGCAGTTTCCTTTAAGATAAATCTTGAACTGGGAACTGGAGCTTCGCCTACTTTTCATTCTATAAATTGAATATTAAAAAGCAATTCGGAGTATTATAAACAGTTTTTGAAGGAGAAGAAAATTTGGTATAAAATCCTTAGTTTTTCAAATATACTCATGGGTAGTTCCTCTTTTTTGAGCAGAGCACGTGGAAGCCGATTGTATAGAACCCATTTGTGAAAATATAGTCTCTGCGCCGCAGTGGTTTTCAATTTGAGAGGTTTCAGCGTAACTCCAACCTCAACCCCATCGCATTCATTTTCCAAATATTTTTTGTTGGTTAAAAGTCACAGTAGTTTTGTCAATAAATTTGAAAACGTTCACTACTCCAAAGTCATGGAATAACGTAGGGTAACTTTTTTACTTTCCTTGGCTCTACAAAGTAGAAAGAAAAGTTATGTAATTTTCATTAAAATCTTAATTAAGAGTCCCGTTGGCTGCTTTTCACACCGGCAATGCTTGACCAGCAGCGACTGGACAACGGGATTGTAAATCCGTCTTTTTAATTTGAGTTTACCCCACGACAAAGTGGGATTAGTTGTCGTAGTTTCGTCGATGCTATTTTACAATGCTGTCCCCAGTCCAGACGCTGGTTCGTTGCGACCTCCAGATATTTTGTCTGCCTGACTTGTTTTATGAATGGACAATATACTTCACAGCCGTGCTTTATACGATCAGTTACGTCTTAATTTTCAATGGGTTTCGTCAACTGCGGTCATTATGCCAACGAAATTTGTCGTTTAGTGTGTACAATCCATGACGTGCGAATTGTTTAGGATTATTCAACGCTTTCAGTTCCTATTTTCCTTAGCCCTACAAAGTATAGTGCGTCATGTTTCAATAGTTTATTCTTACCTCTTTGGATTAGGCAGTCTCTAAAAGTGAGTCAAAACACCCAAGGTACTTTTTAGTACTGGGATTCCTGAAGTTTCTCACGATTATGTTATGACCATCATTAAACCTCCAACGTCCACGCAGCGACTGAAGTTTATTTTAAAAAAAGTGCACTAAATTCTTTGTTATTTTTGCTTTACCCTGAGTAAGTGGGAAGGAAAGTCACACGATCGGCCGAAAAAGAAGATTGACGTTTTTTTAAACCTCAATGTCTCAGGGCTAGTGAGTTTGAAAAAACCCATGTGGGAAATGTACAATCCGTGTGTGTATCTGTGAACGCAATTGAGATAAAACGGCTGAAACAATTGGTTCACATTTAGCCTGCAAAATACCGTGAGACGCCAAAATAAGGGCATCAGCACAATCGGTCTAAAATACATAACTAAACCATTCAAAAAAAACTGTAGTTACCATAGTGATCAAAACACCAATTTTTTGTTAAACCTTACAGTATGTAATTTAAATGAATATTTTCGAAGATATAACTTTTAAAATGCCTGGATACAGCGGTGCAGCGGGCGCTTTATGATAAGCAGCCGTCGGCTAATTATTGAAATTGTGGTTATTTTTACTTTCCTTGGCTCTACGAAGTAGAAAGGAAAGTTATGTAATCGGCTGAAAAAAAAATTTTGAGTTTTCTTCAGATCTTTACGTTTCAGACCCTCCGACGGTTTTTAGAGAAAACCACCGTACCAAATCAGCTCAAACTTGATAGCTCGCCCGTTGGTCACCATGGGACGCCAAAATAAGGGTATGAACAAAATCCACCGAAAGTTAACTATAGTTATCATAGTGATCAAAACACCAAATTTTTTTTCTCAAAAACCGCTCTAACGATTTTGATTAAATTTTTTATATAGATAGCTCTCAATAAGACAATTATACCATGAAATTTCCATTCGTGGGAAAATGACGAGAGCAGCACAATAAATTATCAAAATTTTCGACCAAAAGCGTTTTTCGCGCAGTTTTTTCCTTATAAACGCCGCTGGAATTCTTATAGAATAATTTAAAAATTGGTATTGTAGTCCAATCCAATACATAAAGGGTGAGTGTTTAAAAACGCTCATGAGATACATAGGGGTTACTCCAGAAATTCCTGAATTTCAACTACTGCCGTTTCGCTTACTACCAGTTCTAAACGTTTTTACCCAATAACTCTGCAGAAGTAATTACTATCCTTCCTCAACAAATTTGTGTTTACAGCCTCATTAATTATCTATGTACCGATTGCTCAATAATGGTCCTGCAATGAGTACGAGCAGCACAATAAATTCCGGAACTGTAAGCGCTACCGCTACCTGCTGCCGTAAAGCGTTGTTTGACCTAGTTCAAATTAACTGAGTGATAAATGAATTGATTAAATAGAATTAGCCATGTACAAAGTGAATTGACGTAGAGCTAAGGAAAGTTGTGTGTTGCACGCACCAGATATTTTAAATTCACAATTGTCGGGTAAACCCTTTTAGAAACGGGTGGTAAGTGAAACTGTAATTTTCGAAATTTCTGGAGTAGCCTTGATATACCTCATCAGCGTTAATAATTCCTCTTGAATCACACTATCTATTCAAACACCCTGGTAGCGTTTCACGTTGAGGCTGGCGGGCGCAAAAAGACGGTGGGTACAGCTTTCGTACAAGCACGCAACCACTAGGAACATTTTATGTCTTTTATTTTTGTTTTTATGCAATGATAACTACGTTTGATTGTGCTCGTTGATGGTTTCGTTATAATGGCCGCGTCCATTGCAATTGACATCATCACTTAGTCACTGAGTTTATTAAAACGTATGATGTTACCAGCGTTACACTTCAACCATTCGATATTTCGTGACGCTTCTCAGTTACATCCTGCGTAACATCTCCCGCGTTACATTTTCGAGTTTATGTAGCAAAGTAAAGACATAAAATGTCAAAAGAAATGAATTAAAGTGTAATTAAAGTCCCATGGAACGTATTCTTTACATGACTGCCAAATATCGTCACGCTGGGAAGGAATGAAATCACAGCCCTCGAATGTGTGTGAACTCAGCCCTTTGGCGCCTGCCCTTGGACTCAGGCCTCTTTTATCTCGAAGAAGTCCTAGCTGCTTATTCACGTATTCCTTCAGTTGTGTTTGAACCTTGAGCCAGAGAAATTCCCGTGTCATTACATTTTAACTGCAGGCCCCAAGTTGTGTGCATCCGAGGGTTGTGAGGACCAGTGATAGGAAATGAAACAGCCTGACGATTGGAAGGGATGTTCGTAACTCCGAACTTGGAAGTTATAGCCCCAGACGAGATGCACGCACATAAAATTGTAACGACTGTGGGAGGTTTCGGAAAAAGGAACAAGCTTCAGACTTACATCGCTTTTTCCCGGTTGTTGGGTTGGTGCTTTGAAAATTGTGAACTAGCTCGGAGTCGACAATCGGATTCAGTAATAATTATAATAATAATTTCTTCGACTGTCTTGACGAAGACCAGACCAACGATGTTCACAATACGATTTACTGGTGTGGGTAAGGTGTGAGCAGTCTTCGGAGTTCGTTACAGTCCCGTAAGACTACCCCAAGAATTGGTACTCAACCATCTTGCAGAGAACGGGCTGCTTTAGTTTCTCAAGGCTTAGGCCGTGGCGTCGGTGTAGAGAAGCGCTCGTGCTATTAATTACGGTTACTTTGGCCCCAGGTGCCTGCTTCACTGATTTATAATTTTATTAAGTACAAGGTTGTGGATGGAGTGGTCAAGAAAGGCGGAGGAAGGCAGCTCGAGGGAGCTATCGAATAGTCATTCTCCGTCTTATAAAATTTATCGCGGGCTTAGACCAACGGTCCGGGGTTATACCAATACGAATGGGGCGAGTTCTCTGGAAATGGAACTGGGCGAAGGCCCTCGAAAAGAAACGGTATTTAATGTTAGGGGTTTTATTTTCTCTGCTGTACCTACGTAAACCCGCGTTTGTCCATTATTTACCGTTATGACTACAATTCTTCTCCTTTTTTCTTCCTTAGCGAGAGTTGAGGGTCGAACCCGACGCCCTTCATCCCCTTTCTTCGGCTTCGTGTTGTGGAACGATGTATATCCCATTCAGCTCAACCATCCTCCTTTATTCGGGTGGATATTTGCCGGTCTTAGGTGCAATAATTAATATTCGCGCTATTCGATGGTTTTTATGCAGAATACTAAATAGAAAAGTGAACCTCCACCCTCACTATCTAGTCTCCAGTTATGCTTTAATATTTGGCCTACGTCCCTGTTTGAGACAATTCTTGCTCTAAGGGAAAAGGAATAAGAAGTGAACTTGGAGAAAATAGCCGATGTACATAAATATAGGAAGCCGGGGTTCGAGAAAAAAAATCCAGTCAGGAACGAGGGAAAGAATGGGGTGATAAAATGTATATCGTGTCAGAGTATCTGCTCTGTCTTTTTTCTTCGTCTTCTGACGTCTTGACGTTCTTCTTTCACAGTAGCTCCCTGGTGGGGCTGCGACCGCGGAACACTGGAATTATTTAGACGGCACAATACCACACGTCTTCGCGATATAACTATGCTGACAATCTCGCGGAGAAATCGTGGTCATGATTTTTCACACGAATCTTTAATTCAAGGAAGAAATAATTCATTTCCGCGTAAACGATTTATTTATTCGTACATTGATTTCGGGGTTTTAAAACGTCACCAATTTTGGAGAATGAGTTCAGTTAGAGACTTCATTTACACTGGTTAATAACCTTCATTGAGTGACATGGAAGATGGAGAATCCTGAACGAAGTCACAAGGAAACTGAGATCAAAACGACACTGATTAGCACAGGCGAGAGTTAGCTTTAAAGTGTTGCTGTCCAAATGATCGTAGGACGTGGAGCGACAGAAATGGAATGAACGCAGTAGCAGGTCAGCCAGGTTTATCCGATTGGATTAATTTAATCGTGCGTGAGCTCCCCGAAATACCCTCACACTTGGTTGGGTTCATCTTAAGGTTACGCTTTTCGCACCACCAATTTGTAAATCTCCGTGTTCAATTTGACAACTAAAACTGTTGCGTAGATACAACAAATATACATTTGAGTGGACAATAATACGGTTAATAACATTACCCAACGTTAGACTAGGCCTGCTGTGTTGGGTAAGAGTTGCAGATAAGAAAACAGGCAGAAAAGAACAAGCGGCAATTCACTTTCTACATGGCTTTTTCTACTTACTCAATTCATTTATCACTCAGTTCATGCGAACTTGGCCAAAAAACACTTCACGGCAGCAGAAAGCGGTAGCGCTTACAGTTCCGAAATATATTGTGCTACTCGTACTCATTCCCGGACCATTATTAAGCAATTGGTACGAATAACTAGACTATATTTTTGGGAATCAATAACATATACGAAAAAAAAGAAGTAAAACAGCAAAAGAAAAACAAAACGTCTCTTCGAGATAATCAAAAAATAGATTAAAGGGCTAAAATTAAACTTCTTTACAGTACACAATTATTGAAAGAAACGTGTCTCTGACCGGTCAATACGGAACTTCGTACTGCTGGACGTTGTTGCGAGGTGAATCCGTATTCTAGGCAAAATTGGCTTCCTTTTGGATGCTGATGACCGTAGGAAACCAGGTAGAAGAAATTTCAGCGGATGCTGTTGGCAACTGATGCGTTAAAAAAGGAGAAGTTGAGCCGAGGCGGGTAACAAGAAAAGAATGATGGCGGAGATGGAAGACGAAAAACGGTGGTGACGGACGGTTTAGGTGATGGAGGGAGGCAACAACACTAGTGAACATGTGAGGTGAAGTTCTAGGCTGACCAGTAATCAAAGAAAGTAAACAAATAAAAAACTGCTCATAGGCGTAAACAGATAATGATCACTTTGAAGAGTTATTGGGTGAAAACGTAGTAAGCGAAACGGCGGTAGTTGAAGTTCCAGAATTTCTTGAGAGACCCGCCCATGTATCTTATGAGCGTTTTTAAACTCTCACCCTATAGGTATTGGATTGGACTATTACACCAATTTTTTAAAACATTCCAGTAACATTTCGGGGGAGTTTATGAGGAAAAATCGTGCTAACATCGATTTTTCGTTGAAACGTTTGGTAATTTATTGTGCTGCTCTCGTCATTTTCCCACGAATAGGAATTTCTTGGTATGATTGCCATATTGGTACCTATCAATATTAAAAATTTAATCAAAATCGTTAGAGCTGTTTTTGAGAAAAAAAGGTGTTTTGATCACTATGGTAACTATAGTCAACTTGCGGTGGATTTTGCTCATACCCTTATTTTGGCGTCCCATGGTAACCTGCGGGCTAAATATCCAGTTTCAGCTGATTAGGTACGGTCGTTTTTTCTAAACATAGTTCACAGACACACAGACTATTTTCCCAAATAGTGTTTTACGGACTCAATAGAGTGTGTAACGTATAGATCAGAAGAAAATTCAAAATTGTTTTCCAGCCTATTTCATCACTTTTCTTTCCACTTTGTAGAGCCAAGGAAAGTCAAAATAACACACTCAAAGCCGTCATCTCTAAACACAACTAGGAGCAGCGCTATCAAACTGTTTACATTCGTTATCATTTGCCAACCTTTTTCGTTATGATCTTCATTGTTGTAGTTGTTGTTGTTACCTTATTATTATTCCCATTTTTTCGCGATCGTTCCGAACTTAACGTTAAGATCTGAAGAGAATTCGAACTTTACAGAACTTTCCTTTCTACTTTGTAGAGCCAAGGAAAGTATATAAGATGGGGCGGAGGTTTAACAATAGATGCATCTAAAGTAGAAATAGTTAAGTTAACGTACATATTTGGTGAGAACGTTCTCACTGGCTGGTAGAATGCTGTCAGTACTGACCTAACGGCCGGACGATGATCTCTTTACATCGAAAGCGCTCGCCCACAGTGGAGATGGACTCCCCGAACAGGTACGTTAACTTACGTAATTCACCTACTGGCGCAACTAACTGATTGAGGTACTTATGGAGTGGGGTCATCGTAGTCATTGCCATGGCCTTGGACACAGGGCATGCCTACTCGACTGAAACAAGGTAGGATGCCCGAGCACCTCAGCAACGAGCTGCTTTATGGTAAATACGCGAATGCCGCTAAACACTCCCTCGTAGGTAAACGTGCAGTTTTTCTTGCGCATAATATTCAGAATGGCTTTTTGGCGTATTAAAATGAGGGAAACCCCACTGGGGAAAGGCCGTAGGAGGGAAAATACGTCATCAGCTCGAGTCTTGAATTGTGTCGGCTAAGCATGAAAAGACACCGAAAGATATTGATTGACAGGGAGCTTGCGGCTGTGTTGTTGGCGACACATAACAAAGCCGAAGACCCGAAAGCCACTGAACTGGTGCACCACCTTGACTTGAGAGCGGCCAAACAGATATTGTTGTGTGAAGTTGAGAAAATAAAAAACCCCTCATATAACCTTGGAAGAGGTCCACAGGTCGTGTATGAACGCTATACTCGTTATTTATTGACTGGAGCGTCCCGCTGTTTGTTTTGTGATCAATAAGCCCTTCTCTGGGAATATACTTGTATTTGCCGTTGTTTTTTGTGCCTCGAAGGTCTGAAAAAACCGCGTTAATGAATTGTAGCAATTTTAATTGGGAAGAGCTGTGAGGTCGGAATGGAATGTGCCGGAGGTCTAATTAGGTGTGGCGTCTACTCGTAGTTTCGTCGGACACTTGAAAGATGTAGTTGGAACTAAACGCAATACAAGCTCAAGCTCCTCCCTGAAGTGGGTGAGTAAGTGAGGGAATTGCTGAGCAGGACTGATCGCGCTTCTAGCGAAAGCGGATTAAACTCCCGTGAAGCTCATTTGAACGGCGTTCATTTAATTCTCGGCAGGTATATCCGTCCCACGAAAACAGTTTCGCCTACAGGAGCCTCTTTAATGATTCTGCTTCGTTGTTCGTTGGGATGCTCCGGGGTTGCAAAACTTATAGCGCGACTCTGTTACGGTTCATGAATGGAGCCTTGAAATTGCTCGAGCTAGAGCTAGGAGCTGTGGCGGCGAAGGGTGAACTACGAACGAGACCATTGTGGCCTCGGGATTCGCCTTATACGCGACGCTTATCACTTCACTGCTCCCCCTACAACGCCCTATAGTTCGTCTCATCCATATTGTAACTGCGACGATTTTGCAAGTCCCCGCATTCATCGTCGAGGGCAAATTGAAATGAGGACTGCAGAGAACTGGAAATGCCACGATTCCAGTTAGTGTTGATGGCTCTGTGGCACACACGTACGTGTTGCTCGCATACTGAGTGTGGACAAGGCCCACTTTCGCACATTTTATCGACTAGTGCGATATTTGACTCGACTGGCTACTAATCCAATCACGTTTCCCTCAGTCGCTATCAAAACGCGTCGCAAATAGCCCTGGTTCGCCCTGGGCAAAAGCTTTTAACGACGGGAAAGACGACCCGTCGGCCAACTTCATTAGCGCTTCGGTAAATACACGACTGCGCAAGTTACAGGTTGGAAAGCTGGCTCGTTTCGAGCCTTCAGAATTGAAAGTAGGTATTTTGGTTACCGAATCGAAATGTTTGGTTCATTAACGATCCACGCCCATCAGCATGACCCTGATCATTGACAATGCGTTGTTTGGAATAAATACCTTTCATGGCGTGGATTTTTGTGTTCCTACTGACTCACCCCGTCTGCTAAAAGAGCATCCGCCATAAAACCGAATTTTAGGGAGCATTGTGGTTTATTAGCGTAGCGTGTAGATTAGCAAGATCTCTTAACTATCCGGATGAGCTCCCAACTGGTGGATTGGTGATAGTTAAGATAAACACCCGTGCACGTTCAGGATATTGCGCCCTGTGGAAATAAATAACAGCGTCTACGTGATGTGTTCGAACCGTGAATGGACGTTTATAATAAATAGTGTGATACAAATACGGCAAAAGATGATATTTTTGCGATATACAGTTTCTCTCCTCCTGGCACAACGCAGGAAAATATCTGGTGCGTTGCAACACACAACTTTCCTTAGCTCTACAACAATTCACATTGTACATGGCTAATTCTATTTAATCAATTCATCAATCACTTCATTAATCAGTTAATTTGAATCTTGGTCAAACAACGCTTTACGTCAGCAGCAAGCGGTAGCGCTTACAGTTCCAGATTTTATTGTGCTGCTCGTACTCATTTCAGGACAATTATTGAGCAATTGGTACACAGAGAATTAATGGGGCTGTAAACAAGAATTTTTGAAGAAAGATAGTAATTACTTTTGCAGAGTTATTGGGTAAAAACGTTTAGAACTGGTAGTAAGCGAAACGGCAGTAGTTGAAATTCTGGAATTTCTGGAGTAAGCCCCATGTATCTCATGAGCGTTTTTAAACACTCACCCTTTAGGTATTGGATTAGACTACAATAACACTTTTTTTAACATTCTACAAAAATTCCAGCGGAGTTTATAAGGCAAAAACTGCGCTAAAAACGCTTTTCGTCGAAAATTTTGATAATTTATTGTGCTGCTCTCGTGAATTTCCCACGAATGGAAATTTCATGGTATAATTGTCTTATTGAGAGCTATCTATATAAAAATTTTAATCAAAATCGTTAGAGCCGTTTTTTGAGAAAAAAAATTTGGTGTTTTGATCACTATGATAACTATAGTTAAATTTCGGTAGATTTTGCCCATACCCTTATTTTGGCGTCTCATCGTAACCTGTAGGCTAGACATCAAGTTTCAGCTGATTTGGTGCGGCTGTTTCCTCTAAAAACCGCGTTAAAATGGATTTCGTCGAAGGTTTTGGTAATTTATTGTGCTGCTCTCGTCATTTTCCCACGAATGTGAATTTTATGGTATAGTGGATATAGTCGGAGATATCAATATAAAAAATTTAATCAAAATCGTTAGAGCCGTTTTTGACAAAAAAAATTTGGTATTTCGATCACTATGATAACTATAGTTAAATTTCGGTGGATTTTGTTCATACCCTTATTTTGGCGTCCCATGGTAACCTGCGGGCGAGATATGAAGTTTGAGGTGATTTTGTACGAATGTAAACAGTTTGATATCGCTAATCCTAGTTGCGTTTAGAGATGAACGCGGCTTTGAGTGAGTTATTATCACTTTCCTTGGCAGTACAAACTTGAAAGGAAAGTTATGTAATAGGATGAAAAAAAAATTGTGAATTTTCTTCGGATCTTAACACTTGTTTACGGGACAGGATGTTGAACAGATGCCCAATATTCTTACTTTATTGTAGGGAAGGGATATCGATATAGAAAGTATTGGAATATCGATATTTTCTGTGCGATATTATCGGATTATTAAGAAATCATAGTTGAAAAACCCTGTATGAAGGAAATCATTACAAACGCTTTTGCATATGGGCCTCAAACACCGCAATTTCCTATATCGGTTTTTTACTTAATTTTTTTTCTATAGTTTTAATAATTTATTGCCAACACCTACTACCGAAAACCAGGAAATTAAATTACGGAAGGCTAATTCTTGGAAAAATTGGATGAGAAAGAAAAAGTAATTTATTTACAGGAAGTATTTTGTAACAATAATTGGCAATACTTATTCTACTACCATTACTAATATTATCAGAGAAAAAATCTTTCGCCTGGCGCCGGGGTAATAATTAGTTTCCGTAGTTCCATGTAGTCAGGTCATGTTTCGTATGGTTTACTAGTATTCGATGCTGAATCGAATGGAATGGTTCTCAGAGCAGTAATACTAGGTCAAGCTGTTCATGAAAATAATAAACCATTGTGTAATAGTATGCAGGGTTTATTTACTTTCCTTTCTGTAAAAACTAGAAAGAAAACTTATGTAATCGGCTGCCATTTTTTTTTTGAATTTTCTTCGGATCTTAACGTTTCACACCCTACTGAGTCCGAAAAACGCAATTTGGGAAAATGGTCTGTGTGTCTGTGAACGATTTTTAGAAAAAACGACCGCATCCAATCAGCTCAAACTTGATATCTAGCCCGCAGGTTACCATGAGACACCAAAATAAGGGTATGAGCAAAATCCACCGAAAGTTAACTATAGTTATCATAGTGATCAAAACACCAAATTTTTTTTCTCAAAAACGACTTTAACGATTTTTTATTAAATTGTTTATATTTGTAGCTAACAATATTACAATTATACCAAAAAATTCCCATTCGTGAGAAAATGACGAAGCAGCACAATAAATTACCAACGTTTCAACGAAATTCGATGTTAGCGCGATTTTTTTCTTATTAACTCCGCTGAAATGTCACTAGAATGTTTAAAAAAAATGGCTTAGTAGTCCAATCCAATACGTATAAGGTGGTACATATGATATAAAGCGGTAGGGTAAAAGCACCAATTGTTGACACTATTAGAGAGAAAAATCGTTCGATTCTGCGCTCTACCCAAGTATTCAAGAAATTGAAACTTTTGGATAGTGATCATGAATCGTGAGTTCCTTGGGAACAATTTGCACTTATTAGACTTGATTAAATACGATTTTTTCAGCATAAAAAACAAGTTTTTCAAAAATGGAATTTTCCCCCTAATGTTGACAGTTCTGCCTTCGGAAATTCCTAATGTTGACATTTGCGGTTCCTAATGTTGACACCAGTCTAAATTTTTGAGAAAGTATTTAAATATGCTTTCCCTCTAGTTATTTCTCAAAGTAAATGAACAAACGAGATTAGGAACGCGTTAAAATATATTTAATGTTAGACTAGACAGTAGGAAATGGATTTTGAACAGCATAATCACAGAGGAACAGGAACAGAAGTAGGGAACACAAATTTTTTAGGGTTTCCCCCGTAATATTTAGGCTTGGGCAGTTTGTATTTCACATTACTGACTGCCAGAAGGCGATTCCCCTCGCTCGAAGGCCTGAAAACAGTCCCCAGTCTGTTGCAGGGATGAAGCGGAGTTACTTCAGCAGCATCTTCACTTTCAATTTTGACAACCAGACAAACACATTCGGTCTGCTTTTTTTTGCGGGCAACACACTCACCACCATGTCCCCTTCATTTATTCGTCCTACTTCTTCCTGAGCACAACTTGTTTCTCCTACGGTCCCTCCAGGTAGTGATATTGGGCCATCTTCATTTGACAATTCCTTTTCCCGTCCTGATACTGCCTCATCTTCTTTCAGCGACTCCTTCACAGGCTCCACTTCGTTTGACAATTCCTTCTCCCTTCCTGATGCTGCCTCATCTTCTTTCAGCGACTTCTCCACTGGCTCCACTTCGTTTGACAATTCCTTCTCCCTTCCTGATGCTGCCTCATCTTCTTTCAGCGACTTCTCCACTGGCTCCACTTCATTTGACAATCCCTGACCTGATATTAGCCAGCCATACACGAGCAGATATCTGCGACAGATATCGCGTTTTTAAACGATATCCGTGGGAAAGATCTGTGCATTAGTGGGCGTTAAAAAATGATGAAAGATGTGAAAATCGACCAGAGATATCTGCGAGAGTTCAAATCTGGCAGATGGTAGTCGGGCGTCCCCCTTAACCTGCAGACTTCTCGGAAGCGATGTCTGTGGTTTAAAGAACTGTTCGATTGGATCGGGCAGTCACTTAACGTTAAGATGTTCTGTTGTCCACGAGTGTTTTCCCCTGTTTTCACATAAGTAATTCAAAACTCGTAACAGCAAACATTCGTAGGAAACTACAATTTACGTACCTACACTAAACGATCTTCCCTCAACCTAATAAATTCGTAAATACATTATTACTGGTTGGCACCTACCCCAGTGGCATATTTACCCAGAATGGGGGGATAGTATTTTCAAATTTAGTTGTAGTTTTTATTAACAAAAAACCAAATGAATTGAATTACGGGAGCCGGGGAGATGAGCTAGCAAAATGTTCACAATCCCGCGGGTTGTTCTCCCTAAGGTGCGTTAACAACTTCATGTGCCCGAACTTTCTCCTTTCCGAAACCCATGACTTCTCCCAAACTTGTCTTTTTTGGCTTAGTCGTTTTATGGGCAATAAAACCATACCCGCCGCAAAAGCCGCTAATTTACGCTTTTTTTACTACGAAAATCACTAACCCCATGGCATCAACTTACGGAATGTGTGACCGATCTAGAAAATATTTCGGATTCGACCGATAACTCGAGTCTGCCAGACGAACGTCGGTGACAGACCTGAATCTGTCAGATTTCATCCCACGAACGAACAGATGACATCGGGCACTGGTCAGGTGACAGATCTCGGGCATGAAAGATCGGCCGATAAGTTTTTCGTGTTAAGGGGCAACGACCGATCTCATCGGTCACTCCAGATCGTTAGCGATATCTGTCAGATGAGATCGGGCGACCAAATCTGCCGCAAATATCTGCTCGTGTATGGCTGGCTATCGGCGCATCTTCTTTCAGTGATACCTCCACTGGCTCCGTATCATTTAACAATTCCTCTTCTGTATCTTTAGCTAAGGTATGCTGCTGGACAACATCCCAGTCTTCATCCATGTCACTGTAATTCTCAGAAAAACCTGGGCCTGTGTGACTGGAAAGCCAGCCTTTGCTGTTGTTTTTATCCAGTGGACCAAAATCTCCTCTTCATCTTTTGACAGCACCGACTGACGCCCTATTCTTCTTTCGAGAGGAGTTTTCCCTCTCACCTTGTACAACAGAGTGATACGAGGAACTCCATGGCGCTTTGCAGCTGCATAAACCGTTGTGCCGAGCTTCACATCCTTTATAGCGTCTTCCATTTGCAGGACAGTGTACTTCCACATTCCGTTCTTGTCGGGAGGCATGGTAGTAGTCGATCTGTTAAAATGATAAGACACTGTATCAGAATCATACTGTTATTTTAAAATTCTGATAGGTAGGTAGGTACCTGATAGTGTTGCAAAGGTCATAGGTAGGGGTCTAACCACAAAAAGATCAAGTTACCTTACGTAAAAATGTAAAAAAAAAAAATTATAATAAAATATGTCAACATTAGGATCTCCATGTCAACTTAAGGTTCCAGTACGCTGATTTGAAAAATTCAATAGTCTCAATATTCTACGAAATTATTCAAACCCAAATATCACCTTGGCAACCTGATCAACATTTTCCCCTAATGTTGACACAGGTGTCAACATTAGGACACACGCCCTTTCATGAAACCCAAATGATGACACCCCATCTTGTCCATCTATTTCAACGAAATTCAGGGGTTTAATGCTTACAAATTCTTCCTTACTCTATTATTAGAGCAGGCAATAGATATATAACTGGTTACTCATAATATTTGACTTGAAAAGTCTAATTTTGTTGACTTACCTCACTAACCTGCGGGATAGCGATGGCGTCGCTGGGTTGACTGATCCAGCTGTCACCGGCTTCAATATTAGCCAGACGTTCGATATGGGTAATTATAACTAGTGGAGCCGGCCTACCTCAAATCTCACATCCTTATCAACAGAATGACGCCAATTCCGAGTACCTACAGTGTCCCAATACCTTAAGTTTACGTTTTGAAATTGGAGTGTCAACATTAGGATAAGTGTCAACATTTGGTGCTTTTACCCTAATTCTAGAAATTCCGGAATTTGAACTACCGCCGTTTCTCTTACTACCAGTTTTAAAAGATTTGACTCTATGACTCTGCATAAGTGATTAGTATCCCCTTCAACAATCTTCGTGTTAACAGTCTCATTAACACTCTATGTACCAATTGTTCAGAAATGGTCCGGCAATGACAATGGCAGCACAATGAATTCCGGATCCGTAAGTTCTACCGCTTCCTGGTGCCGTGAAGTGTTGTTTGATCAAGTTCAAATGTACTTACGTAGAGCTAAAGAAAGTTGTGTGTTGTTTTAATAAAATATATGGCGGAAACAACCAGCTTCTTCCTGCGGGCCGTTTTCACCAACTGCGTTGATCCCGTTTAGACTCGATTAACAGTACCCAACCGCTAAAACGGGTTTCATCAGATTGGGTTAAGCTCTAACCCTGATCAAGTGTCAACCCCAAAAAATTGGGCGGTTAGGTCCGGTTAACCCTTAAGGCCGGTCCGTTTTCCACCATGACTTAAGTTTGCGCAGACTTGCTGATGGACAAGACTGAATGAAAACGTAGCGACTTGTAGCGTCCCGACGATACTGACTTTTCGCTCCGTATTGTGTGATATCGCCACGGAGGATGTTCTCCTGTGTTCAATTTTTGCTGGCTGTGTAGTTAAGAAAAAAAAAAGATTGGACGGGATCAGAAGAACCAGACACCGGCATTTTTTATAGTCACAAAAATGGTTATAAAAAAGGCGGGAGTTTTCTCATGTGAGGTTACTGCGGGAATTGCGTGATGGTTTGCAGTCTCTTCACCTTCATCCATGATATTTCTGGACGGCCTTGGCGTCTCCTGATCATTTAAGAAATGTAGCAAGTCCTAATACCATAGAGATGGCTTGTATATATCCTCTTCTCCAGCCCCAGATCGAATAGACTTATTTACTTTGGCTAATTCTCTTCGATACACACTCCGCAGAGAGTTCAACTTTGTCACGATTGTTTCCCGATTGTTTGCGGCTGGGTCGATTTCCTTATATTTGTCCTCCAATATCCCATAAGCTTCACCCCTTTTCTTCCTATCACTATAGTATTTCGACTTCACACACCAAAGGCACGGGAAAGTTTCATAAAGTTCA
Source organism: Pachypeltis micranthus (assembly GCA_020466155.1). Lineage (NCBI taxonomy): Eukaryota > Metazoa > Arthropoda > Insecta > Hemiptera > Miridae > Pachypeltis > Pachypeltis micranthus. The sequence goes on from CM035780.1 coordinate 2,764,734, forward strand.
ATGAAAGCGGTTAGAAACTCCCGCGAGCACTGGTGAAGGTCGGTCATCGTCGGGCGATGAATAAAAACTGAGGAACAAAACGACGCGGAAAACGGAGCAAGTGTCCACACGCAGCGACATGCCTGTACATGTCACGGATTTCAGAGGTCCTCAGCTCAGACATCGCTGCAACTGCGCTACTTCCTGACAGACTTAAAACCTCACCGTTTTCCGGTCCCCACGCAACGTTTTGTCTGCAACGACTTGGTCTGCGCTCGCAGGTCATGGTGGAAAACGGAGCGCTTGGACCGGCTTTTATCTTTCTTTATCGTATCTTGATACTTGTCCGCCATTACCGTGCTCCGTCGACTATTCTCTTGTATTATTGTGAATAATTTACATAAGTTTAGCAATAATAATAATAATAATAATAATAATAGTAAACAAAGCTGCTGTTTAGAAGTTCGAAGTTATTTCAGTTGCTTTTCCACCACGATGATAATCGAATATGTTAGGTTGTCATCTCACCCGGCGCCTCAGATGGATACAGAGCGTTCCGACGACTTCAAGATGAATGAATTTAAATTCTATTACGATCGTCGAAAACGAGTTGTTGTTCGTGTAAAATATGTGTTGAGCAGTTTTAGAAAAAAATCTAGACGTCTTTTCGTCGAGTTAAGGAAACCCATACGCAAATGGCTTACCTGGGCGGATTTATAAGCTGATATGTAGAAATAGTTAAATAATAACACACTTTAACAAACGCGTTATTGTATTAGACAACTTTTATTAACCCGATAATTCCCCCTTCCTAGTTTAAGTCCCTTGCTCGTAAAAGTTATAACCTCACAATTTCGTTTTTTTTTTTCTCGCTCAGCTCTCATTTTCTTGTACCGCTTCCAATTTTGGCTGTTCACACAAAGCATTCTCCCGGAATAATTTCCCTTTTTTCCTGCAGCAGTTGGAGAGCGCGTATTTTCACTTTATGCTCCTCACCAGTTTCAGCTTCGGCAGAGGTTATTGCGGCAACTTTGACCTCTCGCGATTATTACAAACAATAATTTGATCAAATGTAGATTGTTAAGGGTTGGGCGCATAGGGAACGTACGGTTACGGGGCCGTTTACGTTTACGGAATACTTGTTTACGGGACGGGATGTTGATCAGATGCCCAATTTTCTTACTTTATTGTAGGGAAGGGATATCGATATCGATAGTATCGGAATATCGATATTGCCATGCGATATCCGATATTTTTGTATCGATATTTTAATTTTGGTAATACCAGAATATTGATATTATCGGATTATTAACAAATCATTATTGAAAAACCCTGTATGAAGGAAATCATTACAAACGCTTTGCATACGGGTCTCATACACCGCAATTTCCTATATCGGTTTTTTACTTAATTTTTTTTCTATAGTTTTAATAATTTATTGCCAACACGTACTACCCAAAACCAGGAAATTAAATTAACAGAAGGCTAATTCTTGGAAAAATTGGATGAGAAAGAAATAGCAATTTATTTACTGGAAGTATTTTGTAACAATAATTGGCAATACTTATTCTACTATCATTACTAATATTATCAGAAAAAAAAAATCTTTCGCAAGGGATCGCAAAAACAACAATTTATTCAAAGTGTCATCTTTTAGAGTGGGTTCTTGATGGCTCCATGATGTTCCCGGCTTGGAAAAACGCGCGTTCTGATGTAGCCGTCTGGTACCTTCTTGCGATCGCAGCAAGCTGGGGAAACATTTCCACTGGAGGTGGGTTGGCACCAGAATGAAAAGGAGTTGCTTCAATGAAATTAAGAATGGGTATATGAAATAAATATGAGATAGCTAACGGATTATTAGTGACGCATTTCGATACATGCAGTCGTAGCGTTATCAAGCGGTCGGTCCCTGTTCTTTGTTTCACCCGGAAACTGAGATCAAAACGACACTGATGAGCACAAACGAGAGTCGGCTTCAGCAGGGGCTCTTACATACAACTCTACGTCATTTGAGCGTGTAGCACATCGTGGAGCTTTCCAGGTTTTCTGTACGACTGCATGCCCTCAAAACAATGGGTTTTATCAATTTATCGAAATGTTTTTCTAATATTATTATAATAGGTACTTACCTAAGAATAATGATTATTATGGTTTAGGTGTCAGATATTTTTTTTGAATTTGACCTGTTTCGTGAATTATGCCTACATGCATGTTTAGAAGAAAAATATCTGGTGCGTTGCAACACACAACTTTCCTTAGCTCTACGTCAATTCGTATGTACATGGCCTTTGAACTTGGTCAAACAACACGTCACAGCTGTAGGAAACGGTAGCGCCTACAGTTCTGGAATTTATTGTGCTGCTCGTACTCATTCCAGGACCTTTATTGAGCAATTGCTACACAGATAAGTAATGAGGCTGTAAACACGAATTTTTTGAAGTGGATAGTAATCACTTTTGTGGAGTTATTGGGTAATAACTGTTAGAACTGGTAGTAAGCGGAACGGGCGTAGTTGAACTTCAGGAATTTCTGGAGTGAGCCCCATCTATCTCATGACTGTTTTTAAACACCTTCCCTTAAGATATTGGATTGGACTACAATACTAATTTTTTTTTAGCATTCTACTAACATTCCAGCGGACTTTATAAGGAAAAAACTGCGCTAAAAACGCTTTTGGTCGAAAAGTTTGATAATTTATTGTGCTGCTCTCGTCATTTTCCCACAAATGGGAATTTTATGGTATCATTGCCTTATTGAGAGCTATCAATCTAAAAAATTTAATCAAAATCGTTAGAGCCATTTTTGAGAAAAAAAATTTGGTGTTTTGATCACTATGATAACTATAGTTAACTTTCGGTGGATTTTGCCCATACCCTTAATTTGGCGTCCCATGGTAACCTGTAGGCTAGACATCAAGTTTCAGCTGATTTGGTACGGTTGTTTTATCTATAAACCGCGCTAAAATCGATTTCGTCGAAAATTTTGGTAATTTATTGTGCTGCTCTCGTCATTTTCCCACAAATGGGAATTTTATGGTACAGTTGCCTTATTGAGAGCTATCAATATAAAAAATTTAATCAAAGTCGTTAGAGCCGTTTATGAGAAGAAAATATTTGGTGTTTTAATCACTATGATAACTATAGTTAACTTTCGGTGGATTTTGTTCATACCCTTATTTTGGCGTCCGATGGTGACCTGCGAGCGAGATATGAAGTTTGAGGTGATTTGGTACGGTGGTTTTCTCTAAAAATCGTTCACAGACACACAGAATATTTTCCCAAATAGTTTTCGGACTCAAGGGGGGTCTGACACGTAAAGATCTGAAGAAAACTCAAAATTTTTTTTTCAGCCGATTACTTAACTTTCCTTCTTACTTCGTAGAGCAAGCAAAGTAAAAAAGGCACCGATATTTTTTGCAACCGATATTATGTTGGCACCGATATTTTCTATTCAATATATCGTTCGATATTGATATCGATATTTCCTTTCGATATCCCATCCCTACTTTAATGAATGTCATCAGTCCACTGCCTTCTCGATGTGGCTTAATCACTGTGTAATCACGGCTATCCTAACCGAATTCCACAGTGATCTCGGCTAGCGTGGCGAGAACGAAACTGGCTAGCCTTGATTTACTCATCTAGCCGTGATCAGTTGGATCACGATCAGTGCTGTTTTCGTGAAAACGGCCCCAACTGGTTAACGCTGTATTTCTGAGTATCTATCCAACAAATTAGATGCTCCTCCTTTTTCGATTAAAAAAAAAAAAAAGTGCTCGAGTTTCAACTTTCCTAGAAAATTCGAAATCAGCAGAATCGGCCAGTTTTTTTTTAGTTAGCATTGATGAAACGGGGTTCACTTCAACGGGGCGACTCTACGGCTATTACTAGAAAATTCGGTCTGGTGCGTTATTTGGAAGTCTCCTGAGGTTCCCAAAAGACGTACTTACCAGCCGACTTGTGACAACTCCCCCCCCCCCCCACCGAGTTCAACTATTCCTAGGAAAATCGGCCAGGACATGAGCCGCCATTTACTTCTGGAAATTGTAAAACAGGCGCCACGTGGAGCTCGTATCTCAGATTTGTTGAAATTGCAACCAATAAAAATACTCTCTAGGACCTAGTTTAAATTAAACTGAAATAAAATAGAAACTTGGAGAATGAGAAAAACGATGCAAATTATTACGCAACGGTGCGTTGTCCGCTTGCACACCATAATGTGGACATATCCTTTTCATTCCTCCGACGAACTATCAAGAATGCATAATTGGGTTTATCAGCAATCCGGAAAAGGACTACTTATATGCAAACGAGGCCCATCTCATCCGAATCAGCATCGAAAAATACCAGTAAGCGATACGAAAAATGACCCGACTACCGAAAATTACACATTGCAGTTGCCTGCACGTGACGTGTCGGAGTGAGATGAAAGGGAATGGAAACGATGAAACAATCACTATGTTACGTTACCAGTGCCAGAGACACGTTTCACACTTATCCCGGTACTGGCTGTTAGTGGCGTGATGGGTTGGTGGGGGGAGGGGGTGAGTGTGTAAGTCAGGAATTACAAATGATTATTACTCTTACTTCGTTGCTCAAATCCTTCAATGGAATAGATTCGATACCACAGTTCCACTGTGATTGTCGCAGAGTGGAAGAGGTAATCGAACATGCTGCTTGGAGGGCCGATTTCAGTGTCTCTCGCCTTTCGACGATATCCGGAAATTGACGAGGGCGCATTAAAGGGCGTTAGTATGGACAATGGACGGCAGATTCCATACCTCCCTCGTGGTTCATATTTTACCTTTGTTCGAAGGCTGGCTCGTGTCCTTTTCTCGCCTTTGGTGGCGATTGGAAACTGTGGGGGGAGGGTTACGTTCAGTTTACGCTCGCTTAAACAATCCAATACCCCTTTTTCTCTCTCTCCCACTCCCTCTTCACGCCGCTTTTGCCCGTATTTTTACGGCTAAAGCCGAATAGGTAGCCGGGAGGCATCGAGGGACGGTCAGATATTGTATGTTTGGTCCTTGTTCCAATCTGCACAGCTAAACGTCCCTGGAGAGCAAAGCTTTTCACTTCTCAACGAGTTCCCTCTCCCCTTCTCGCTACCTCAGCCGCCACATCTCCCGATAATGGCGATCAATAACCACTCGTTTTTGCGTAAGCTGCTCACTTTTTGGAGGCGCACTCGAGAGCAAACGAAGCACCTCATGAAATCAATTCACAATTGAATGGACTAACGCCGCGTGTCGTACGCCAACTCTGTAACTATTCGAAACACGCTATTCAGCACATTATTATGGCATTACTCATCAGCAACATCTACTGTGGTGTACGTGATGTGGTCTCTGTCGCCATTCTACTTACTGCTGTTCATTTGCACATCTGCATTACTGACATTCAACTTTCTTCCTGTCACCATTGCAAGTAGCCCATCCCTGGACCGCAAGTGTGAACGTATTTAAGGGTTGAATGTATATATGAGTGAATGCGTTGTGAGTGTATGTGTTTATGTGTGTTAGTAGGTTAGAGCGAGTGGGTGGGGTGGGTCGTAGTCCGCTTCGGCACGTCGGATAGGGGATTGCAGTTCAGGCCGGGATTAAAGACAGCCTGACACCCTTCTCCATGGGACGTATGGGGGCAAGTCCAATCCCTGGAATCCCCATGGAGATAAAGCGTAGGTGCCGTTAGGCTATTCTGGCGCCAGGGCCTGCCACCCATTCAGGTCCGTAGGCTGCTCAAGCTGCAGCTAAATAGAATGGGTACCAGGGGGGCTTCTGCTCACAGCCAGCAGTGTGGAGCCCTTTGGGGCGTGACGCTATCGGTCGCGAAGAAGCCATGGAAATTCGTTGGAAATTCCCATAGAGGGCTGTTTGGTGCTGGTAGGTGAGGGGTTGAGGCCACGAGGCTAGGTACTCTCTCCAAGGCCACGGGCGTATATCACCCCAAATATCACCATTGCAATATACCGGGTTTCGTAACTTGGATGATATTTGTTGTGACGTGCGCTTAGAAGACCCCTCAATGTAAGGGTCCACTTCTATTCTCGCTGAGACTCTCCATCCTGTATATCCAGAGCCTGCAGGGCAAAAGATACTAGAAACCACATGTTGCTCCACTGTAGTTCCTACAACACCAAACCGTGATACTTAAACTTTCAGCATGGACTGCTACTGAGCAAGCCTGTGGTCGGTTCACTCAGTTTGTGAAGTAGATTACCCAAACAACGTAGCCACGGTTGATTTCTTCATTTGAAACGTACCGCCCAAGTAAATAGTTAGATCAGGATGGAAGCCAGATTAAAAAACTTCTCACAGATGCCTCCTGCCTTTCGCTGACATTAATGGAATTCTACTAAGCGGGATCGTTATGGTGGGTGGGTTTGAGGCCGATTGGGAGTATATACCGCCTTCAATTGGCAGGTGTGAATTGGGGGAATGCTTGTAGTTTATTGTGTGATCGGTGTTATAGTTTTTGAGTGTGTGGCAAGGGTGTGTGGATATGCATTGGGTGCTAGTTGAATCTGAGAAGTGGACTGGACGCAGGGTCCACAGTTTTGAGTCGTTGTAGGGGCAGCCTCACTGGAATGAGGCTTTACATATCTGGGTCGTTTCTACCTTTAGGGAGCTTGGGCAAGTTGAACTAAGAGCAGCGGAAGTCGTACATTCACACTTGGACCTGGCAGGCAAGTGACCATTTTGGCTTCTAGGGATGTTTTTTTCCAAAACGGGTGGGGACAGCCCAGCGCACAATTGGCAGGGCCACAGAAGGCGGCTGTCTGCACAGGGCGTTAGAGTGAAGGAGCCATCTGATTCTTGTCTCTTGTGTCTCGCTCCGGGCCCTGCTGATATAGTGGCAGTTGAGAGATCGTTGGAAGTAGAGTTTTCCCCTCTTCAGGTAGGTTTTGGCCATAAGGTGCTATTGCCCCATACGAGATTTCCTAGAGCACCAGGGTAAATCTCCAATTTCAGAACCGAGCAGGCAGCACTCTCCAGTTAGGCCACTGAAGAATTTTGGTTTATTATTCATTCTGAATAATAACCCTATGTTTTCGGTCACGAAAAATTTTTTACAACCCCTCAAAATTTGATACTTTACGTTTCAAGACATGGAGATTCCAAATTTGCAATGTCCGTCCGCTGTCCCCGTCCCCGTCCCCGTCCCCGTCCCCGTCCGGGCCGTTTTGTGCCTTTAACGTGGTCTAAAAATTCGTTCTTTCGCCCAAAAATCCGATTTGGTATCTAGTTGTGCCCGCCATCTCGGCAATCCGATCGGACGAAGCCCGTGGTTGTAATGGGCAAAAAACGGTTAAAATAATTAACGAAACGCAGTACAACGCGGGAGCTACAAGCGTTTCGTCGTTTGAATTCCCTCCGCCCCGCCCGTCTCATTAAAAAACCAACCGCTCTCGAGGCGAGCGAGTGCGGCCTCCCGCTCGCTTCCCTCCCAACGACCGGTCTCTCCCCATTCGCCTTACTCTTCCAATTTCCCCGACGTTTTCGTTTTAATACGATTCAATTTTTTAGATTCTTTCGTTTCATTCTCATTATGTTTTTTCATAGATTTTTGGTTAAATTTTGATATTAGTATTTAGCGTGCATGTTTTCATATTAAAATTCAGTTTTTTCTAGATACTTTCGTGTTTTTTTTGTTTATTTTAATATTACGATTCAGTTCTTTTCGGCCTTTTTTTGGGTTTCATTATGATATTTTTCGATGCTGAATCGAACAGGATGGGTCTCGGAGCATTAATGCTAGGTCAAGCTGATTATCCGAATAATAAACCGTTGTGTAATAATTTGCAGCGTTTTCTTCTGGTCCCATTATATACAATGAGGACACAGAGCTTCGTTATGAAGTTTCACCCGCACTCTCCCAAGTCCTACTAGTTGAGCCCAACGTCTTTGGATTTCACCCAAATCTCTTTCGCCGGATTAAGATGTTCACTCGCTCGTTTTGAAAATGGCGCAGAAAGACGCGGAAAAGTTGTAAATCAAATAAAAGCCAATTTTTACTGCGGGAACCTCTTCGGTGTCGAAGGAAAAATGGAGAGATGGTTATTCCGCCTTATTTCCTGCCGCGTAAATCAAAGAAATAGCGCGAATGGCACGACGGGTTTTCTCCTTTAAATGACACATGAAATTTATTAGCTGCCGTTATCAGATACCGGAGAAGCGGAGAAAGAGAAAGAAAAGAAAGAAGAAAGGAGCCGAATGGGATTTATTGGTTTGCCCGTTTTCCTCTCGTTAGTATTCACCAAAATATTGTCAGCTCATTTCATTCCTCAACATCTTTCCCAGCCCTCAATTTCCTTAATTCGGACCGGTATTTTCCACTCCTCAGTTGGTTCACAGAGTTCCGTTACGAAAGGTAGAAACGTTACAGTCGCGGTGGAATGACGATCGGTTTAACACTTTCTGCGTTCCCCTGATAAGCGCCAGTCATCCTCAGTTATCTCCCTCTACCTTGTGGAGAGGCGGGGAGTTCCTATTGATACAACTCCCTCCTACGGATACAGGATATCCCAATATGCGTCCTGCCGCTTCAACTCGTTGCCAGTTATTGGTTCCTCCCTGCCACGGTACCCTTTTGTTCATACGATAAATTAAAAACGACTTTTCACGCCAAACTCCTGATTCCTTCCTGAATAAAGCGGGGTTTATGTTGTTTTTCTCTGCGTCTATTTACAACACTTGAAGAATTAGTAGCAATTTCGAAGGGAAGTAAACCGGTACAATTTTATACAAAACAAGATTCCGAGCTAGTTTTACGTAAGCGATTGAGTTGTTTTTTTAGGGACCATCAAGAGCTGCCTTAACTAGGTTGTCGAGTGGGAGGAGCAGTACAAGCTGCCTATTGGCGGAATGTGCCTGGCCAAAGGCAATAATGGTTGTTATTAAAACAGAGAACGATGCACGCAGGCTCTCATTTTCGTTGAAACAGGTTGTGGCCGCTTCACGGGGCGCTGTACACTAAAGTACCATCTGGCAAGATTGGTAAGTGGGAGGTACAGAGCTGCACATTTTGTGATTGGTTGGAGTCAGCGGAACATGTACTGTTGGGTGCATGAAAGGGGTAGATTTGGAGTATGAGCTAGAAATGAACGTGGTGAGCGTGAATGAGGACTGTATTACGCTTTGAAGAGCTTAAATAGGATATGAGGTCGAGTGTGACTATTTGAGCGCGAAGTAGGTAGCTCTGAATATGTGAACTGGTCTTACAGGGAAGAGAGAGGAGTGTGAATTAGTAGCCAGAGAGATATGAAACGGGTGTCCATTGCTAGAACTGAGAGATGAATGAATATTGTGGGGAAGAAGTAAATTGGGGGTGGGAAGAGGATATTTTGGGAAGTCCAGAAAGGGGATCCCTGTTGTCTGTTAAGGAAAACACTGGGGAGGCCGGCTGGACTTTCCTGCAGCTACAGTTACATTTCTGCATTGAGGGATGCTCGTGGGAGTTCTGATAGGGTGCCCCCTACCTCCCTCAGACCTCGCAGTTTAAAAACGAAGAGAGGGATGTTCACTACTAAAGTTAACGTACCTGTTAGGTGAGTCCGTCTCCTCTGGCTTGTGAGTTACTGTGGGCAAGCGCTTTCGATGTAAAGACATCATCGTCTGGCCGTTAAGTCAGTACTCTGCGTCTGAGTACCGACTTAACGGCCAGACGATGATGTCTTTACATCGAAAGCGCTTGCCCACAGTAACTCACAAGCCAGAGGAGACGGACTCACCTAACAGGTACGTTAACTTTAGTAATTTGCCTACTGGCGGATATAACCCAATTTCTTTGATGTTCACTACCCTCCAGCAACACCACGATATCCGCAAAGCATGCGTATTTTCCAGCACTGTCAGGCCTTGCCTTGGTTAGGAGTTGAATTGTTCTGTTCTACCTTCGTTGCCCTGCAAAGGCAGCTGCTGGTCGTGGCCCTAACCCATAATGCACCAGTGCAAGGCCGCGGGCTGTGCATTCCCGTGGTCCCATTTTGGGTCAAACAACCATTAAAGCCAGAATGTTCCCAGGCCCGGCCCATCACTCGATGGCACTGGGTTTTCTTCATCCCAGGGTGATACAGTTTGGACTTGCTGATCTCTCTGGGGTTTGGAAGGGCCCTAGCAAGCAGCGACAGAAAGCCCCCCAAGCCTCCACCCACTATCTAGGGGCATCTAGATTCGCATTTGCATCCGCAGCTACAGACAAAAGGCGTCAGGTCACAAATAATTGAACTGAATGCTACTGAGGAAGGCCCAAACTCATTATTCCAACTAATTCGGCCTACACCGAACATGTACAACAGGGTGCTTGGGGTGCATCTGCTTTGGCTGTGTGAGCTTGCAGGGATGAACCTCTTGGCTGTCATGCTCTTCGTGCAAGAATGTTGTGGACGTCGAATCACGGACTACCAAATCCAGGGGAGGTGAGGCAGCGTTAAGATCTGAGTACTTAGGGCCTGAGGGGGTTTTTGTCATTTGCTACCAGTATAGAAGGGAATCCATGAAGGTGACATCTTGATCGCTCCAAGAGGAAGGAAACGATGCACAGTGCGCTGAGAACCTAAAAATGTCCAAACTCACATTGCTTACAACGTTATTCATTACTTGAACGTTGTAGCTGTTACATACAAAAAATTCCGCATTGATTTAGACATTTGTTGAAGCGACTGCTACTGAAGCCATTATTGAGAAAGAATACCAGTGTGATGCATCATACGACTTTCCTTAGTTCTATGTACATTCACCAGTTTTCACGACTACTACTAATCTAACCAATTTTTCACTCGCTTCATTTGAACTTGGTGAAACATAACTGCACATTTTATGTAGCAAGCGGTAGCGCTTAAAGTTCCAAAATTTATTCTTGCTACGTGCATTATTGAGTATCTAGTTCACAGAGAATTTATGAGATTTGTCAATGTGAGTTGTTCGAGTAGGATAGTATTCACTGTTTTATCATTTTTGAATAAAAACTGTGAGGAATAGAAGTAAGTGAAACAGCATTGGTTGAAATTGTAATTTCTCTGGTTGCTCCTAATTATCTTATGAGGGCTGATAAACGTTCACTGTATAAGTAGTTCATTGGACTAAGCCCTGACAATTTTTTTAAGTCGCAAGAATCGTGTGCTAACTGCCAGAAAGCGTCACGTTAGGAGGGAACGAAATCAAGTCACAAGGTGGGGGTTACCTCTGTCTACCCTTCTTCCACCCTCTGAATCGTTTTCACCGGGGCATGCAATGTTCCTAAATAGTTTTTTCGAATTACTGACTAAGTATTGTTGTTGTAGTTTTGTTGCTGTTCACATGCATCACCCATTTGCTTGGAGGGCTCGGCAAAATGGTCAATTCAAGTTCAAGGTTCAAGTGTAAAGTGCTGGCGGCTATAGCCAGAACTCTCTTCTTTTCTGAACGACTATATGAATTGGCGGTTTGTTGCAGGGCAGTAAAAGTTGTAGTTTTCTCGTTGAACGTTAGGTCTTCATGATAGAAGGTTATTTATTTGGGTTTTTCGTGCGTAGTCAAAAAGGAGGATCTGGAAGTTTTCAAGCGCGTGTAATTTTCCAAGAAGGGAAACTCACGTACCCACTCGCTCGTTTCTGACGCTGCCCAAAACAATTTCCTTTCCAATTACTCGCAAAGCTTCACGCTCGTTGGGTTCTTCGGTGTAACCTCCATGCATATTTCATCTTGTTTCCCCGTTCCACCGCCGGCGAGGAGATGAGGAAGGAGCGAAGGGCGGCAAAGGTTTTAGGGAAGCCTCTCTTACACAACCTGAAATTCATTTTCGGCGGCATATATTTCCTCGAGCCCCCGCGCGTTAATGTGACACGCAGTTCTGAATTTATGCGTTTTGAGAATCGATGCAGTTGGCGAAAGATAATAAAACAGCGCGAGGCGAAGGGGAGCATTGGCACACAACTTGGGCAGGTAGCTGCGAACATGAAATTTTAGAGAGAAAAGTGGTCCGGGGGAGTTTGTTTTTATGATATCCTTCTTGCCTCACGTCGTTCCACCGCAAGGAACTGTATAACCATCTCAGAAGGCACTTATCGTTATTGCTAGTACGCCCGAACTAAATGTGAGGTAGTTCGGCTTTCACAGTTTAATTTGTCTTCCGAGTTTCGACGATTTATTCAACTTTTTGTTTATTCTTCTCACTCAGATACTTACGAGTTATTACTACGCGAAACGCGTAATTCACCCAGTGTAAGTATCTCACCTCCTACCCTCAACTAAGCTCCACCAGCCTTGCAGCCTTTGGTACGAGAAGGTGGGATGGAAACTATCGTCCGCCATTACCTTGCGGTACAGCCAGGTTATGCTGGCAGCCTTTCTAAATGCTCCGTGCCTCGTGAGGAACTGGTTAAGGCGGTTGTCCATCTCACTGAGGTACTGCCTGAGCCATAACCAAAGCTGCCTGGTCCACTGCCCTTGTGAGTTTCCCACTCATCTTTTCTTCTAAACCTTCGGACTATTTACCATATGGTTAACAAATTTAGCGGTTAAGTCTCCTGTTGGGAGCACGAAAAAGAGAGATAAATAGACACACGAATTGAACGAGGTGTAGGATTGTACTGATTCACATGTCTACACGATAGTTTTGATTGGACGGAATACGTGAACTAGTGGCGAGAGTCAGTAGTGCTGGGAGTAGGAGGAGAGATGATAGATGAGTGTTGATTGCAAGACCAGAGAGACGAGTGTCGATCGCGAGACCTGTGAGATGAGTGAGTTTTAGAAAAGCCAAGTGTTGTGTAGAGGAAGTAAATTGAGAGGTGGGAAGAGGATATTTTGGAAAGGGGAAACCGTTGACGCTTGAAAATAACTGAGAGGATAGTAATAAGGCTGGACCCCCTCATACCTACAGACAAAGGGCTTTACAGGTCAGAAATAGATGGACTGGACGTCGGGGAAGGCCTGAAACAAGGACATCCCGTTAGGGGCAAGTGCAACTAATTCACCCAGTGCCGAACTACTCTTTTTCAGAGGTTGACGGTGCTCCTACGAAACTGAGTTACAAAATTTGTATGTCTTCACTCTAGTACATAAGATCATAGCTTTAAGTTGGTGCTTGTGAGTGTGATTGAGGGAAACGGCTTAACTTTAATATTTAGCCAACCAGTTTGTCCAGAAAAACGCCAAAATCCGACTCTGCAAGTCAGGAATCTCATATCATTTAACTTAATTCTCACCTGCTCAGCAAGCCTCGGAATCTCACTTCTCCCCAGAGACCTGTCTCAGGTTAGGAGGTCTGACCTATCTTCCAAGGGGTGATGGCAGAGGAGCCAGGTCGTCAATTCTGGAGGTTTGACCCACCACAAGCTGCCTATACTTGGAATTTCGGCTCAGGGAGAGGAATCCTTCTTCTGTGAGTTTGTTGATATTGCGTAACACTCCCCCCTCCACTATCTACCTTTATCTTTTCATTCTTTTCGACATTATGCCCCTTGTAGTGGGTTTTTGTGGGTCTTGTGCGGCAGTACTGGTGCCGGCAGTCATACATCGTGATGGAAACAGAGGAAGGGGAAGGAGATCCCGACGACCCTTTGCCACCCTGGCCTTCAAATTTATGTCGTTTCGCTTCGTCCTTACGGACTATACGCACCTCATCCGAAATGATATGGTTAAAGCTGTCACGTTATATTATCGATCGTGGGTATCGGAATTGAACAATTTACTTCCTCGCGACTAGTTCCCTTTGTCTTGAAGGGGAAAGTGGCTTTGAAAGGCCGCGTCATCCAAAAGAGCCGGTATCGATCCTATGGCAAAGGTTTAGTAATCTAATTGAACAAAGGATCCCTTGATTGGCATAACCCGGAACTGTCAGTTAGCTTTCGGTTAACCATATCCAAATGAGTATCCTCAGCGCTCAACCCTCTTCGTTGGTTTAAACCCCTTGTGAAGTCGAATTTGTGATAAAGGCAGTTAGGGTCCGTCTCTGTGAACTGATAGAAGTGCAAATCTATTCCGATTACGTTAATTGAATTCATCAGTTCGGTGGAAGGAAGGAATGGTTGATCATTTATGACGAGAACAGTCAGGGAAATGTGTTATTAAGGAAAATTACGTGAGCAGCGCAATAAATTATCGTAGATTTCAACGAACATCTTTTCCACGCAGTTTTCATTCTTAGCGCTACGAAGTACAAAGGAAAGTTATACAATCGACTGAAAACAAATTTCTCTTCAGATATTTGAATTTTAAGTTCTACAGAGTCCGTAAAACACTGTTTGCCAAAATGGCTTGTGGGTCTGCAAGCAGGTTGCTGGTCCGTCGTCATCTGAGGGCTGGAAGGTGGAGAAAGAGGGATATTACCGGGTTGTCTATGGACAAAGACGCCTGACCAGTCTGCAGTTATCCTCGATGTCCACGTAGTATCTGGCAGCCGGGAACTTGCGCTAACTTGGCTAGTCAAGAGACGCAATTATGACAGGACGTCTCTTCGTTTGGCAGTGTCGGTAGCTCGTGGAGTGGAGGTGGTAACATCAGGGTTGCAGCATTGACCGTGTCCAGGCAATAAAAGTGCAGAGGAGGTACGGTCCAATTGACGTCCCATTTATGGTGACCTGGTGACGCATTAGAGAAAATAGCTGAACAAAATCGGGAATAAGCAAACTTGGTACAAAATTATAGTCATCATAATGAACAACTTATCACAGTTTCTTTTTATCGACCACTCTAAATGTTGTGATCAAGTTTTTTGCATCAACAGGTCCAAATAACGCAGTAGTACTATAACATTCTCGTTGGATAGAAAATGACGAGAGCAGCACGATAACTTACCAAAAATTTGGAAGATATCGATTTTAGCTTAGTTTGTTTTTCTACATCCTGCTCGCCGTCAGTTGTGTTGATACGATAAGTAATAGTTTTAGGTTTTCTTCAGATCTTAACGTTTCAAGTGTTCTGTGTCCTGAAAACATTCACTATTCCTTTTTCTCAAAAACTGCTACGATTGTGATAATATATTTTGTACTGGAAATGTAGAATAACACGAAGGTCTGTGGCAAAATAACCAGAGCAGCAGAATACATTATCAAAAATATCGAAATAAATGGATTTTAGATCATTTTTCTTGTCAAAAATCCGACCATGTAAAGGTAGTTCCCGTGCTATTAGTACAATGTGCTACCTATTCAATGGAAGTTTAACAATAGTCGTAAGATAATGAGGAGATACCCCCTTAACTTCAGAGCAGTACACACGAATCTTCCCCTGTTAGCTACTCAGCCAAGACCAGGCTCAAACCAGCATCAAATTGACCCCTCCCAGCACAATGCTGGCCTGGGAGTGTTTCTTACATAGCGTCAGGCTTGGCTGGGGATCTTACTTGATCTCTACGCCTTTTCCCAACGTCATCCGCTTGGGAGGCTCAGGAACTTCATTCCGCCATAGTAGTGTGAATGTATAATGGCCCCCACCATTATGTCAGGGCCAATATCCCCGGGCACGGTACGTGAGACGAAGCCTCCCAGTGGCAGCTCTGGAAGAAGGTGTGCTCCTAGTCGTTTACGCCAAATGAATTGGTGCTTGTCACCTTTGCATCGCTGCCGCGGTTATCGACGAACTATTATTGCGTGCGATCTTATCTTCTACTCCTTTTTGTGTAACCGTTCAATTCATATCGGGATAAACCTGCAGCTTTTCAGTATCTTTCCCACCGGAACAACGACAGGATACCTGCTCTGACCCTTTTTCTCTTCTACTGCACGCGGAACTATACTGATCGCCGAAGATCACTGCCAGTGCACGTCCTACCCCAGTGCATCAAGTGGAAAATGCTTTTAGTTTTCTATTATTTCTTCTACAATACTGAAAGTGCTATTTCATTTATTAATTTGTCTTTTAATGTTCGAGTTCGTCACCAAACGCTTCCACAGTACACGTCTATATTATTGCTGGTTATGTAAATTTTTTATTGTTGCTTCCTCTGCCTACCACAATTAAAGTAGAGCGAACAAAATAGCTGGGAAATCAAGGTTGAGACCCTAATTTAGACAACCAGCAATAATGTAGACGTGTATGTGTACTTTCAGTAATGTAGAAGAAATAATAGAAAATTAAAAGCCTTTTCTACTTGATGCGCTGGGATAGGAGGTGCACTGGCGGTGATCTTAGGCGATCAGTATAGTTCCGCGTGCAGTAGAAGAGTAAAAGGGTCAGAGCAGGTAGCGCGGATATCCTATCGGTGTTCCGGTGGGAAAGATACTGAAGAGCTGCAGGTTTATCCCGATATGAATTGGACGGTTACAAAAAAAGGAGTAGAAGATAAGATCGCACGCAATAATAGTTCGCCGATAACCGCGGCAGCGATGCAAAGGTGACAAGCACCAATTCATTTGGCATAAACAGTCGTCACATTCTGCTTTGCATTAAGCACATCTCGTTTCTTGTACCTTCCCTATGGGGTATGCACGGAATAGTCTGTTAGCCTAGTTGTTAGTATCTCACCTCACTATGTTGACCCTCCATCCATCATAGTACCTCCTTGATGAGTCACCTCGTACATCTGGAGCGGCTCTCTAAGCCCCCCAGCCACTCACAGGGTCCTCCACATCTTCTTAACTACATTCTGCAGCGCTGACTCTAGTTACCAGTTAATGGTAGTGACATAAGTGCATCGAAAGTTGAATTCCAACTGGTTCACACAAACTGAATTAAAATTATTGTTGGGTGCTCGAGAGGGGGAGCGGACGATTGCAATAAAACTGAAACGCGGTGAGCGTGCGGAAGACTGTAATATACGTGCGGAAATGAGTTGAGAGAAAATTGAGTTGAGATGGTGTACAAATGGGCAGCACAAGGGCAGTAATCGGAACGCGTGAACTGGTGAGGGAAACTGTATGGGAGAGCTAGGTCGATAGTTGGAAGCGGAATGATTTTGGAAGAGCTCTGTCGTCGATAGGCAAATGAAATTGGGAGAAAGAAATAAAGAAAGGGGGAAACCTGGGAAAGGGGGCTGTTTGAACCGCAGCCGAGGGATTCCCACAGGTGAGGGGCAGGTATTGAAATAGTTGGAGACAATTAGGCGGTCGGAGACATGACGCAGGGAAGTCCGAGGTCAAAGACTCTAACCACTTCGATGCTTTGCGTCAAACAATTATACTTGTTTGATTAGTTGCTACAATAACGGAAATTACCGAATGCACGTGAGGCTGACGAAAGTTATGTGATGCGTCGCACATTATGTTTTCCCTTAATTGGCACGGATTATCCACCATATTTGCTATTACATAGTCTACTGACTGTCCCACAGGTGGGATGTGCACCGCTGCCAGATGACCTATTGTGCCAGTCCTAATGTCTTACAGGTCAATGCCTAGCCTCTTGAGGAAAGCCAGGTAGTTCCTGAAAGAGTTTTCGTTGGTATCCATCCTGGGAGAAGTGATCCCAAAGACCAAAAGTCGCTCCTTTTCAAGTTTCCGTCTTGGGCCAGGACATGGTAGGGAGTCTCCTCATCTGTGCCACACCACCTGCATCGAGGGGTGTCGACTATACGTGTGTTCGTTCATTATGTAGTATATTTGCCATTATTATCTATCAAGTGTTTCAGCCACCGATCTCATAAGCTCCTTGAATCCTAAATTTCGAAACAAAGCTCGACTTTTGAAAATTGTCGACAACAAAACGTGCGTTTGAATTGAGCGAAAAGAAATTGTTCGCATCTGATCGAGTGCATGTGGGCTCCCAGCATAATACTTATCGAGATACTACTGTTCGACGCAAAGCGTCGAAATTGTCAGAGTCGATGAACTCGGACTTCCCCGCGTCATTGTCTCTGACCGCTTAATTGTCTCCAACCATTTTTAATAACTGCCCCTGCGGGAATCCCTCAGCCGCGGGCCCCCCTGGCCCCCTTTTCTAGGTTTTCCCCTTTCCTTGTTTCTTTCTCCCAATTTCATTTTCCTATCGACGACAGAGCACCTCCAAATCATTCTGCTTCCAACTTCCACCACACTAACTTCTCACTCTCTCTATCGGTTGCCCACGCCAGTTCCACGTTCCGAGTACTGCCCTTGTGTCGCCCATTTGTACCTCAATTCTAATTCAACTCAATTCCGTACGCACGTAAAATACAGTCCTCCTCACGCTCACCGAGTTTCAGTTTCATTGCTATCCTCAGCTCAGATTCTTGCACCTAACAACTACAGTAAAATGAAACACAAAAATTGTACACACCACGATGTGCCATTGCCGCTATGGTGCTATGTACGCAATTATCGAATAAAAACTGTTCGTTCGTGTCATTTTTAATGAATCTTGGATTCTACTGTTTTTCAAATATCTCTACATCGTTATGCTTCGTATGAGCGTGTATGTAGCTACGAGATATCTTGCCCAATTACTGCGCTCCCGCGTGTTTCTCTAGAAACACCGACACAAGATGAATAAAGGCGAAGGAACATCGTGGAGGACTCCGTTCGTCGTATTGATTTTTAGAGCAAAAAGAAGCAAACTAATAACCAGCTTTTACGACACAAAAGCCTGTCAGAACTCAGGGAATGTGAAACTGAATGGAAGTTGGATGTATCCGAGCTCCTCTCCATCCATTCACTCGACTGTCCCTTGGGACTCATTTGAAACTGTCAAATGTACCACGAGGAATGTTCGTGACAAGTTTGTGGAATTGTGGGAGGACGGGTTAACCAATCGTGTCCGTCCACATTCGTGCCCGTAGTCGGCGGTTCTCTCGTCCCTCGAGCGTAGCTGGAGTTAGAGTAGAGAATTGACGATAAGCAGGAATAACTCAGCCGAAAATGACGGACCAACTAGAGTGGGATCTGTGTTGACGTTTCAGCGTCCGCATTTCGAACTGAAATGATGCGAATTATTACCGCGGACTTTGTGAAATAAACTTTATCGATGAAATGAGACAACTGATTTTCTAAACACAAATCCGTCGTTCTCGGTTAGAATCGATGCTCGTCAAATGAGTCGTGGTATTCAAGGCACGCTGTCGCCCTTCAAAACTCTTCTTTGGGGCGTCCCACTGGTGATAATGAGCCTTCGTGGGTTCGATTCTTCATAGTTCCGAACCTTTGGTACCTTCAATCTTTTTGGCGTGATCAAATCTATCATGAGGTGTAGTCATTCAGAGAGGGGTTTCCACTCTTCGAAAGGCGAGAAACCTTTTTTTTTAAATCTCACATCCCTCAACCCCAAGTGCCTTCAACGATTCAAATCGCTCCAGTAACTCATGCAAGTAACTTTTCACTCAGTTTACTTTAACCTTAGCTTGGAGTTCTGTATATTAATTGTTGACGTTTTACGTCAAAGAATGTGTTGAGCTGCTCCTACGTATGCCACAACCTTTTATGAGCTACGTCCATAGGCGATTCATCGAACAGTCAACGTGATTATTTTGAGAGTTTTCGTGTTTGCCATTATAGAGTTACAGAACAAGTGGCAAAATTGGTAATAAGTGAAACGGCAGCTGTTTAGTTCGGTAAGATATCTAAAGTTTCAAACTGATTCTTGTGGAAGCAGAGAGCTCTGAGCACCCCTGCGACAGGCATCACAAGTCCTCCATAGGAAAAGTAAACGAAGAGCAGGTCTTCGCTGCGATGCGAAATGAGTCAGGCTGGGGCTGCAGCATTGCAAGTTCGCTGGAAACCCTCCTTGAGAAGGCGTCCCATGAGCCAGAGGGCGGCAAAGGACACTCTGAACAAGCTGGACAACAGGCGACCTCGGCAGGGCATTGAATATCCTGGACTGGATAGCAATATGCTAAGGAACGCTGAGCAGACAATCTCTGGTGCCCTCCTTCATTAATTTAGTGACTGTCGGCAGGTCGGAGAGTTCCTGACTCAGCGGAAGTCTTCAAAAGGGAGGCGCCCGCAATCAGTCAGACCCGTGATCACTGAAACCACTCAGCCTTCTATCCATAGTTTGCAAAACATTAGAAATCTTGATGTTGCAGTCTCTTGAAGGAGTCTTGGGCCTCAACGTCACAGGTAGGCAATACGAATGTACCAAAGGAAGGTCCACGCAGGATGTCATTGTCGAAGTTGGCACTGGCTAAGTACTTAGCTTTTGATTGATATCAGGGAAACATTTGACAACCTTTGGTGGCCTGCGCTCCTCAATGAATTTAAAGCTAGGGGAATCCCCTACAACCTGTACTTGTTCGTCAGAAGTAGTTACCTGACAGAACTGCTACGATCGAATACAGGCTGCTGTTGGATGGTTGTTATGAGACGGAAGGCAGTCAGGTGATCTAGCCGAGGAGATACGATAACTTTCGCTATATTGTCCTGCGAGTTCCTTCAAGTGGCAGACTTTATCTCTGGATATTTACTGCGATTTAACTGTTTCCGTGTAGTCGCAGTTCCACACCTTTAAGACCCGTCCTATCCGACTCAGGATAGTAAAATACCTTGAAAATGAAACCGAACACGACGTAATTTGCAATAAAAGTGTCAAATTTGCTAACCCCTTCTTTTCCCATAACGGTCATGGGTTTCGTGCGATCAGATAGGCAGCTACAAGTGCATCCCATGTGGAAGTGCAAGGGAACGAACTTGTTAGACTGCGTTAAAGGCAAAATACTGCCTGTACGGCGGACGAACATTGCAGATTTGGAATCCCCATGGTTTTAAACGTGTTATTTTGAGGAGGCCTTGTAAAAGAAATTGACCGAAAACATAAGTGTATTCGGAATGAATAATAAACCAAGAATAGGAAAAAGCCGCGGGAGATTCGTCGTTTCACCCCGATCCTCCTTCGGCTGGCAAATTATTCACCAGCGGGTTTCGTTCAATATTCGTGTCAGGTACCCGAACAGCTCGGTCATGGATGTCGCAGTGGTACCTGGCGATACCACCGCACGCCAAGCAATCGGAGACGGTGCTGCAGCGTCTGCAATTACGTCACGTCGCCGATGAAACACTAGTTTTACCATCCCTACGAATTATGACGCGTTGCCACTTTTTCGTGTACTGACGTAAGTACTTTTAGGTTGTACATAATTACGTGGTAGGAATGTCTTGTTGAAAATCAACGTTGTACCCTTTTTTGTCACTCCGGCAAAAATTAGGGGTTTCCCCTGCTCGGTCTGTTCATTTGATTGATAAAAGAATTAGAAAGCTAATATTTACCTTTTTTGAAATTAGAAACATCATGAACAATAAAACAACGCTTTGGTGCAATCTCAGTTAAATTACGGAATTGTAGCGTGGGGTAATGCATACTGTAATAAAATAAAGAGTGTACAGACCACACAAAAAAGGGGTCGCAAGTGGGATGGAAATCTTCGGAAATTTTTGAGAAATACAAACGGTGGGTACAGGTTTAGTACAAGTACGCAACCATTAGGGACATTTTATGTCTTTATATTGATAGCTCCCATAAATGCAACTATACCATGAAATTCTCATTCGTGGGAAAATTACGAGAGCAGCACAATAAATTACCAAACGTTTCGGCGAAAATCGAATTTACGCAAACGAGATTCACGCGATCTGCCTGTGCCTGTCTGATTTAGGCATCTTCGGTTTCGTTGACGGTTTACTAGGTGCATCATCGAGTTCCATCACGCGCTCACTGAGGTTATTAAAACATGTGATGTTACCAAGCGTTAGATTTTGTAACAGCCGTTACCAAGGTTACACTTCAACCATTCGATATTTCGTGACGCTTCTCCGTTACATCTCCGGCGTAACATCTCCCGCGTTACATTTTCGAGTTTATGTAGCAAAGTAAAGACATAAAATGTCAACTATTAAATAAAATTGTATTTAATAAACTTCAAAGGTATCCACCAAAAGATTTATTTAAGGAAACTAAAATACTAACGTTAAAATAACTGTTGGAAAAATCTACAATAGCTATTATTTATAAACAAATGCTAGCAGGAAAAATTAAAAGAAATAAAAGTATTACCAGACTGGCAGACAAAATACAAGTGGAGATTCCTAGAAGGACGGCAACAGCAGGTCTTAGAAGTTTCGACTATTCAGGCAAAACTATATTTAATGAACAAAGGTTTGTAGACCAGGTACCGCTTGAAGATGTTCAAATTAGAATTAAAAAGAATGAAAAAGAAAATATCTGGTGCGTAGCAACACACAACTTTCCGCCACCCCTTTAAGTTCGAACACCACCTTCATAGGCGGGTGCTATATCTTCGTTCAACGCATTTTTACAGGAACATTTATGGAGAACAAAATGTAGGGACTAGTTAGCTGAGAGTACTCCGTAAGTTTGATCGAAATCGTTAGAGCCGTTTTTGAGAAAATTGGAATACCGATCAATTAATGTTCGACGAATCTCCTTTTTTGTGTTAACTTGGCTTATATCTCCGTTCAACATATATATACAGAAATAATTATAGAGAACGAAATGTTGGTATGGGTGACTAAAAGACACTCCATTAGAATTTATCACATCTGGTAAAGAAGTTACCCTGGAATTTACGGAAATGTTAGAAAAAACGTTATTTTCGACACATTTTGATTTTTATCTCTGTTCAATGGACCGTCACAGGAACATTTATTGAGAAGAATATGTAGGTATCAACTATTTGAAAACATCCTGTGAGTTTGGTGGAAATCGCTGAAGCCGTTTTGCCAAAAAGCGTAAAGAACCTATTTTTGCTTCAGGGCCCATACCTCCGTTCACCGTATTTTCATGGAGATATGTATGGAGAAGAAAAGTTAGGTATTGATTAGAGAAGATAATTTGAAAGTTTAATCAAAATCGTTAGAGCCGTTTTCGAGAAAAATGCGAAAAACCCTAGTTTTTGGTACATTTTCGTCCCCACCCCCTTCCCATCGGTCGAAATCGTCCATAACCTTATTTTGGTGTCTACAAAAATAACGAACAAAACAAAAAAAGGACCAACTCAATCGGATCAGCCGTTCGCCCGCAAATCGAACTACAGACACACACACACACAGACATACACACAGACATACACACAGACATACACACAGACATACACACGGACCTCTCTCCGAAATTAGGTTTTTTAGAGTCAGTAGGGTCTGAAACGTAAAGATCTGAAGAAAACCCAACTTTTTTTTTTTGGGCCGATTACTATACTTTCCTTCCCTTCGGGTAGCGGAAAGTAAAAATATCTGGTGCGTAGCAACACACAACTTTCCGCCACCCCTTTAAGTTCGAACACCAGTTACATATGCGGGCGCTATATCTTCGTTCAACGCATTTCTACAGGAACATTTATGGAGAACAAAATGTACGTACTAGTTCTCTGAGAGTACTCCGCAAGTTTGATCGAAATCGTTAGAGCCGTTTTTGAGAAAATTGGAATACCGATAAATTAATATTCGACAAATCTCCTTTTCTGTGTTAACCTGGCTTATTTCTCCGTTCGACATATATATACAGAAATAATTATGAAGAACGAAATGTGGGTATGGGTGACTAAAAGACACTCCACTAAGATTTATCACATCTGGTGAAGAAGTTACCCTGGAATTTACGGAAATGTTCGAAAAAACGTTATTTTCGACACATTTTGATTTTTATCTCTGTTCAATGGACCGTCACAGGAACATTTATTCGAAAGAATATGTAGGTATTAACTATTTGAAAACATCCTGTGAGTTTGGTGAAAATCGCTGAAGCCGTTTTGCCAAAAAGCGTAAAAAACCTATTTTTGCTTCAGGGGCCCATATCTCCGTTCACCGTATTTTCATGGAGATATGTGTAGAGAAGAAAAGTTAGGTATTGATTAGGAGAAGATGATTTGAGAGTTTAATCAAAATCGTTAGAGCCGTTTTCGAGAAAAATGCGAAAAACCCTAGTTTTTGGTACATTTTCGTCCCCCCCCCCTTCCCATCGGCCGAAATCGTCCATAACCTTATTTTGGTGTCTACAAAAAATAACGAACAAAACAAAAAAAGAACCAGCTCAATCGGATCAGCCGTTCTCCCGCAAATCGAACTACAGACACACACACACACACACATACACACGGACCACGCGCCGAAATTAGGTTTTTTAGACTCAGTACGCCTCAGAACTTAAAGATCTGAAGAAAACCCAAATTTTTTTTTTGGGCCGATTACTATACTTTCCTTCCCTTCGGGTAGCGGAAAGTAATTAGTTCATTTTAGGTAAACAATAAAAACTTAAGGACTTTTCTGATTAAGATATGGAAACTTTGTTTACATTTAAGGTACCGATCTCATATTTAGTTTTCTTTTTTTTGGGTTTCTTTAGGGTTTTTGTGTTTTTTTTTTGTTTTGGCATTTTATGTCTTTACTTTGCTACATAAACTCGAAAAACGTTACGCGGGATATGTAACGGAGAAGCGTCAAGAAATATATTGTGTTGGGTTAGGTGCATGGTAACGTCTGTTTCAAAATCTAACGCTTGGTAACATCACACGTTTTAATTACCTCAGTGACCAAGTGATGATGTCAATTGCAATTGACGCGGCCATTATATCGAAACCATCAACGAGCACAATCAATCATTGCATAAAAACAAAAATAAAAGACATAAAATGTTCCTAGTGGTTGCGTGCTTGTACGAAAGCTGTACCCACCGTTTGTGTAAAGGTTCCTTTTGGGATTGAACACCTATACCAAATCGTTTACTTCAATTAAGTGAATAGAGCACAATCATTGCATTAAAAAAATAAATAAAAGATAAAATGTTCCTTTCGTACAAGTACGCAAAATAAATAAAAGACAAAATGTTCCTTGTTTGCACTGACAAATTACTGGGCGTTTGATAAATGGCAAGCAATATAGTAATTCTCATCACGGTTATGTTACTCGTATGAGTTTTTTTGACACCTGTGGAATGAGCCAGTCCTCACGTCAATGCGCAGCCCCTCTCTAAAAGACTCCATCCTACACATCTTGCGCTTCAAGCGTGGAGGAAACAAGAAACCACTTGCGACTCCATGCAGGTTCTATGCCATTGAGCGACGGTTGTTGGAAGAGTAGCCAAGATTTGACCTCTAGTAAGCAAGCTTATACCCGTTTCCTTCAGTTGGCAAAGATGTGGCCACAGTTGATCTCTCTCTGATCCTGTTGAAACCAGTTACCCGATGAATTGGCCATTGTGTGCATGGTAGACAAGCGGAGAGTGAAAACGTTGCGTACTTGTACGAAAGCTGTACCCATTTCGATGCTGAGTCGAATAGAACGAGTCTCAGAGGTGTTCAACTGTGTCTAGACTGTAACTATAGAGAACCAAAGCCTACTATTTGGAAAGGGTTTTTTGTATTCTACTCCAACCTCTACACAAGTTCTCTTAGAGGGGTATAATTTAGGTATAATTATAAACGAGTGTAAGTGTATAATTTTTGTCAGTAAATGAAAAAAAAAAAATCAATACCCCTGACCACTCAAAGGTGCTAACAAAAGTTCCCAGCTCAGGCCACTAGGGGGACATCCTCTGGCACTGTGTCGTACGATTTCAAACGCACGCCCTCCACGTACAGTCTATCTTCCAAGTTATCTCGTGGGAAGTGCGTGTACAATTTCTGCAATTTGATTGAACCTAACAACGCCAAAGTATCTTAACTCCACCGTCAATAATTCACGTAGCTCGCCCAGTGCTGAAATCCGGGACCCTTAACCATTTGAATATGTTGCTCTCTTTCAATTTGTCAACCCTATCTGCGGATGTGTCAGCAACACTGCTGGGAGGAAGTCGATGAGCGGGACATACTGAAATGAGGAGTATGACAAGTCAAGTGATTCGATCAACGGAGCAAACGAGGACTAGCAACTAACCCCCCCCCCCTTGCTCTCAAAGTACATGAAAGGAAATTGAATGTCCTACCTTTTCGCCCATAGAAACCACTTACGGCCCTGAAAAAGCCGGAAGGAAACAGGATGACGTGGTAGTTGTTATGGGGGGGGGGGGGAGGTTAGGAGCAGGAAAGAAGGTTAAGAATTAATGGAAGGTTAGAGTGGACAAGATGTAACCCGAAGGGGATTCGTTAGAAAAACCTTTGTGATGGATGCTCCAGGCGAAGTATCTTTCTTTGTCTCCCTTCTCCTTCCAAGCAACGACTCATTGCCAACCCTCCCTGTCCTCTCAAGCCCTCCCTTCTTCTTAACCCTAACCTTCCGAACTGCCCGCTCTTTTACGTCACCAACGCACCTTTTGAACCACCACCTTTTGGTTTCTACTTTACACAATTGGGCGAAGTAACGGTTAATTATTTCAATAAAGCTCGATTTGAGTTGACCTCGGAAACTCAGATAGAGAAGTGTCACCGTCATTTAAAACAGTATTAGTTTATTCTGGGATAATTTCTAATCATATTTGTTTGTATTGTCTCCTACACGGATCGTGCGCCTTGGCTGTATGTATAAATAATTGATGCAGTGTCGAAGGAAAGATTTATATCTTTGTGTAGTTTCAAGATTTACGTGAATGTCAACCGTATGTAGAAGAAAAGTGGTGGTGCTTTCACCTAATCAGGAAAGATGAGAGGTGTATCTCCCTTTTCAGTCGAGCTCCCGGCACGACAGGAGGAACATCCATTGCAATATTTTCTTATCAGACTTCAGCTAGTAGAGAGCTGTCGTTCAACTTTGCTTTTTTCAAGAACAGGCTTCGGAAGCGAGCTTTTTATTTTAAGCCAGACATCCATGAACTCCGTGCGCCACTGATACAGCTTTTATACCAGTCTCCTCTGAGACGCCGTCCTTGTTACACGGACTGTGGGATTCCTTTCGAGGCTATTTATTTAGTTTCCTTAGCTGTATGAAGTTGGAAGAGAATTTATGACATCGTCGCCAGTTTTTTTTTTGGTCCAATTTTCTTTTACATGAGATTTTACATTTTAAGGGCTTCCGTGTCCACAACACCAATTCCTTCCCGACTAACTCCAAACAAGATTACTTTAACATAAAATTTCCGGCAGTGGTAAAATGAATAAGTGCCTCTAATAAGTGACCATTCGTTTTCAAGAAAATCTATTTTAGAATAGCGTTCACTTTTCGCTACCCAATACGTCAGGGAAATATTGTGACTGTGTAAAAAAAAGATGTTTTTGCAGCTCTTAACGTCTTCAGGTCGACGGAATCCAAAAACCCTAATTTCGGGAGGTGGCATGTAGTTGAATTGGCGAGAGTACGATTAGACCGATAGAGCTGCATCTTTACTTTCCTTGGCTCTACAAAGTAGAAAGAAAAGTTATGTAATCGACTGGAAAAAAAAATTTGAGTTTTCTTCAGATCTTTACGTTTCAGACACTCCTGAGTCCGAAAAACACTATTTGGGAAAATAGTCTGTGTGTCTGTATGTCTGTGTGTGTCTGTGAACGATTTTTAGAGAAAACCATCGTATCAAATCAGCTCAAACTTCATATCTCGCCCGCAGGTTACCATGGAACGCCAAAATAAGGGTATGAGCAAAATCCACCAAAATTTAACTATAGTTATCATAGTGATCAAAACACCAAATATTTTTTTCTTAAAAACGGCTCCAATGATTTTGATTAAATTTTTTATATTGGTAGCTCCCAATATGGCAACTGTACCATAAAATTTCCAGTCATGGAAAATGACGAGAGCAGCACAATAAATTACCAAAACTTTCGACGAAATCGGTTTTAGCGCGGTTTTTAGAGAAAACAACCGTACCAAATCAGCTGAAACATGATGTCTAGCCTACAGGTTACCAAGGGACGCCAAAATAAGGGTATGATCAAAATCTACCGAAAGTTAACTATAGTTATCACAGTGATCAAAACACCAAATTTTTTTTCTCAAAAATGGCTCTAACGATTTTGATTACATTCTGTATATAGATAGCTCTCAATAAGACTATTATACCATAAAAATCCCATTTGTAGGAAAATGACGAGAGCAGCACAATAAATTATCAAAATTTTTGACGAAAAGCGTTTTTAGCGCAGGTTATTCCTTATAAACTCCGCTGGAATTTTTGTAGTATGTTAAAAAAAATTGGTATTGTTGTCCAATCCAATACCTAAAGGGTGAGTGTTTAAAAACGCTCATGAGATACATGGGGGTCACTCCAGAAATTCCTGAATTTCAACTACTGCCGTTTCGCTTACTACCAGTTCTAAATGTTTATACCCAACAACTCTACAAAAGTAATTACTATCTTTCTTCTGAAAATTTGTGTTTACAGCCTTATTAATTATCGGCGTACTAATTGCTCAATATTGGTCCTGCAATGAGTACGAGCAGCACAATAAAATCTGGAACTGTAAGCGCTACCGCTTCCTGCTGCCGTAAAGCGTTGTTTGACGAAGTTCAAAAAAAAAACTGAGTGATAAATGAATTGATTAAATAGAATTAGCCATGTACAATGTGAATTGTTGTAGAGCTAAGGAAAGTTGTGTGTTGCAACGCACCAAATATTTTTGGTTTGTTATTCATTTTGAACAATACGCCTACTTTATGTTGTTCAACCCCATCTCGAAATTCGACAATTGACGTTTGAAGGAGTGGAGATTCCAACGTTTTCTTTTAATGAATCCGTTCACTACTAAAATTGTGGTGTTTTGTTCACTATCATAACGGTATTCACAGAAAAATGAGGGTGTTATTGCAGTAAAATTCCTAAGGCGTGTGAGGGTAGTGACGCTCGCAAGATAATTAGTGGTATTCCGTTCACTCGCTATCTGTCCCAGTTTTTACCCAATAATTCTAAAACACGCACGGTTTTCATAATAAATACGCGTTGTCAGTCTAATGCATTGCGTGTGCAATGATTGCTCAATAATGTTCGTAGCAACTCATTAAACTCGTGAACTTCTAGCTGTACCTCATTCTACGTAAAACTTGAAGTTATGCTTTTCCACGTTAAAGCAATAAAATGGCCAGCTAATCCGTATATTATTTGTAAACTATCCTCAGGGCTAGACAATGATTTAAATATTAATAAAAATACGCAGCTTGTCCGGAAATCAAATAAGTTGATTGAGGAGGTTGGTGCCAGTGGCGTAAATCGAATGGCTCTTGAAAACAGAACAGCTTGGCATCGAGAACCACGTCTGGGTTGAGTAGTGTCGTTTTTTGTATTAATGTGGCTCGAGTTGAGTAGAACAGAGCTGAGCTACACATAAGATTCATCATTTACCCACTGGGTTTTGGGAAAGAAGAAGTTTATTGTGGAGTGGCATCGAGGGAGAACGGTTGTGTGAAGGTTTCGTTTTCTTCTCGGGTTGTTGTGACTGCTAAGGCGCTGTTTCAGCTTCAAGCCACATCTCCCCCAACGATGTTTTTTAATTCGCTTCCAATATTCTTTTGCAGTCAGACTCTGAAGAAGACGATTACCATCGAGCCTGGCGTCGATCGCAGCTTTCCATCACTTTTGCGGTTCTAGTTGTAAGTCGTGTGGTCGCTCGTGAAGCCTCGTCGTAGTCGTGTGCCGATTAACAATTTAGCATTAATAGCAATCATATTGGTTTACTTCTTCGCTCGAGTTCCCGCTGCGTTTTTGCATTTAGTAGACTAACATGCCCTTAACCTGTCGTTGCTTTCAAATTGTTTTATCCTGAAGAAGTATTTTGAAATTTTAGTTTTAACCTCTTTGAGTTTTAGAAACGTTCTACTGCGAACTATTTCCTTTCCCCGAACCTTTAACATTTTTATTCTTTGATTTTGATAGCCAGCTCATCTAAACATCCGAACCTCGGGAAACACGGGGTTCGTGAGCGAGTTCAGGATCTACGGATTGAATCACCCAAGTTAAACAGTTATATTAAAATAAATATCTATTACGCCGAAACGTGCGAGTACTCGGAATGTTCTATTTGCTCAAAACAGACAGTAGTAAGCTGTATTACAATGAAAATCTTGTGTCGAAAAAATTAATTTGTTCTTTGACTTTGATTAGGGTCTTTCTACAGCGTCGACTACGTTATTTCATATGATGTGTCCATGCCCCTACTAATTTTGTTAGGTAGTGGAAGATGCATCACGGAAGACACGAGAGAGCGCCCCATACTGGTTTGTTGGAGAGTACTGTTTTTTATTTTTTTAAATAATAATAAAAACTTTTTTTTTAAATCAGTTTCCCAACTTAACCCTGAGATTGAGGTACGCCCCAAAATAACTCAACTCACCATTGCGATGGGAAACCCTCTTACCGAACTTCGGTGTGGTCAGGAGGGTTACCGAAAGAAAGAGGATTTTGGGTGACAAATATTGGAAGGTTGAAAAGCTAAAAGGGGAAAACAGCGTCGCGTAAAGAGGGTTCAATTCTATTTGCCATAAAACCTGTAATAAAAGGAGACCTGCTCTAACTTGAAATAAAAAGAATGATGAAGGCGTGGTTGTTATCCACTGTACTGGAACGTCCAGTAACGCCCAGAATTTGAGTGTGAAGTGTAATAGTAGTAAGAAAAAGGCAGCTTTAGCAAAGACTGAGTGAAGAGGCTGAGAAAGGGGTGAGGGAGGAGGAGAGAGAAAAGTAGGAAGCCGGTTCAGAAATTTTGCACAGCTACACCATTGCGTCTACTAACTCTTATAACACTTTATTTTATTGAAGTTTGAAAAATTGTTAAGCGAGAAAGTTTTAAAACTGTAAGTAAAAAACCCAGCAAATTATTACACAATGGTTTATTATTCTCATGAACAGCTTGACCTAGTATTACTGCTCCCTCATGCCATTCGATTCAGCATCGAATACTGGTAAACCATACGAAACATGTTTTGACTACAATGGAACTACGGAAACAAAACGTCTAAAAGACGAGTTAAGACGAAGTAGTCTATTTCCACGGGTAAAATAAAGACAACGATAACTTGTAGACGCGTTTCGGTTTACTAGACCATCATCAGTACAATACTCCCGCCATTGTTGTACGGAGACAGTAGTATTGTACTGATGATGGTCTAGTAAACCGAAACGCGTCTACAAGTTATCATTGTCTTTATTTTACCCGTGGAAATAGACTACTTCGTCTTAACTCGTCTTTTATAAGATGGATTACCACTATCTCGCCGCACCCACCTTACATTAACAAAACGTCTGATGATTTTGCCCCGTCGGGTCGGGGAAATTGGAACGGGGGCGCTTCGAGCGAACCCGTTGCGAGGCGAAAGGGGAGTTGAGCAGTTGAGCGGGCGGGCGGCGTTGCGAGGCGAGGACGTTCTTTATTTTGACGGGAGGGAGGGAGGGACTTCAAACGACGAAACGTTGACTTCCGCTGTAGATCCCGCGTTGTACTGCGTTTCGTTAATTTTTTTAACCATTTTTTGCCCATTACAACCACGGGCTTCGTCCGATCGGATTGCCAAGATGGCAGGCACAACTAGATACCAAATGCGATTTTTGCGCGAAAGAACGAATTTTTTAGACCACTTTAAAGGCACAAAACGGCGCGGACGGGGGACGGCGGACAGACATTGCGAATTTGGAATCTCCAAGTCTTGAAACGTGAAGTATCAAATTTTGGGGGTTGTAAAAAATTTGTCGTGACCGAAAACATAGGGTTATTATTAAGAATGAATTGTTCGCGCAAAGTAGTGGGGTCTGCTCGATTTGTTACCCAAATAACCAAGGCGAACACCTTCACCTGTGGTGCGTGAGATGGGAGAAAATTTAATGACTATAAACGAAGTATATAATACGAAAAACAACTCAAGAAAATAACAACACTTCCACGATAGATAAAAATAAACAAAAGGGAAATCAAAAAGTTTATCTGTCCCGCGAAATGGATGGATCTGACCTTTCGTTGCTGGTGGTAGAGTAGTAGTAACGGTGAGATGATTTGGGATGATTGATGATTGATTTGCGATACGGCAAATTTCGATTTGCCGAACTTGGTTCGTCAACTTCACCAGAGTTCGAGACGTGCCTACTTTCAGATTCGTCGATTTATGAGAAATTCGGATGCGACGGGGAGCGATTTCGATCGACACGGTCGCTTTCGCGTTGTTTGCGGCACTGAGTCACAGGCGACGCGCTTCTTGTCGAGAAGAGTCGAGGCGATAACGTCGGACGTAAGGCGGAACAGCGTGCGAGGATAAAAAAGAAAGAAAAGAAAAAGGAAACAAACTCAAACAGGAGTCAACTATCGTTTCGTCCAACCTCCTGGCGTTAACATGAATAATAAACCAAAAGGGATGGAATGGGGGGGGGGGGATTCTCAATGTAAATTGCTTTCTTCTAAAAGATTAGAAAGTACCGATTTTACTACAGACTCTCCTCAACAAGGTTGCCAGTTTAGAGGCAAAGAAAGAACGAGGTTTAGTGGCAGGAATCCCTGTGAGGGCTGGAAACAGGCGGTTTAACAGCGAAAAGGAGTTATGGGAGTGAGTTAGAGGACAGTAAGAGCTCTGAAAACTACTGGAGGGTATTAAGTATCGATTCTGGTGGCTCACTTCGATTTCTTAGATCGAACAAATTGGATGACCTGAAGCCTGACTGTTGGCTCTTTAGTAGTGATTAAACTAAATAGCTTATGCTTCAACAAAACTAGCATGGCAATATTTTTGCAATAAATTTGTCATTATCGTTCTCCTTTTCTTTTGTAATCTGGCATCGTTTTAATTGTGTTACAGGGCAGTGACAGTTGGCAGGGGCAGGACAATGATCAGGTAAGAATTTAAAACTGCGGTAATTATATTATATAAAACTTGAAAACCTATCACGTGCTCCAATGTTATCGTTTCTCTCCGTCCTGCTCTCATTTCTCATCTCACTCCAACCATCCAGCTATTCGACGCGTTGCAGTGTCGTTTGGTAGGCATTTTTTGATGCTAAGTCGAATAGGAGGTGTAGTACAGTGAAATCTCAGGTGCATTCTAGTAGTTGATGAAACTCGCTAGGAAGCGTAGTGAAAGTTATCTTTTCTCCCCCACTTGCACTTGTTTCCTTCCACTACCTCTCACTCAGTCCAACTACCCGTCGGATTGACTCATTGTGTTGTGCACATGGCCATGTTTCGTATCGTTTACTAGTACTTTTCTATGCTGAATCGAATCGGGTGGGCCATTGAAGTGCCCTACAAAC
Organism: Pachypeltis micranthus; assembly: GCA_020466155.1. Lineage (NCBI taxonomy): Eukaryota > Metazoa > Arthropoda > Insecta > Hemiptera > Miridae > Pachypeltis > Pachypeltis micranthus. The sequence continues at coordinate 2,797,636 of CM035780.1, forward strand.
GTCGTCGTTTCCATATATTTTGGTGCTTCGGAAGGTAAGTTTTTACCCTTAGCGGAATGTAAAAACTGTACTAAAACCCTGTTCCCATTATTTTCCAATGGGTGAAAATTTCACAGTAGTTCTCTGCTATTTGGAATTGTCAACAAGAAAATTCAATCCAAATCGTTAGAGCAGTTTCTAAGGAAAAATGGACAATATGTTTTGATCACTATGACGAGTGCAGTTAGTTTTTTACCGCAGAAACTGTATAGTTCCGCTGTTGATCCACGTTGGTGTATTAATATCAAAATTGAGTTGGCTGAGTCTAAAGGTCGCTCTATTCGTAATTATACACACGGACATGCAGACCAATTTCTCAACGGTGTTTTTCCTACTCCGATTACGTTTTTTTTTTTTTTAACTTCGATTTTGTTATGGAGAACAAACCGATAAGTAGCGCTCCATTTAAGGTGCAAGGCATTGAATCTGCCTAAGCTAAATGAGACTGTAGGGTTAGCGGGATATGGCACGATCACACGATGATTTGTATTGGAGGATATTCCTATGATTTATTAGCAATAATTGCGACGTAGAGGTCAGATTTGTAGTGTCCAAGTGACGCATTTGTGGTCTCACTTGTATATTTAATCTTCTATGTTCTCCTGAGGGACCGTCTGGCTTCGTTATTCGCGCGCTCGACATTTTCCAATTTCGTCACTTTATCTCGGCGGAAAATTTATAATTCGCGCAACATAACGCGGTTAATGAGAAGTTCAGTCATCTCAAATGTGCTAGTAGCTAGTTTTTCGGTTTGGTGCTTCGGAAGGTCATTCCTCCGGAGGATTTCCTTCCTCCGAACTGGTCGTATTTGTATGATTGTATCGATCTGAAAAGATTGCTACAGGATAGGAAACCCTTCCTTCGATCCAATGGATTTCTCCCCAATAACCGTTTCTATTTATTCTTGCAATACCCTCAAACCCTCTTGTGCACGAAGAGTCATCTCGCTCGGGCTCAGAAGCAGGCTTATTTTTATGTAACGTATTTTTCGGGAACCTATCCCCTCAGATTACTGCACGAAGCCGTAGCTGCAAAAATTGTCTAGTCCCGATTTCGGTCGGATGATATCTCTTTCGTTTCTTTTTCCGAACGTACAAGTTTGATTATTGTACGCACGTGTGTTGCTTGTTTGGGGATTGCGTTTGAAAACTAGGGTGGACGAAATGTTGAAAGCTATCTTGTGACAGCATGTAAATCGAAATTTCGACCGCTTCCGAAATGATACCCAATTCGAACATCTACGCTGGCGTTTTAATTATGTATTTAATATTCATAGAAAAATAGTTCTCAAGTCCACTGACAAAAACCTAGAACATACGAAATACGGTCACTGGCCAAACTAGGTTTGCTTACTACGTAAGTAGAAAACCTCTCTTAGAACTAACAGTTAATTCCCAATACAATGGCCGCGGGTACAAATGTGGGGAACTTCGGTTCGCGATTCGGAACGTTTACTAGCGTCACTGATACTGGTGAGCGTAACAGTAGCCATAGGAGTTGAGCAAAGTTTTGTCGTAAAAGTAAATGTAAACAACGTGCCCGAAAGTGAGTCAACGTAGACAAACAGTGCGCGCCTAATGCAACAAACATTGACAAATATGATAGATATCACTCGCGTAACGCAACAGAACAGACATTGCCGACCACAAAAATAAATTGAAATATCACTCACCTCTCAAGTTACGTATCCGAATTTTGGGGGGAGATAGGCTGCTTTGATGGCTTCAAATGATTCTTGTCATTCATCATCCATGCACCACATTCAGGACATGTATACTCGTCAGAGATGAAACCGACAATCATACACCAATCCACAACACTTCGCAAGCCTTTTTCTCTGAATCGGTGGAGACAACGAAGAGACGGTAATTCGCTTCTTTTTTTTTTTTTTTTTTTGAAACGGCAATACCCTCACTACAGCCACAAACGGGCCTATTGTAAGGGCGTCCATGATACTCGGATCATGGCCCACCTGCACCACCCCCAGGCCCCATGGCACTGGTCTGACTTGGTGTGACGTCACCTATGCGCCCCCACCACCCCCGCACAAAGCGAAGTATATCCGCAAGTTCTGCATTTGCCACCTCTTCGGGCTGAAGAAAGGGCCTCCCAAACACAGAACGGCGCGATGCTGCGAGTCCATCGCATACGCACAGCACATGCTCTGCCGTCTCTAGCTCTACCTCGCAGAACCTGCATACCTGTACCTCGCACTTGCCAATATTTGCAAGGTGGTACCTCAGCGGACAGTGACCTGTGAACAGGCCACATATGATCCTCATATCCTTCCTCCCCAGTGCAAGTACCTCCTTGGACCACTCTCTGGAGAGCCGGATGAAGAGACTGACTAAGGCCAGGCAGCCCCTGCCAATGAGCAGCTCTGCACCGGTCCTTCCATCCGCCAACCTCTCCACGTAGGTGGCTCCTGGTAGTCGGTAATTCGCTTACAACGGAAAATTGACGGAGTTTGTTCGAATATAGTTCAACGGTTAGTCGAACGATTCAAGTCATATTTTGAAGAATACTAGTGCTAGATAGTTGCCAGTGATAAGAGGTGTAACTAGCACCAGTATCAGTGACGCTCTTCAACGTTCAGAATCGTGAACCGAAGAATCGGGCAAATGTACTTGCGGCCATTGTTTTGGGAATTAGCCAAACCAACAACTAAAGGTCACTTTGTTTCGTGAAAAAGTTTCATAAACTTCCTATAAAAAGTTCATTAATAAAAATTTTATTGAGAGCGTTGAGGTAGCCATCGGATGCTTTGTAGATTGACCTACAATAGTGAGAAGGATGAGGATTATGCCTACTGGGGATACTACGATAAAAAAAGTGCCGTTTATTCTATCTCATGGTGGTGTGGAAATGTGTATTTCTGCCGAAACTTGTGTTGAACTACACTTTACGGCGCTCGTACGCCGCAACAATTGACTTTAGGATAAACAAAGTCATGACACTATTTGTAGGAAGTTTTCTCTAGTTTAGATATGCTTTTTTCTGTAAAACGCGTCGGAAAGGAGTTATAATGCAAAAAATGCTTTTAGGCGCCATTTTTCCAATATGGTGGCGCGTGTGGCAAATATACGAGGTGGAAAAATTGGAATTCGAAAAGAGCGTGACACAATCTATAAAATTTCCAATATGCAAAACTTCCGAGAAAACTTCCCGGGTAAAAATACCAAATGGCTACTGTAACGAAAATTTGTCAGCCTGTGACATAACTATCTTTCCTACTCTGTCGTGCTAAGAAAAGTAAGAATTGAGGCTTAGGAAGAAACCCAACTGTCTTCAGTTATTAATTTCTATTAAAGAAGAGAAAACAATTACTGATCCGACGAACGTTTGAAATTATAGCGGGAAAGACGTAAAGACGTCGCCGTAAGGTGCTGCCCTCAACGGAGGTGTCGATTTAACTCGGAGGTAACGGACGACATGTCTCTCGCTCTGCGGATGCGTCGGTACTTCTTCGTGTTTTTGTGTGCCCCGTCGTCCCTTTTCTTATCGTTTAATTGTCATTCTGAATAATACGCCTACATTTTCGTTCAGAAACATTTCATTGTAATCCTCCGTCAAAATTTGACACTTGCGGCTTGGGGATTCCAAATCTGTCAAGTCCTTCCGCCGTCCAGGCCATTTTTTGCCTTTAGCACGGTCAAAAATATCCGTAGTTTCGCTCAAAAAGTCCATTTAGCATTTAGTTGCGCCGCCCTTCTTCTTGACACTCCCATTAGAGTTTACCCAAGTAATTAGCCCAAATTAAAATTTGGCAGTTTTATTGAAGGTACTTCGCGTTTTAAATCGTTTCCCAGGCGTTTTTACTTTCCTTGGCTCTACAAAGTAGAAAGGAAAGTTATGTAATCGGCTGAAAAAAAAATTTTGAGTTTTCTTCAGATCTTTACGTTTCAGACCCTCCTAAGTCCGAAAAACACTATTTGGGAAAATGGACTGTATGTCTGTGAACGATTTTTAGAGAAAACCACCGTACCAAATCAGCTCAAACTTCATTTCTCGCCGGCAGGTTACCATGGGACGCCAACATAAGGGTATGAACAATGTCCACCGAAATGTAACTATAGTTATCATAGTGATCAAAACACCAAATGTTTTTTTTCTTAAAAACGGCTCTAACGATTTTGATTAAATTTTTTATATTGGTAGCTCTTGATAAGATAATTATACCGTAAAAATCCCATTTGTGGGAAAATGACGAGAGCAGCACAATAAATTATCAAAATTTTCGACCAAAAGCGTTTTTAGCGCAGTTTTTTCCTTATAAACTCCGCTGCAATGATGGTAGAACGTTAAAGACAATTGGTATTGTACCCCAATCCAATACTTAAAGGGTGAGTGTTTAAAACCTTTCATGAGATACATGGGGGTCACTCCAGAAATTCCTGAATTTCAACTACCACTGTTTCGCTTACTACCAGTTTTAAAAGTGTTTACCCAATACTCCCCAACTCTGCAAAAGTAATTACTATCCTTCTTCAAAAAATTTGTGTTTACAGCCGCATTAATTATCTGTGTACCAATTGCTCAATAATGGTCCTGCAATGAGTACGAGCAGCACAATAAATTCCGGAACTGTAAGCGCTATTGCTTCCTGTCGCCGTAACGCGTTGTTTGACAAAGTTCAAATTATCTGAATGTAAATGAATTGATTAAATAGAAAACTATGTACAAAGTGAATTGTTGTAGAGCTGAGGAAAGTTGTGTGTTGCAACGCACCAGATATTTTTCGATGATGAGTTGGGAAGGACGGGCCTCAGAGGGTTAGAACTGCGCTGTGATGGAAAACAGTGGAATCACGGTAGATATAATGAGGAAAATTCTACTACATGAAGCAACTTGCGGGGAAATGTAGTGAAAGTTATCGTTTCCCCCCGCTCTGCTCTCATTTCCTGCACTGTCTCCCGCCTCACTTTCAGTTCGAATCGTCGCAGTATTGTTTCCTACGTATTTTTTTGCTGAGTCAGATAGGACGGGTAGGAATCGCCACAGCATACATAGAGAGGCGCAGCCTAGGGGACAATGTAGTGAAAGTTATCTTTCTTCCCTAGCTTGTGCTCCCACTTTCCCCTGCATCACTCCAACCACCTGTCAGCTAGACTCGTCTCATAGAAGACGTCAATTTTCGTTGTTTCGGTGTAGTGGACGTGTTTCGTATCGTATTCTAGTATTTTCAGTGCTGAATCGGAAGGGGGTGGGGGTGGGGATGGCCCTCAAAGGCGGTCGTTTGCTTATAAGTTGTTGTTACCCTGATTGTTGTAGTCATGTTCTTAATAGTTTCCGACGTTGAATTGAATATGATGAGTCAATCTTGCTCGAGAATAATAAACCGTTGTGTATGCAGCGTTTTTGTATTGTAGCTTTTCTGAGAAAGCGGCTCTAAACCGTTTGATAAAACCTGTGGGATAGTCTCTGCGCAGTAATACCTACAAGTTTGAATAAAAACGTGATATAGATGATCGCGTAGTGTACTCAATCTGCACATTCATGTGACAATAAGTGAAGAAACTTGTGCACTCAACTTTATGCACAAGTGTATTGCTTTTGCGGAAAAATGTTGCGTTAATTATAACCGCTAATTCTCCTCACCTCGAAAGTAATAGTCGAGGGAAAAGGAATGGAGAGGGTTGGAATGGGACTAACATGGAGATTCAAAAGTCCCGCCAGAAAGTTTCTCGAGAGATCGGTCAGAGATCGGGCGTTTCCGTAGCCGCTCGGCGGCATTCAACAAGTGGGAGTGGTGCGCCATGTTTGTTCCTTCGCTCGGCTTCCAGTTAACCCCAAGCGTTTAACGGAGTCTAAAAATTCTGTTCGTCCGATAGTTTTGTTCGTCAATTGGTGCGTTAATTGGTGACTAGTTCGTGTCGTGCGATGTAAGTGTCTGTGTCAGTTTCCCCTGAGCGACGAAATCCTTCGATCCCTTGGATTTACTCGCAACGAACCAGAGCCCTTCAGTTGGTACACCAAACCTTTCTTTTGATTCTGCATTTTGTTTACAAATTTTGCCATCTGCGTCGAGCCTCATATCTGCACTGTTCCGCTCAATCACAATAAAATATTGATCGATGAAAGGGGGGGAAGTATTGTTACGTCGTGTAATTCCGAAGCTTCGAATGTGCCAAGCTGCTTGTGAGGGATTTCCCGCAAAATATTCGGCCGTTTTTGATTCGGGACAGCGAGCAGGTAAAGCCAGTTCAATTGCCAGCAGCTGGTTCCGACGGGGCTTGTCGATATCTGACATTTTTATCAGACGTCGGAGATTCGTTGGCTTTGCGGTTACTCAAGTTCGAAGAAAAGCGACCTCTGTCGTCACTTTCCGTCGTCCCATGGTCCCCGCCTTCACCTTAGTGCTGATACGGTTTCGTCATTAGCTATTCGTGTCCCGAGTCATTCGCGCGGTTTGGCATTTGGGCGTAGCAAACGGTCGTATTGTGAGTTGAAAAGTCGTGACGTCACCGGTGTTAGTCGGTGTGATGTCCTCAGGAGGGAAGGTATCTGGTTGCTGTAATCTGATGATTATTGCGGTAAAAAGACGGCCAACGGCCCGTGACGTCACCTAACTCGAACGGTTGAGGGATTTTTGTGAGTGCAGTGTCCAGACACAGTCTGATGTTGGTTGTTGCTCCTTTCAACACACTGTTTTACTGTTATTATTTCGGATACCCTAACGGTTGTGTCCTGATGCCTCATTCATGTTGTCAATCTGGCGCTTGTTGATATCCCGCCGTTACTGGCGAGATGTTGAAATCACTATCTTTGATTTCTTATCTCTTGTCAGCGTCCTCAGGTCTGTTTCATTGTCAAAATGACTGAAGAGGCAATCCTCTCATAAGAGTCGTTCGTGAACGTCAGGGAGGTTTCGCTCGCACCGAACCCAGACCTTCGGAGGTACGGCAGGTTGTTATTCATCCTGTCTCCCAATAGACCTGTTGTCGATGTGTCAGTCCGCAAGCCCTGGGGAATCCGTTCCCACTGGTAGGAATTCTTAGTCGCGCAGCCCACTTGATCTAGCTATTTACTTGGGTGGCAAGATTCATAACGGGAGATCAACTGTGACTATAACCTTCATTACAAACTGGGCGAAATAGTTATAAGCTTGCTTAGTAGCACTCAAAGCTGGGAAGTTTGCAGCTCTTCCAACAACCGTCGCTCACTGTTGCAGGAATAACTGTGCAGCAGCCCATGGTTTCTTGTTTCGTCCGTACTAGATAGAGAGAAAAGTGGTGCTGCGCATTGAAGTCACTGTGCCCTGTAAGGAGCTGGCTCCTCCAGTGGTCTGGCTCAACACACTTTCTCCTAAGACGTGCACAGGAGTTGGGAGGAAATTCATACAAAACCGGTCTCTTGGACGTGAATTCCCATTTTGCTAGCCACTTATTTCTGCCCAATCATCTTGACAGCAAGTTTGCGCCCAGTGAAAAGATCATTACTGAGTTGGTGCCTAAGTGAGAGACGCGCTCTTTTCACTCTCCCCTCGCCCGCCATGCTCTCAGTGACTAAGAGAGCGGCCACTGGCGAGTGATGACTTCAGTGGATGCTGTCATGTCAACCTCGATGATCTACAAGAGCACAGCTCTGTGATTGGGCCAGTACTATCTTTTGATTAAGTCAGTGGCATCACTGGGTGTACACTATGGCTATCCAACTGCCGCATTCTCAACCATTTACCCCTGACCACCGTCAAACCTTAATTGGAGCGTTGGCACAGACAGAAGCGTTGCCGCAAAAACTGAGGACATCTCAAAAACGAGATATCAAACTGTCCTATCAGTTAAGTACAGACCTGTTTTCTTCTCATATTGATGGTTCTTGAACCCTATGGCAGGAATCTTGAAATCCAGGAAGGTGGGTTATATTAGTCGTATCAGTGGCGTCCACTGAATCTGCCTTAATATGTAATAAAGGCAGAAAATCCGCCTTTTGGCGAAAAATCTGGCTTGAAATTTGATAGCCAGATCCGTAATAAGACGACGTGTATACAAATACTCTATTCGCAACTTTATGAATAATCTTGTGCTGAGGTGAGGATTTTTTTTTGCTGAGGGTAAGGAATTTAATCTCCACAAGGTGACGTGCCCTTATAGCGATTTGCAATAAGAAGAAAAAACAAATCGTGCGTAATAATGACAATAAAATACACCTCCAAATGAATGCCCCGACATTACTGTAACTTAACGAACTAAATACCTACCTCGAATAAAAGTAATATTAATTCGAACCAATTAAGATGCGTCGGTATGATTTTTATTCACTCTGAATAATACACCTGTTTTCAGTCAGAAAAATGTTTTTACACCCCCCTCCCCCTTAATTTGACACTTGAAAGTCACTTGCTCATTTGGCACGGCAATTCCATTTCTGATCTATTTACGACCGCCTACACGGAAATCCAATGACAAAAAATGGTATAAAAAATTAGCTAGAAAAGTGTATACTTCGCACATAACGCTTCCAAGATGTAATGCGTAAGATTGAATGGTATATGAAGGTGAAACGTGCGTCCGTCAATCTGACCCCATCGTAATGGAACCGGTCGTACGGGGAAAACCAAATTTTTCACAAAAAAAAACCCAGTCTACAAGTTAACTAGTACATCCCAAAACTCGTAATTAACACGAAACGTGAGGACAAGGTATGAAGAACGTAAAACGTTTTACTAAAAAGGAAGACGACTTCCATGGTAAAAATCTGCTTGGACTGACGCATTATGTCAGTCGATTTGACATCGCTGTCTGGGCGCTTCGAATATGGGTAACCCTGTAGCTCATCGTTCTACATAGAAAGTGATAGTGCTCAAGTTTCCAGAATTTATCGAGGCGCTCTTTATTATTCCCCAGCCGTTATTGGCCAATCTTTGCGCAGTGGATTCGCCGTTTTCCGATCAATTTTGAATTTATTGCTGTTCATTAAAGATTATACGCGTTGGTTATCATTTAATCCGACGGTACTACTCGTAATGTGTAATAATTGTATCAAATAAAAATAAACCTCTGTGTAGATCGCCTGTTCTCCTAATGAGAAAAGAATGTAGGTACTAGTTAGTTGAGAGTACCCACAATACAAAATCTCGTCAACGGATAGACACCGAAATCTACTGCTAGTACTAATTATAGGTAAAGTAGGTCTCACGGCTGAGAAATGTGGTGAGTTGATCTGTCCCTTTGAAACTCGCCACCCAAATAAATAGTTATATCAGGTAGGAAATCAGATTAACAACTCCTCCCAAATGGTGCGAGATTCCCCAGGGGTCATGGATGCCGAGGGAGTGACCGGGGCTCTTGCATGATAGCAAACCACTCTACCTCCATAACGGCCGACTGATATAACTAACTCTCTCGCGAGGGTTCACGAACAGTCACATTGATTAGGAAACAGGACTGTTATTTCTGTACAATGGGCTATTGGAAGAACATTCACTGAGAACAATATATGTGATAAATGAAAACAAAACACCAAATTTTATTCTCAAAAACGATTTTGATTACATTTTTCATGTGGACAGCTCCTAATGAGATGATAATAACATGAAAATTACCATTTGTGGGAAAATTGACGAGAGTAGCACAAATAATTACCAAACATTCCGACGAAAATCGATTTCAGAACGGTTTTTGGTTTATTATTCATTTTGAATAATACACCTATGTTTTCGTCCAGGAAAATGGTCCCCTCCTCATCCTCAAAATTTGATACTTTACGTTTCAAGACATCGGGACGTGAAATCTTTAATGTCCGTCCGCCCTCCGAGGCCGTTTTTACTTTCCGCTGCCCAAAGGGAAAGGAAAGTATAATAATCGTGTCAAAAAAAATTTGGGTTTTCTTCAGATCTTTAAGTTCTGAGGCGTACTGAGTCTAAAAAACCTAATTTCGGCCCGTGTGTGTGTGTGTCTGTAGTTGATTTGCGGGAGGACGGCTGATCCGATTGAGTTGGTTCTTTTCTTGTTTTGTTCGTTATTTTTTGTATACTCCAAAATAAGGTTATGGGCGATTTCGGTCGATTGGAAGGGGGCGGGGGGGGGGGGGGGGGGGCGAAAATGTACCAAAAACTAAGGTTTCGCATTTTTCTCGAAAACGGCTGTAATGATTTTGATTAAACTTTCAAATTATCTTTTACTAATTAATACCTAACTTTTCTTCTCTATACATATCTCCATGAAAATACGGTGAACGGAGATATAGGCCTATGAAGCAAAAATAGGTTTTTTTACGCTTTTTGGGAAAACGGCTTCAACTATTTGCACCTAATTCTCAGGGTGTTTTCGAATAGTTAATACCTACATATTGTTCCGAATAAATGTTCCTCTGAAAGTCCATTGAGCAGAGATAAAAATGAAAATGTGGCGAAAATAACGTTTTTTCGAACTTTTCCGTAAATTCTGAAGCAACTGCTTCATCAAATTCGATCAATCGTTCAGAGTGTCTTTTAGTCACCCATACCCACATTTCGTTCTCTGTAATTATTTCTGTATATATGTGTTGAACGAAGATATAAGCCATGTTAACTCAGAAAAGGAGATTTGTCGAATATTAATTTATCCGTATTCCAATTTTCTCAGAAACGGCTCTAACGATTTCGATCAAACTTACGGAGTACTCTCAGCTAACTAGTCCCTACATTTTGTTCTGCATACAAGTTTCTGTAGAAATGCGTTGAGCGAAGATATAGCGCCCGCATATGTAGGTGGTGTTCGAACCTACGAGAGTGGCGGAAAGTTGTGTGTTGTTACGCACCGCTCGTTTGCCTTTAATGTGGTCTAAAAATTCCCTTCTTTCGCACAAAAACCTATATGGTATCTAGTATTCTGTGCAGTACTCTAATTAAATATCCGTTCGATAAGCGTTTAATAACGCGCATATGACATATGGGGACTACTATAGAAATTCCGGAATTTCAGCCGCCGCCGTTACACCTTTCTAAAAGTTCGTTCGTGCCCGACTATTACAGTGAACATGATCCTTCTAAAAAAAAAAAAAAAAATCTCGTGCTCATTCTTTCAAGTCACTTGCATACTGATTGCTCGATAGTGGACAGCACAATAAATTTTAAAATTTTAAACAATTTTCATGTTGAACGTAGTTATATTCAGAACGAATAACAGTTTTGATTAGTTGCTGGGGTCAAGTGTGTCGTTTTATGTGTTCTGACCTTGAGAAAGTCGTATTGGGTGTTGTGATCACAATGATAGCTAGTTAACTACGCGCATACTCATATTTTGGCGTCCCGTGATCAGCAGGCTAAATATCGCCATCTTAGCTGACATTGTTCAGTCTTCCTTTCTCAATTGCTTTCACAGACCGTTCTCTTAAGCCTGTGAGACGTAAAGATACGAAGAAAACTCAAAATTATTTTCGATAGTTGACTACAAAACTTTTCTTTCCCTTTGTATGGCTAAGAGAAGTGAAAAATTGTGATAAGTCGAGTGGTGGTTGAGGGTTCAGAGAGGGAAGTCTGGCACTCAATGGATAATTTGAAGGGTAAAGGGATTTTTTAAAAAGAAGGCTGGTTGTATTAGGGCTAAGGCTTTCTAGCCGGCGATTAATTAATTTCTGGCGTCGCGATTATTCCTTATTTCGCATCTTGGGAAGCCCTAATTCAACCCTCTCTCCGCAGGCTCTTTCATTGTCAAATTATTCCTTTGCAACCAAAATCAGTTGGGTTACTTTTAATCTCTAGCTTAGTTTCCTCCCTTCTCACCAATCCTCCCTTTTACTCGTATTACCGTCTCTCGTCGTCAACTCATAATCTGTTCATTTCTTCTACTCCCTTTTGAGCTGAACTGTTGGATGCTAACTAACGAGCCTCATTCTGAAAGTTGATATTTTAACTCAAGGGGCCCGAAAAAGGAAAGATTTGGTAGAAATGTTTGTTCTTTCAATCACTTTCTCTTCCCATTTACGAGTGCACACTCATTCACGTACAATTCTTATTACTACTACTTGAAATGCGTGAGCAATGGGAGCTAATAAAAGCAAATATGTCTATCTAAAATTGATAAGCGGGAAGAGATTGTGGAACCTAGAAATGAGAGCGTTACGAAAAGAATGCTTAGAGGAAATATTGCGGTAGAGGAAACGCCCTGAGAGTGAATCACTCAGAACCGATCCTCGTTCCATCTTTTCATGTTCTGTCAACGCTCTGCAAACATCTGTTGCGGCCGGTACGCCCTTTCGATCATCCCCATGCTGTGGTTGGACGTTACTTGATAATCGTGATTTACATTTCATTAACCCCGTGAAGTATCGGGCGGTAAAACATCCTCACAATATTCCTCTGCCCCATGAACATTATTTGGCAATTATTTTCCTTCTGTCAACTAATATAATCTTTTACGTACTGGGCTCATGTAAAAATGCGTCAAAATTTGAGTTTTGGGTTGGCCGGAATCGCAGTGAAGAATTTTTTTCCCCTGAATACTGAACTACCACATTCCTTCATTATTTTCCTAACTCTCTCACTCAACTCGTCTGTAGTGCTCGTCCGACTATTTTCCCAGTACAGGACCCTGACCCTGATATATCTCTGCTCGACGCTTTACTCTTTACGTTTTGAGGCCTACTGAGTCTAAAAAACCTAATTTCGGCGCGTGGTGTGTATGTGTGTGTCTGTAGTTCGATTTGCAGGAGGACGGCTGATCCGATTGAGCTGGTTGTTTTTTTTTGTTTGTTATTTTTTGTAGACACCAAAATAAGGTTATGGGCGATTTCGGCCGTTTGGAGGGGGGTGGGGGGACGACAATGTACCAAGCACTAAGCAATTTCTCGAAAACGGCTTTAACGATTTTGATTAAACTTTCATCTTATCTTCTACTAGTCAGTGCAACACTTTTCTTTTCCATGAAAATACGGTGAACGGAGATATAGGCCTATGAAGCAAAAATAGTTTTTTAACGCATTTTGGCAAAACGGCTTCAACGATTATCACCAAACTTTCAAGATGTATTTGAATAGTTGATACCTACATATTGTTCTCAATAAATGTTCCTCTGACAGTCCATTGAACAAAGATAAAAATCAAAATGTGTCAAAAATAACGTTTTTTCGAACATTTCCGTAAATTCCAGAGTAACTTCTTCACCAGATGTGATAAATTCTAATGGAGTGTCTTCTAATCACCCATACCAACATTTCGTTCTCTATAATTATTTCTGTATCCATCTGTTAAACGGAGATATAAGCCAAGTTAACTCAGAAAAAGAGATTCGTCGAATATTAATTTATCGGTATTCCAATTTTCTCAAAAACGGCTTTGACGATTTCGATCAAATTTACGGAGTACTCTAAGCTAACTAGTCCCTACATTTTGATCTTTACAAATGTTCCTGTTAACATGCGTTGAGCGAAGATATAGCGCCCGCATATGTAGGTGGTGTTCTAACTTACGGGGGTGGCGGAAAATTGTGTGTTGCTACGCACCGCTGGTTTAATAGACAATGCCCACATCATACCCAATTACAGTTCTTCGTGTGATGCGAACTTAGATACTACGTTTTATAGTTGGATCGTTTTAACTGTACCTGTTAACTATGACTGTTGAATATACCTGTTAACGCAATTGCTTTAATTTCGTTTAGTACATCTGGTTTTGAGAAGGGAAACTTGTTTTGCGCAAGAAAATGTCATTATCAGAAACATGACAGCCAATCCAATAGTTATTTTCAGTAAGCTACCTTGTAACTATTATCCACCCTTCACGGTGGCAGATTTGGTAGTATGATCGAGGTCAGGTGTGATGTAGACCTCATTCTACCAATACGAGCCCTGTTGGGAGCAACCGGTTCGGAGTACGGGAGCTATGTCTTGAGGTCTAGGGTTCTCAACCCGTTCAATTTCGAGACCACAAAAATTCTGCTGTCCCAAGCTCTCTGTGGTATGTCGATTACTCCTTCATCTAATATTTCATGTCAGTTGCCAAACTTATCATCACAGTATTCCTGAAGTCATAATAATGCTAACGTATTTGGAAAGTTCTTTCTTAATCTTCCGTTTAGAAACGAGTGCGAGGGGTTTCCTTTTTGGGGTGACCCTGAGACGCTTATTATTTCGGAAATCCTTGTTGCACCCCGCCCTACCTCCAGCAACAGGTTAGTCAATGTCGTTCCTCGTTGTTGAAAAATACCTTATTTAACATTGTTCTTTTCAGTACTGTCCTCTCTCGCTCGTCCAACGTTCACGCGTTATTTTCGTCGTCCGCATTAAATTTCCGGGTTTTTCTCCCACCGATCAAGTATATTCTGTGGTTATCACTAATTTTGTGACCATTAATCAAAATCCAACGAGTGAGGAGATACGCATTACTCCAACTTTTCTACGCTTAGCTAAGAATGTGTACGAGACGACTATCAGACACTAACTCTAATATTAACGATTAATCTTCGAAATATCTACAACTAACTTTCAGACGCACAAAACGGGCGTGCACCTTTCATACAAGTTAGTAAGGTAGTGCGAAATCACCTGCCAGACCAAATTTAAGCTACTTCAAATTAGAGTGTCTCGTTTTGTTCACTGATAAGGTTTAGGGGCATGGTTGGGTGGAACAGTCAAGTTATGAGGTTTGTGCAGTGTAGTGCAGAGCAGTTGTGAAAATGTAAACTGTTTTTCTTCATAGCATGACCCAATCCCTCTGGTTCGAATTCCATCTGTTCGGCTAACTCTCAGTTTGAGAAGTTGGGATGCGTCTAGTTTGTTGAAATGACCAGCAGAAGGAAGAAGAAGCAGCAAGCAAATGAAAGTGGCGGCTTCATTAAGAAAGTGTCATCTTTATTTAATTTAGAATCGGTGAGTCTCATAAACATTTCATCTTTGTCAACCATTTTGCATTCCTTTCATGAAATTGTGTTCGTTTCAGTCGAAGAGCGAAAAAAAGGGGAAATGAAAAAAGCGAACGCCTTGCTTCCAAAAGGGCTGTGTTGATGTTTAGTTGAAAACTGAACTCCTCAGAGTGTTCGTTGTTCTAATTTGTCGTTCACGTTCCGTCATTTCTGTTTTCTAAGGACCGCTCATTTAGTTTGAAACGCCTTTTCGGTCTGTGAATTCCCTCAGGAACCTGAGAGTTGCTTTCAGGCAAGAAGGTGAAGCACTCTCTCGCCGAGTTTTGACAAAGAGGATATTCACTCAAACTCACCGTCAAGGGATTTCGAACAACAAAATAGTTGGAACCCCAAGTCAACAGTTCGCGCTCCGAGTCTTCCAACTTGTCACGCTCCTATTTACCGCGGGTGAAATGCTGATTGCGTATATCAAGAGTAAACTGTTCGCAGAAGGCGGAGAGGGAATGAGAGTGTGTGAGTAAGGAACTTAATCCAAATCTTGTCAATTAATTCCGAAAATCCGTGAGGGCTGTGTGTTGAGGAGAAGAGCTTTAAAGCAACGTTCTGTACATTAAGTGATAGTTGCTAATATCGTAAAACAAGGCAAATATCCATACCATGTGGTTTCGCGTTTACACTTCGAGAAATACGAAGGGCCAGCGATTATATGCGTTTTCTTTCGCGTAGAGGGACATGTGCCCTCCTCATTTCTATTGGTGGGACGAAGTTCATCGGCGCACTCAGACAACAGAGTGAACTTGACTCGCTAATGAACTCTTCATCATTCCAGTCAACTGTTGGGGGGAGATCTCGCATCCCGAGGAGTTGGCTGAAAAATGAATTCAGCTCGTCGTCCGTGGTTTGGTGGACTTTGAAGAGTCGAACATTAAGAGCTTAAAAGGACATCTAACCCGCATCATGTGAAGTCAGGTGTTGGCATAAAAAGAATTCAATACCGTCTTCATCAAGATTGAAGGAGTGATAAATAGGCCACTCTGTGTCATAAAGAACGACCCTCTCTCCCCAACTGCGCTTACGTCGTCGTAGTTCCTCCTCACCAGGATCATCTGTGGATTTTCTCCCTGCAAAGGATATGCAAATGTTAAGCCAAACCGCCTATCGCGTTATGTATTGGAATAGGACACTCGTCTCGTTTTTTATTCCAACACCTTACTCATCACCATTGGCACCATTGGCATTGGCGTTGCTTGTGCTTGCAACTTCCACGTATCAAAATTGTTCCGCTTCAGTGGTTCAATTCTGTATGAATTCATGGCACTAATACCAACAAAAAATCGTTATAAGTAGAGATGTAGAAGTCTTGAACGAAATTGATAATGCCTCTGCCAATAACATCAATACTTAAGTGACATCGAGATAATTTCTAACAAAACTTTATCAAGTGATGAAGTCTCCAGTAGAATCTACCAGGAACCAGCCTCTGAAATTGAAGAATCCGAAGAAGAAGAAGAAACAAATGAAGACATTGAAGAGTCAATGACTACAGAAAGACCCACCAACAACAATGATGGTGAAGAAACAAGACCTCAACGAAACAAAACCCGACCAAATTGGTTTTCAGACTATTATACATCCTTTCTTTCTGAGAATGGCGATTTCTTATCTGAAAATGCTCCTGAATGGAATGAAGCAGTAACCCAAGAAATTAAGTCCCTCTTAAAATATGGAACATGGGTTCTCGTGGATAAGAAACCAGAACACGAACCAATTGCGTACAAGTTTGTTCTCAAAGACAAACATAATTCAGATGGTACTTTAGAGCGAAAGAAAGCACGTCTTGTAGCTTGCGGATATACTCAGCGGTTGAACGTCGATTATTCGGAAACGTTCGCACCAGTTACAAAAATGGATGCTCCTTGGTGTTGCTATCGAAGATGATCTCCAAGTCACGCAAATGGATGTATCCACAGCATACCTCAATGCTGAACTTGATCTATATGGAAAAACCTGCCTGCCTTGAAAAATTTTTGGTAAACATAATTCTTCAAGAGATTTCAAATGAAAATTCGGAACTTTTGTCGAAGGCGAAACAAATGTTATCAGACATGAAAAAAGGGAGTAAAGAAAAAGTTTGTCTTTTGAAACGAGCTCTCTACGGTCTGAAACATGCTGGGCGTCAATGGTTTAAGAAACTAGACGACATATTGAAGATAATAGGTTTCAAACCATCCACCGCTTACCCCTGCGTATATATCCTGACCAAGAATAATGAAAAAATGATCATTTCAGTCTACGTTTACGATATCGTTGTCGCTTCTACGAGTACAACGTTCGCTGAGAAAATTAAGAAGCAATTACAAAAATGGCTTGAAATTCGAGAAATGGGTGATCTGAATTACTGTTTAGGGATTCAGTTCTTCTTAAAAAATAATGACATTTTTATGAGCCAAACCAAATATATCGATGAACTTCTCGAAAAGTTCAACATGAAAAATTGCAAGCCAGTTTCTTCACCCATGGAAGCGGAACTCAAGCTCGAAAAATCGACTTCTGAGAAAAATACCAATCTGCCATATCAAAATTTAATTGGTTCATTGATGTATCTTGCCGTAGCAACACGTCCTGACATAGCGTTTGCTGTAAGCAATCTCAGTCAGTTCAACACCTGTCACGATGATACACACTGGAGAGTTGCTAAAAGAGTTTTGCGCTACCTCCAAGGCACCAAAGGAATGGGACTTTTGTTTAGAAAATCTGGGATGCCTATTTTAGGTCTGGCTGACGCTGACTGGGCATCATGCACCGTTGACCGTAGGTCATACACTGGCTTCTGTTTGATTTACCCTGGAGGGCCAATAAGTTGGGAATCTCGGAAGCAGAGGACCATCGCTTAGTCAACAGCTGAAGCGGAATACATGGCCTTAACGGATGCAGGAAAAGAAGCGATGCATTTGACTCAATTAGCGAAGGACTTTGGAATATCTCAATCAAAAATTGAAATATTTAATGATAACCAAGCTACACAATCTTTATCTACCAACCCAATCGTGAGTTCGAAGTCGAAGCACATCAGCATCAAAGAGCATTTCGTTCGTGAAGCAGTCCAGACAGGCATCATCAAGCTTAGTTATCGGAAGAGCGAAGACATGGAAGCTGACATCTTTACCAAAGCTCTCGGGGGGCCGAAGCCTAGAGAATTCCGAAGAAAGCTTGGCGTTGTTGTACAGTAATACTCGTGAGGGGAAGTATTGGAATTGGACACTCGTCTCGTTTTTTATTCCAACACCTTACTCATCACCATTGGCAACGCATTTTTTTATGTCAGCTTGATCTTCAATTCGTCTCCAAAAAACTGTCGGTAAAATGGTGTCGTGCCGTTTATCTCGTTCTTAAATGTTTTAGTTTTTTGGCATTCTGTTTTAAATACAAATTTATTACTTTAAAGCAGTGATCAAATTTCAATATTATCAACTAATAGATCGCATGGTTCAGGATCATTGGCAGCGATGGCGCTATGAATACCTGCATACGCTGCAGGCTCGAGCAAAGTGGCACAAAGAGGAGACGCCTATTCAAGAGTGCACCGAGGAACTGATGCTAGGGTCAGAGTTGTCTCTGTGCAAGCTCAATGTGACACTTACCGTCGCCCAGTGGGTAGAGTGTGTCCACTCCCAATCTAATAACTTACAAATCCTCATGTTACTTTCCTTGGCTCTAAAAAGTAGAAAGGAAAGTTATTTACTCGGCTGAAAAAACACTATTTGGGAAAATGGTCTCTGTGTGAGTATGCGTCTGAACAAATTTTAGAGAGAACCACTCAAATTTTATATCTAGCCCGCAGGTTACTATGGGACGCCAAAATAAGGGCATGAGCAAAATCCACCGAAAGTTAACTATAGTTATCGTTGGGATCCAAACACCAAATTTTTTTTCTCCAAAACGGCTCTAACGATTTTGATTAAATTTTTTATATTAATAGCTCTCAATAAGACAACTATACCATAAAATTCCCATTAATGGGAAAATGACGAGAGCAGCACAATAAATTACCAAAACTTTCGACGTAATCGATTTTAGCGCGGTTTTTAGAGAAAACCACCGTACTAAATCAGCTGAAACTTGATGTCTAGCCTACAGGTTAGGTTTCCAAGGAACGCAAAAATAAGGGTATGAGTAAAATCCACCACCAAGTTAACTATAGTTATCATTGTGATCAAAACACCAAATTTTTTTTCTCCAAAACGGCTCTAACGATTTTGATTAAATTTTTTATATTGATAGCTCTAAATAAGACGATTATACCACGAAATTCCCATTTGTGGGAAAATGACGATAGCAGCACAATAAATTATCAAAATTTTCGGCGAAAAGCGTGTTTAGCGCGGCTTTTTCCGTATAAAATCCGCAGGAATGTTTCAAAAATTGGTAATTTAGTCCAATCCAATACCTAAAGGGTGAGTGTTTAAAACCGCTCATGAGATACATGGAGGTCCCTACGGAAATTTCTGAATTTCAACTACCACTTCTAACCGTTTTCCCAATAACTCTGCAAAAGTAATTACTATCCTTCTTCAAAAATGTTGTATTTACAGCCTCATTCATTATCTGTGTACCAATTGCTCAATACTGGACCTAGAATGAGTACGAGCAGCACAGTAAATTCTAGAACTGTAGGCGATACCGCTTCCTGCTGCTGTGACGTGTTGTTTGACCAAGTTCAAATTAATTGAGTGATAAATGAATTGATTAAATAGAATTAGCCATGTACAAAGTGAATTGACGTAGAGCTAAGTTGTTATACTGCTGCTATGTTTTTATGTTTGAACCATAGGGTCCAATCACCCATTCCGAAAGTACGTTTCAGGGTGGTGGGTAATGGTTGTGTCTACTTAATTTTATCACGGTGAGACCAAGACGGTACTCTCTAATTCAGGTCGCAGATGTAGGTTTCTTCCGCTTTCAGTTTCTTGGTGCTTTCTGGCGCCTGTTTAACGCAACTTCCTGGCACAAAGGGAGGCCGCCTGATATTGAACGTCACGATTTTCAGTGAAAGGGAAGGCACCGCCGGTTGGTTGGTGTTCAGTTGAATAGTTCATGACTTATCCGAAGGCAGTCGAGCGACATCGGGGCAGTGGAGCAGCTTCGTGGGCTGCTCCCGAGGATCGATTTGATTTTTCGATTGGCATTGAGCTCGATATGAGCTGAAGCCCCCATAGTCAGTCTCTTCCGTCTCCGTTCAGAAAGCCCTCGTGTCTAGCGTTATCCGTTTGAAGAGGCGGGCCTTCTGAAGCCTCCGACGCGTTGAGGCGTCATGGGGCAACGTCCCAGCTTCGACGAAGAACACGAGTGTTCCGACGACGAGGTGATCCCACTCTCAACATGTTAATGTGACAAAGCTACGTTAGTTGGCCTGCGACACGTGCGTTTTGATAGTAGGTGAATAGTACGTTGCACAGCGTGGGATGATTGGAGCACAACCGTAATCACCTTCGTCACTGAAATCCTCGTGCTCTCCTTCTCCAGTCTTCGCTAGTACCAGTCAATACAGTTTTAGTTGCCTTCACTCGTAATTTTCGAACAACGTACTAACTATTACATGGTCCACTCCTTCTTACTGTCCTCCTCACTTCATTTCTGCTCATCCGCAACCGAAATTAATTAGGGTCGAAGGGTGCAGCACTTCGTGCCAGGTCAACCTGGACGTCTATAAGTGTGCCTTTGCTTTCGTTCTGTCCCATTTCGTTCAGAAAAGTTTTCCGTTTTTAATTTGTGATGAAGTCAATTGGAACTTGAGAATAATTCGTTATGGTTACGGAGAGAGCCGTTTATTTCACAAATTTTCTTTTCTCTTGGGTTCGTCGCTTAACAACTTTTTTTTAGTTATTTTGGGTTTGCTGTTGCGTTCAGAGCACAATGTAAATGGGCGCTCAAAATTTGGCTTAAGATTGCATTGAGAGATAACAAGTGTGTTTGACTGTATCCAGTCCTGTATGTGACCAAATCAGTCTTTGTTCGTGTGTTAACAGTTCTTGCTTACGGTATGTGCGCTCGATCCCTCACTCAGCTGTCCCCGTATCCATATCCAGAGGTACGGCTGACATGCCTCGTTGGCCGATCCCTTGTAAGAAAGGTTGAGTCGTTGCGTGCGAGTGACCTGGGGCGATGTCACATTTTGCAGCAGCTGCTGGGGGGAATCTACACCACCCTTCGATCCCTCATTTTGTGTTTCGGGCCTATTCTCCGTCATTACTTGCTTTGCTTGCTTTTCCTACGATGGATACTTCCCCTTGTAGGAGCTGTAGCGAGCAGAACGAGATTTCTTGTTTCCTTCAGCCAGAACTTCAACGTGCAGATTGGATTGAACTGAGGGAAGATAAGTAGAGGGAAGATAACCAATCTACAACTTATTTTTCACTCAGTTTATATGAAATTCGTACAACTTAACGTTCTACCTTGAAACTGGTTGGTCTTAAAGTTCCAGAACTTTTTGGATTCCTCCTACGCATGTCCAATATTATTTTTCTGGTTCGTATTCAAATTCTGTTCAATTCTTAAAAGTAGGTCAACTAAACTAAAAAAAGTTAGGCTCCCGGAATTTCGTGGGGCGACTGTACATTAAACCTGCAATGCGTAGGTAACTTATTGGACTGCCGACACGATCTTTATATTTGAGAACCCTAGTGCGCCAAATTTGCATTCGGTGGGGATTGTTGGTCATTTCTTGCGCTGCTTTCGTCATTATCCCATTAATCAAAATCATTAGAGCTCTCCTCGAGAAAAACTGTATTTAGTCACTATAACTATAGTTTTGAACCAATTTTCATTCACTCATTTTGGCCTCCAAGTTTTGTCTTCAGGATGAATATCAAATTTGAGCTTTGATTAGGTCTGTAGCAATTACAAATGAACCTTTCATAAAACTAATTCTCTGCACTTAACATGGCCAAGGATTTGGAGGGTGTCTATCGCAATACTTTGTCTGTAGCTTCAACGTATTCTTCATTCAATCATTTGCCACGACTACAAAGATTTTCGTCATTTCGTTGTTTATAATCGTGGCGATTCAATAGTAATAACTATTGGTGTTGTATTGCTGATTGGAAAGCTCGACGGAGGGACAGTTGAATCAGTAGTGACAATGGCTCAGCTCCTGTTATAAGGAACACAACTCGGAAGAAGTCGCGTAAGGTATGCGATAGTGACATTAGAACTATAAGTTGAAAGGTATTACTAATATTGGGATAGCGAAAGCGGTCTAACTCAGTCTGCGAATGCTATACATTTTCTCAATCGCGCACACCTCAAGAGGCCTGAGCGAGAAACCCGTTAACTTGAGAAGGGCCAACTATCAAGTAGGAATATTTTTGTTAGGTAGCACTTGAGACAATTCACAACCGGAAAGTGAACTGGTAAAATGGTAGGGCATGAGGTTATACGGAGGTTATAACGATAGGAAGGCGAGTTCCACTGTGTCCAGGCCTCGTGAAAAACATCTGTTTTACTTTTGCCATCTGTTCCCACCGTTCAAAACTCTTCCCTAATAATGGAAATATGATAACAAAACATTTACCTTCTTCAAATAAACGAGAGACTAACTGCCCTTCAACATCCCTCATCCCTCCAGTTCCTCAGTTGGTCCGTTCGTCAGCTAACAACATCCTGGACGCGATCAACCTACTAGACGTCCCCGGGGCAGCCATTAATCATCTTGTTATCGTTTTCTCTTCTCAACGAAATTCCGATTAATCAACAACCCATGACGTGATTAATGGTTAATTGAAAGGGATAATACCGTTGAACCTGGGCTACCATTCGCCGCTTTTTGGGGAATACCGTTGTAGCTAAATCATTGTCTTCCCTCGCAGCTATAAATACGATGTGCGAGGGCTTAGCGGATGTGCTGGTTTTGTAGAATGGTAGAACCTTGGGAAAAAATATCTGGTTCGATGCATTACACCGCATAACTTTCCTCAGCCCCACGTACATTTTTAGCCACTAATCCAATCTAATGTTCACTCATTTCATAAAGTGGTAATTAATTGGGCTACTGATATTTATACCACAACGTAAGTCGCTGATGTGACTGTTAACACGATGAGTTTGGAAATATTTGTTTGTGGAGTTATGAAATTATGGGGGGAAACGCAGAGAAACGTCAAAAATAAATGACGTTAGTTCGAATTAGAGAATTTATGAGGCTTTCCTGGATTATCTTATGACCATCATTTCACTTCCGTCCTGTAGCCACCTTCTTGGGATACCACTCAGATTAATTTGAGATTGGAAGTGTCTCGTGAACGAGATTTATTATGAAATAAATAAAACCACTAAAACCGCCTTTTTCGATATTTTTGATAATTAATTGTTTTTCTCTCCGCATTTACTCCCGGATTTTTTGTTGCTTGAGGGTGGATGGGGGGGATGTGGTGCTTTTATCACTATGATAACTACGCCAACTAAATCATTCGCGAGGAATTTGTGGAAACCCGTTTCTATAATAAAACGGAGAAACGATTGTCTTTGGGTTAGAGTGTTAGGTCGATTTCGACGAGATGCGTACTTGTCACCTAAACCATTGTAGTTAAGATTTAGGAAATAGGCACTCCGTTTTATAATGATAACTATAGTTAGTTTTGAACCGATTTGTGTCAAACTCTTTATTTCGGCGTTTTGTGGTGATTTCAATCATGTCCACAGTTACAAACACACAGTAGGTTGCATCTATTTAATGCGCAATCCATCTGTAGATGATTTGAACCGATTAAATACGTTCGTGCCATCCAGTTCTTTTTCAGCATTAATTTGTTGCAATTCGGTGTGTTCTAATAATCAATAACATGATATTGCTCGTATGAGCGTCGTTTTCTCTTCGGTTGGATGAAGCATTTTTCTGCTCCGTTTCTTTCTCGTCAGATTTGTTGGGGGTACGCCCTAACGCTGGATTCACTCAGCCGTCTGGATAACGAGCGATATATGCCGGTGTATTGTGAGAGTCGGTCACAATAAAACTAACAGCTTCTCTAAGCCGACGATGAGCTCAATTTATTAAGCGTCTTCGAGGCTTGTTCTCCATATAACGGTAGTAGATTTTGAAAGAAGGAGAAGGAATTCTTCTGTAATGATGAAGGCTCCGTGTTGTATAAATTGACACGTGGTGTGTTGGCAGTTATAAGTAACTCTCGTGTGGATTAGTCACAATACAGGTTCTCTAGGCACGTGTTCTAGGCGAAAACCTCGGAAGCTGCCTGTTCTATAGTGAGGGCTCTCAAGAATGGTCACCATAATTAATTTCAACAGTCAATAAGACGTAATCGCAATATATTATAGTAAATTGTTCATATTTTAGTACAAATACTGGACTTTAGCGGACAGACACGCTAAGTTGTGGTTTTACACGTATCTTAGACAACTGGGAGTTTTTGAAATCGATTAGTAACAATTTTGTTTACCCATCATCCTTCCCGCCGTTTTTAACCCCTGTCGATATTCCCAGAAGCACAATGAAACATCGGGAAATGAATAGAAGAAAAATATAGAATATAGAACGTTGGTGTGTCAGTTAGGTAACTTTAGGCTAGTCCGAGTACTTGCTCCAGTCCAAATCGCCTGCTTTATGTCATTTTTTCCCCTACTTTTTTTTATTGCTTTTCTGTTGTTCGTCAAAGCAATCTGACAATCAGCTGATTTAGATAACATAAGTCAAACTGGCGTATAAATGACGTATTATGACGTCTTATCCAGTGATAAGAAACAAAACAATCACCATGACAGTTGATAGGAAACGCCAAAATCATATGTTAAACAGCTGATTAGAAGAGAGGGCAGCTAGTGAAATGGTGAAATACGTCATTTCGAAAATGACAGTTGATAAAGAGAGGTCAAAACAATTCGGCAATCATCTGGTTTATATAACAAATGTCAAACTGACACTTGAATGACAGACGTCAAGACCTCAGTATCAGCTGATTCAGCGCTTAGCACAGTCAAGCAATAACTTTTTATTCCTTCCGTAAGACGAGAACGCTCGTTATATTGGTAACACTGCTCTCTGGGAGGCCTTAGAGACCTCTGACATCACCTAAACATGGTTAAGTAATAGCTTCAAATCCCTTCTCTTTGACGATAATCACCTGTTTTGTTGGCAATACTGCTCTCCAGAAGGCACTGGAACAGCTGATTCTCAGAGTGGCACTGTCGTCAATGGACTAAGGAGGGGGGTACGTCACACCTGATCCTTTATCAGTTGAGAAGGTCAGTTACTGATACGCCATTCGCCCCTTTTTACACTACTCAGCCCCCTTTCCTTTATTCAAAAGGCCTCATTTTATTAAAGCCTTGACGTTAGAGATATTTGAAATATTATCATCTCAAAATGTCTATTTTATTTCAATTTCGGAATCGTCAAATTATGTTTTCTAAAATATATCCTTTTGTTTCTTCTTCATCATCGAAAGATCGCTTTTGTTATCTTTAATCTTTAGTGTTGTACAAAATACCAAACGGTTTACAGTACAAAAATTGTGACGGGGGTCAATGAATCTAAACGGCTCATTTGTCTTAAATTCAGCCATTCTACCGGCCAGCAATTTATCATAATCCTTCGTTAGAACAGTCCTGTCCTCAGGGATCAGGACATCCGGCAATAATTAATGATTACCAAGAAAAGCGTGCTCGAGCAATGGTAAATCCAACAGTGGGTTGTTCGAGGAACGTTCCATTTGCAATTTATTCGTTAAAATGAATAGAACCGGAGAGCTAAAGATGACACGGAACGCACAATCAAAGCCTGTTTGGAGTGGCGCTTGTTCTGCTATTCTTACCCCTTTTTTCACGGTAGATTAGTCGGGCGACAAACTTCCAGAAAGTGGTAACGTAAGGGAGAGTTATTTAAGCAGGCCAATCACCAAACTAATCAAAGTTTTCGAACGTGAAATGGGTCTTGGTCGCTCGCTAAGATTACTTCTCGGAAGTAGGGAATTTAGAACTTCAGACGGTCCCTTAGTTCTACAAAAGTTTTGAGGTTGAAAGAGGTACGGTTGATAAGTCAATGAGATCATCGTTTCGTTTTATTAAATAATCAATAAGGCACGGGCGTCTGTTGCTTCTCTTGTATTACAGTTTCTTTTGTGCAACTTTATTGGGAGCGTATTATTATGAAGTTTCAAACATATTTTTACGTACACGAACTCATTTGACACGTGAGGTAATTAAACTACCATTTGGTGGCTGATTAAGAGCAATAGTACACCATGGTATTTTATTTCTGTAGGCAGGTGGGGCCATCGTCGACACGAATGAAGGGGGAGAAGAGGGAAAGGTGTCACCTGAAGGAGGAACATGGTAGCAAGTTATGCTCGCCAGACAGTACTGCTAGGACGTCTGCACGTGCGTTTTAATCGCCTGCCTTTCAGTCCCCTGAAGGCCTGGCAGTTGCATATTAGACCTGGCCAAGTTGTTTCAGTTGTGGGTGATGCTGCTAGACAGTGTGACGTTGTGACTTTCGTCGCGGACATGCAAGGGAGCTCCTGCGATAAGCCTTAGAGTTCAGTTTTGAGCAACGGAATCGTTTGCCAACTCCATATTTGGCAACTGTGCTGCCAGGTGGGTCTGATAAGGAAGTTTGCTGTTAGTTTCTTTAGGTGGAGTGGAAGGGCACCGCGGGCTAACAGAAATGTTAGTTTCTCGATGAAGAATCTGATCAGGGTGGTGCATTGGGATTTGAGCATCCCAGGTGAGTTTGCTGTCTAGCGCGAGGCCGAGGTATTTCACTGAGCTCTTCCGCGCAATCGTATGGTGGTGAAGAAGTACGCATTTAGGATTTGTCAGTGAAGCAGTCTAATGAAGTCTTCAGTGGATTTAACTTTATCCTCCTGTGGACAGTCCATTCACTTACGAAGTCAAAATGTACCTGATTTATGGTGTATGCTAAGTCGCGTGAACTTAGACTTAACAGGACAGCCAAGTCGTCGGTAGATTAGGCGAGTAGTGGAATATCATAAACGTAGTAATTGTATAGGAGGCGACCGAGAATGCTACCTTGGGGACCCTTCGTGATAATAAGAAGGAATATATGGATTGGGCCATTTCAAAACCCAAGTTTTTTTGTATTTCCATTTGATGTCAAATGTCAGCATCTGATACGTCTTGCGCATCGTTGTGTTGTCCCTGCCTCTAGTCGTCTGAGTTCGACGTGGTGCAGGTATTCAAATATTGATGGCAGGCATTGGACTCTTTTTGTGACTCTCCCAGTGCCCATGAAGCACGTGCCGAAAACCTCTGGTTGAAAAGTGAAACGAGTTTTTTTTGTTATTTTTCCCGTTGGAAACTCCATTGCCGCAACCTGCCCCATTGAACTAGCTGTTCCTATATTTCGTTTTACACAAATCGTATCCCGCTCTCCTCTCACTATGTCCAAGCCGTTTTCACAAACTCTGGAAGTACGGAATTAAAACAGAATTGATTGCTAAGGCTAGTAAACACATGAAAATTAGTGTTTGTTATCTGATAATTCATGAAATGTACCACCAAAATGTTCATGTTCCAACTTTGACACCCTAGTATCCAGCAAGCTTATAACCCTAGTAGGCCTGACCTCGCCGTATGTCGAGATAGTCAGTGCTCTTGCGTGCTAGCAAAACTGCAACCTCGACGACTAATAGTTCTCTCATGAGTGCTCAAGAACAATAATTTTCATAAGGAAACAAACAGACCTGTTCGGATACCAAAGCTTTTTCCAACCCTCTTCTCTTCACGAAACTCTATCAAAATACGCATGTTTCTGTGAGCAATGACGCTTCAAAATGCACCAAAGTGTTCTCAGTGATACAATGTACTGTACTGTCTCAAAAGGCCGGTTAATTTGATATTCACGCGTGAGGTAGGAAGGAAAGAGCAAGAGTTCAGAAACATGTGGGACGTGTCGTATTTTGTTCCCTTAACTGGTGAAGGGACCTGAACCTATGCCCAGTTGAGGAAGATGTAGAACGAACTGACTCTGGAATAGGAACATGGAGGGGGAAAGGGGTGTTGAGGCCAATAAGAGCCCTCTTGGTCCAAAACACACCTGGCGACTGTTCCAAGAGGACCTTGTCGTTTTCTGAAAAGAGTTGGAGTTTACAATAATCCTTAAGACTCGTTACAGTATAACAACAAAAACCCAGCACTTGGGATGAAGGCGTTATCGTTGGACAGGAATTTCGGGGCTTGCCCAACGCTCCTTATAAGTGCTTGGGCACGAAAGCTATTTAGCACAAGAGCACGAAAAATTACCGGGTACTTTTTGACGCGTGGGCTCCGATGTTATTTACAAATCTGGATAATTTGTCGATTACTCCTTCGACTTAGTCGCTCTTAATGTTGAATTAGCGGAGGTAATATTCAACGCGTCCCAATTGTGCCTTCTCGTGTGTGTTTGAACGCTCAAAACCTTGCGAGAATTTTCATGCACGATGAGTTAGTTAAACGAAGATTCGTTTGCTAATGAGCTCGAAACGTCAGTAACAATAACAACAGTCTCGCGTTGGTGTCAAGGATAAGGAGAACGTCAGTGGAACACTTTTTCAGAGTCCGAAAACCGTGAAATGACTGCTGAAAGGTTCATTATTGGTTTGGTGTGGTGTCAACGCTTCTCGAGATGGTCTCTGACCTTGCTACCTATCTTTTTCGAAGCTGATTACGAAGCCCCAACCTGGTTTTAGCCTAGATTTGTTATGATTACGTCTTCCCAAAATATTTTTGCGTTGCAGCGATTAAAATGTGACGTTTTAACACGCTGTTGCCGTTTTCCATTGTCGATTTCAAGTCTTTAGGTGTTCCATAAACATTGGCAACAGGTTGGTGAGGTTTTCGATTGGGCGAAATGTCATAAACTTACGTATTATCGATAATATTTGTAACTATTACCTCACATATGAACTACCATGTTCGTCGATGTACCTTAGTATGTCAGGTCGATTAAACTGTATCAACTCTTAGAAGTTACTTTAGTGAAAGGGCTGTCTTGATAAGACACGGAAGTCATGTTCTTGTAAGGCCTGCTTGTGAGTCCGAGCCAAAATAGTGCGGGCTAGAGCAATGCTACGTGCTGAATACTTCATAAATCCCACAATGACATGAACTAGGCCTTATTTGTCTTGAATATGGCGGGGAAGTGGGTTTCCCAGAGTGCATGGAGGAACAGTGGAGTGTGAAAAAAGGAAACCACCCCGTACTCTTTGCTGAACCCTGCTAAGACCTCCCCACTATGAACTAGCTGCCTGAGAATGTGGGCAGGGTTGACGGCAAGGGAGATAGAATTGATCATCTGAGGGACGTGACATTTACTATTTTATTCCCAACGTCAGGAAGATTTTAAAAGAAAATTATTCGAGCTCGGCCAGTGGATGAGCCAGTTTCTTATAATCCATGACGTAACTAATTTTCTTTAAAAGAATCGTCAGTGTGTACACTTCGTGCTTCCAGACCGAAGGCAAAAACAAATCCCGTTCTTCCCGACTGAATTTCTACAGTAAGGAATGGTGGTTGTGTTATTAGCGGTCCAGTAGCCCTGTCGGCTTCGAAGCAACTATTAACCGTTTCTCTGATTTGACGAAGAAGGTAATAACTTTAAAACGTGGTCCCAGTTGAACTCTCCCTCCGACACAGAAAGTGAATCGTTAGGTCGAACGGGGAACCAGAGATTAAGCCCAAACGTAGGGTATGGGATTCCCTTGGTGTTGCAGTCCCCTCCCATGATCTCACTCAAAGCTAAATGACAACCTCCTGCCGTACCTCCCGCACTCGAATGATTCATACGACTAATGTTACGATTCAAGTCAGAGGGTTAAGGTCTAGTCATTATGAGACGAAGTACACTTACACTACACTTGCAGAATGCGTCTGATGGGCACTAAATCCCACGAGTGTCGCTCGCACAGTGCTGGGAGCATGTCTACCTGTAAGTGGCATGAGGCAAAACTCGTATGAACCTGGAAAATTAAATATCCACCGAATTTTTCGTTTTTGTGGCTGTAAGGGAAGTAAGCCGAGCAATTATACCTCATTATTGGTGAGTTCTAACTTCCAGACCTGGGGCCTTCATCGGTCTTGAGTTTCTGATTTGATATTTCATGTAAGAGAAGTGTGTAAATGTAAAGTGCTACTTTGTTTGGGAGCGGTGAGTAGAAATAGAAGAAGAACTAAATAGAAACTAAACTAGAAGAAGAGATTTAACCCTCGACGTGTTAAAAGAATTGTGAATTTTATCTTATGGGCGATGCAGTTGCTCACGTGATAGTGATTTCAGCCCAGAGCTCGACCAATTCTTTTTAAAAGACCCGCCTGTGCTATGAGATTCAGGTTGGAGGGAGGAAACATCCGTTAGCTGTTGTGTGGAAGAGCGTCAGTGTTGCCGTCTAACGCGATGGAACGCTGGGTCTTTTGCTGTGGCTTCCCATGGGCATCCAGCTCCTACGAAGCAAGCTAGATGGACGCATCCACTGTACCTCGAGGTACAGGGGCCTGGCAAGCGAGACGACATCCAATGCGAGGCCACAGCAGGACCCTGAGTCCCCTCAGCTTTTACACGTGTGACGATTCACCTCGGTTGTCACATGTTTGACGTGACATATCAGCTCACACCCCGAAGGCATCACCCTAGCTCGGGTGGAGTAGATTGTCAAATCCCAGGTGTTGGCCCTTGACGCATTGGAGGCGTCCAAGGCGACAGTAATTGCCCGCACCCTTCTCCTCCATAGTGAAACAATACGTGCATAACTTGAGTTTACTCGGTAACAAAATTAATTAGTTTTGTTTTAAGTGTTGTTAGTTTAATTAGGTTTTCGAAAGTTATGAGTGGTGGTGGTGGAGCGCCAGGAGAGAAAGAGATTGATTGAATTTATTTAGCCACTGGAGAGAGAAGTTAACGCCTAATGGGCTTCTCTGCCGCTTCTCCTGGATTATAAGTTATAAAGTACATTTCTGAGACTGCGGGGAGAAAGGCTGAGATAGAGTGTGGGGATCTCTTTTGTTAAGGGCTGATCTCCAAACGGTTTTTTTCTTCTCTCGAATCGTTACCCGCCGTTTGTAATGTTGTGGACGTTCTCTGGTTGAACGTGGTAGAAGTTCTCGGGTTGACGTACACCGCAAACATGCTCGTGCTCAACGTTTATATTATTTATTACTCCCAAACGAATTCAACACTTGGAAATTGTGTCACTTGGCATACCTGCATACTTTCAGTCAGAAGGTTTTATTTCCACGCGTTACTCTCATCGTCTCGTGCTGTTCTTTCCCATTTTACCCCACCCCCCTACATGTGCGTTCGCAAGTACAATCGAGAACGGGTTCTGTGGGAAAATATCTGGAGCGAAGCATCAAACGACCGTTCCTCGCTCCCACGTACATTCGGGGGCCTAGGAACTAGAAATTAGAAACTGGTAGTGCTTGACGTTCCGGAATTTATTGCGTTTGTTCCTGCTGATGTTAAAACCTCAGTAGCCACTGTATAGATAAATCGTGAGACTGACATGATGACGTGATTTTGTTTTCGTGTTCGTTGCTCTGGAGGTGTAAGGTAAACTGAGGTTTGTCAGAAGCCTGAGAAAACTAGGCTAGTCAAGGAAACTACAATAGTTTGAATTTCGCCATTTATTGGGTTGCTCCTAATCATCATACAACCACGATTGAACGATTAGACTACCTGCGTGGTGTTTGTAGAAACGCTCTCTATTAATCAGAAAAAACCACTGCTAAAATCGATTGTTGTTTCTCGTCATTTCTCATGAACATTTTATAGTAGTGTCACGTAATTTGGAACTGTCCATAAAAAATATTTGGTTGCGACGCATCACAACTGTTCTCAGCCTCTCGTTCACTCTCTACTGACTATTCCAAGTCATTTTTGATTCAGTTTACGTAGAAACGGGTAGCACGTTAAGTTACGAAACTCACTGGGCTGCTGATGCTGTGCCAAAGCTTGAACTGAAAACACTGCAAATGATCACACAACGGGTTGTTATTCTCTTATTCAGCGTGTTTGTTCAGCTTGACGCATCTACATTCATCTCATTTGACCGCAAAATACTACTAAGCTATAGGAACATGGCCTGACTACTAGATGCAGCGAATATTGATCTGATCTAGACGACGACACGGCCATGGGTGGTGGAACTGAGACGAAATCTGCTGAATTACGTTAAATGCAAAATATGTCAGCACGAACATAGCAGATTTGAAACTCCCATGCTACGTCGATTGAGTGGGAAGGGGGTATAAAACAAAATATGCCTGGCCGTAAACGTAGGTTCAGAATGAATAATAAACCAAAAGGTGTGCATCAACATGATTTTGTTGTTTTTGGGGAGTGGTTCGTATCCACTGTTTGCAGTTTTATGTAAAACGATTTTACTACACTACTCCTTTTTGGTGCAGGCCGAATTAGTTGGAATCTTGAGTTCGAAACCACTCTTTGCCCCTAACGAGAAGTCCTTGTTTTCTACCAAGTCCACCTATTTCTGACCTGAAGGCCTTCGTGTGTAGCTGCGGGAAAGTCCGGCCTGCCTCTTCAGTTATTTCTTGAGCTGATAGCCGGTTTTCCTGTTTCTGGACTTTCCAAAATATACTCTTCCCCCCTTACCCCACTACTCAATTTACTTCCTCTCCAACGTACACAGCTCTTCTCAATACACACTCATCCATCAGCTCTCATAACAGGGGCAATGAATACGTGCCCTACTGCTGCAGTGGAAGTCCTTTTAGACATCTCACCTCTCCACATACATATTCAGAGGACTGCTTACCTGGGAGCGGTAAGGCTTTTGCAGACAGGAAACATCTCCACCAGGGTTAAGGCAAGCCTCCAAAGAACAACTAGACAGTTCAAACTGGAAGAGGCAGTAGTCCTCGCTACTGACGTCATGTCAGAGTGAAAGAACTTTCGGCTGCCATTCAGGGTCAGTATCCACTCGCGGGAATGATGGGAGCCAGAGACGTTCCAGACCGAGGTGGGCGCCCTGCGGTGGTACACCGATGGTTCAGTCATGGGAGGCAGAGCTGGACTGGGCATTGTTGGGCCCAACTACAGTCTGGCTAAGCCGCTGGAAGAGTAGGCCACAATATTCCAAGCTGAAATCCTAGCTATAAAGATCTGCGCAGAAGAGATCCTTTCTAAAGGACTCAAGGGCAAGCGGATCTACGTATTAATGGAGCCAGGACAGCCAGGCCGCATTAAAGGCCATTGCAGCCTATAGCTTCAGGTCCAGGCTGGCATGGGAATGCCTTCATGCTCTCAAGCAGCTCGGCACCCACAATAGGCTTTCCCTCATGTGGGTGCCGGCTCACAGGGGGCATGAGGGCAATGAAGAGGCTGACCACCTTGCGAGGAAGGGCACAGAAACCCTACACATTGGGCCTGAACCTCACGTAGGTATGACTAAAAGTCACCTGAACCATTTGGTGGCTCAATGGGAGATACAGGAAAATAGCGCCCATTGGCATCGCCAGCCACGATTCAGACAATCGAAAAGGCTTGTTACGCCTTCTGGTCCAAGGGCAAAGGCGATGCTGACACTCTCCAGGAGGGATCTGAGGGTCTTGATTAACTTCCTCGCTGGACACTGCCCACTCAGGTATCACCTCAACAAAATGGGCATCTCAGAGGCGGTGCAATGCAAACTCTGTGGCGGAGCACATCCTATGTGAGTGCCCTGCCTTAGCAGTCAAGCGCTTTGAATATTTTGTCCAGAGGATTACTGAGCCCCATATCATAGCGGAATCTGCGGTGAAGGACATACTTGGCTCCCTGAGGGGGGCAGGTATGTACGACGCCTTCTCCTAAGGAAGGGCCTGTGGCATAATAAGCCCACGTGTGTAGTGACGAAGGGACCATGTCCCGTATGCCCTTGGGAAAAAAAATCAGCTCTCATAATACTGTTACGGGGGGGATTAATATTGAAAGCGGCATCACACTAGGTGAGTCGGGAAGTAGTATGATAGAAGCCGAATGCACTTGGAACAGAGTTTTATTCTCAATTACATTCGGGTAAGTTTAACCACCACAAACAGGGAACTAGGTGGGAGCGAATGCGAGGAGCCGGCTCAGTTTCAACTGAGCTGTTCGGTCTCGAGCGAATCAGGGCATTTGGAGTGCCCAGTCAGCACAAATGCCCGGACAAGCCTCCGCTGAATGGAAGGTTTGGTTCATCCCGGTACACTACTGACAGGTCTACTTTCTCTCTCTCCCTCACTCTGCTCTTGTTCCCTGCGCAACCAATTCCTGTATTCAGAGCCCCCTGGTGTCAAGCTTATCCTACGCACACTCAAACTCTCATCCTTCAGTCTTGTACTCAGAAAACTATCAAAAATCGTGTGTCTACTTCTCTCTCTCTTTATCGTACATCCAACAACTTCTTTTCTCGTTGTTCTTCATGCGCCTGGACGCCTTTCTTATAATCCTATCACGACATGTTTTCATAATTTTCTCACTCTTCGTGTTGAGGAATGCAGAGAAGAATCACCATGAGAGGAAACTTGGAAATTATTGCCTGTTCCTGGGTATTATTCCTCACTTTCAGTGTAGTAAAAGGAGAAAAAAAGTAGATTTAAGATATAATGTGATGGATTGTATTGAGTAATATACACAAGAGAAGTGAACACTAGAATAAGAGCTTGGTATCACAAACGACGGTATTGCCTCTGAGAGTAGTGTGAATCGGGGTTCCGTGTTGAGATTTCTGGATCGTGCGATCGAAACTGGAATGAAGTCTATCACAATGATATTGGAGGCGTATCAATAGGTGAGAATTCAGAAATCGCGATTCCATTGGTAGAAGGAAACATGTTGCGAAAACCTAATTCTTTTACGGAGGCGAAATGAAGGGTTTAGCAGAGCAGTTGATGAGAGATTTTAAAGCCTTTGACTTTCATGGCGCAACATCTGTGTTTTGCCAACTGTTTGATTTCCTTCGTACGCTGTTGTGGAGGGTATTTTATTGGGACCACGCCCGTCACTCGTCTCCACGTGCCCTTAGCTCTTCAAAAACTCTTCCTCCATTTTCGTTTGTCACTATCGTGACCAATTTATACCGAAAATATCTTACCTTTCGTGAATGATATTTCATAATCGAACCGCTCGTTATAATGTTTTTCTCCTCCTGGCAGCAGACAATTGCACAAAAGAGAATGCGAACAAAGGAAGTAGGGCAGTCTTAGTTGGAAACAACTGACTACCGCGTGCTTTTCAATAATAGAGTAGGCCCCCGGTTGTCTGAAAGCCAAAAGTAGACTGGAACATGTTCAGCACAGTTCCTTGAAGTACGGTCCATTGACCCCGCTCCTTGGAGATGAGGTATTCATCAAGATGGTTGTTCAGGTAGCCATAATGTTTCTATTGTTAATCCCCCTTTGGGCAGCATCCCCTTCAAATCTTTTTCCCTTTACCCCATTCACGTCGCTAAACCCAACAAGGCATCCCTTTAGGATCCCAGGTTTTATTTATTAATGGCACTCGAGAAAACCACCGCCCATTGTCATATCTCTCCCTCGTCCTTCCTCAAGTTCTGTTGCTCCCAAAGCGCACTTCCTTCTTCGCCGCCCCGGAAAAATATTTCACGCAGTTCCGGGATCTTTCCTGGTTTCGGATGTCATTCATCAGCGGGTTGTGTTGTGTTTCTAGCTTCTCCGCTTCCGCAATCTTCATCTTTCATGTCGGTGAGTTTTGGGCGCAGCGACGAGAATTTGAGTGAGCGGAGGTCGTGTGTTTATAGCTTTCGTAACTGCGATCGCCCGCATGCAATATTTAATTGCGCGTCCACAATATAAGTTGAGTTTATGTTCTGTGATATCACACGTGAACTATAGTCACGCGTCACGCAAGCTCGTAATCCAGGTGGCCTCCTAGCCGTGTAACTTTGACAGAGTCGAGGAAAATTGTGAATTATTCTACATTATTTCCAAGGCTGCCACCTAATCTTTTGAAAGACAAGCGCAGTTAACGTACGTGGGATAAATTACTAATATCGACGATGGGGGGAGTCATGAGAAATTTGAAGGAAAAGTGCCTCATTTGGCTTTCATTTCAGCAAGAGGTCATGTACCTCGAACTTGGAACATTTATGCATAATGAGTAGCAGCGAGATAGGACGAAATGAACTTAATAAGTTAGAAAGCCCAATCACGGTAGTTCCCTCCCCCCGCTACACTGCATCCTCATTTTGTGTCTGAGGGGTGGCAAGAGAGAAAGGGATAATATTACACTGTGGAAAGGCATAGTGGAGAATGAGACGAGCTCGAGTTGACTGTACTGGTTGGTTAAATGAGAACAATAGCTTCATAAGAGTGCTTTGATTAACAAATAATTTTGATGCTCATAGTCCATGCGACACTAACAAGTACACTAGATCTCTAGATGGTCTGGATAGCACAGATATGAAAGAGTGCAGAACTTTGAAAAGGGAAGGGGGTGCATAAAATCTCAAAGTCCTCCTAAAAAAGTGGCAGTGAGAATAGTCCGTTGTCGGCTCTGGAAATACTAATCCTGGTGTTTGGCAGTGCTTGGAATATTGAAAAGCAAAATTCGATTGACATGGACGGGTCAGTAGTGTTCTGTGGCTCTAAGATCAAATGACCCTAGCTGAAAGTTGTTGAATTGCAGCCTCCTTCGTGCCAATTTGCTTTGCTTCAAGCTGTGCAGTGCCGAACAACCACCGTTTCTAATTTGAGCCTTCGCGATCTAGAACAGAAGGAATTGGCGTGAGGGCTCGTTCAGAGAATCTTCAAAACAGTGTCCACTTATTGAACAATACCAAACGTGGAGGTTGCATGGTTGAATTGCACAGAAATGTGCATCAAGCTCTTCCATTTGATTAGAGCAGAATCCTGCTTAGCCCCTTCATGGCTTTCTTCATTATTTTCCGTGAAAGAACTGTTCTATATTGATGCCTGATAGATTCACAAGGGCAGAAATAGGCATCACAGCTTTTTATCCAATTAGAGCCAGGGCTTACATTGTTATTAATAACATCGTTGCGTGATCATTGAGGAATAGCACGCAGTTCTTAGGTGTGGCCAGTAAGGAGGCCACTTAACTTAACTTGGAATGCACAAATAACGCCCCGTGTTCTGTGCACTTGATCGCAGTAGGGCGGTTGATTCTCGAGAAAGTACCCTCCAACCCCTTGTTCCTCTCATGCCGAAGAGTTAATAATGAAAGAGAAGCGGAACTTGCAGGTTCTCAAGTTATGACTATCCAAGGGTGTACAGCAAATCGCATCTCATTGGTCGGCGTTCCATAAATAATCGCTATTCCAAATGGCTTCCCGCTATTCCTGGAACTCAAGCCCAAGTCACGTCAGGCGTGCCCAACCAATTCTCTTTCTACTCTCTTTTAAAAGTATGATGATTATTAAGTATGTAGTGTAGCATTATAGGTCAAAACATTTTTATACTGACTGTACATCCTATAGTTGTCTAATTACGCTATTTTTTTTTTAGGCGCACACGCCATTACTGGGAGCCAGCGAAGGGAAACACGTACGTATTCACTTTCGTGTAGCTAAGTAGATTAAGAAATAGGGACGCTGAGTGATCGTTAATCGCACAGGCTGTGGCGACTGTACAAAAATTTTGTTTTGAATAGGCTAGTGCTACATTGCGAGGTTACAGTTAGGTTCACTTCCTCTGATTTCGATGTATTCGTTACAACCATTGAAACCCTGAATAGTAATACGATTCGTCGAGGTACGACAAACGCCCAAACCTCAAGAGGGTCCAAAAGTGCGTCGAATTGAAAACGCTATTTTACGCCTTGTCTCCCTGGGTGAAATCCTAATTATGAATCATTCGATTCAATCCAGCACCTGGACGCTGAGGGCTTGGAGCTTTTTTTTTGAGGAAGAAGCATCCTCTCTTGTCTCGACTACCTCGTTTTGGGGGAGAGACGAGAGATCGAGAGCGTAGCCCGTTTATTTCTACTTTCCTTGGCTCTACGAAGTAGAAAGGAAAGTTTTGTAATCGACAAAAAAACAAATTGTGAGTTCTCTTCAGATCTGTACGTTTCAGACCCTACTGAGTCCGAAAAAAAACTATTTGGAAAAATGATCTGCGCGTCTGTAAACGCGATTGAGAGAAAACGGCTTGATCAAATCAGCTCAAACTTGATATTTAGCGCGCAGGTCACCATGGCACGCCAAAATAAGGGTGTGAGCAAAATCCGCCCAAAACTATCTATAGTTATCATAGTGATCAAAACACCAAATATTTTTTTCCTCAAAAACAACTATAGCAATTTTGATTACATTTTTTGTGCAGATAGCTCTTGATAAGACGACGATACTATAAAATTTCCGTCTGTGGGAAACTGACGAGAAAAGAACAATAAATTACCAAACATTCCAATTTTACCGTAGTTCTTGGTAAACTTAGCTCAGAAAGTAGTAGAATCCTCATACAAGTCTAAAAATGTCAACTGCCGTCGTTTCAATTTTAGAAAAGTGATTATCATCTTCCTCAAAAATCGTGTCTACAGCCTCATCAATTCTCTGCGTAACACTTGCTCAATAAGGGTCAAGGAACTGTAAGCGCAACCCTTTTTTGCCACCTTGAAGTGGTGTTTTACCAAGTTCAAATGAACTGTGTGAAAAATAAATTGAATTAGTAGCAAAAACCACGGAAACCTGTGAATTTATGTAGAGCTAAAGAAAGTTGGGTGATGCGGCGCTCCTTTGGCCCATTCTTCGAATACTCTGATTCACAGTGGCTCTCCTGAGGGCGGTGATTCACAGTTCCTTCCTAGAAAACCTCCTCAAGCAGGACCGTACTCTACTCACCATTCCCAACCAGCTCAGGAGCTAGTATGCCTCGCGTTTTTGCACAAAACCGTGAAAGTATCAGATCACTCCGCCGTCTACCCTTTGTGTATTCAGGGACGATTTATCATCAGCGATCTAGCGATTTCACTCATTCGCCCCTATCAAAAGATCAGAGAAAGTACTGTTGGCATTTAAATCCCTTTGCGAAGAGACATAAGACGTCAGCTCGGAAAATCTAGCCAAGTAAAAAGAGCACGAGCAGACGGTGCATCTGATTCAGGATGCCGAAGATTATGCGATTACTGCATGAACATTGAAAAGTTGCCAAAAGTGTATGGCAGCTGTGTGTGGGGAACACCACGA
This sequence comes from Pachypeltis micranthus, assembly GCA_020466155.1. Classification (NCBI taxonomy): domain Eukaryota; kingdom Metazoa; phylum Arthropoda; class Insecta; order Hemiptera; family Miridae; genus Pachypeltis; species Pachypeltis micranthus. Next base: position 2,836,601 of record CM035780.1, read on the forward strand.
CGTTATTTGCAAACCAGCTTACGGTAACCTCCGTTCCGAAGAAAGCGACGAGGCTGACGACGAAGATTTTGATGTTTCTGAAGCCCCTGCGAACATTGTTGAAGTCCCTGCTGAAACCTTACAGTGATTTATATTAGTCAAATTTTGATCACTCAGTTATTTGTATTTCAGAGTTTAGCAAAACCTATTTTTACCGTTACATATTTCTGAGATAATAAGACTTGTTTTTGCCATTATGTTTTTAATTGAACACCTTAGATACACCAGGAGATGAATTAAATCACATTCAGACCGAAAACTATTTAAAACCCTGCAAATTATTACACAATGGTTTATTATTCTCATGAACAGCTTGGCATAGTATTAGTGCTCCCCCACCCCATTCGATTCAGCATCGAATACTAGTAAACCATACGAAACATGTCCTGGCTACAATAGAACTACGGAAACAAAACGTCTGATGATTTTCCCCGTCGTCAGGGAAATTGGAACGGGGGCGCTCGAAGCGAAACCATTCCGTGGCGAGGCAAAAGGGGAGTTGAGTGGCGAGGCGAAAGGGGAGTTGAGTGGCGAGGCGAACGAGCGCGGTTGCTTTTTTAATGAGACGGACAGGGACGGAGGGAGTTCAAACGACGAAACACTGTAGCTCCCGCGTTGTACTGCGTTTCGTTAATTTTTTTAACCGTTTTTTGCCCATTACAACCACGGGCTTCGTCCGATCGGATTGCCGAGATGGCGTGCACAACTAGATACCGAATCGGATTTTTGGGCGAAAGAACGAATTTTTTAGACCACGTTAAAGGCACAAAACGGCCCGGACGGCGGACAGACATTCCAAATTTGGAATCTCCAAGTCTTGAAACGTAAAGTATCAAATTTTGAGGGGGGGTTGTAAAAAATTTTTCGTGACCGAAAACATAGGGTTAATATTCAGAATGAATAATAAACCAAAATATGATAAATATTGATCTATTCGGAAGGAAGTAAGGGGGGGGGCAATTGCTGCTACCACAGCCACAGAAAGGCAGCAGCAGCAGGATTTGGGGGACTCGTCTGCTGTGGTGGTGAGGTCAGGCTGCATGCAGAGGGCTGGTTGTGCGAATCGGGCCATTTTATTGTGGCTTAACTAGTTGGCAGGTTTGGTGGGGGCTGGACGCTGTGGTTGAAGGGTCTGCTAGGTAATTTAATTGCACAGCTCCTCTCCTACACATAACCAAGGGAAACAAAAAAAAAATACATCAGAGGCACATTACTACTGTCAAACTTTCAGTGACATAATGTAAGCAAGAAAGATGTGTTTGGTTGTCACCGAAACTTGTGTGAATTGAGCGGAGGGGCTCTGGGAGTTGCAGGCCTACTTGTTGGATGACCTACAGAGAGTAAGACAAAATTATCAAACACAGTTATGTACCCAGACGAGGTAAGTGAAGTGGGATCATAGGGTGATTGGGGATTCCATAACCCACTGGGAAAGAAAGATCAGGATTTTGTGGAAGCCGACTGTCTGTTTGTTGAGCTTGCTTTGTGTTCCAAAGTCAACCACTTTCCAGGGTTGCTGTAGCTTCATTGTTTCTTGTGTCTTGCATATCGTATTTTCCCTAGTAACCGCTTGCCGTTTTAGTACTCCTATCTTTCCTTGTAAACCCTGGGGCCCCTCTTGAGATCACAAACTGAGTTGCAAGACGCCACGTTAGCCCATCAAATACGGAATAATTGATCTGGGAATTCCGTCCTTTGACCGTTGCCGTCATCAAAGGAAAGTGGGTGGAGGTCGAAATCGCAAGATGGAACGATCAGTTCCTCATTAATAGGAGAGCAGCCCTCAGGAGTCAATCTCCTCTCGCAGCGTTTACCTCTCCTCTCATCTTCGTTCATCTCCTTCTCATTTCTGCTTTGTCATCATCTTGTCTCGTGCCCTTTAAACTCAAATTGATCGCCCGCAAAGTGTCATACGCCATTCCACCGGGGAAATCAGTTTCGCGACTAAGAACTGCACTTGGTTTAAAGAAACACTTCCACTGCTATCCAGGGGATGTACAAATTGAAATTGAAGCGAATCGCCGTATATTTACCAACTTGTTCAGCGACAGTCCACCACCGACATGGCTGAAGATACGAGAGCGTAGGTGAGTGCAGGTGACTTGAAAAGTGCACAATAATGAAAATCCAATTGCTGCTCGGTATTAGGCAAAGGTAAATCGTGATGTTGCATTCTCGAAGGAGTTTTATGGCCTCAACCTCACAGGTAGACATGTCGTGTGTGAAGGCCAGGGAATTCCTAAACCTAAACTCGCTCGTCAGTACGATTAAGTGCAGACGCGCCTGAAACCTAATTTTTCCAGAATTTGAATACCGTGAGCACTTGAGTCTGTCGTCATTGGTTAAATCCCTCTTGTATCTTTTTATTTAGCTCATCATGGGTTCTTCTGGCTTTCTGGGCCATCGTGTTCGGGAACAGTTGTACTTCTTTCGTGGATGCTTACAAGTTTTCACTGGCGCTTCAAGTGAAAGTTGTTGGTACCTACTGGCCATTGCAGTCGTTGTCCCTCTCGTTGCTTAGCTGTGTTGCTATGAATATAACAAAACCAACTGACCGCAGGCCACTTGTAACTTACAATTTTTAAAACGGGTTTTAATTTTTGATTGGCGCGAATTCGGAAGCGATTCTCTTGAAAAGATGGTAAAATGTCGAGATTTCGCTGTTGGCCCCACAAGTCGCTCAAATTCTTCAGAACCGTGCAGTATATTGAGGTATTGTCTAGTCTAGGAAGTTGTGTGATGGTCTTCTCGAACGGGAATGGAACAAACAAAAAATCGCAAATTCATTGTCTACTTCAAAAAGATTGCACAATGGCTTTGTTGTACAACATTTCGCTTAGGAAGGCGTTAATAGAAATGTGCTTCGTAGTACTCACTCACACGATTGAGGACCCTGCGAGGGTGGCTGGAGGAATGGTTCCTGGAGATCCGCAGTGAATGGATATGGTGACTCATCAGGGAGAGAAGGCCATGGTTGCAGCGACGATACTGTGAGGTGCTGCTACTCACCCATATGCTAACAGGCCACGTTTCAGTCTTACCTGGTTGTGGAGGTAAGGTGCAGGAGGCGAGGTGTGGCTACTGCGACACAGAGCAGGATGATGCTGAGCACACCTTCTTCCAGTGCAGCGACTGGAGGGAAGAGATGCTACACCTCACGGACTGCGTCGTGGAGATCACAGTGGTGGCCACTATGCTCCCCAGTTCAGATAACTGGAGCAGGATCCCTGTTCGTCGAGCTGATGCTCTGCAGGAAGCGCAGAAGGGGGTGGGGGCACTTGTGTGAGAGAAAGCTAAACCCGCTAAACCTCCCTAGCGGGTGGTGTAGGGAAAGGGCAAATAGGTTGAGCAATAGGGGTCACTTCGACGTCGGCTTGTGCCTGGTCTAGGCTGGGTGTCTTGCCAGCTCATACACTCCCCACCCCCTCAACTCACACGAGGCTGAAGTTTGAGGACATGCTTCAGCATTTAATTGTGGTGTAGCGTGGACATCTAATTCATTGGGCGAACTGATAGGACGTATTACCCGGCAGTCATTTACCGCATAAATAATTACTCAGTCACAAATAAAGAGGTAGTGAGTACACAATTTGAATTAGTAGAATCTAGTAGCGATTGGCCCTGAGTTTACCTGGGAAAGGCTTGAAGAATGGTCGATTGCTCGGTACAATAGTGTCATTCATTGAATGAAAGGAATGTCGTGTGTGTAGTTAGGTACGAACTTGAGTTGCTAAAAGCGCAGCTGAGGAGTGCATGAGATATCACACAGCGCCAGAGTGAAAATGTAGAAGAAAATTGTTCGTATGATACTGGCGTGCTACAAAATATCATGGCGGTTGCCAAATAAACTAGGTGAGAGTTTATAGCGTTTATGAAATAGTCAGGACATCCTCCAAAATTTTGGAAGTCAAATACCTTCAACTTCACTCACTAGCACTTTTCACAGTTTTAATCCGATGATTCCAAAACAGTAAACACGATTCTTCTCAGAAAAATCACGTACATTCCAATGACCTATTCTCAATGAAATCTGGAATGTTACGAGGTAGTCACTAAATATTTTAATTTTGTTTTATCTCTGAATAAATAAATATCGGCTTGTCTTCACGGAAAGAGGGAAATTTCTATATTTTGTGCAGTGCGCTTGGGGCTGTACTGAGCTGTAAGGAACTTAGTAGATAGCTTAATCACAGTGGACATTGTTAGTCCATTGGGCCATCGTTAACACACCAGCACTTTAACAATATTTTTAGGTGCAAGCTGCCAACGAGTCTGAAATTGTATGCTGCGTGCATTATTTTATGTACCGCTGTCTTCTTGCAGGTGAATGGTGATGGCGAGTGGGAGTATGAGGAAATCACGTTGGAGCGGGGAGGGTCAGGGCTGGGCTTTTCAATCGCTGGCGGAACTGACAACCCCCACATCGGCGACGATACCTCTATTTACATCACCAAACTGATACCCGGAGGAGCTGCTGCTTGCGATGGTCGGCTTCGAGTTAACGATGTAATCGTCGAAGTCAACAGAGTCTCCGTAGTCAGAGTCACCCACGCTGCCGCCGTCGACGCGCTCAAAAGGGCAGGAAATACTGTCACACTTGTAAGTATACGTGTTCACTTCATCCTTTTTAAGTTATCGTCGAGGCAAATATTTCGGATGTTTATAAGTGGGCTCTGGGTTGACATTTGTGACAAACAGGGAACTGGAGGGATGACAGCACCTTGGGACAGCGGCGAAGTTCAAACTGATATAAAATTTACTCACAACTTCAGGTGGTTTGAAGTGCGTAGTCAGCAGCTGAAAGGTCCCAGACCACTCTTCTCTAAGGAGCTTTCCTCGATTGAGACTTCCGTACTGGAAAACGTGGAGATTTCCATCTCACTTGCTATTTCTCAAACATCCAGTCAGTACTGTAAATATTGAGAGGCCACGCATTCGAATATCAGTACGGGTGAACGCATTTAGGTCCTTATCGATCCCGAGGGACTGCCTCCAGGCTGTTGTGAGGCATAGTATCTTGTTGGAACGACTGTGTGTTTAATTCAAGCTTGCAGGTGCCATGGTGTGAGAACAAGCTGCGGGTGGCTGTGGAAAAAACCCAGCCCATTCTCTTGGAGGCAAAATTAAATCGCCAACCGTGGCGTATTAGCTAATGCCTCTGGTCCCACAAAAGCACAAGGTTTACCTAGTTATGCAAGGCCAGTACTTAGGGGTGATTGGCTTCTGCTCTGTTGTCTGGGATAGCAAACTTACAGTCAATCAAAGGAAAGTACTGGCCCAATCCAAGACAGCTGTACTCCTGTGGATCACCGAGGTCTATAAGTCTACAGCATCAACTGAAGCACTTCAAGTCATTACTGGCCAGTGAGTGCATGGTTGACAAGCAGAGAATGAAGAGGGAGCTTCTGGTGAAACTCTGTACAGACCTCTCCACGCACTAGATGAATGAGCGTTAGATAAATGCCAACTGAGATGGGAATTCTCTTCAAAGTGACGTTTCCCAACATCCGTGCACGACAAAAGTGGGTTGAGCCAGTTCCTTATGGCTCCACTTCTTTTCTCTCAAAGACTCCATCTCGCTTGTCTTGCGCCTTCAGTGCAGAGGAAATAGGAAACCATGTGCAGCTCACCGGAGTTCTTGCACCAGTCAGCGACCTTCCAGCGTTGACTGCATAACGATTCCGCCCAATTTTCGAAGATTATGACACAAAAACAGTTCCCTTACCTTCACATGTCGAGGTTCAGTGGAAGCTGAGATTGTGCTAGCCATGCTAGCGAAACCAAAACCTCCATGACTTTTGCCTGATTCAACTCTCTTGAGAGTGTTCAGGGGGGTGGGGGTGGGGGTGCCGTTCATCATCAGCTCAAGTAGCTTGAACTAACAGTAAGAACTCTTAGAGTTTGACTTTTTCTCAGAAGAAGGCTAAAATCTCTGAAACGAAGCTTCTGTTTTAGTTTTTCTTTCAACACATAGTTGCTGGGGTTATTCCTCGGGAATAGGCAGCTTATGAAGGTCTCACCACTGAGTAGCTCGTAGCATGTTGAATATGTCTTGCAATTAGTGCGCCTAGTTAAGAACAAATGAGTTACTGCTTTCAGTTATTTGCAGTCACGACTTTTGAGAAGGCGTTCAAATTCTGCTCTGCCGTCAGAAGACTTCGTTGTCGCCATACTTATTTAAGAAATTCAAATCAAATTTTGGCTTATGTTTAACGTCGATTTTTTGTTTTGTTTTGTTTCCAGTATGTCAGGCGAAAGCGTGAAGGAGCTCTCGGTTCGATGAAAGTTATGGAAATCGAGCTCATCAAGGGGAACAAGGGTCTAGGATTTTCAATTGCCGGAGGGATAGGAAACCAGCACATCCCCGGAGATAATGGAATTTACGTCACAAAAATTATGGACGGCGGAGCAGCCCAGGTTGACGGTCGCCTCAAAGTTGGCGATAAGCTCATAGCCGTCAGAAATTCGATGGTAAGCACGCTCGAATGTTCATTTTTCGTTACTTCCCTAGTATGTGCGATCATTCACAGTTAAAATGCGATGGTCGTGGGAGAAGAGTTTTTTTTGTAATTTGTGATTGAATCAACTTCTGGAGTTTGATACCTAGAGGAAAGGGTTAAATGTGTCCTACCTTAGCTAGTGCATCTGCTTTCATACGACTAAAGCGTTGCCTACACAGCACTATACTTTACCGACTACCGGCGCTTGTAGTCAAGTCATTCTCTTCACCAAATCACGTTGAACGTTTTTTTTTGCAGCGATCGGTTTCCGAAAACGAATTACGACGGGGTTTCTTTTCACAAAAATTTGAAGGGGTCTTGTGCCAATTTTGCTTTTCCACAACTTAATCACTCGACACCAAGTAGTCCACGATAAACCTAGTCATTTAGTCGTTACGTGGAGCTACTCTCTTCTGAATAACATCCCATCGTTTTCACTCAAGTCAACATTCACTCGTGTTACATACAGTTACCTATTCATCTGCTGTGATGAATTATTGGAATACTCGGTAATTGCCAGCGATGTTTCCACCTTTCAATCCAAGCGGAACTTTTCCACGGAACGTAGGACGTTTTGCGATTGAGGTCACGCTTTCAAAACTCCTATTACCCTAATCTTCTTCACATTCAGCAGCCTTTTGCGCTGTGCTGCTGTTGCTCTTGTTCGCCGAATTTCATCAATTAATATCGCGCTCCTTTTGAGAGCCTTCCGCCGAGGAATATGTCTCTTTTAATTAAAGTTCTAGGGAGAGCTGAAACTGTTTTGAGCGGCTTTCAGAAATTAAATTACCGCCTTTGTCACTTTTCAAGGAGTATCTTCCGCTTCTCAGGAACAAAGGAACCTGAAGCGGTTTCAAAAGTATCCAGATCCAATGTTTTATATCCATATTCGCTTTGTTTCGACTTGTTTGAGGTTAAATTCCTCTTGATCAACTCTTCGCTTTAGTGTGTTGTTAATTTGTTCTTCTTTGCGTCACGACTTTGCTTGTTTTGGGGCCAGTTTCACCTTCAATTCCACAACACGTGCGCTACCTATGTATCGCACCACGAAAGGGCCTTTTTGGTTTTGGCTCACGTCAGTCTCAACGAAATAGCTGCTCAACTTCCTCCAATACTAATGTGGAATGTGGAAGACACTGTTTAGTGTCTTCTATCATGCACTCTATGATTGAACGCATTGTAAGTGCCATGGGTCACCGATGTCACCGCTACCACGAGAATAATCGAGGACTATTCAAGCCAGAGATTCACTTTGTAGGCAGATTGGCGATGTCGAGAGAAGAAATGTGTCTTCTACTTTCTTTTGAAAGTACAATTATGTAATCGGCTGAAAAAAAAATTGAGTGTTCTTAATATCATTACATTTTGAGGCCTACTGAATCCAGAAAACCTTATTTCCTTCAGAGACCTTCATAGTTTGTGGCTGCTCTGAATGGTGCGGTTGATGGACGGGAACTCAGGCAGTGTCCTGACTCTCCCTACCCTTCTGCGTGGGTCGAGTGGGCTTCAGAAGGCATTCATGGGAAGGATTACTGGCACTTTCAAGCCATTCGTGTGGCGTCACTGCCTACAGCGATGAGGTGTACAAGAGGCCAGGATCGTAATGTTGTGAATGCTCGCTGTTGTACCTGTGTTAACCTGAAGAGTCGCTGTATCATGTGGTGCAGGTGTGTCAGCGTAGTCGTGTGTCAAGCGTCATTACACAGTCTGCAAGCAGGTTGCTGGTGCATTTTCATCTGAGGGATGGGAAGTGGAGAGAGAGCAGCACGACTGGGTTGTCTCTGGAGAAGGACTGAGGCCTGACATCGTCGACGTTGATCCCGACCAGTCCGCAGTAATCCTGGATGTCCAGGTGGTGTCCGGCAGCTGAGATCTTGCGCTGACTTGACCAAGCCAAGAAGCTGAAATATGACGGGGCGGATCTTTGTATGGTGGTGTGTCGGAAGCAAGTGGAGTGGAGGCAGGTAACGTCAGGGTTGTAGAATTGACCAGAATTGAGGAAAGTGATGAGGAGAGGCGTCAGCAGGCGTTCTCTGAGGTATCACCACCCATGTGTTGCTTGGGTCGCACCTTAACTGGTGGTCGTTCTATCATGGAACATCCTCTTATCCTTCTTTCCTTCCCCGTCCTAATCCTTCTATCCTTACAGCCGGCGCAGGGTATTCTGGGCGCCCTCCCCATTCCCTTACTTATTATTTATTTAGTTTCTCTTTTTTGTTGTTGAGTGCCACTCTCAAAAAAAAAAATTGTGTGTGTCTGTAGTTCACTTTGTGGGAGAACGCGTGGTCTGATTGAGCTGGTTCTTTTTGTTTTTGTTTGTGATTTCTTAAAGACACGGAAATGCAGTTATGAACGATATCCATCGAAGGGAAAGGGAGGTGGGGGACAAAAATGTACCAAAAACGGCTGTAACGATTTGACTTTCAACTTTTACTAGGTAGTACCCAACTTTACTTCCCTACGACTATTTCCATGATTCGGTGCTCGGAGATGAGCCTAGGCAAATAGGTTTTTGTTCTCTCTTTTTGGCTAAACTGCTTCAACGGTTTTCATCACACTCGCAGGATATCTTTGAATAATTAATATCTATACATAGTTCCTCTGACAGTTCATTGAACAGATATATACAAAAAAATTGATTACTTTTTTTTGAACGCTGGAAGTTTCATCGGATTTGATCAATCTTTCGAAGTGTCTTCCAGCAACCCCATATATTGTTCTACGTGCCTATTTCTGTGTTTTGTTCGACGGAGATGTGAGCCATGATAACTCTGAAAACAAGATTTAATTTAGCTTTTCCGATTTTTTCATTAACAGCTTCGTTCAAACTTAAGGAATACTCTTGACAAACTATTACCCACGTATTTTTCTCCATAAGTGTTTTCATAGCAATGTGCCGAAGGAAGATACAGCGCCTGTGTACATAGCTGGTCGTTTCGAATTTATGTGGGTCGCGGAAAGTTGTGTGTTGCTACGCTCCATTTATTATAATTAGTTTCGTCAAATGAGAATCATACTGCTTGCTTGAATCGTTGCGCGTGTCTTGTATATTTCACACAGTTTTTAAATGTGATGATGAGGGAATATTCTGATGACTATTCAGTCACAATCTCAGAAAATTCGCTCTCATCAAAAGACCTGCATTCGTGAAACTTTTTTATTCTGTCTGTCAATGACAGGTTTGTGCCCCTAAAAGTAACAGAGTGCTCTGCATACTGAATCAAACCATCAACTCAAACAAGTGCCCAGCAAATGTTAACAATGTCAATACATTTTTTAAAATTTGGTGTTAGAGATGCTGCTCATGGTCGTTAAACCTAGCAATTCATTTTCACTTATCCGTCAATTGATCTGGAGTTTTTATTATATTTTCCCCACATTCAGGGTTTACTTGTCTGACCATTTCTACAGGAGTCTCAGGCGATTTATTTTGTACTTGTATCATCTTCCCTCTTCCACACAACCGTTTTCATGAGAAAATACGGACTGTTTCCAGGAAGGGGATGTGAACCTGGAAAATGTGACTCATGAGGAGGCTGTGGCTACGTTGAAAGCGACCCACGAAAGAGTCCTGCTCGTGATTGGCAAACCTGATGAGGTTTATCTTCCGCCCCTTTCTGTCGACCACCTGTCTGCGAGCCCTCAGCCTTGTAAGTACATTTTGACCACTGTTTTTTGACTCTTTGAAGAGTTTAATAAATAAATACGGATTTATTTTCTGAGTGATGTTGGGTTAGGTATGACACGTGTAAGTGTCGCGAGGTTTGTATTGTGATATAGGCAACGAACATGTGGAGGAAACTACCGAGTGTATGCTTTTCACAAAATTCATTTTGTTTTCACTGTGCAAGAGAATGACTTCGAAGCTGGTTTAGGTTGGCGTAGTAAATAAATTAGCCCTTTTCCAATAGAAAAATGAGACTTTGTTTCGGACTATGAAATATTTCCCCAGTATGTGTTGGATCTCAGTATAAGGGCAATAAATTGACTTAATGCTTTCATTTTCATTTTTAATAAGTATTAAGAATGCCTATAACCTCCCCCCCCCCACTTTATTTGCTCGTAAACACACTTCACTTCTCCCTTCCTCCCATTGAAGGGCGTTGCTCCTCTTGTCGAGTTCTTAGTCAAGTCTAAACCAGTCCTGTGGGTAATGAAAAGTGCAAGAGAATGAGCTGTATAGTTCAGAGCAAACAGACTACGCCCACTTGGGAACCAGGTAATCGAGGAATAGAAGGAAATGAGAAGGTTGACAAACTGGTGAGAGATGGATCTGCACTTCTCCCTGTGCCCTTTGTGGGGACCATCGAGAGCCACTTGAATAATGACGTTGGCAAGCGGGAGGATACGTTATTAGCAGGATGTGCTTAGTCAATTGCAGTCAATATTACTTCTTAGATTCCTCGGGGAGTGATCAATAGGAGTTGTCAGTTTGGAGAGAGAATGTATACTGATGTGGCTTGTTCACTGGACATTCTCCACTAAGCTACCAACTGACTAAGATTGGTACAGAGTTGCAGATGCTGCGAGGTGGGGCTACAGTCGGCCAAGTGTGCACTGTTTACTTGTTAGGGCTGCCTGTGGTGAGCCTCAAGGTGCCCACAGTGCCCCAACTGACTGGTTGAGGGCATCAGGGAACACCAGCTCCGTGGCAACTCAAAGAACATGAGGCAGCTCATGTACACCACGGAATAGGCCTGAGGATGCAGCTGGGGGTTTCCCAGTTGCAAAAAGTAAATAAGAGACTATAACGGGCGTAATTACACTTGAGAACTGAGAGAATTGCTGGGCTGTTATGTGACAGAAGTGAGAACTGTATTAAAGGGGTGCGCTGCATAAAGAAGACTAACTAAGCGGACTAAGTAGAGAAGACTGTGCAGCTGCTGCTGCGCTTGGCGTCCAAGGATCTTACTACTTGCAGGAACTCACCTGACATTGTGAAGGAAGTGATAGTTTTGACGCTCATTTCCTGTACTGTCTCTCTTCTCAGTCCAACCACCCATTTGTTCGACTCATCACATCGTGTCAATTCCCTAGATTAACCTTGAAAATGTCAGTTCTCGTTCCATTGTAGTCATATCATGTTGCGTATCGTTAATTAATATTTTGTAGTGCTGAAAGGAATGGAATGGGTCTCGGAGGTGTGAGACTTACGTTATCGTGTGCAGTCATTCAGTGCATGAAAGTAATAAACCATGTCATAATTTGCAGCATTTTTCGTATTCAAAAGTGGTCCATCATTCCGGTTTTATTTAACATAATACTACAAATGTTATCAGTCACCAAAATTTTCTTTTCTTTTACAGCTTTACAAGATTCTTTGCACGCGTCAACAGTCCAACTTCACCCGCCATCTCCCAGAGCTGTCAGCGTTGAAGATGTTGCCTCCAGGTGAGTCTTTTGCTTTTATATCCTCTTCTGTGCTGGTGGATCAATTACTACACCATGTTCCCGGTTGCTGGCAATGTTTTCTATTTGAGAATCAGATCAAGAACATTGTTGGCTGTGAATTTCGCCTAATTGTTCGACATGTTCATCTTCGGCGCAAAAGTAGCGTTTCATTAAGTCTTCTGCTCACTCAGTAGGTCCGAATGTTTCCAAAAAAGTGTTAGCAATTAATTAATTACCTACTCTCACAAGGATTAGTCGGTTAATTTGATGAGATACTTTGGAGCTACTCAAATATTGAGCAATAAACCTTCATCAGTTCTACGAACCGTTTGTTCCAGTTTCTAAGCTCTGGTTAATCATAAAACCATCTAATGAGCTGTCTGTTAAGAGTACATAGGCCTCAAAAGGGGATCATTGACTGTAAAGTGCTCCAAACCTTTGGGTTTTAGTGTACTATCATTTAGCTAGTAGGCTGCGTCTAATGAGTGCTTGTTACCTCTACGACCACTCAACTAGCTTTACTACTGTTCGAGCCTGGTTTGTTGCGGGATGGTGTTGTTTCGATCAGTGTCTGATCCTGTCCTCCTCTCCTGCCTAACCCCCTCCTTTTTTCATTCGTGTTCCAAACGCTGCTCGTTCCTCGTGTTCCCCTGTTTTTTCTCCCCTGGTTAGGACTTCTTTTGTCTGTCGGAAAACCCTACCCTGTGTACGGGTTTGGAAATCTATCTCCAATTAACCATTACAACGTGGCTCGACATCATAATCGGCTGGAAGAGGAAGACATCGAGCTGTCAACGAATTGCCGCCATAGGAAAAAGGTAGGACCTTCATTCCTTTCCTTAAACCTCCTTACACTCATCGAAAACCACCTGAACCAGCAACATATGTCAATAGAAATACAGTCCGCTTCGAAGAACTACGTATAACTAGTTTTATTGTTACGTGAGTGTACCAGAAGGGTAATGCTCATCACCCATTAGTCGTTAACTTGCTCGTCACAAGTTACCTGACAAATAGAATTGCTACAATCGAATGCAGGCATGTCTCAGTACAGAAAATGATTAATAAGGGGGCATACAGTTCTTGGTCTTAAGAATGGCTCTTTCGAACGCCTTTTAAAAAGCCTCATGGACGCGTCTGTGGGCGATCTGACTGTGCTGATCTGTGCACTGTCCCATCATGGGCTCCGAATAGCTGCTAGTGGCTAAGTTAGAAACCCAGCTCATCCTCTTGAAGGGAAAATTGCGTAGTCGGTACGTTTTTGTGGTCACAGGCTTTGTCTTGAGTAGCAAGTCAAGTACTGAGGCGTTGAAGCCACCCCACCCTCACAAGGGTTGCTTCATCACTTGGGGCGTGTTACTGTGACATTATCCTTATGGCCATTTACTTAGGCGTGAGTGGCTACTGCCCCCTTGTCAAGTAGCAAACTCAGACCAATCAAAGTAGAGTAGTTGCGCTCCTGTAGATGACCGTGGCCTACAAGATAGAGGCCACTGAGGCACTCAAAGTGATCACTGGCTAGTTCATTAAGTGCATGGTTGACAAAAGTGGTGAGTAAAAAGGAAGCTTTGTCCACTCTTGAGCCAAACTCTGTTGAGCGAAGTGATGTTGTACTAGATGAATGGAGATTGAATCTGAGATTATGTATTAGATGAAAACAGCAACTTTAATCCAGGCCTCCACGTCTTTTCCCAAAGACTCTCCATCCTGCACATCTTGCACTTCCATTCCAGGGAAAAGTTGGCACTTTGCAGCTTGACACCAAAGTATGTTGTGAGAAACCAGAATAAAAACTCTCCCCAGTTGGAACAGGATCCCTTGGGGTCCAGGTAACACATGGGCAACAGCTTCCTACTGTGAGACTGTCTGAATTTTTATAGATATATTATAATTTTGATATTTTTTGACGGATTGAATAGGATTGGTCCTAGTATGCAGTACAAGAGAATGGTAAACCATGGTATTGACTTCATGTGTAGTAGCGCTCCTTTATATTATGCCCTTGGTTCATAGTTCCTGTATCATTATGCCCGTAACCACAATTAGTTGCATTTGAAATTTTGGTATATAAATATTTTCGTGGGAAGAAGTAGAAATCAAAATGAACAGATCCTTTCTGGGTTGCCCTCTTATGTGTCCGCCATAGTGTTAATATTATCGTTTGGAGTTTTGGAAACCAGTTTACAGTCGGCAATTTTTTCAGCACTCCCGGAGTATGTTTTTTTTTTTTTTTCTGACCCGAGGGCGTGTGGGACAAGTCCCTTTGTCACTGCGGCCGCATGTGGGCCTATTGTGACGCTGGCCCTTTCTTAGTAGAAGGCGTCGTACATACCCCCCCCCCCCTTACGAAGCCGAGTATGTCCTTCACCACAGAGTTCGCTACAGTTTGGGGTTCAGTGGTCCCCTGACTGAAGAAGTATTCAAAGCGGTTTGCTGCCAAGGCAGGGCATTCACATAGGATATGCTCTGCCGTCTCATCCTCTTTGCCACACAGTCTGCACTCCACTTCCTCTGAGATGCCCATTTTGCTGAGGTGGTATCTGAGTGGGCAGTGCCCGGTGAGCTTATCAGTACTCTCAGATCTTGTCTAGAGAGTGTCAGTATTGCCTTCGCTTGACAGGAAGGCGTGACAAGCCTTTTCGCCTGTCGAAGGTCGTGGCTAGCAATGGCAATGGGCGCCATTTTCCTGTATCTCCCATCGTGCAACCAGACGGTTCAGGTGACTTTTCGTCAGACCCACGTGTGGTTCAGGCCCGATGGGAAGGGATTCTATACCCCTTTTCGCGAGGCGATCAGCCTTTTCATTGCCCTCATGCCCCCTGTGAGCCGGCACCCAAAGGGGGAGGGAGAGCCTGTTATATATAATCTTCTGACTGTACTCCCCATGGGGTGTGCACCGCGGCCATATGACCTATTGTGCCAGTCCTAGTGTCTTACAGGTCTATGCCTAGCTTCCTATGGAAAGCCAGGTAGTTCCTGAAGGAGTCCTCGTTGGTATCCATCCTGGGAGAAGTGGTGCCAAAGACCAAAAATCGCTCCCTCTCAAGTCTCCGGCACTGGGCCAGAACGTGGTAGGGAGTTTCTTCATCCGTGCCACACCACCTGCATAGAGGGGACTCAGCTATACCCATAACATACATGTGTTTGTTCATTCTGCAGTGTCCTGTTATGATACCAACAACCTGCCTTAAGTCCTTCCTCTCCATCCTCAGGAGGGTGTCTCTTGTCTCACCTGTTTGCTCTGAGACAAATCGTTTGGAGTGTCTTACTCCTGCAGCATTCCAGATTGTCTGATGCAGTCTTCTGGCATGTTCTTTCACAGTCCTCTTAACTAGTGACAGAGAACTGCCGCAATGGGGCGGTGGCCCAGTAGGTACTGTGGACGAACCACGTCTGGCCAGATAGTCCGCCCTCTCATTTCCAATGATCCCATTATGTCCTGGAATCCAGTACACATTAACTCTATTTGCACTTGCTAGGAGTTAAGCCACATCCTGCACTCTCGCACCAGTTTTGACGTCGTGCAGTAGTTCAGTAGCGCTTTACACGACGCTTGACTATCGGTCAATATATTGATAGTTCTATTGCTATAGCCTTTCTCATGCATTTGGATTGCCCGGCAATAATAGCATAAATCTCTGCTTGAAAAACTGATGGAGTGGAGCCTAGGGCAATATAAGTCCCACTTCCTCCAGAGCCACTTATCCACACCCCAGATCCTGTCCCCTCTGGGGTCTTTGATCCATCAGTGTAGACATTGACGCCACTGGGAGGCCGAAACTGGCGGCTATCGCTGTTCCATGGACCTCCCACTGGCTGAACATTATATTTCCTCTCGAGCTCATACATGGGCACAATTGCGTCCGTGATCATGCTGAGCTCCTCGAAGGTCTCCAAGTCCCTAAATATAGCCAGGTGTCCATAAGTCGCCTGAGGCACCTTAGCTATTCCGAGCTTAGTGAGCCTGTAAGCCACCTTCATCGCCTCTGCTTTGACATAAATGTCCAGAGGAAGAAGATCGAACAGTTTCTCCATGGTGACAGTGGGTGTAGTCTTCATCACCCCTGCTATGAGTAGGCAACCCAGTCTTTGTACTTTGGAAAGACTGCTGCCATTCACTCCAATGGCAACTCTATGCCACCACACGATTGACCCATATGAGATTATTGGTCTCACTATGGCTTCGTAAAGCCAGCAGGCCATTCTGGGCTTTACACCCCATGTCCTCCTCAAGACATTCTCTGACACGTCCAAAGGGCCGTTGTCGCCTTCTTGGTCACGTATCGGATGTGGTTGTTCCAGACTAATTTCCGATCCAGAATCACACCCAGATATTTGACTTGCTCGCTGAGCTGAATTTCTCTGCCCATCACTACCTGCGGCCTCAGTCCTGACAGTTGCCTGAGCCTTGTGAACGGCACGATGACCGTCTTGGCTGGGTTGATGGATAGCCCCATCTCCCCACACCATAGGCACACCATCCGCAAGGCCGCCCCATCAGGTCCGACAGCACGCTTTGCACCCTGCCCGAATGAGCACAACCACATCATCAGCGTAGCCTTGGGCGTAAAACCCCGCCGCATTAAGTCTCCCTAGTAAGGAGTCAATCACTAGGTTCCAGAGGAGCGGAGAAAGGACCCTCCCTGAGGGCATCCCCTCACAGTCCTCGCCCTGATTGTACAGTTTCCTAGCGTAGTCTGGATCTCTCTGCTTTCCAATACGGCGATGATCCACTTTATTGCATTGCTGTGTACATTAAATTTCCTCAACGCCCTTTCAATGCTACATATGGAGGTATTGTCAAAGGCCCCTTCTATGTCCAGAAAGGCCCCTAAGGCAATCTCCTATTACCCATTGACTCTTCTAGTCTTCTAACTAGTGCATGCAGCGCAGAGTCACATGATCTCCCTGCGCGGTAGGCATGTTGGCCATCTGCCAGGGGGGTCAGTCTCAAACATCCGTCTCTCAAGTACTTGTCAAGGATTTTCTCCACTGTCTTGAGCTGGAAAGATGTGAGGCATATTGGTCGGAAGGACTTGGCTTCCTCGTATGAGTCCCTGCCAGGTTTCGCATAAAGGTTACTCGAACCTTCCTCCAGCCCTGAGGTATGTAGCCATGCGCTACGCTACCTAAATAGCCTTAAGAGGCTGGGTAGGATGCGCTCTATCCCTTTCTGCAAGAGAATCGGGTAAATACCATCCGGTCCAGGCGACTTGAATGGTTTAAACGAGTTTACTGCCCAGCGTCACGGCGTCTCGGGTTATAATGGCCCTGGCGAGTTCCCAGTCCGGCGTTCCTGTCCGCCTCATGGCAATCCCCGCGTCTGCCAATAACCCAGGGTCAGTTCTACAACCAGGAAAGTGTGTGTTCAGCAGAGCGGTAAGTGTATGGTGACAGTCCAAGGTGTCACCATCCGGCTCCTTGATAGAGCCTACCGCCTGATGCATGTTCCCTTTCGAGAGCACCTTGCTGAGCCTTGCTCCCGTTCGGGTATCGTGAATTTCCTGGCAAAACTTTCTCCACGCCTCTCGTTTTGCCTTTCGTAATTCGTTATTGTACTCAGTTAGGGATCGCTTGTATGGTTCCCACTCTCCTGTTCTTTTGGCTCTGTTAAAGAGTCTTCTGGTTCTGGTTCTTAGTGCTCCCAGTTGATTGCTCCACCAGGGTACGCATCTATTGCTGTCCGCCTTAGTGGTTTGCCTGCAGTTGTTTTCAAATGAAGACCTAATTGCCTGTGTCAGTGCTGTATTCAGTAACTCGATCTCCAACGGACGTGTGGCATTGTCAGGGCAACTTCTCAGGGCGTCCCTGAGGCTGTCCCCATACTTCTGCCAGTCCGTGTTTCTCGGGTTCCTGAACCTAATGGCTTCTGTCCTTGCCATTTCTAGATTGAATCTAATATACCTATGATCAGATCCCGAGAATTCTGAGGAGACATGCCAGTTGGAAACATTAATCCCCCCGACAGTTTTAGAGCTAGGGTTAGGTCGATAACCTCCTCCCTGTTAGCAATAACGAATGTGGGTTTATTACCCTGATTCAGTATATCCACATTGTTAGTAACGAGATATTCAAATAGACACTCACCTCTGCGGTTAATGTCCTTACTTCCCCAAATGGTGTGATGCGCATTGGAGTCCACTGCCACAATCCCTTGGATATCATTGTCCTGGACTGTATCGACTATCTTCCCTAATCCTGTGGTTGGGACGTCGTCTTCATAGGGAGATAGACCGAGGCTACCACTACATCCCTATTTTCATGAGTTAACCTGACCGCTGCAGAGTCCCCGGAAAACAGCGACCACAGCGGAAGGAACTTAATACTAGCCTTAATGAGTATGCAAGCCCTGGGGCGCCTGCTGTTATGGTACAATACCTTATAACCCGGCACCCCAAGACCCGCCACCCTGCTCTTAACTATCCAAGGTTCTTGAATCAATGCAATGTCAATATTTTGACTCACCATGTATTGCTGCAGCGCCCATGATGCACCCCTGCAGTGGTGCAGATTGACTTGAAGCAGCCTAAGCATGCCTCAGGTCCTCTTCTTTCGGGTGTCCCCGCCTCGTCTGCCGTTCTCTTCTTTGGGGCAAGCAGGGGGACCGCCGCGACCCCCCAGGCACATCAGGGGCCCCAGAACCTGCGGCCGCTAACTGGTGGGCCAATACGGCCATCCTACCAGCCGCAGCACCTCCAGGCACCGAGACCCCCGACCCACCCGGGGCACGGACGCCCCCCACCGCCCCCGCAGCATCGTCCGGCGGCTCCTCAACATCCATCCCGGCGTCCGGGTTGGCCTCCTTGCTGAGGGTTCTGACATTCACGCTGCTGAAGCCATGGTAGAGACAGAACCCCTCCCTCTCCATCAGCGTGTGTTGAGACTCGGGATGGAGGCCACTAAATAAAGCCCCCTTTCCCCTTGTTTGCTGCCCAGAACTTTCCAGCGCTCAACTTTGAGGCCGGGGTTCTGAGCACCAATATTTCCCAAGCAGTCTTGGATGTCGTTCACCGGGTTTGGGATGAACGCACCAATCCGCTTGTAGCCCTCCAGATGGCTAGGGTCACAGGTCCTCAGCCGACCACCCTCCCACGAGGGGCATCGCGCGACGCCTTGAATGAGCCAGTCTTTTGACAGCTCATCCTTGCAGCTCACGACCAGCCCACCATTCCGCAGGGAGTGCCCGTCGAAGCGGACCGCTAGCTCCTCCGGGTTGAGGCCACGCAGTTCCACCATAAGGTGGAGCATGATTTTGTTTGCAGTGTCCTGTGTCAGGAGACTGGTGGGGTAGTCTTCATAGTCACCCTGCAGTCGGGGGTCCAGAATTCCGCTGACGTATTCCCTGCGTGTCGTATGAGCCGACTAAAAGGGACAGCCGGGTGGGCCCAGCTTGAAAGACAACCTCACCTCTATGAGGTCCCCGCAGGATTACATCCAACGAGGCTTAACTGTGGCTGGGCGTCACAGTGTACTCTGTCGCCACACTGTGCTCACCCTGCAGTAGGGGGTCCAGAATTCCACTGCCGTACTCCCTGCGTGTTCGTATAAGCCGGACTAAAAGGGACACAACTTACACTTCATTCACATACATGACACACTGGGAACCCCCTACCTTTAGCTGGGATCGCAGAACACACCCCCCGCAGGAAGGGGGACAGAATTCTCCTGCCGTATCCTCTGCGTGGTCGTTAAAACCGGCCTTAAAGGGGCTTAAAGCTCACGACACTGACATACACAACATATTCCAGATACTAAATACACTGCAACGGCTTGCGTGGCAGAACACACTCACTTGAAACACTCATAATGAGCGAAAGACAGTCCTGGAAAGGGGCTAGAATCAATATGCCTGAGGGGGAGCTTCCAGGACACTGCCTCGAGCACCTCTCGCTCATACCACGAACACACACAACAAATGAACTCACAAGGATACACTACACCAGTCCGCTTCTTTAATCACCCCCAAATAAGTGAAAAACATGACAAAGTCAACTAAAACTTCAGCAGGTAATAAAAACGCCACCTGCGCCTCTTCCTCGGGCTCGCCAAGCTCGACCCCTCCCTCTTCGGACGATGAGCAACCTACTCGTCGTCCAAACAAACAAGGGCGGAAAGAACCGGGCAAACCGCGTTCATCTCCCCCTTCTCCCCCTAGTAGCCCGGGCAACCCGGCTACTACAAGCACACGACACAGCGTGAACCCTAAACTGTCGGACATGGAGCAAATTTGCGCATACGTCCAAATCATCCACGGCCAGCTGGCACGGATGAGGGCCAACGCGACAGGACCTATGCGGGACCTCGTAACTAGTTGCCTCTTCGAAATTTCGAAGCTGGCTATAAGAGCTAATGCCCCCCCAACGACATCGCCCCCTGCCACTCCCCCCCTGCGGGAAACTGTGGCGGCTGTCGTGAGGGAAGAGCTGCGTAGGGCAATTGCCCAGCAGCCAGTGCCACCAGCCCCCCAAACTCGAGGAGCAACAACGAGCCAGGGTAGTACCCCAGGCCCCTCATATGCGGCAGTAGCCGCTACTGCGCCTTCCTCCCCCCCTCATGGAGCTGAGGCGGAATGGCAGCCTGCCAGGGCCAGGAAGCGCAGAGGGAAGCAGAAACAGGCCCCAACTAAGCAGGAAGTGCAGGCCGAGGGCAGCGCCCCGCCTATGCCTCCGCCCAAAAACAAGGGCAACAATAAAAATAAAAAGCCTCCACCGCTTGCCAAACTCCCCCCTAAAAACCCACGACAAAACGTGGTAGTGGTTAGGCGGACATGTGAGGAAGGAGAGGCTGGTCCCTCCAACCTTGACGCAATGGAAGCGCTTATGCGGGGTGTCCCTGCTACGGACCTCCAAGCTCTGAGTGTCCGAGTGCTAGACATCCGCACCGCAGTAGGAGGTGGCGCCGTCATTGTGACGGAAACGCCAGAAATGGCCAAGGCGCTCACGAGCCACATTTCCACAAAAAAGGAGTTGAAGCTCCAAGCGTCAGCCCCCCTGGGTCGTTTCCCACGCCTGCTGCTGTGCGACGTGCGGACCGACCTTCAAAAAGAGGACTTGGCCCAACAAGTTGTTGAGCACAACCCTGCGTTAGGCTTGCAGCCGCAGGATGTCAGGCCTCTCTTCACCAAAAAGCGTGGCAGACAGAAGGATTGGGTGATTGAGGTATCACCCAGCCTGTACAAAAAACTAGAGGGGGCAAGGCACCTCCAAATAGCCTGGCAGCGGTGCACCATACGAAAGTACCAAGCCCCCACTCAGTGCTACAAATGCCAGCGCTATGGCCACCTGGCAGTGGCCTGTACAAGACCTGTTGTGTGCGCCTGGTGCGCCTTGCCACATCTGAGTAAGGAATGCAAGCGTGATGCTCCTCAAGTGTGCCAATTGCGTCGAACGCAAAATCCAACAGGTTGCACACTCTACACGAGACGCACGCTGTACCATTCGTCAGCGAGCGATTGCCCTCCAGGAGTCACGAGTGGATTATGAATAGGTCAAAAACAGTTCGAATCCTTCAGCACAACACAAATAAGAGTTGCCCAGTTATGGCTGAGTTGCTGCAAAATGCACTCAAGAAACGCTGCAGTGTCCTCGCCATACAGGAACCGTACATAGGATCCAAAACTCTTGGTCTCGGATCGCAGGCACGCAGTGGTGGCTGGAGCAAGAACGGGAGCCAAGGCAGCAGTAGCCTGCATCGACCCGTCCATTGACATGCTCGCACTCACTCACCTGAACAGCCAGCACTTGGCGCTGTGCTCATCCAAGCCGGTGGCTTTGAGCTGGTTGTAATATCATTTTACAGGCAATTTGGCGCACCAGTTGCCAACAGCCTTGAACCACTCGGCGGGCTCTAGCAGGCCTATCAGGACGACCCTGCGTAGTCTGTGCTGATGCAAACGCCAGATCACCATTGTGGGGATCCCCAACCCTGGATGGGGCGGGCGAGGCGTATATAGAGCTGCTCACCAGGTACAACTTGGTTGTTGCCAACGACCCCATGACTGAGGCGACCTATGATGGCCCGGGAGGAAGGTCGTGTATAGACGTCACAGCCGTGTCCCACACCCTGCTACTCAAATTGAAGGGTTGGCGAGTCGTACCAGGTGCAACGCAGAGCGATCACATGGTTATTGACTTTGCCATTACGGATGATAACATCCTCTGCAAAGACACGCGTGAAAAGCGATTCCGCACAAAAATGCTGACTGGCCGCAATTCTTTAGGGTACTGGAAGGTGAACTGCGTGCCGCAGACACCGACCTAATAGTGCAAGCATCCACACCTGAAGAGGTGGACAGCAAAGTGGACACATTTACCACAGCACTGCACTCTGCTGGGCTCTCTGTACTTGGCCAACAGAAGCACAGGGCGATCAAAGTCCCATGGTGGACTGAGGAACTTAATCCCCTCAAGCAAAGTGCAAATAGAGCCAGAAGGATGTACCAAAACACTCGTGACCCTGATGCCAGAGCAACACTCCGAACTGCCTTCATCCAAGAGAAGAAGGCCTTCCACCGCGCCATCAAACGAGCCAAACGGCAAGGCTGGCGAAATTTTGTGGAAGCGGAGAGCTCTGAGAACCCCTGGGGCAGACACTACAAGTCCTCCATAGGAAAAGCAAATGTAGAGCAGGTCTTAGCTGCGATGCAAAATGAGTCAGGCTGGGCCTGCAGTATCGAACGTTCACTGGAAACCCTCCTTGAGAAGGCGTTCCCAGATGACCAACTAGCTCGAGACACTGAAGCCCAGAGCGCAGCAACGGAGCTGATCAAGGGCCCTCCGATCGAGCCCGACATCCCATTGTGGACAACAGGCGACCTCGGCAGGGCTCTTGCGACCTTAAAGCCCAACAAATCTCCTGGGCCAGATAAAATAGAAAGCAATATGCTAAGGAAGGCTGAGCGGACAATCTCCAGCGGTCTCCTTAATTTATTTAATGACTGTCTGCAGGTCGGACAGTTCCCCACTCAGTGGAAGTCTGCGCGCGTTGTCACTCTTCAAAAGGGAGGCGACCGCAATCAGTCGGACCCGCGATCATGGAGACCACTCAGCCTTCTTTCCATATTAGGCAAAACACTAGAAATCTTGATGTTGCAGTCCCTCGAAGGAGTCTTTGGCCGCAACCTCACAGGCAGGCAATACGGGTGTACCAAAGGAAGGTCATTGTCGAGATCCGGCGTGTTTCCCTGCTGGCACCGGCTAAGTACGTCGTAGCAGTTCTGATTGACATCAGAGGAGCGTTTAACAACCTTTGGTGGCCAGCGCTCCTTAATGAGCTCAAAGGTAGGGGAATCCCCCCGCAACCTGTACTCGCTCGTCAGAAGTTACCTGACAGACAGAACTGCTACGATCGAAAGTAGGCATGTCTCCGTCCGGAGAAAGATTGAGAAGGGGTGCCCACAGGGCTCGGTCCTAGGACCAGCACTCTGGAATGCCTTCTTCGAAGGTCTTCTCAGGAAACTCATGGAGACTGACTGCGAGCCGTACGCCTATGTGGATGACTTGACTGTGCTGATCTTTGCAGAGGCAGTCCGCCAAATTGAAGAAGAAACCGACCACGTGCTCCGCCCTGTCAACCAATGGTGCGAGCATGTCAAGATGCAGGGGGCTGCGGCAAAAACCCAGCTAATCCTCTTGAAGGGGAAAGTGAATAATCCACCCACAATACGCTTTGGCGGCCACAGGCTCCTTCTTGAAAAGCACGTCAAGTATTTAGGAGTGAATATAGGTGAGAGGTGGGGTTTCAACCAACACCTCCAGTCCCTTAAAGGCACTACCATTGCAAGGTTTGCCTCACTGCGTGCCATTACTAAGGCCACTTGGGGTGTGTGTTACCACGACACCATCCTCATGTATAAGGCCATCTATTTAGGTGTGATTGGCTACTGCCCTGTTGTCTGGGGTAGCAAACTAACAGTCAATCAAAAGAGAGTATTGGCCCAATCCCAGAGAGCCGCTCCTGTCGACCACCAAGGCCTCCAAGACGGTATCAACGGAAGCACTCCAGGTGATCACTGGTCAGTTACCAGTTGATTTGGCTGTTGAGTGCATGTTTGACAAGTGGAGAGTGAAACGGGAGCGTCCCGCGCTTTGGGCTGAACTCCGTGCGGATCTCACCACAGAACAGAAACTTGCCGCCATCGATGAATGGGCTCTAGAGAAATGGCAAGCGAGATGGGAATCCTCGTCAAAGGGACGTGATACGTATGAGTTCTTCCCCAACATCCGTGAACGTCTTTCTAGAAAATGGGTTGAGCCAGACCACTGGACGAGCCAGTTCCTCACGGGACATGGTGACTTCAATGCGCGGCTCCACTTCTTTTCTCTGAAAGACTCTCCATTATGCACGTCTTGTGCCTCCAGTGCGGAGGAAACAAGAAACCATGTGCTGCTCCACTGTAGTTTCTACAACAGTGAGCGACGGTTGTTGAGAGGGCATACGAACTTAGCAGCTTTGACTGCTACAAAGGAAGCCTGTAACCATTTTGCAAAGTTCGCAAAGAAGGTAATGGCTAAGAAACGTGGTTATAGTTGATCAGTCCTTTTGAAACTTGCCACCCAAGTAAACAGTAAGATCAGGTAGGGAACCAGATTAAGAACTACTCCCAGATGGTACGGGAATCCTCAGGTGGTCACCTCCGCGCGGTAACACACGGGCAACAGCTCTCTACGGTGAGACTGGCTAACGACCACATACCTGCCGTACCTCCACAGGTCTGAGTTCGGTGGATGCTGCAGGGGCCGGCCTCTTGCATATTAGCGAAACCGCAACTTCTATGACTGATATAACCCTCGTCGAGGGTTTAGGTACAGTCATGAAATAAAGAAACAGATCTGGGTAGTCTTCATAGACCACCGCCACCTTAATGGTGCTCACCGCCCGACTGTAAAGGGGTCCTACCCTCCTTTTTTTCTCCTCGTTGCGAGGGGAGGGAGTCCCTTTCTGGTCTCGGGGACGCTTTGTCCTTGCTTCCCCGCTGACAGGTGCAGGAGTTCCACCCCCTTCTCTCCTAACAGGTGCAGGAGTTCTACCCCCTTCTCTCCTAATAGGAGCAGGGGTGGAACTCTTCCGCTTCCTCTTTTTGAGGAACTTCCGTCTCTGCTGGTGTGTCATGGCATCCCAGGCCTCGTCCGGAAGTCTCTCAACTGAGCCTGGCAGGGGTTTAGGTTTGGGTGTAGATTCCACCTCAACCCCCCCGCTAGAGCCCTCTTCCTTTTCCAGTGCAGCCATTGAGTCAATGACTGACTGGATGTCATCGGATTTCTCCGCTGTTGAGGCGTCCTCAATATTTATTAATTTTTTATTATTAAGATTGGTCTCCATTTTTGGTCCCACGAGTACGGGGAGCTAAAGTCACCACAGGCAGAGCCCCTATGCCTGTGGAAGGCTACAATACAATGGGGTGTCGCCTGGTGCCCCAAGTGGGTCGTTAGCGATACACATGTTTAAACACCCTGTACCATTCAGCCTTGGCACGAGCTCCCTACACCTTGGCTTGGGTGTTCCAATCCCTGTTAGCCTACTCAGTCGTAAGTGAGCGTTTCCCGGGGGACACTGCGTGGAAGTCAGGATTGGTTCGTCCCCCGGGAGAGCCTGTTACCGGGGCCGAGCTGCTTGAGCGCATGGAGGCATTCCCATGCCAGCTTGGACCTAAAACTATAGGCTGCGATGGCCTTTAGGCTGTCTGAGAAAATGTAGATCCGCTTGCCCTTGAGCCCTTTGTTCAGGATCTCTTCTGCGATCTCTTGGGTTTTGCCCATTGTTCGCGGCTGCTTATTCAGTCAGCATGCTGACCTTATTCACAGCTAGCCGCAGACATGCCCCTGGGGACAATGCCGTGGCCGTTCCACTATCCACAACCCGTGGTCGTGCCTGGTAGCATGGGCATGCTCCTGGGAAGATAACCCAGAACCAGGCCCAGAGTATGTTAATGTAACTGGACCTCCCACACTCGATGTTGACCGTAAGAAGTACTTAATTCGTTCCCAAATCGCAATGAGTTCAGTTTAGTACGTTGATGCTATAACAGATGGTACTGATTTGTCCTTCATTATCTCACACAGTGCAACCATTAATCATCACAGGTCTATTTAGACGTAACAACATCATTTTGGCACTTGAAAAGGAATTTTGTTAGTATTTGAGAACCTAGTGCTCTTATTGCATAACGCTCGGTATGATGTTGCAGGGCTGTTTCTTTATCAAGGTTACTGTTCCTTAACACTCGTAGGGGAGATTTATCACTCGAAAGTCATGAAGGCGTTGCTGTAGTGCAAAAGCACCAGCATTTGCTCATCATCCACTGAACCCAGACTTGGGGAGGTACAGTAGGTTGTCATTTGGCCAGTCTCCTAGAGGAGTTGCTGCCCATGTATGACCCTGGAGAATCTATACCATCTGGGATTTCTTAATGCGATCTAACTGTTGAAAGATCATAAAGGAACAAATGAAACCATGGAAGACAAATACAGGATCACTAACAGATCAAGTATTAACGTCAACAAGCAAAACCCTTTTGATTTTGATTCTGATTTAAGCATTCACTTTGGTACAAGTTTCAAAGGGAGAGATCAACTGTGGCCATGCGTTTTATCATAACCTTCGCAAACTGCGTGAAATGGTGATACACTTGCTTAGTAGCAAGCAACGCTAGAAGGTGCTCTTCCAACAACTTTCGCTCAATGTTGTAGTTCCCGTGAAGAAATGCAGTTCAATCTGCAATATACGTCTGAGATAGTGGAGAAGTGGTGTCAGGCGAATGCTTTGGTTTTGAACAAAACTAA
Source organism: Pachypeltis micranthus (assembly GCA_020466155.1). Lineage (NCBI taxonomy): Eukaryota > Metazoa > Arthropoda > Insecta > Hemiptera > Miridae > Pachypeltis > Pachypeltis micranthus. Next base: position 2,863,311 of record CM035780.1, read on the forward strand.
AACCCAGACCCTTGTAGTGGGTCCCAACAGAAGTTTAGACCAGGCAGTTAATTTCCTGGGTTTGACGGTGAATAACCGACTTTCCTGGAAGGCTCATGTTGAGGCGTTGTCCCCTAAATTATCATCTTCTATTTTCATGCTTAGAAGTTTGAAGAGACGTCGTTTCTGATGAAGTCCTGCATTCTGTTTACCATGCTTGCTTTGCCAGCAGAGCAATTTATTGTATTGTTGCATAGGGAAACAGTAGTCGTGCAATTGACATATTTAAACAACAAAAACGTGCCATCAGAATCTTGGCTAATCTCATGGAATGAGAGTTGTAAGGGGTTCGTTTGCTAGCTTTGGCGTTCTTACATTGCCTAGTGTATATGTCTTGGCAGTTTTGAATCTGATTAAAGTAAACATATCGCTCATTGTCGTGGCTTCCGATGTTCACCAACATGACACCTGATCCTGTGGAAACCTAGTGATTCCTTTTACTCGCCTAAGTATAGCTCAGATAAATGACCCAATCCAAGTAGGCCCTCGTCTGTATAATGCCCTACCCCAAAATATTCAACAGCTACTTATTAGGTCTTTCAATAAGGTCATAAAAGTTCATCTCATTAGGGAAGAGCTGTACTCGCTTGGCGAGTTTTTTGGGATAGTGTGGGAGATGTAGTGTCGCAGTTTCATTATGTGATGTGTTTCTTTTTTGCTAATTCAGGTACAGTGTCTCCACCGTTCATATTACTTGCCTATGTGGTGTAATTATTGCCCGTTTTCTGGCGCTTGTAGTGGCTATTCCCTTCACTGCAAATAAAAATTCTAAAATTTTAAGAAAAAAAAGATAAGAACTGCAGTGGAAGAGCACGTGATTTGTTTTTCCTCGATATTGAAGTGAAGGCAGGAGATTATTTAAGAGAAGAGAAGTGGTTGAAGTCGCCGTGTCCCATTAGGAACTAGCTCGTCCACTGGAACCCACTTTCTCTCGAGGCGTTCACGGATATTGAAACAAAACTTGAACGACTCTCAGCCAATCTTGGCTCGAGGTACAGAACTCATCAGAAGGAAACTATCAATTGTTTGATAAGTACGTCGAAACCTCCGGGTGGTAGTCCCTGTTCACGCAATTGTCTCAAAATTTTATCCCTTCGGTGTTGATAGGGAACGGCTGGGCCCGTTGTGAACGAAACGAAACCTCATACAGCGGTACTTCAACATAAAAATGTCCTAATATTACACGAGCGTTTTGAGATACGAGCCGCCGAGCGAGCTATATTTTGCTTTGAGGTGCGAGGAATCGCACTCTACACACAACCCCAACACACATATCTATAATGAGAACAGACACACTTTTTAACACATGGAGAGCCAGAACTCGTCTAGTCTGCTGGTCTAGGCTGCTTGGTGGGTTCATCTGGCTGGTGAGATACCTTTGGAGAGCGTATGACTTCCTGAGTCAGTGAGTACTGACTTAACGGCTAGACGATGATGACTTTACATCGAAAGCGCTCGCCCACAGTATCTCACCAGCCAGAGAAGACGGACAGAAACAGGTACGTTAACTTTAATAATTTACCTACTGGCGGAATTGAACCAATCACTTTGATACGAGATTAATAGTTCCTCCAAGCCTACCCACAGGCTGGTATACTTAGTGGGCTCTGGTTATTGTTGTGCGCAGCGTCTAACAGTTTCTTTCACCTCTTAGACCTCAATCTGTGTGACTTCCCTCGTTTTCGAAGCATTTTTTACAAGTTGGGCGTTTATTCTTATAACCGTGGGTCCGAAGAAGAAGATAAAGCGTGAATTCATAGGGAAACACATGAGAAAGGTCTTCGAGTAAGTGACTTGGCCAGGATGTACGGGGCGTAGCACATCAATTATATGTACTGTGCTTAAAAAGAAGTGGCCAGCTAAGGGCGTTATAATAATTTCTAAGATGGAGAAATCTCTCTGTTCAATGGACGGTCAGAGGAACATTTATTGAAAACAATATGTAGGTATTAACTATTCGAAAACATCTTGAAAGTTTGGTGGTAATCGTTGTAGCCATTTTGCCAAAAGGCGTAAGAGACCTATTTTTGCTTCATAGGCCTATATCTCCGTTCACCGTATTTTCATGGGGACATGTATATAGAAGAAAGGTTTTGTACTGACTAGTAGAAAGTAAGTTGAAAGTTTAATCAAAATCGTTACTTCCATTTTCGATAAAAATGCGAAAAACACCTAGTTTGTGGTACATTTTCGTCCCCCACCCCCTTCCCATCGACTGAAATCGCCATAATCATATTTTGGTCTCTTCCCTTGGGTAGCGGAACGTAAAAATGTCTCGAAAATAACGTTTTTTTGGAACATTTCCGCAAATTCTGAGGTAACTGCTTCACTAGATGTTATCAATCTTACAGTGTCTTGTAGCCACCCATACCCACATTTCGCTCCTTGTAATTATTTCAGTATACATACATGTTGAACGGAAACACAAGCCAAGTTGACTCAGAAAAGGAGATTTGTGTTGTATTAATTTATCGTTATTTCAATTTTCTCAAAAACGGCAAAACGATTTCGATCAAATTTACGGAGTACTCTCAGCTAACTAGTACCTACATTTGGTTTTCTATAAATGTTCCTGTAGAAATACGTTGAATGAAGATATAGCGCCCGCATATTTTCCGCTAAAATGTAAAGGATAAAAAATGATTATTGTGGGTTATCCTTGAGAGATAGACGTATACCATCGCGGACTTGTTTGACCTTTTTAAGATGTACAATATTGTAGTACGTTAATTTGATTATCTCGTGGGATTCAGCCCGCTATTGCAATGTAAGCGCAAAAAATGTTTTTATTTACGACATCACATTAGAAACCTCAGAATTCAGTTTTTCTACAATATTATGCATGTGTTATACCTATAAAATCTTCCTATTGAATCTCTCTATCTATTAAGAAGAATACTTTGCGTAGTTTTAAAGATTTAAGAATACATGGCGACAGACTTTGGGATGGGTCTTGGAAATGTACCAACGTGGCGTGTGCGTATGAGTTGTCGTTTTCCGTATTGTTGATATATCCATGAGGTATTTATAATATTCGTCGATGTTGGGTTGATAGTTCCTAGTTCACGAGAATACTAAGCCGTTGCGTAATAGTTTGCAGCGTTTTTCCAGCCTATTAGAATTTAACGTTCTATAGCGAGAAGTTGTTAGTACTTAACGCTCTGGAACTGTTTACTTTGCTCCTACTTACGTCGCGACTTTTATTGAGTAGTCAGAGTGTTGATAATTTATGGGATCACCAACTTTTTTATTGAAAGTCGAGTTTATTGTTTGAAAGTCTGAGGAACTGGGAAAATGTAGCGTTTCCGAGACAATTTAATCCTTTCGCGATAAGTGAAAATCCACCGAGCTGCGGTTGAAGAAGTTGGGTTCCAGGTTCGTTACCTCACTCCCCTATGCTGAATCCCGTGCAAAAGGCATTTTTGACTATAAAATTCCACGCTGCATCAGCTGAGTGAGCCAGTAGGCCCATTTTGACTGACGTTGTTGCTGGAAGCGTCGATACAATAACACCCACTGACTCAACCAACGTTAATGGCTGCCACCGGGTGTGAGTTACATTAAAGTGACTTTGCGTGCCAATTCTCTCTAATCTTGGGTACCTACTGCTTTGTATGTGGACATTTACTCGAATTTTGATTGAATTTCCAAGATGATGTTCGCAGAATTATCATACTTACAGAATTAGTTTAATTTGTGAGATTAGGAACTGGACGGAAATATATTGTTGTCGTGGAAAAGGATTAATTTTATTGGGAAAAATTTAATGTAGTTTGAAAACGGATGTAGGCAATGAAATGAGAGTAGTTCGAATTTCGTTAAACTTTCATCGTGTATGTAACATGTGATATTTGGATCTCAACAATAACTGATGGTGGCGTTATGGTTTATTATTCATTCCGAACAATAACGCTACGTTTTCGGTCAGAAACCCCCCACCCCCGCCCCTCTTTAAATGTGATACTTTACTTTAAAAAACAGGGGGATTCTAAATCTGCAATGTCCGTCCGCCGTCCGGGCCGTTTTGTGCCCTTAATGTCTTCTAAAAAGTTCGTTCTTTCGCACAAAAATCCCCCCGTTTGGTATCTAGTTGTGCCCGCCTGCTTGGTAATCCGTTCGGACGAAGCCCGTGGTTGTTACGGGCAAAAAACCCGTTGAAAATATTAACAAAAACGCAATTTAGGCAGTTTTATCGCCAATACACCGAGTTCGGTATCGTTTTCAAGGTATTTTAAGATCCTGGGTCAAATGGAATGAGTGAGTATCAGACGTGTACAACTGCGTGCATTAATTATAGTAAGCCGAAGTTTTGCCAATTGCCTGTGAGCGCCTGGAATGTTTAGTTTTCGTCGTTCCGTTGTAGTCAGATCATGTACTGTATGGTATACTGGTATTTTTCGATGCTGAATCGAATGGGATGGGTCTCGTGGCTGTCAGACTCCTTCAAGCTGTTATAAAACATTGTGTACTAATGTTTTTCTAACAGAGTTTTTCGAATAGGTTCTGGGCATTGAAAAACAAGCGCGGACACGCAATTAAGTTGTGCGTTCAGCCTTTCATACTTTTAAAAGTTGGGTTGCCAAATCGCTGGACCGCATGCGGATATTTTACACGCTCCCTCATTGCTCAATGGTCGTCGAAGTTTTGCAGGATTAATCGTTGCTCGGTTTTTCATTAACATCGCGGAGTATCGGAAGATTGGTCATTATAGAGGGCTCACAACATGACTGTTAGTTGGAGATGTAATGAATGAGAATGAACTCTTGCTTCCTGTTCCAAACCCCCTTCCTCGTCTCTGAGACGTGAAGTTCTCCCACTAGTTGCTTCTGTTGGCCCCAACAGTCGACGGACGCTAAGTTAGTCTTCGCGATGTGTTGCCGGGAATAGCGTGTGCGCGACGTGACGTCATGACGAGGGATCGCCCGCCTCTCATCGCTCTTCAGCCCTTCGCGACTCTCAAGAAGAAATTGTTCAAAGACAAATTGCTCAACAAGTACGTGCCTTTTCATTCTTCCCTTTCAAACGTCCTCCCGCGCTCTTGAGGTCAAGAACTGGACAACTTACCGAACCTCGTTCAACTTTGCTCCCAACTCAGCTCCAAATGGTCGAAGAATTTGTGCTTTCCTTAGTGGCTCCGTAGTAGAAAGGGAAGTTTTGTAATCAACTGGAAAAAAAAGTTAAGAGTTTTCTTCAAATCTTCACGTTTAAAGGACTTGTCAGATGGAAAATCTGTTTGCGTGTGTGTGTGTGAACGCGATTGTGAGAAAACCGCGAAGCCATGGGATGTCACAATAAAAATATCGACAAAATCCGCCCAACACTATAGTTATCGGTGATCAAAACACTACTTTTTGTCTCAGAAATAGCACTGACAGTTCATTGAACAGAGATAACAATCAAAATGTGTCGAAAATAACGTTTTTTCGAGCATTTCCGTAAATTCTGGGGTAACTGCTTCGCTAGACTTGATCAATCTTTCAGAGTGCCTTTTAGCTACCCATACCCACATTTCGTTCTGCATCATTATTTCTGTATTTATCTTTTGAACGGAAATATAAGCCAAGTTAACTAAGAAAAGGAGATTTGTCGAATATTAATTTATCGGTATTTTAATTTTCTCAAAAACGACACTAACTATTTCGATCAAACTTACGGAGTACTCTCAGCTAACTATTCCCTACATTTTGTTCTTCATAAACGTTTTTGTAGAAATGCGTTGAACGAAGATATAGCGCCCGCGTATGTAACTGGTGTTCGAACTTGAAGGGGTGGCGGAAAGTTGGGTGTTGCTACGCATCAGACATTTTGTATAAAAAGCTCCAAATAACGCAACAATACCATAACCATAATTCATTTGTTGTATGAAAGTGACGAATTACACATTGCGAGAAGCACAGTAAATTCCCGACTACATCGATTTTAACGCAGTTTTCTCCTTAACTCGGTTCAAATGTTCTTGAATTTTGGAGTACCCGTAAGACATATATACAGGGGCTACTCTAGAAATTTCAAAATTTAAACAATGGCCGTTTTGCTTACTCCCTAATTATTTCAGAGGGGAAAACACGATTCTTCCAACAACAACAAAATCATGTAGAGTCTTCCACATCACATATAATGGCTCAATAGCACAATTAATTCTGGAACCTTGAGCGCCTCCTGTTTTCATGTAAAACGTTGTTATGAACTGAATGAAAAACAGATTTGATTAGATGTTTCGGAGGCTTTTCAATGCGATAACGGACGTTCCGCTATACGCAATTCAGTTCTACGGTAGCTGGGAGCTGGGTGTTGCGCTAGCGTCAACATGTCGAAGTAAATAGTGAGTCAACGTGTGTATTCTAGTAGTTTGTCAGCCTGGGCTTTCCCCCTCAGGTTGTCCTTAGATCCCATTATCTCAATGGGCGGTAATATTGTGAATTTAAGGCTGCGTAATTCTCCGATTCTTAAACAGCCGTTGGGTGTTTAAAAAAAACAAACAAATTCCAGGTGGAAATACTAATACATTTCATTTTACTGAATCAAGTCGAAAAATTGCAGGGGTAGTTTTTCGTTAAATTGAGTTCATGATATTTTCCATTGAATTGTACTTAGATGAGTTTTTTACTTTCCGTATAAAAATAAAAATTGAGTTCTTTTCAGAACTTTTACGTTTTAAGGGCGCCTGAAAATGAGGTGTGTTATGTGTACGCCGTTATTAGTCGGCAGCTCACTTTTGGGGTGAGCGAAATCGGTTCTAAATAAATTATACTTGTTGGTCAAAATATCAACTTTTTTGAATCATAAATCACTCAAATAATTTAGAATAAATTTTTTTGTTCCGAGAGTTCCAAATGGCACAGTAGTTCCAACCTATTTTCTCTATTTCGTCTTTTATTCTACATTTCGAATCGAATTAGGCCTACACAGCTACTCTAGAAATGTCAAAGTCCGTTAGTACATTGAGTAGTAACAGTGATGAAATGCAGTGAGGCAAAAGTGCGCTAGGAATCATTCAGCCGCGTTCAATTGGACTAACTGCAACTTACAATCATGTGACAAGGGGTTGGTTGGCTCCATCTAGGTTTTTTTTTTGGCATCCTTTCATTTACGACCGTTAAATTAAATAACATACCGTATTGACAAGTTAGCTTAAGTATTTAAAACATTTGACATTAATTAACTAGGAAATTAATTAAGTACACGGTGCTTCACTTGATTTTGTAGTTAGTCTATGGAGATGAAGATGCAGAATACATAGCGAGGGCGGTTTAGACGAGGCGTTGGTGGAGGAGGTGACCATCTTCAGCGGGGGTTGAAGTGATCTCGGTTATTAATGATGAAGGTACTGGTGTGTTTGAAGAGCAGTTCGGTGGGATTAAGGATATGGAAGTCGTCGTAGATGGTTTTTTTTCTGGCATAAGGAGGAGAGTGGACGACACGGCGCTGTAAGATCGTGTTTTGCTGCTGTTCGATTCGGCGGAACTCAGACTTCGATTCGAGCAGGTACCCCAAATAGCGAGGGCATAGGTCCAGATAGGGCGGATGAGGGAGAGGTAAATCATGACTTTGTTATGGATCAGTAAGTTAGGGTTGTTAAGAAGGGATTTCAGTTGATTATTCCTTATTTTTATTTTTTTTTAGTAACTCGGTGATGTGGTCATGGAACGTTAATCTCTGATCCAATTTGAGGGCCTAGATAACGGTGGGAGGTGGAGGATGGGATTACTTCATTGTCATAGGTCAGAGGGTGGTTGGTAAATGAACGTTAGTAGGTGTAGATGACTGTCCGCGATTTGGTTGGGTTTATCTTGAGCCTCCATTTGGTACACCACTGGCCCAGATCTTGTAGCATTGGCTGTAGGCGGTTAGTGGCTGAATCCGAGTCGGGGCAGCTCACAGCATAAACCAAATCGTCATCATATAGAGCTGAGAATGGGGCTTTCGGGAGAGGGAGATCGTAGCAGTAGAGAGTGTAGAGGTACGTACTCGTGCGGAATTAAATGACCCGTGAAGTTCAAGAGATGGCCCAAAACCAGGCGCTTGAAGATCTTGGAGAGTACAGGGAGCAAGCTGATTGGCCTGTACGATTTGATATTATCTTCGGGTTTCCCTTGTTTTGGAATCATTATTATATATGCGTGCTTCCACTTTCGGGGGAAATAACCAATCCATCTAGGTGGACTTCGCCCAAACTAGCGACACTCCTGTTTATCGATTCCCACCTTTCAATGTTTGATGGCCTCCCGGAGACTATTGGGACGATTGGTTTCATTCAGCAGCGTCAATTTGGAATATCGGCAACTTACTATTATACGACAGTGGGTTTGGCTGACTCCATCTAATGAGATATCGTTCTATCTCATCTCGCAGTTCCACCTTTAAATGACAGGGGGGTGGTTTGCACCACCTTGGGTCCCAATTTCTAAAAATAGCATCCCCCTGTTGGGCAATTCCTTTGTTAACGCACTAGTACTCATCCTATAAATTTTCTCTCACGTCTGTATAAAACAGCATTGCTAGAAACACGAATTCTTGGATAGTTCGATGGGGGGGGGGGGCAAGAGTTAAGTTACCTCTGAGAGTCAGAACAACGCATTTGTTTTTGCCAATCCTGAGTGTTGTGAAAACACACCCGAGGGCTCAAGTTTTGTCAATGCCTATGAAACGTTTTCTCATACGCAAAAGCGCTGCCGTGCCAATATAAGTATTTAAATTATAAACTCGTGGCGTTGCAGTTATTTCTGAAGTAATGTTTGTTACGTTGGTTCATCGTTTATTTTGCAAAATACATGCATGCTCGAAATGGAAGGGCTATTTCCGAAACAACTTTTATGGTCCATTACTTTCTGTTAATAACTTTTTTCCCATCATTATTTCTTACAGTTTGCTTTTCTCGCGAATTTTCTAAAAAACTAACGTTACATTAGAAGTGATTCCAAAATGTTAGGTGTTCTATTTATTCATCTATTAAAATTAATATAAAAAGTCTTCTTGCGGCTATGTTTCGTTTTATGACATCTCCGATTCAATCAGTTTTATTTGCAAAAACAGCGAGTCTCGAAAGAATCGTGTTTCGCATCACCCAAAACCTCAGCACAATCGAGTTATACCTGTACGACAATTTGGTTTTGAAGAATAGAGGAATATTGTGCAGCTCAGCTGTTCTTATTAATCTCATATGACGAACCCAAGTATCAACTGTAGCGTTTCTAAGTATGTAAAGTTGGCTATAAACCATTAATTCAAGAAATAAGGTTGTAACAGTATAGTTGAGGAGTCTGTTCAAAAACAGCGCAGCTTTTACACAAAAATCCCGTGTGATTGAAACGCTCACATGCGAGTAGTGTCGTCCTGTTGTTTCTGGATAGTATTGGCAGGTTAAATGGCTAGCTGTTATCTGTTGACATAAAGTGTTCGATGGAGAACGCTTGTGTTAGCGTCCTTTAGATGACATTTAGAGTTTCCTCAGAAGTAAAACTAGAACAACCCTAAAACGACCGAGTTTATATTAAATTTTATCGTTTGACCCAGTTATCTTTGAATCGTGAGGAAGAAAATTCATTTTGTTCGGACTTTTTAGTCGAAAATGAATTCATCTTCTTCGATCACTCCTTCCCCCTTCATCAATACATCCCGGTGTGTGACCTGACTGTTGATTACGATTGAGAACCTCTCACGTCAACCAGTCACCCGCTGCTGTCGTCTTTGAATTCCAGTCAACGTCTCCAGAAGCTCTTATAAATATTCATGTTTCCGTTTTGCCACTTTGTGTGTCAATGTCTTGAATTCGCTTATTGTCTGCATTTCTCAACGCCCCGTATGCGCCTGGCTCCACCCTTCATCCCGTTTTGTAGGGGGCGTTCTTCGGTACGTGTCCTCAAAAATTGGCCGGTTGAGGATGTCGACATTTTGGAACGAAATACTCCCGCGTGAGTTCTGCTTTAGTTGAGACATCATTCGAAAACTAAGTATTGTCGAGATCTTTATTTGTCGTGTTTTCGAGCTGCCGATCGTATTATTGTGAACAAAACGTCGATTGTATCCTGTGGAAGACAGTTATGTTTCATCTCGTAGTGAATGTTCCGCAACGCTTCATAGGTACGGGTTTTGTCATCAATTACTAGGTTCAAGGCATTCTTTTTGCGGCTATTACACTCAGAACTACGGGAATTACGATATGTTGCTCGTACGAGAACAGTACAACAGTACGTTACGGAGTGTTTGATGTGTTACTGGTTTTCTACTCTCGCAGTTCGTGCTTGGGCCCAATATAAGTCATAAATAAACAGATAACTCTTCTTGAGGAGAAACTAAGGACATGAAATCTACAAATTAACACCTTGAATTTATTCAATCGAAAAGATAGAAATGAAATGAATTAATTCAACTCCTTTTCAATATTCAATCAAAGTAATTCTAAGTGCTCGGATCATAAATAAAGACGATAACGGGACAAGGGGTTAATAAATAGGGATTTGCTCGCCTTTATCCAACAATATTCGCGCGAAGGGAAAGGAAACACTGATAAGGGAGAGGCTTTATCAGTGCGTCGCAGGGCAGAATAACTGCTGAATTCGTTCCCTTCCCCAGGGCCAGCCCATCAAGCGGCAGACAGCGCACAGGAAGGAGAGACGGCAGAAACAAAGGCGATGTCCTTCACAGATGCACTCAGTGCTCAACATTGTGCAGAACGCTAAGGCGTAACAACCCGGGGAATCCGGTTCCCACAATTCCATACCTAATCTGGTCTGATGAGATCATTGTATACTCAAGTTTATTAGCCAAGTGGGCGAAATGGGTAATAACTTGCAAAGGGCCAGACAATGCAAACAGTTTAGACTGCTCTTCCACCAATCGCTGCTTATTGTAGAAACATAACGTGATTTCTTGTTTCCTCCAGACTTCATGTACACCACCTACTCACTAAAGCCTCACTGGGAAGAGAGGCTAGGCTGAACATTTAAGTTGGGTGCTGCTAGGAACTGGCTCGTCCAATGGGTGTAGGGAAATGAATTCACTTCTGTCCCTTTCCTGGGAGGGATCCAGAGGCATTTTATTTTCGAGTTGTAACAAATCACACAACGTTCCTCACTCTCGGTTATGTGGTACAGGTCCTTACAGATGCTTCACATTGGTTCAACGTTTGAGAAAAAGGAGCTGTAGGTATTGGACCATGAAAACCTCCCCTTGAATTCAATTGAAATCTGTAGAGCTGTACAATTCATTTCCGAAGTAGGCCTATATCTTCACTCACGGGGGTTTTACTGAAATGTTTCTGGTGAAGAATAGATTGAACTGTAGAAGATATTTTTAAGTTGGTTAAAATCCCAAGCTTAGTAATTAATAAAACCTCAATTGGTCAGTTCTGGAGGGATTGGGTGTTGAAGTGGGGAGTGTGGATTGGTACACCCAAGTATGCATACCCTCTACGTTTTGTCGCGCTCTTTTTACATCCTTCCCATCATCTTCATACTCGCGAATTTCATCGTAACGTTTGATGGCAAGCCTCCTCAGTCTGGTGATCGCAAGCTTGACGGCGAGCATCCACGTTGTTTTTGCCCATTGCTGTCGGCGTGGGGTAGGAAGAAAATACATCAAAGAGCTAGTCTATGCACACTGCCTGAGCCCCCTCCCTTATTGGAAATGTAGGGTCCTAGTAAGGTGTGTGCTTGGCTCTGTGAGGGTTGGTTGACTGGCGGGAGACCCATGAATTCAATGAGCAGCGCCTGTTTGCCCATGCTTGCTCAAATGTAGTGAGGCACAGGATCGCTGCCCTACTACAGAGGGGCGTCTTAACAGCATCTCTCCCTGGAGGCTGAACATGGTTGCATGCCTCGTCATAGAGGCTGCAATTGTGCAGTACTTCGTGAATATCCTCCGCGACTCCCCTCACCCTCATTCATCGTACAAACCGTGCAGAGCAACTGTGAGCTGTGAAAACCACTGTGTCAGGATCGCTGCTGGCCCCGTTCAATTCCTCGAACAGATGCATCCCTGCCGGTTTTATATCGAGTAAGCAGGATTTGATTGCGCAAGAACGGCACCTCCTCTACTTCAGCTCTCTGGAATCCAGCCCAGAGGTCGGCCCTGATAGCAAATATGACGTCTGCTGAGGGTTCAGTGGATCCTTTGACACATGCTCAGCTTCCAAGAAACTCTGTTGAGAAACTTGGCCACTGAGTCACTTGAGGACCGAAACCTGAGACTTGCCAATGAGTAATGGCCTCATCTCGGCTACCCAAGCTGAAATTTGCCGCAATTTGCGTTTTTTTACTCAGGGCACCTGAATCACTAACGGGATAGCAGTCCTTGAAGGCCAAAGCTCATTTGATTGTTGAAGTCTTCGGAGGTTTCGGAATGGAATGTTGTCACGAGGGTGTCTCATGCGCCGATACGGAATCAGACACAGATGTTTTCGTTCGCACTGATTCTGTCTACTGTATTATAGAACGACGAGAAGGCGACGTTCGAGTCGCAGTTGTTTGTACAAATATGACGAGGAAACAGATCTCACGAGGGAAGTTGTAGAAGGCTGGCAACAGTGGTCAAGGTTATAACAACGAAAACGACGGAATACAAGTTCATTTCGACCTTATTCGCGCTACAACCTTGATGAGCTCGACCTTAACGGGGGTTTACCCCGAGTTTTCGACATCATTAACAAACGACAATCCGTATGTTGTGCGAGTATCAGATTTCGTTGGGAGCAGCTGAAGTGCCAATTAGAACTAGCGCGACCGAAATTTGTTTTGACGTCTTCGCAAAATTATGGCGCCCTGTTCGAAGTGTTGAAAACTCGAATAATTTTAGTCACGTTTCACGACACACAGAAAGACGTCAGGTGGCGACGCTTCTCATAACTGTTCCATATCCAACTGGTTTTATTATTACCGTTGTTACTCTCCTGTAACCAAAAGTTTGGAAAGTATTGGAATCGTCGAAAAAAGTTCATTTTTCTTCATATCTTCAGACGTAACGGCCCACTGAGTCGAAAAAGCCTAATTTCGGCTCGTGATCGCTGTGTGTATGTAGTTTAATTTTGCAGAAAAACATCTAAACCGTTTGTGCTCTTCCTTTCTTTTCGTTAGTGGGTTTTTTAATAACCGATTTCCATCGATGGTAAGGAGAAGAGGGAGGGAGGTATTTATCTCGAAAATGGCTCGAAGGATTTTAATTCAACTTTCAAATTATATGGTACCTTACTTTTGTTCTCTATAAATGTACGAGCGACAATTCGGTGATCGGAGATTAATGCGCAGGGTGTCTCCAACTAATTAATATATTGTTCTCCTTGAATGTTTCTCTGAAGATACGTTGAGTGGAGATAACAACCCTCCGGTTTTGTGAATGGTATCAAATGGTCTGCTGTAAACCCACCATTTCTGTTCACGTTTTCGTACATTGAAAGATGAAATTGCTTCAAACAGGAGTTGTAGGACTTGTTATTTATGTAGGATGGACGATATACCGTTAGATGGAGCCAACCAATCCCCTGCCACATGATTTTTAGGTCGATAATCCAAATTGACGCTACTGAATGATTTATAGCGCGCCTTCGACTACTGCATTTCGGCACCACGGCCTCCCAATGCAGTAACGGAGAAGCTGTTGATGTTTTTGGAGTTGCTGTGTAGGTAATGTACAGGACTAGGCGGGAAATAAGGAGAGTATATGTTATAACAAGTGCAGGATTTGTTGTGACATCCACCTGAGCACACTGCATCCAAGGTCGTTCTTTACGAACACAGGCAACAACTTCATGTGTAGAATGGAACAGAGGAACCTCCAAATTATAGTCGTTTTGCCCCCACTGAATTCCATTTCTAATTGGGCTGTTTGGGAGCTTGAATTGAGAAATGAATGAATGTGGTGAGTGTGAGTGAGGACTGTATTACTCTTGAAAATGCAAACTAGAGGGCTCTGGTAGTAGTAGTAGTAGTCTTCTATTGTCCTATTGGTCTATTGGCCTATTGTGCCAGTCCTAATGTCCTACAGCGCAATGCCTAGCCTCCTAAGGAAAGCCAGGTAGCTCCTGAAAGAGTTTCCGTTGGTATCCATCTTCGGAGAAGTGGTGCCAAAGACCAAAAGTCGTTCCCTCTCCAGCACTGGGCCAGGAAATGGTAGGGAGCCCCCTCATCCGTGCCACAACACCTGCATCGAGGGGTGTCGACTATACCCATAACATATATGTGTTTGTTCATTCTGCAGTGCCTTGTTATGATCCCAACAATCTGCTCTAAGTCCTTCCTCTCCATCCTCAGAAGGTTGTGTCTTATCTCACTTGATTGCTCTGAGACAAAACGTTTGCAGTGTCTTACTTCGGTGTGTTCTCCCACAGTCCTCTTGACTAGTAACAGAGAAATCCCACAATGGGGCCGTGGCCAAGAATCCAATACATATTAATTCTATTCGCACTTGCTAAGGAGTTAAGCCACATCCTGCACTCTCGCACCAGTTTGGATGCTCTGCAGTAGTTCATCAGCACCTTGCACAACGATAGTTCATTTGCTATAGCCTTTCTCATGCTTGTCCCAGCGGTAATGGCATAAGTCTCTGCTTGAAAAGAAGAGGGATCTAAATATGTGAACTGGTTGCGTGGGGAACTAAGTTCAAAGAGAGAGAGAGAGAGAGAGAGAGAGAGAGAGAGAGAGAGAGAGAGAGAGAGAATGAATGACGGCTTTATTAATACATCTGGCGAGATTTGGTCGTACTCGACCATTCTTACACCTAACCAGAAATTTTAAAATTTAACATGATAAATACAAATGCGTCAACAGTTTTCGTTTCTTCTTCTTATTTACTAGCTGTCTACTACTATAACAAAATCTTCGTTTCATTATTTGATTGTTTTTTATTTTTTATTTTTATTATTATGTTTTTACTATTATTTTCTTCTTGAACAAAATTCAGATATAATTCTTCTTCTTCTTTATGTGCCTTATCCGGCTAACCGGACGTTGGCAATCACTGTGGCGAGAGCGTCTGCGGAGAGAGAGAGAGAGAGAGAGATTGTAGAGTTAGAGTTGCACGAGAAAGGGGGCAGAGGATATTTTGGAAAATCCAGAATGGGGGAAGATCGGCCGCCTCGGAGTAACTGAGAGACAGGCTGGAATTTTCTGCACCTACTGACGATGCCCTTGAGGGTCAGAAATAGGTCGACTCGATCGATGTTCAGGGAAGGCCCAAAACTAGGGCTTCTCGTTAGGGGACACGTGTGTGAGTTCCAATGTCAAGAACCACCTAATACAACCTGCGCCGAACATGGCCTTAGAGGTTAACCCCCGTTAAAACCTTAAATTTCTTCGTTCACTGTATCAATCCATCAATTCTGTATGGCTTTTCGATGCAGATTCGTCGTAAAATTCTTGGAGGAGTTGCAATCTACAGGAATAATCCTATCCTTAGGAAAGAATATGTGGACAAAATACAGACCGAATGCAAGAAGGAAAGGAAAAGAGAATCAAACAACACGGAGAGATAAAAAGAAAGAAAACAGTGGAACTACCAGAAGTAATGACCTTTTTCATGCTCTTTGATACGACAACGATTTTTGGGATTATCCTTATTTACAAAACGTATGGGAAACCTATGAGCGTGAAGCAGTAGCAAGGAAGAAGTGTTGTGTGGTTCCAACTGATTTTATGACAGGATCTGCACACGAGCGATAACTTTTGACAAGTTGATCGGTGTCATAAGTGTCAGCGCCTTCCTTTTTCGTTTTCCATTTCTCCATTTACAAACAAAATTCCGCTCAACGTTAAATCGACGGTCGGCACGATGTTTCAAGTTGCTTTCTCTCGGGACAGAGGTATGGCGGTCGTTTCCCTGTGCATTTTCCGTCCGCTTTGTGAGAAATTACCGACGAAAGCCGGTGCGGTTGGTTTCCAAATGCACAATTCGCTGTTTTATTGATTTCTCTCCCATCGGTTCCTGAGCCCCTCTCGTTCGACGTGAAGGTTGGCGGTTTAGCTTCTCATGAATATTGATATTATTCCGTCGCTTCATGCCCTGATTCGGATTACACTCATTGCCGCGGCCCCTCGCATCTTTGCCTCTTGATTTGACTTGCATCTTCCCCGAGCTATTTCCCTTTCGCTTCCGACGCAAACGCAAATTACCTTCGTTTGATTTTCAAACTTGATGCATTTGAACGGCTCCTTTCGATTTTCGAATCTGCCTCTCCCGTTCCCAACTGGCGCCCTTTGAAACGGAATAATTGGCGGCCGACGATCGTTTTATCGAGAACAAGGCGTAGTCGTTGGCTAAAAGGTTACACAATTACCATGGCAGTTCAATCAACGTTGGATGGAAAGTCCGTAACGCCCTCAAATTTTGTTATCGTCAATGCGAAGAATAAGAAAATTTTGTCGACTTAAAAGTAGTCGAATTTTCATTATGCCTGTGCGTGAATATTTTAGATCTCCGTTTAATTGTTGCTCTTAACAAGCACTGCAGAACTTCACTACTAAATAAATCAAAATGAACCGAGGCACTCTCCCTGATGGACGAATTGTATGAACAATTTTAGAACCAGCCTCGGTACATCGATATTTCACATAATACAGTCAGTCGGAAACATCTTCAGTACATTCTGATCGAAATTTTTGTGAAAAAGATCGAGATGCTTTTGACGCGCTGCTGACTCAGGCAAAAATTACGGCAAATCGCGCGGAGCTCCTATCCTCAATCCCTGACTTACATCGAGAATTACCACCCAATGTCTTAACCACTAGACTACGATCGCCCTGCGCCTTTAACGAATTCGTCTCATTATTTCTCTTTCAATTTTTCTCTCTGGGCCTCTTCTTTTCCTTGGAATGAAGAAGTTCGACCGCTAGTTGGGCGCCAATTGTACTGAGGTACTATCCTCGACTTACATTGAGAACTATGAACCAATGTCCTAACCACTAGACCACGATCGCACGGTGCCTTTCTAGGATTCAGTCAGCACAGGTATGATTCCTCTCGATTTCTGAATAGCCCTCAGAGCACTGCTTTTTGTATTGCATTAATTTCACCATACTTACCGGGAAAAGCGTAATTTTCTGTGTCGAGAATTCGAAAACCGTTGTAGGTTCGCCGTGGAGTCCCACGCGACTAATCGAAACAGTTTTTCATTCAATTTACACAAACTTGGAAGAACGTAGCTCAAAAGGTTCTAAAATGTACCGAGTTGCTCCTAATTATGCCACCGTTGTTGAGTAATCAATTCTTATAGTTTCGTGACTTCGACGGTATTTGTCTGAGAAGGATCGCGTTTACTGTTCTGGAATTATCGTGAAGAAACTGTGGATAAGTGTTAGCTAGCGAAACGGCGGTGGTTGGAATTGCGACATTTCTGAGGTTGCTCCTAATTATCTAATCAACGTTATCAAACTCTCTGATTTTCGGAGAACGTTAATACTGGAAGAGGACGATTCGTCATTCGTCGTAGTGTGGTGTCGTTTGAAGCATTTCATACTTAAACTCCGGTGGAGCCAGTTATGAGGAAAAAAGGCGTTTTGAACTCTATGATAACTATAACTATAGTTATTTTGGGACCTATTTTGCACATATTCGTCATTTTGGCGCCCCATAGTGATCTGCAGTCTAAATTTGAAACTTGGAGACGATTTCGTTCCAATGTTTTCTCAAAATCGCGTTCATCAGTTCTCGCTATTACGGCCTATAGGGGCTCTTTATTGGTAAAGAAACATACATAAATAGCCTTCTGACTGTCCCATTGGTGGGATGTGCACCGCGGCCAGATAGCTGGGGAAGTATTGTTTAATCTTGGCTTTCCAGTAACTATAAGTTATTTGGAACCACTACGAGCTGCATTAGACCAATTGTGAGCACCTGAAACTGGTAACAATAGGAAAAGGCTCAGTTTCTGATATTAATGACAGAGTATATATAGTCTTCTGACTGTCCCGCAATTGGGATGACCTATCTACCTGACCAGTCCTAATGTCTTACAGGGCAATGCCTAGCCTCCTGAGGAAAGCCAGGTAGTTTCTGAAAGAGTTTTCGTTGGTATCCATCCTCGGAGAAGTGGTGCCAAAGACCAAAAGTCGCTCCCTCTCCAGCACTGGGCCAGGACATGGTAGGGAGTCTCCCCATCCGTTCCACACCACCTGCATCGAGGGGTGTCGACTGTACCCATAACATATATGTGTTTGTTCATTCTGCAGTGTCCAGTTATGATACCAACATCTGCCTTAAGTCCTTCCTCTCGATCCTCCTAGTTGTGTCTTATCTCACTTGATTGCTCTGAGACGAAGCGTTTGGAGTGTCTTACTCCTGCAGCGTTCCAGATTGTCTGATTCAGTCTTCTGGCGTGTTCTCCCACAGTCCTCTTGACTCCCACAAATGTGGGAAATCCCACAATGGGGCGGTGGCCCAATAGGTACCGTAGACGAACCGTTTCTGGCCAGATGGTCCGCTATCTCATTTCCAATAATTCCCAGGAATCCAATACACATTAATTCTGTTCGCACTTGCTAAGGGGTTATGCCACATCCTGCACTCTCGCACAAGTTTTGACGTTGTGCAGTAATTCATCAGCGCCTTGCTCGACGCTGGACTATCAGTCAATGTGTTGATAGTTCTGTTGCTACAGCCGTTCTCATGTATTAGGATTGCCCCGGCGATAATAGCATAAATCTCTGCTTGAAAAACCGATGGAGTGGGGCCTAGGGCTATGTGCGTCCCACTCCCTCCAGATCTACATATCCACACCCCGGATCCTGTTCCCCCCAGAGTTTTCGATCCATTTGTGAAGATGTTGATGCCATTGGGAGGCCGAAACTGGCGACTCTCGCTGTTCCATGTACCTCCCAATAGCTGAACATTATATTTCCTCTCGAGCTCATACATTGGCTTAAGAAATGTAATATGAAAACAATATAAACTCAAAGTAATGGATTGAAAATAAAACAAACTCCTAAGTAAATTAAAATGACGAATTCCGGTAAATTGCCCCACTTCAAAATTAACCTAATAACTCCAACCTGCAAACTTCGTAGTGGTAGACGACGATGATGTCAGCGAAACTTCGATGACCTCAATTTAGGTGGATAGCCACGCAGATGGGATCGGTGATGAAGAAACGACGAGCACGTCGTGGAATCTCCCAGTATATTCTGTCGGATGCCGTGTAGTGCTCCACTAAAGTCTGCTATACCGATATTTAGGAATGAATCCGGATGCCAGATATTATGGACTTCCAAGTTTTGGAATTACGGATCCGCGTATAATTAACAGATGGAGGTGGTAACAAACGAGAGAGAGTATGGTTGAATGGTTTGTCCTCTGCCGAGCTGGGCAATGCCTCCCATGCGCTGCCTGTGCCTTCTGGATCAGCCTAATATTTTATCCCTTTGCCCGTTGATTTAATATAAGGTTTTCCTGGTACAGCGGAAATTATATTAAAATCGTATAAAATTAAGACAAAGAATAATTTTAAGGTGTGCCAACACTCGCAAAGGGGGTTTTGGGATTCAATGCCCTTAGAACTTTTTTGTTTTATGTTGAGAAGCTGAGGGAAGTAAAATGTTCATGCCATTGTGCGTCGAACGAGTGGAGTCTCAAAGAATAAATTGAACAAATTTGGAAGTCCTGAATTGGATAATGAGAGAACTTTCGGTGTGACTCCGAAAACTAAGGGTGATATTTTGACCCAACCTTGACAATTGAGGCGTTCACAAGACAACAGTGTTCCTGTGATCGGGGAGAGAAAGCTTTGCAATTTGCGGAAGTCGAGGCACTGACATTGCGAGATGAGGAACGAGAAGTTATGTTTAATAGAGAAGGCTGGTACATGGGCTCATGTCGCGTCAGAAATTGAATACGAAATGGAAAAGCGTTTTCACGTGTTGCTGACTGGATGACAGCTCTCGAAGATCCTGTTCACATCCCCACATGATGGGCTGAATTTATCAATAGGGCTCCATCGATGTTGATCACTGAGGAACGACGCGAGGAAGCCCTATTTGGCAGCTTTTTCTCGATTTTGCGTAGATTATTTATCGTTATTGAGGAGCCTTTCCTGAAGATGGAAGCTCTCTGTCGTTAAACCCGAAGGTCAGTTGTTCAACAACTAAGTTGTCCTACCAAACTAGAACGCCTCCACATTGCGAAACGCGTTGGAAGTCGATCTAAGCGTGTCTTTGATTCTTCCCGTTTTCTTGATGCAAAACGACAGCCTTTTTGCCAGACTGGTTTCTGGGGCGCCATCGGATTCTTTAAGAGCACGGCCACGTCCCAGGGCAGGATGTTTGCGTCACAATGAGTTCGATAGTAATTTGACCTACCTATCGATGAATGCAGTGAGGAGTGTCTCACGTAAACTGTCCAATTACCTGCTTGTCCATTACCATACGTGTTCTGGTGTCAGGCGACCAATGTTGCGATTTCTGTTTAGTCGTTTTACTCTCCGCAGCCCTACGAACTGGGAAGTTGTGTAATCGGTTACCGTTTTTTACTTTCCTTGGCAATACGAAGTAAAAATGAAGGTTCTGTAATCGCCTAAAAAAATAAAAAATTTGAGTTCTTTTCAGATCTAAACGTTTCATAGTGATCAAAATACCTAATTTTTTTTCTCTGAAAACGGCTCGAACGATTTTGATTAAATTGTTTTGTGTGGGCAGCTCCTAATGAGTCGACAATATCATAAAAATGACGAGAATGGCACAATAATTTATTCTTCCTCATTTTTTTTTCAACATATCAAATTGCAAACTTTTTGGAGTACGGACTTATTGGGACAAATATTCTAATAAATTGATCAAGAAATAACTATTGTTACTATTGCATTTCCTTGCTGAATTCAACGTTTTTTAAAATAATATTTCAAACTAAAGATTTTATTCACTCACAAATCAAAGCAAACAGTGTTATGCCGAATGAGAAGACGTGAATGAATTCATTAGTTATTTAAACAGTTAACGCGAGTTAACGCCAGCTGCGTCGTCGGGAAGTTGTAACATCATCTTCATCGCGTAATTAGCGCAATCTGTGCTGATGACTATTGTCACACACAAATTAT
The DNA here is from genome assembly GCA_020466155.1 of Pachypeltis micranthus. NCBI lineage: Eukaryota > Metazoa > Arthropoda > Insecta > Hemiptera > Miridae > Pachypeltis > Pachypeltis micranthus. Next base: position 2,884,360 of record CM035780.1, read on the forward strand.
GCTCTTCACACGATTCACTAAGAAGGTTTATTGCATGAAGCTTCACTAACTCCGAGTTGGTGTTCTATCCGACGTTTTATTAAGTAGAAACGGTTTGCTTCAGAGAGCTTGGGGACTAATAATGTCAAAAATACGCAGAATTCGCTTGCATTGCAGTTTCCAAGCGATAACGTCTTGTAACGCACAATACTTAGACTATTCATGACCAGCACTGGAGTATTGTTTCTCCCTCTCACGGTAGAGCTTAGAACTTAATGTTCCATAAGGTGTCGAGGAAAACTTTCTATCTACAAATTACGTTTTGAATCAATTTCAACTAATTACTAAACATAGCTACACATATGAGTTATCGTTACTCAGATTGTTGAACCATGCTTCCCTTTGCTTTTTTTTTTCGTTGTAAATCCCACTCATATGATACTACAATAATATAGAAAACGTCTACTTTTGTTTTCCGGTCGTGTTTCGTATCGTTTACTGCTACTTTTCGATGCCCATTCGAATGAGATTTGTCTCGGAAGTGCTCTTCAATCGCGGTCGTTTGCATTTAAGTTGTCCTGTTACGGATTGCTGATATACCCAATTATATATTCTTAATAGCTCGTCGTGGAATTGAATAGGATAGGTCCCAATTATGATGTGCATTTTATAGATGGCAGGGAAGCGGTTTTGGCTTAAGCTACGGTTTGCGATTATCGTTAATGGAAGTCAAAATATCTTTTAAATTTTTTAACTTATTCTGTACTGATATTGTCTATACACGGACTCGTGCCACCTTTCAAGTCACCTATTGTTTTCTTGACATCCTCAACCGAAACCTCTAGGATTGTTTCGGTGAAGTTGTACTGCGCAGAATTGGCTGGTGTTATTTCTTCATTAGTGACCACCTTAGCTATGTTTTCTCCAACAGTGGAGAAAGATTTATCAAGTACCCTGGCTATGTCCAGTGGGCAGTCCTCTATTTTAATCCTCACTTCAGAATTTATGGAGGTTGATTTCTTGTTTGTTTTTTTTTCTGTTCCTTCGTACACTCTGATTAATAAGTTTACAAACATTTCTACTATCTCGGCCCGCTTTTCCAATTTCCTTGGTTCTTTGTATTCAATAGATCCGATTCCTTGTAGATTCAGAGTCAAACAGGCAGACGGAGGGTGCATAATGAAGGTATAATTTCCCACCAGCAACTTAAGCTTGCTGAACCTCGCAAATAGTAGCGATTAAGGTAAAAGCAAAGAATAGGGACCGCTCCCTTTGATAAGGCAATATATCGATATATCACGACCAAGGTCAGGTTATCGATATACCGACATCGTAGGCTCTGGCGCCATGTTTGAAATTAGAAATAACGACAGCTGTACGATGTATTTTAAATGTACGAAGACTACGAAAAGGAGTGAATTCAATGAAATTTAGAATGGGTATATGAGATAACTAACGGACGCATATCAATACATGCAGTCATAGCGTTATCAAGCGACCTATTGATACATGCAGTCATAGCGTTATCAAGCGACCTATTGATACATGCAGTCATAGCGTTATCAAGCGACCTATTGATACATGCAGTCATAGCGTTATCAAGCGACCTATTGATACATGCAGTCATAGCGTTATCAAGCGACCTATTGATACATGCAGTCGTAGCGTTGTCAAGCGGTCGGTCCATATTCTTTGTTTCACCCGCGACTAAAATTGGCATCTGACTTGCTGGTACATAATTTAGTGGAATAGGACTGTTCACTCAAGTTTTTACAAAATCAATCCTCTGTCTTTCACTTGTTCGGATTTTTTATAGCCAATCGTTAGGTGCAGTTAGGAACTATTATAATAGTTTTTAAGATACAAAATACTGGCAGATCACGTTTTTGGAACAAACTTTTTGTGTCTTCAAAATAGCTCTTACGCTTTTCGTAAATGGATTCAGACGGCTACGCAAAGAGGTGACATTTTAATTTGTTAAATAATGACGAGAGTTGCACAATGAATTTCCACAAAATTTCGACCAGAAGTTTTTTCGACGGTTATCACTCAATGACAAACCTTCAGCTATCTACATCCAGGTTATTGAGTAAAGGTCGTGAGATAAGTTGCGGCAACCCAATAAATTTCGGGAAGTTAATCAACTGTCGGCACAGTGGCCTATTTTTCCGGTCCCAGATCTCGAGTTTTTATCGACCTATTCGTGAGCAATTGAGAATCTGGCCGATAATAAAATCGCCGATAGTACGTGGGGACGTGGAAAGTTGCAAGCTGCGTCGCATTTGGTCTTTTCGGTGTACGTGACATTTAATTGTCATCACAAGCGTCACCTTTCTCGGATTAGAGTTTATGACACACCCAGTCACACAATACTCATGCGTGGAGAAAAATAAGCTACTTACTGCTGTGCCTTTTCAATTTGTTTTCATTGATGATTGGTTTTGGATTTGATTTTAATGTTGAACGGTGAGATACGTCTCATAATTGTATTTTTAGGTTCGCTAGTCTCAAGATAAGCGTGTACTTCGTGTAACCATCACGAGGCCTGACAGCTGACGTTCCAAAACTCTCTAAAACGACTTGCAACTCATGAGCAGGGTAATTCAATTTCTCCTACGCAAAGGAAGAAATGGCTCCCACCGCTGAAAGACAGGACAGGAAGGCCATGCCTCGTATTGGGTCACGCCAATCGACAGCCGGTTGGTTCGACCCGCTCACTTTCCCTGCCGTCTGGCTAAGGGGTCAACTTTGTTTTGCCCAGCTCCCTGTCTTCAGAAGACATAATTAGACCTTCAAGCCTCAAATAGAGGTCACTGAAAGTACAGATCAGTAAGAATGCCCGCTCTGCTCTGTGTATTTCTCTCGATCGGCGGCCTTTTTATGGGCAGATAGTTTTCACGACGATTGCCGCAGAACTCTCTCTCTCTCCTTCCACTTCCTTCTTTTCACTCGTCGGATACTTCGGCTCTAGTCGAGCGAATGTGTCACCGCCCCGCGTGGTTCCATTTATTTCAGTTAGATCCGACCTGTGGGGAACTGAACGGTTTCGTCGAAATACGAGAATAAACTGGGCGTTGTTGCTAATTAATAACCGTGTAATGAGTTTCTGATAGCAAACGGATGGGAATCCCATTTGAGCTCAATCTCTGGAGCGCTATTTCATTTGATCTACACACGCGACGCTGGCACGTTGATTTACCTTAATCACTTACGAGTTCCCTTAAACAAAACTACTTGGCGCCAACAAACCTCGATTAAACTTTCATTTGTTAGCTGGTTCTTGTTTACTAATCAGGTATTAAAAGATAACGAGCTTACACAGGTTTGTATCAAAATTAGTGTTCCTTGTCACTCATCAGTCGAAAGTCACGGATGTTGAAGTTTCGCTGAGCAACAGACTCAGCATCTACCGAGCCCAGACCAATGTAAGTACGGCAGGTAAAAAGCCAGACCCCCAGTAAAGAGCTGTTGTCCATGCGCCACTACGCAGTGCTGTAGCCCCGGGGAATCGTTTATCTGGTTTTCCACCTGCACTATTTACTTCGATGGCCAATTTCAAAAGGAGAGATCAACTGTGGTCACGTTTCCTTGTCATAACCTTCTTCATTAAATGGGGCTAACGATTTTGAGCTTGCTTAATAGCGGTCAAGGCTGTAAAGTTTGCTACGGTCGCCCACTGATGTTTGAACTACTGGGTTTCTTCTTCTGGGCATCCACAATGGAGGCGCTAGGTGTGCATGATGGAGACTCTTTGAGAGAAAAAAGAAGCCGAACAAGGAAGTCGCCTTGTCCTCTAGGGAACTGTCTCGTCCTGTGGTCTGGCTGGTCTTACTTTCTTCCAAAATGGTCAAGGGTGTTTGAAAAAATGTCACACGATTCCCATCTAACATGGCGTTAACTCACTTCTCATTAGACGAAATTTCGTCATTTTTATTCTTCGTAGTTTTTAAGTAGAAATTGGTTAAGTGAAGGTGGACGTCACTGGTGGAAAGCTTCACGATTCCTCAGCCACTTAAGGCCGTCTTAACTCTAGATTTTAGCGCTCAATAAGGTGTTGTTGGGCACACTAGAATTCAAAAATAAATGAACATGGTGAGAGTGAGTGAGGGCTGTGCTAAACGTTGACAGAATAGCGCCATGACTTTGATTGTGAGTATTTAAGCGCGAAAAGGGGGGCTCTGAATACGTGAACTGGTTGCGCAGGGGATTAGAGCGAAGAGAGAGTGAGTCTGTGGGTGGTCTGAGAGTTGAGTTTCTAAAGTGAGAACTGAGAGACGACTGCGTTTGGGAAGAGCTGTGTGTGTTGAAACAGGGGAAATTCGTTGTAGCTTCGGAGCAGTTCAGACTTGCCAGCGGCTAACATGAAAAAGGCTCCAGATCAGAAATAGTTGGGCTGAACGCACCTGGGAAAAGCCCAAGATTTCAACTACTTCAGCCTGTGCCGAACAGGTTGGATGAGAATTTTGTGACTTAGGCAACTTGTAGTACCTCTAGCAGTTAGTTGTCGTAAAGAACAGTTATCAACTGTGATTGATTCTTCATGTTGTGGGCTGAGTTTCGCGTTAAATTGAAATACTGGAATTCAGTGATGCGGAACGGCATTCACTTTTAAAAGCAGGTAAAGAATGTGTACGATGTTAGGGGAATAAATACGACGGCGTTGGTCGAAAAAGCGAGGTTTATGGTCAAGTGAATTGAGCGAGGCAGTTATAGATAGATTTGGTAGATTGGACGTCTCTTTCGCTTGTGCACCACTGTGGTATTTCGCGCGCCGATTCGAATTAACTGCATCCCTCCCACTTTCGAAATTATGTAACGCAACGAAACGGCAGTAAATGGACGAATCAGCAGCCGCGTTTGTAGAAATCCTCCAGTCATTGCCGTGACGTTCCAACTATTTGTTTTCAACGCGTATCAGAACCAAACCAAGTCGGGGGCAACAAAGTTCAACGAAGCGGTCGCCGATAGTCCAAATTGACTCTATCGAATGAAAGCAACGGTCGATTAGTGGGTCGTGTGTTGTTGGTCAACGTTTAAAGGCGGATTTCCTCCGCTGGAGGGTTGCTATTTTTGGAGGTTGGACGATGTCACATTAGGTGAAGCAAACCAACTCCCCCTCTCGTGATTGCAAGTTGTCACTGTGAATGTCAACACCCAAGCCTTAAGCATCTCCAGTGTTGGCGCATAATTGCTCTTGAACAGTCCACACTTTGGTTCACAATTCATTTCTTGTGTGTAACACCGAACGCCTAGCCTCAGCTTGCTCTGCCCTAAATCTATTAACTCTTGCTCTAAGGAGGCATTTTCTCCAATCGCTTTCTGTAGGATGGAGACATGTTCCACTCCATCCGATCTGTTTCCTTATTAACTGTTCCTAAACCCTCAACGAAGGTCATATCAGTCGTGGAAGTTGCGGTTTCGCTAATATGCAAGAGGCCAGTCCCAGACCTGCGGAGGTACGGCATCTGCTGGTCTCCCAGTTGAGCTGTTGTCCACGTATTTCTTGGAAACTACAGTGGAACAGCACGTGGTTTCCTGTTTCCTCCACACTGGAGGCACAAGACGTGCATGATGGAGAGTCTTTGAGAGTAAAGAAGTGGAGTGGTCTGGCTCAACCCACCTTCTCTCAAGACGTTCATGGATGTTGTGAGAGAACCCAGAATTCCCATCTCGCCTGCCATTTCTTGTATGACCATTCGTCGATGGCAGCAAGTTTCGCTCTGTGAAGAGATCCACCCAGTTCATCCTAGAGTGGGGAACTCACTCTACACTTGTGCCATCCATGCGCTCAACGGCCAAATCAACCGGCCATCTCACGTGATCACCGATGCGTTGCAGTGTTGTTTATATCTGGAATATGTTGCTCATGTCAGTGTCGTGTATTGTAAGTACCTTAAGGCCGGATTTTATGGCCACACAGGGGATACAGTAGGAGACTTCTGTCCGCCTGCCTGCCAGGGGTTTGTTCTGTTATCCCAGCTCAAGGTACGGGGGTCACGGTGTGTCGTGAATGTAGAAGAAGTGTAAATTGTGTCCCTTCAAGTCCGGGAGACTGGCTAACGACCAAATACCTGCCGTACCTCCACAGGTCTGAGTTCGGTGGATGCTGCAGAGGCCTGCCTCTTGCATATTAGCGAAACCGCAACTTCCATGACTGATATAACCCTCGTCGAGGGTTTAAGGTACAGTCATCAAATACGGAAACAGACCTGTGACGACCAGTCTCGTTGGATGCTTCTTGCGGGGACCTCATGGAGGTGCATCTGGTCGCACCTCACCCTGCAGTCGGGGATCCAGGACTAAATGGGACAGCTGGGTGGGCCCAGGAGGATCCGCTCCATCAATTATTACCTCGTTATAAGTTCTACTAGCTACTTGACTCTCCTCTCCTAAACCAAACTTTTCACCCATTTGTAGCGTCAAATTCTTCGTTTTCCCTCTCTTCAAAGAAGCGTTTTCTTTATGTTTGTACCCGGTCGTTTAAGTTGTCATAATTTAGATAAATAGGAGCTGTCGTTGCGACTGAACTGTACTGTCAAGGCGAAATCTCATTCAGGGAAAACAAAATCTCATCGCTTGAAATCATTTGATTATACAATGTGAGTCGGGGATACACTGCTGTCAGTCAACGTTCTGATCGTGTGTGTCCCTGCACACCCGACTCACTTGACATGTTTTCTCAAAGGAGATGGGTTGCTGCTGATGGGAATTCCAATGAGCCCTTTGAACTTAATTAATGCTGACAAGTTGTTCGTGTGACAATGTAGGCAGCATTGGACTGTGTCCCTTCCCAAGAGGTATCTCGCTATGATAATTATTAAATCCCGTTAACACTTCTACTTTCATAAAAAGATATTTCTTCTGGTGGGAATTCCGAGTGACCCCTTCGAATCTAATTAAATCGAACTTGAGGTTTCGAATGCCACAGTTCGATTTCCCCGACGCTCTCGTAGCCCCATTAAGTTGTTGTTGACGTTTCCTCTCGGTCGTCGAAGTTTGCCAATCTGTTGCCTTCGCTCGTGAGGCTGAGGCTGAGGCCTACCTACAACTCGGGCTTCCTGTTCGTCTCTAGTGGGCTGTTTCCGGTGATATCACCCAACACACGAGTGGGGGGGTTTGGGCAAGGTCCCGGCGTTCGATTCAAGGCGAACTTGTGGTTTGGGGAAGGAAACCCCTTCCCCCGTTTTATCGTGTCAATAGTTCAAGAGGCCTTCGACCCAAGTAAACGCGTACCAGTTGTGTGCCAGTGGCCTGATTTCAAACGGCGCATCTTGCAAAATGGAGGTTCAAAAACGTCAGTTGGGCGGATCCCCAAGGGCTCGTCCCTCTCATTCGATTAGGCACCCGACGGAGCCAATGGACCTAATGAATTCCTACCGAAAGGAGAAGGAGAAAAAATGAAACTGTAACCTCGCGCGGAAATGGATCTGTAAGTTCCAGACGATTTAGTTTTCCGAAGCGTTGAGTGTTCCAGGCGATTGAGTTTCAGTCAGTACTGGAGCGTTGAATTGCGAGCAAAGTAGGTGCGCTACAAACCTTCCTCCTATTACACAACATTACTCCCCGCGTTGTTGAATTACTATAATGTTGCAATTAGGGCATCTCTATAAAAACGCTAATGAACAACAGATGGCTGTGGAGAAAGGTGAAACTTACAGGCGCCCATCTGCAGATCGACCTCATAACCATCGTGGGTTTTATCATCATCGAAACAGTTGACGAGTTGTGTGGGTGGGAGTCTTTAAAACTCCTAACGATTTTATGAAAATCAGCAGTGATTTTGAGGTTGTCCGTGAATAAATGTTTATTCTTCTAAAATAAATTAAAAACCGATCGAGGGGGGGAGAGGGCTTGCCACAGGTCTAGTGACAGGAGGATATGTGACCGCTACTTGTTGACGCACTTGACAAACTACGGCTCCACATTTGCTAGTTGAAAACTCGCCCAAAACCCAATCATTGAACTTGGACTTGGGCACCCATGACCACTGCAGATTTGTCAGGCCCTGGGTTTTCTTCTTCAGAAATAACCCAGTTGTGCCTCTCTCTCCTCCTGACCTAAGACCCTTGCTAGTCTAGAGACATTCCTGCCCCTTGGTCATGGTCTCAAACGGGTTCCGGCAGGCAGGGCAAGGAGCAAGTTGTGTTCACTGGAAACATCTCGTTCTCACTTTGAGTGCTAACTGACTTACCCCTAAAGTGTACAAGTTCCTTTCCTATAATCGAAACAAGTGATCGAAGCCCCACTTTGCTAATGGGTTAACGAGCCAGGCCAGTTTTGACCTACCGGCTCGTTGGTGTGATGGGGGATAGGAGTTATTTAGAATCTCCCCGGCCCAGCGGACGCAGCACTACAGATTCTGGCACTGGGAGGTGTGCTTTGAATGGAGTGTAGGGCCTTGTGCGGCAAGGAGAGCTAATCAGAGGGGATCGGGCGGAGACCGCAGGCGAAGACCACGATTCTAGCAAGCACCACCCGGTCGCCCATGCCTGGGCAAAAGTGGCGAATCTTCGCCGGGCTTACCTACTGGAAAGAAGTGCGGTTGAACTCCCTGCAGGTGGAATTCGCGCCCTGATCCGCACGTCCTCGTAGAAAAGGACGTGAGATGCAGAGGGCAGAGGTTGAAGGTGCGGCGCTTGAAGAAGAAGAGACACTGGTTGAAAGCACCATGCCTGGACAGAAGTTGGACTGCGAGGGAAGGACGGGTGCCACCCTTTCATTCCCAGGCGATCTCGAGCGGAGGGGAGGATGGCATGGAGATGCCTTGCCGTGGTGGAGCTTTCATCCCACTGGGCCTGCCACTCGTCAAGAATGGTCTCGAGCACGAGCTCATACTTGTGCTCTCGGGAGTTGACTCCATGTAGCACTGAGACCAGCAACTAGGTCGAGCAGGTGGTCCAAGGTGGGGGGCGCCCGCAAGCACTTGAAGCAGAAGATAGGACGTTGTCCGGTACACCGGTAAAATGGTCAGGAGGAGCCTGCTGCCGATCACGTTCCGAAGGGCTAACCCCCCAAACGGCTGTGGCATAGAACACGATTGGCAGGAAAACGGCCCGGTAGTAAAGGCAGTGGGCATGCGGAGAAGCCATGGGCTGCAAACTTCGCTATCGCCATTTAAACTTGGTTATAAATTAGCCTGCGGGCTCACTATGGCGATCAAGGCAGAAACACACTCTGCCACCGTTGCAGAGCATTCCCAATTGGAGTCCGATTGTTTGAAAAGTAAGTTAATTTGCTTCAGAGCTCAACGATCTGACCAGGACAGGGTAGAACGCCCTTTTTGTCGTATTTAGACAGCAAATTGGAAAACATTTGGTGGAAAATGAAAGAAGTCAACCTGAAAGTTCATACGGTTGATCTCATTAGTAACCTAACCACGTTTTGACAATTGCATTGGGGTAGTCAGCCCGCTATTCTACATTCCTGATTTAGATTTCAAACTACGGGGTGAGGAATGCGAATGAATTTGAAGTTTAGGTGAGCTGTCACAGAATAATATAGGATCGGAAAAATTGTTAGAACCAAATCCTGTTGTGATGGGCCTTGACGGGCTCGGTGAAAGAAAACTAAATTTTATGGCTTCTCTTGAAAACCGTTGAGCTGTCTGCCTCTGATTGAATAAAATACGAAAAGATATCAAGTTAATAAGTGTACTATTACCGCCTCATTTCTCAAGTTTCGCTATTTCGTCTTGCCTTTCTTTATGCTGAGCTCCGCAGAGTCGCTGACCTTAATGTGACTTGTAATTACGGTGTTGCAACGTATTATCCAGCGAGTCTCATACCGGAGGTCATGGACGTGGCGGGGGGGATTAAGATTAAGTCACTTCAAACTGTGAGAAGTTCCTCGAGATTCATGACTTTAATAAACAGAGTTCAAGAGCAGCGCAGTAAGATTTCTCAGGAAGACTAATGTGAGCTGTCGCGAGGGGGAGATTTATTTGGTGGCTTCCCTCGATTTCCACGCACTTTCCGCACTGTCAAAAGCGGAACTGAGACTCCTCTCTGGACTTTTAGCCGCTTCGTTTCAAGTTGCATTTGGGCGAGCTTAGTGCAGGCGCCTGTTGTGTGTTACAATTGTTTCCTCGGTCTGGACCTCTAATTCTGATTTCATGTCTAATTTGGATTGCAGCTAATAATTAACTGTTTTTGTGGAATCCGCTGTTTTCCTCTTGAGAGGTGAACTTTCGGTTACACGTGAAAGTCGTGTTTGATAACAAAAGTATCTGGTGTGACAGTACAACTAGGTCATATGTAGTGAGTGGTTCCTTCTTCTCATCTGGTTCTCTATTACTATGTCATATGTACTAGGGCCTGTCTTAGCTCTCTCCCTCTGTTGTTTGGCCATCTGTCTTGGTCTGTACTACACATCGTACAAGTCATTTGCTGTCCGTTTCGCAGTGGTTCTCCTACAATTCTTCCTATTGCAGCAACCTTCCCAGTATATGTCTTTATAGTCTCATTAATTACTTTTATTTGGCGGTTCTTCAATGAAAGTCGTGGCGTTGTAGCGGCTCAATAAATTTGGAACCTTGAGCGCCACCAGTTTAGTTTCCTCGTAAGACGTTGTGCTCCGTTCTACCCAGTTCGTGTTAACTTAATGATCTGGTGCGTAGCAACACACAACTTTCCTTAGCTCAACGTCAATTCACTAGTGTTCATGGCTTATTCTACTATCTCAATTTATTTTTCACTCAGTTCAATCGAAACATCACTTCACCGCGGCGGAATGCCGTAGCGCGTACAGAACCGGAATTTATTGTGCTGCTCGTACTCATGCCCGGACAAATGTTGAGCAGTCTGTGTACAGAGATTTAATGAAAGTGTAAATCCGATTTTTTGGAAAAGGATAATAATCAGTTTTCCAGAGTTATCGGGTAAAAACGTTAACAAATGGTAGTAGGCGAATTTGTGGAGTAGCCCCTGTATATTTTATGAACGTTTTCAAAGACTCATCGGTAGGTACTTGATTGGACTACCACCCGCATACTAAACTCGATTTTGTCGAAATGATTGATAATTTATTGTGCGCGTCACGTCATTTTCCCACGAATGGGTATTTTAGGATATAATTACCTTATTGGGAGCTCTCCATTTGAAAAATTGAATAAAAATTGTCAGCCGTTTTCGAGAAAAAAATGTGATGGTTTTTGATCACTATGACTATAGTCATAGTCATAGTCGTTAACTATAGTTAGTTTTGGGGGGATTTCGCTCATACCCTTATTTTGGCGTCCCATCGTGACCTGCAGGCTAGGTATCAGGTTTGATTTGATTTGGTTGAGCCCTTTTCTCTTAAGATTGTTCAAAGACACACCATTTTCCCAAATATTGTTTATCGGACTCAGTAGGGTGTTAAATGTAAAAATCTGAACTCGTGGGGCTGAGGAACGTTGTGTGGAGCGTCGCGTTGGAGATGTTATTAAGATGAGCATGTTTCCAAGGGGAAGCTTCGAGGTTGTGACGCAATATTTGAATATTTAGTCGATTCGAAGGAAGTTTTGTGCCTCACTCACGAAAGTAATGTTCGTGGTTCTCATTGTGACCTGTCGCACGTTGAGGATTTGCAGTTTGAATGTCGAGTTCAGAGCGATGTGGCTAAATGAAAGTTTTTATCCGTTTCACGACTCTCCCACGCTGTGGAGGAATTACCCTCGACGCTGTCACCAAATGGACCTTTCCCAACTTCAAGTTGAGGGCTAACTTACCGCTCTCTCGGTGCAATTAAACTTGAGGGCTCGATTTTGAAAAGGGAAATGAATGGATTATTGAATAAGGTGCGGCGAAATTGTTTTCAACTCAATTCAAACCGAGAGCTTATTACTTAATTTAGTGAACGAGAAGGTTGAAAAAAAAGTTGCAGGGGCAACTCGCGAGTCTCACCGTTTGTGTCACTAGCGACTGGCTTTTCTTCCGCTCGTTGAATATCGTTCATTAGCATTAATTCGCCTCTGCACATTGTTTTACTCCCATTTCCGTGGGAGTGAGCTCTGCGAAGGCTCCAGCCGATCTTTGTTGTCTGAAGCTTTTCAACGTTACCGTTTTACGCGGCTCCCGTTGTCTTCGGATATTAATTCACATTTATTGCGTGAAAATGCCACTTGCTCCTTGTCTTCTGCGCAGCTCTATATCCAGCCACCGTATGGTTACGTTTATAATGTGTATTTACGCTTTTTCGCATAGCTCAACCTCTCGCCATCCCTGTGTCGTTGTATCTCTTCCACGATGCGTGTAGCACCGCTGGGTAAATATTTGTCGAGACAACAGATATTAGGAATTACAGTATTCAGTTGAGCTGAGAATTCGTAGAGGATTATTCGCTCGTGTTTGAGCACCTGATTACGAGTTTGCTTGGAACTAAATTGTACAGCACGGCGGTAAACCTGCTCATTACAACGGCTTGTGGAGTCTCCTTGTAGTTAACGTTTATCCGAATCCGTTCCTACGTCGACGTGCTGCAGGCCCTCTGTGGAAAAGGAGCTAAACTGAGAAAAGAGGACTCGATACAATTGGCACACGAGTGTCACAAATGGATGGCCCATGTGGGAAGATACAGGGGCACTAGTGCGCTCTCCTCTCACACTAAACAGGGCCAAACCGTACTTCAGATCTGAACATGACACGCCCTCATTGGTCCAAGATCATGGCTGCATCAGCTGAGGGAAAAGTGAGTGAACTGCCTGTTTACCAGGCGTGTTGGGGTTGGTTATTGGTTTCTTAGGAGAGGTTGCCCTTTTTGCTGAATTGGAGGTATTAAAAGCGTAGCGCACAACTTTAAGCGACTTTGATGGCTTAAAACCATTTAATAAATTTCTCTTTTCTATTTCGTTTATTATCTTTCTTGTATACGAAATTAAGGGTTCACTGCTCCTTGAATCCTTCCTTTCAATCTTTCCTTTCCTGGTTGTGTCCATTATGATAATATCAGTAACATTAATACTAATATCCTGAAACAAAAAACGTAAAAATAATGAATAAACCTCCCCCCTCCCTCACCAATTATCTGAACCAGCCAACGTTGGAGCGGTCCTTACTCAAAATTTAATGGAAATTGTTGGAGCTGTTTTGCAACACTGCATATTATTACACAACGGTTTATTATTCTCTTGAACTGCTTGACGGAGTCTGACAGCTCCGAGACCCATCCCATTCGATTCAGGAACGACAAAAACTGAATATTCCAGGCGTCCGTAAGCGCCAGTAGGCAATTGGCACGATGTGGGGAGTCGAGTTGGCGGAGGGTTTTAATGAAAAAAACTCTCTGTAATCATTGTCCCGTGAGTTCTTTCAATTAGTGGACTTTGGCTCTCCATAGTTACTGTAATGTTACAATACGCAGTTGTACACATCTGATGCTCATTCCATTCGACCCAGGATATAAAAATACCTTGAAAATGATACCAAACACAGTGTATTTGTGATAGAAGTGCCTAAGTTTTTGTACTTGTTTTAAGCGAGTTTTGGTAAATTTTTTAAACGGTTTTTTGCCTATTACAACCAAATGGAGAAACGTACCAGGCCTGTGGAGGCCTATAGGAACGTTGGCCAAAGGTGCTAGCAATGACATTTACGATCCGATATAGGGGTGTGTGGAGGGAGTACCAGCCTCATCGGCTCTAACCTCCTTCCACCCCTTCGGGCAAAAAGGGAAAGGGGAAGTTGGGAGAGGGACTACCTCCAGCGAACCCACGACTACTGCGATATCTGCCAGATCCCATAAATGGGTACTAGGGATCGTCGGGTTTCCCCGTCTCACCCTAGATGCCAGCAGAGCATCCACCTTACGTGGACCTTCCCATGGTGCACCGGCTTGCGCCGAGGGCTGTACACCCCCGCAGTACCATTTTGGGAAAAATATCCTTTGAGGCTAGAATGGTTGCTAGCCTGCCCAGACGTGGTACACTAGGTACACTAGGGCCCACCCCCCCAACCAGCCGCGCCCAGCCACTGAAAGGGGGGAGAACGGGCCCCGCAACCCAGTTTTCCGTCCCCTGGGGGGTTTGGATTCCCTCCCAGCCACCACTCCCTCCAATCCCACATTTGCCCCACCTATCACCCATACACAGTCATTCATCCCCAGATCATTCACTCGCTGGAACAGCCAGGGGCCAACTGCCAGTCCAGTATTCAGCCGCCGGGCCGGCACGCCCCCGCCCGGACCCACGAAGCGGGCGCCATTGAATTCCCTAACGCTTCTACCTTTTTCCTTACTCCTTCCTAACCAATGCGGACATTCTCCTCCTCTCTTAAAAGCAATGACAAGCCGCTCTGCACAGGGGCACGAGGATGTAGCTTACTCAATCACTTCAGTAGAGGGGGGTTGGCACCATGCCTCCATTTCTCGTCGCCGGTTGGCCCATGCCTGCGCAAAGGAACGAAAATGATGGGCCGCAACCCTGGTTCCGAGTAGGAGATGAGCGGTACTCCGCCAAAACATCCCGTCGAATGTGGGACTGAAGTACCGCGAGATCCAGGACCAGATCAAGGGGGAGGGCCCAAGCGAGTACTTGGAGGGCCAAGTGAGAGCTGGTGCAGTACGCTGGAAGAATCGCGATCAGCATGTCACTCTGAATAGTGAGCGCCCGCTGTCGGTCCCGGGTGGAGGGGGTAACCCACCATGTGCTCGCAGTGCCCATTACAACCGCGGGCTTCGTTCCATCGGATTGCTGAGCAGGAGGGTACAACTAGATACCAAATGGGATTTTTGTGCAAAAGAACGAATTTTATATATCACGTTAAAGACAATATGGGGTGGTGGACGAACATTGCAGATTTAGAATCCCGATTTTGCTCACCGAAAACGTAGGGTGTTTCGATCACTGTTCAGAGGATGACAAGAAATCATCTCTCAAAACCCTGATTGCACGCCCTCAGAGGTAATGCTCGGAGTTTCCACAGCCTTAAGTCAGGTTTCCAGTGTTATCCTTCGCTAACCTTCCTTACTACAGTAACTGTTGCCCTTCTGGCTAAACACGTGGCTGAACTGCTCTTGTATTCATTCGATTTCGGTCCCTCCAAGTCGTACAACTGTATTCGCTCCCCTAAACCTCGATATCCCTTACAGTGACACTTTCGCAACTCGCCCGAGGCATATCACCGATCCTCAGTACCTCAGTTGAGCTCAGTTATCTGTCATTTCCGCATAAAAACATACAGAGTCTCTGTCCCTGATATCTGTCCCTTAGAGGAATATTACCAATGTAATGGTCTGTTCAAATAAACAAACAAAAAACAGTTTCGCCCTAAGTCTCGTCTGTGCTCATATCTGTGGGGGTTTGATCACAGTGCCCTACTGACTTTGTTCAGAACTCTTCCCCTACCGTGTGTCAGTAGACGTTCATTAACCAGTATAAATGCAGCCCCCCCCCCCCTCACTTTTTCTGTACGCTGCTCAAGATTTGTTAATTTTTGTTATTGCACCGAACAATCACTATAATTAGTTTTGGGCCGATTTTATTCGTACGCTTATTTTGTCGTCTCATCAGAAAAAATCGACAAATTAAAAATGAGATTTGTAAGAGGAAAAAGATATGTACTGTTACGTAGAGCGATTGGTAGGCTGAGGTTCTTAGAGTTGCAAAATAACTCATTTCAGGTGCTGAAGCGGTTGCCTCATCAGAGCTTAATACTGTCTATCGCCTGTGGGCCAAATAATCTCAAGTTCACATCTGTCGATCTGTGTATGCTCGCCGTAATATTTTGAGGGTAGAAATAATTAACCAAACGGCCTGACGACTGTTTGGGGGGGGGGGGTCCGGATGGGTTTCCCCGCATTTAAAGTTAGAACGCTTCTCGATGAAAATCGATGATGGACTCGCCACTGCGGAATTGGGCTCAGTTGATGAGCCTGGCGGGCAAGAGGTTTGTATTGGGGAGAGTGAGTAATCAACGTCGTGCACTCCTGGCTCCTGGTTCCAGTACTCCTCTCGACCCTGCCTTTTGTTTCCTCGTTTGATTGTTTCCACGGGAGAGTCTCCCGAAGTGAAGTGGTGCACCGGGCAGCTCCGTCGTCCCTTTCTCATTTGAGGTTGTCACCGGACATGTATTCTCACCGCGCTCCGTCGCGACATGGACGTGTTATTTTATTACTGGAGTCCAAGGAATCGACGGCGGCACCTGAAGTGAGTCCTGAGATTAACAATTATGACAGCGAGGCCAATGATTAGTCACCTTGTCCCCGTAGGAGTGTATTGTAGTCTGTGTTCAGTTGTGTGTCCAAAGTTTTGTGAACACCTGATCATCAACTTAGAACTTTAGAATTGTTTGGAAGTCTCTTAGGCAGATATGCATTTCAGTGGTAAATCAATATTTAATAGCAAATTTACCTTTTTTCGACGGACAATACGCCAAGAATATGACAAGTGCTATTTTTAGGCGGATAGATATTTTTTTATTTATAAGGATAATACGATATAGCACGTGATGTGCCTTATGAAGTAAAGAAAAGCGTCGGGAGTGACGAGTTGTATGTTTTGATGACAGTACATAGTTTTCTTTCAAAATTAACCAGTACTTATCCGTATTTGCGAAGGTATGAGGAAGTTGGAGGGATGTGTATGAAACTACCTGTCAAGAATCCGAGTTTATAGCGGCAAATGCGTGAAATGACGTGAAGATGCCGACATATATCCCCCCTCCTGGACCGAATCAGCTCAAATTTGATATTTGGCCTCCTGGTCAACACTGTCAACAAATAAGATTATAACGGAAATCGGTTTTAGAAAACGATTTTGATAAAACTTCGTGCGTGGACAGTTCCTAATGATTGCTTCCTAATAAAATGTTCATCCGTAAGAAAACGTCTAGAGCAAATTATTTAAAAAATTCTACCAAAATAGATTTCAGTATAGTTTTTTAATCGTAAATCCGGCTCATATACAACTAGCCTTCTCTGAAAAATCGTGTTGGTAGTTCAATAAGCTACCTATACGATAAAAATGTAACGGTAGTGGTAAGATAGTTATGAGCAACTCGACAAATTCCGAAATGCGAACTCGTCTTCCTTTGACCAAATGTTTTTCGTTGTGGCAACCTGATAATTCCAGAACAATAGATACGATCCTTTCCAAAAATATTACGTTGACAGTCCCATAACTAAAATCAGAAGAGTCGTGAAATGAGTTGGAGCAACGCAATAAATTGCCGGTTTTTTGCCGTTGAACTTGTTCTAACAGGTTCGCGTAATAAGTGAACGTTGAATTATTTTCTGGTTGAAAATTGCCGTATTCACGCGGAGCCGAAGAAAGTTGTGAGGTACTGCGCTCCAGATTTGTTTTCTTCGAAAAGCGGTTTTTAACGTTCTCCTGACTCCCATTGTAGGCACTTCCAGTGATCGTAGTCTAGTGGTCAAAGCCAGGCGTCGGGTCGGAGCTCGGGATCGCTGTAATTTTTGCCTGTGTCAGGGGCTCGTAACCACCTTTCTTATGGCGAAAGTCCCTAAAGTAATGCGAAACCTTTTTTTTCGTTTTACACGGCTGAGTTGATACTAATGCTCTTGCAAAACTGTGTTTGCAGTCGAGTAAATAATTAATAATTAACTGAAGTAACGCGGTTTACGATATATTCTGATTTAATGCTCAGAATGCCGAAAAGAAATTATTTACGCGCTATTTATTCAATGAAGGTGAATGAGTGGAACGTCAAGTATTACTGATGTTGTTGTAGAGTTGTCTTTTGTTCGAAATGATCTCAATCATTCAACACTGACGAAATGAGTTCTTTCAATCTTCATGCGATCCAAAAAAAATCGAATTTATTTTATCGGGACGTTACGGCCTTTAAATGAGTTGAGTGAAAAACAGATTATTTGGCTATTGAATTGCTTTGGGACTGAGGAATATTCGAAATTGTCTTTTCGCTCGTTATACATGTGCACCACTAGCAGAACTTCTATTTGAGTCTGGTGGGTTCAAAAACCATCATTTGAGAATCGTTATTTGACGTGCGTGCTAGTCAATCTGTGAATGTTCGGAATGTTCATTCCTATCTGCTTGTTAGCTCCTACAATTTTATTTAGACCTCATTTCTAGTATCCCACGTCCCAACGCCCGTCGTGCGCGTCACCCCTGTATTTTCTTCGAAACAGAGCATTTCATTCGTGTTTGTCAATGTATTACCCTAGCAGCTTTCCTCTACCCTCTCGACTTCCCAATCGTGTTCACCCCGCTGCAAAACCCTCTTATTATTTGCCATTTTACTCAAGACAGCGCTAGGCACTCGCTTCCCAATCCCATGTCCTAATACGTGTCCGACCGACCCTCTCCGCACTTGCCATACGATTGCAGCCCTTTCTTTTCAAGTTAACGGCTAGTAAAACTGCGGAGGTTTGGATCCTGAAATTTGCAGGTTTGCTCCTAATTATGAGCGTTGTGTGAATAAATTCCTTTTTGAAATGTCGAGAAACTGAACTCCCCGCGTTGAAGTGTGCTGTATAATTATTAATTTAAACATAGCTCAGCAAAATAAATATGTGATTGTTGGGCAGTGACACGGTTTTGATGTTCCTTGTTGCTTAGGGCTTCGTTACTTCGGCCAACACTACAAATGTTTGCGCCGAATTGCTAGAGTCTACGCGAATAGTATCGTACAACAAATTAGAAGAGAATCAACGCACGTTTTCTTACAATTAAGAGTGCACAAGTTTAAAGAGCGAGAGAGAGAGAGAGAGACTGCAGGGCATCAGCCAAAGCCGAGGGAACAGCAACCTGAGTCGTGGCCACATATGGGCCCATTTCCCATCACCCAAGTTGTATAAGGGATCCGGCTTTGGCTCCTTGAACGGGTACCGGAATCTTCCGGTTCCCTCCACATATTTGAGGATGCTCCTCCATTCATTGCGTCGTATATCGTCCCTATCTATGGTTCGTCCTCCAAGTCTTTCTATTCTGGTTCTAAACCATATTGGGCATTCACATATGAAATGTTCAACCGTTTCTATTTCCCCACAGGAGCATTCAGCCCTAATTGTTGGGTTACCTATGTAATGTGTTCTGGACTGCATAGTGTCCAGTTAACATGCCTATTAATCTTCTTAATTGTATTCTATTTAGTTTCAGGGCCCACTCCGTCTTTATTTTGTTGTAACTCGTGGTCCCTGTGCGCTTGGAGACTTCAAGACCTCTGTTATTGTCTATGTCATTGTTAACTCTACTCCATAGGGTGTTATTTATGGTCTTCTTGACTGATGCCATCGTAACTGCCGTATAGGGTTCTAGTCTATAGAAGTGATCGGTCGACCCCTCTTTGGCCAGTATGTCCGCTCTTTCATTCCCACTGTATCCCCTGTGTCCCAGAATCCATTTCACCATCAGGGTATTTCCTCTCTGTACAAGTTATTTCCCCTTGTTATTCGTGTCCTCAACTAGTAGGCTCCTAACTATTGGATTGGCCAGCGTTTTTATTGACGATTGGTTGTCTGTGTAAATTGTTATTGCTTTATTGCTGGTGTTCAATGTCATCAATTTGTCGATACAGTAGTTGATTGCTAACAGTTCACTCTGGAAGACCGTTGTTTTGGTACCTAGAGATCTAGATTCTGAGTCATCCTCTACATGTGTTCTGTTCTCCCAAATATCTTTTGGACGTATTTCCGTATTAATGTGCGTCTGAAGTGTGTATATTGTTTAAAGAGCGGCAATATCATTTTTTAGCGCGAGTGAAACAACAACGGATAGAGGGAAGGTTATGCAGGGTTATCCTATCGCGAGCAACGGCGATAGATCGATTCAAATGACGGAGAAGAAAACTTTCGTTCATTTTACTTCAGTCATAATTTTTCTTGTAATTCTAGTATTATTTGAGCGGGATTTATAAGGAAAAACTGCGGTATAATCATTGTAAGATCTTCATGCGATCCACAATTTATTTCATCGGGACGTTACGTCCTTTAAATGAGTTCAGTGAAAAACATTATTTGGCTATTGAATTGCTTTGGGGCTGAAGAATATTCGAAATTGTCTTTTCGCTCGTGAGATAAGCTAATATAATCTATTTTATCGTCGGCTTACAGTATCAATAATAAAGTGAACGAGTACGACAATCTATAAATAATGCGCATGACCTGTCGAGCCGCTCCCACCTCTTGTCGCTCAACTGCAACCTTGAAATGGCGACCTCCGGGATCCGCCAGATGCCTCAGAATTCTTTCGCTCTACTGGAATAGCAGCAGTCAGGACTTGCATCCGACTAAGTTGCTATTTTTAGTCGACTCAACGGTCCCTCGGATGTTCCAACGACTCGACTCCCTCTCCATCGCTCGTTTACACAATTTACTTGTGACACGTCCGAACGACTGAAACTCGAACGATTGTTTGGTAAAAGCGGTTCTGATGGAGCAGGTGTTCTTTTTTTTGTCGATTTCTTTTTTAAAACTAAAAACCCGCTTTTCTACCTCTTAACGAATTCGAGTTCGAGGAAATGGAATGGTGATTCGGCGGGTTAAATTTGGCTGTTCAAAATCGTCGACGAATGATAACCCTTTTTGAAACAAGTCCGCAATAGCTATCTACGTAATGCCGTTTGGCAATTAGCTTTCAATACGATTACCTTGAAACCCTCGGTCTGTGTGCTGTAAGATACAAAGACCTCGGGCTTTGTTGTGCCAACGAAAAGCTTCCCAGTGTGACAGTTCCCCCATCTGACTCCATAAATATTGCGAAATTTCCAATCCAGAATGATAATCACGACGAACCCGGTGTTAGGGTGGTTAAATACATTGGGCACACCAATTAGCCCAGTCGTAGAGAGGTTTTATGTGTTTAACAGAGAAAGAAACAACGCAGCATATTGTTACACAACGGTTTATATTTCTCTTGCACCAATCGCACATCTCCGAGACCCATCCGATTCGATTCAGCTTCGAAAGATACCAGTAAACCATACGAAACATGACCTGACTACAACGAAACGATGAAAAATAAATATTTCTGTAGGCGCCTGTAGGCAATTGGCACCATGTGGCGAGATGGGAGAAAAGGAGTAAAAAATGATGAAACGATCACTTTCGCTGTAGTTATTGTCCCGGGAGTGACTGGCTCACTATAAGTACTGTGATTTCACTATTTTGGGTCTAGACGCAGTCGTACACCACTGAGAATTTTTCCATTCGACTATAACAGTCGTGGGCTTCGTCCGATCGGATTGCCGAGCAGTTGGGCACGACTAGTTGCCAAGTGTAATTTTTTGTGCGAAAGAACGGATTTGTTAGCAATGTCCGGACGGCGGGTGGACATTGCAGATTTGGAATCCCGATGTATTGAAACGTAAAGTAACAAATTTTGAGGGAGCGTTGTAAACCAATTTTCCTGACAAAAAATGAAAGAATAATAAACCAAAATGAGAAAATACTATTACCGAATATTTTGCAGATTACGTACTACCACAAGTCAACGTCTTATGTCGCACCATTGTGATATTTGCATTGAGATATGTCTGGTGCGTGACGACACGCAAATTTGAACTTTTGACTTCCCCCCACCCTCAGGGTGAGAGTTGAATTGCGATCTTTATGGTTTATTGAATCCTCAAAACCTAATATCAGAGCGTGGTATGTATGTAAGATATTTCATCGGACCCGAAATTAATGTTTTTAAAAATATTTATTTCTTTAAATTCACAACACTCGAAAATGTACAATTTGGAGATGTCTACGACGGCAAACCGACAACTGAGGAGCCAAGCATTCGGGGCGAGCTTTTATTGTGTTGACATGCTGCATCAGTAGACTTACGAGGTGCAGAGTATATAATTCCTCCCTCTTTAGTGTAGACAACTTTCAGGTATTTTGTGAAAGTTTTCCCTCAAAAATTAAAAATTTTAAATAAATTCAGGCATTGAACGGCTGGCTTTACAGGGATGCTAAACCATAAGAGCATAAAATTACCAACATTATGTCGCTAAATTAAGCAGATACATCTTGAGTTGGATCACAACCTATCTTGAGTTAACCTTTTTACAATTGGAATAGTATTTATTTATTTATTTGAGTTAGCACTTTCATAAAAAAGATACATAAAAGAAAATTAACAACATTCTGTTAAAGAAAACGACACTTGATATCTTCAGTACACATACACTTCCAACGTGCCCACGGAAGGCTAAGTCCACATGAACTTGTGTTCTTCCGTGGAGTCTCATTAAAACAAATCAATTATTCAGCAAGCTAGCAACCAGTTTCTGAAGGAATCACAAATAAGTTAAATCCTAATTATACGAGTTCAATAATATGTTTGAAGTGTGTTTTTTTAATGCCACTACATTATTAAAATCACTTAAGCTAGTATTATTTTCATTAAAAATTTCAGAGCAACAACATAAGCGCATCTCTTGTACATTGCAATATTTATTTTAGGCAGTCTTATGTTTGACCTCCCTACCGTTCTCGTTCCGTATGTGCCCGTACAAATGTTTTCTTCGTTTATTCCCGTTTTATATACAAAAATACAAGCCTTCAGAACAAATAAATCAGGTATGCACAGTGTTCTAAAATCTCTGTATAACCAGCTTGTATGGTATCTGGAGGGCCTCCCTAAAACAATTTTAAGAACAGTGTTTTGAACTGTCTGAAGTACTCTTAAACGCGTTTTCGTAGCACCTCCCCAAGCACTTATATCATAGTTTAATAATGAAGAAACCAGACCGCAATAAACCATTTTTAAATAATAAGGGCTCAGGAAACCTCCCAAAGTCTTGAAGACATAAAACAGCTTACGCAGCTTTTTAGCCAATGCAGCTCAAAAGTCAATTTGGAATCGAAAACCACGCCATGATAATTACAAGTCTGAGAAAATGGAATGGGTGGGCACCCACAGGTACCATTACCATCACATCCATAAGAATGAAGTTGAATCGTCTCATCCAATAACAATTCTCTTCGTGAGTTACCTGAGAATCGAACAATTGATGTTTTATCAATATTGAGACACAAATGGTTGTAGTCCATCCAATTCCTGATAATATTCAAGTCGTGACCCCCAAACCTCACAACTCATTATAATTCCTCGAGCAACAAATAATTGCTGTGTCGTCAGCAAACCCAAAAACCCTACTACTCAAATTCAAGTTCATCAATTCATTAACATACAGAAGGAAAAGTATTGGCCCGAGAACTGTACCTTGAGGGACACCCCAATTTATTCGAATAATTGAGCTGAAACTGTTTCCAATTCGAGTCACCTGTGAATGGTCAGTCAAGTACGATTTCACAAGCTCATACGGTAACCCCCTTATGCCACATTGATGTAGTCGATGTAACAACGTACCATGGTGCAGAGAGTCAAAGGCCTTGCGAACATCAAAGAACATTCCTAATACAAAAAATCCCTCATTGCATTTTTCAGTAATGAATCTATACATATCAAATAATGCGTGTTCCGTGCTTAACTCTTTCTGGAATCCAAATTGCCTCTCAGAAATAATTCTATTTGCCTTAAAAAAATTGGTAACTAGTGAACGTAAAACATGAAATTAAAATGACATATAATGCTATTGTCCAGAAACTGGGAATGAAATGGTCAATTATAGCGTCTTTATTCGAAAGCACTGATCGAGAAGGAGCCATGAGATATTTGAGGCTTTACAACTTGATTTCGGAGGTGGGATATTTGTTGAAATCCCATGGTACTTTGATATGCTTGATGAAGGAAGGGCTGAAGGAGGTCCTTATCGGACCTAACGGGGGGCAACTAACGTTTTGTTTTGGTATTCTATCTTGCTGTTTTCTGGAGAAATTAAGAATATTTCATTAAGTTTCTGTCTAAATTGGGTTTTTCTTTTTAAATTGTTTCCTTAATTCTAAATGACCAAGGGGCTAGGTCGATGAGTCGGAGGGTGTGTCCTGATTTTCGGGGGATGAAAACCAGCAGCGAACAGGGGAGTCGCTGTTAATTTTAACGAGGAAACGGATATAGTTCACTCACTGACGGATGTCAACTGGAACCATAACTTATCCTCGGAGCTGAGGATGTCTGATTCGGTGATGTTGGGCTACACGTCTCACACTGTGCGTAGACCTTTTTGCGGTGTTTGGCTTCGGAGTTTGTGCACGGATTCGTGTACTTGGCTTGAGCGTTGTTGTGAAGGTAGTAGGATCTTTGTTCCGCCAGAAACACTACTGCGTTTCACGATTGTCCTAAATCGACTGCGCCAGATATTTCTTCGGATCCGAAATTAATGTTGGTAAAAAGATTTATTTCTTTAAATTCACAGCACTCAAAAATTAATACTTGAGAAAATGTACAATTTGGAGATGACTACGACGGCAAATCGACAACTGAGGGACCAATCGTTTGGGGCGAGCTTCTATAATGTTGGCATGCTGCATCAGCAGACTTACGAGGTGCAGAGTATATAACTTGTATGTACTTTGGTAGTTCAATTCGCGCGAGGAAGGCTGGTTGATATAGCTGGATTACGGATGTATTTCGGTAATTGGCAAGTCTAAACGTCCAAAAACGAATTTTCTTCAAATAGAAAATGTCAACTAGAGATATTAAAAAGTATCACTTTGCACAAATACTCGAGTTTTAACTGTTTTTGAGTCTGAAAAATCTTTTGTCGAACGATCTTCGTTGAAGGGATTGTTGGGCGCACGAATGGGGGCGCTTGAAACTGAGAAATGAATGAACGTGGTGAGCTTGAGTGAGGGCTGTATTACACTTGACAGAAAAGCATGAATGAATGAATGAATGAATGACGGCTTTATTATTACATCTGGCGAGATTTGGTCGTACTCGACCACTCTTACACCTAACCAGTATATAAACGCAAACAAGGGGACTCTCACTACATGTGAAACTGGTTGTGAGATATTACGTGGAGAGAGAGAGAGAGAGAGAGTGAGAGAGAGAGAGTTTTGTAAAATTGTTATCGTATTTGCGATTTCCTCCAAAATGGCTTCAATGATTTCGATCAAACTTGTGGGATCCTGTCAAATAACGATTACCTACATTTCTGTTCTCAGTAGAATTGCGTCGAACGACGATACAGCGCTCGTATATTTGGCAGGTTCGAATTCAAGGGGTTTGGGGAAATTGTGTGTTGCTGCACGCCGAATTTAAAAATTTATTAATGTTATTATTCGATCGCTATGCTTTCCTCACCTGTATCGCAAGCCCAAGACATTGGGACGGTTCTTGGAATCTAAACACAAACGTAATAATGTCTCGTGGAACTACACGAACGAGTGGTGGCTCTAGAAAAGGGAATTTTAGTTGGGATAAACTGAAACACACTGGAAATTGTGGTAGGGGTAGACTTCCCAACTTTCTCATACTAACATTGTTCCTCCTCTATTGTTCACAGGGAACCTCGAACTATTACACTCAACAAAGGGAACTCCGGACTCGGTTTTAACATCGTCGGAGGAGAAGATGGAGAGGGTATTTTCGTCTCTTTCATCCTCGCAGGGGGTCCCGCTGATATGGCCGGCGATCTCAAGCGAGGCGATCAAATCCTCAGCGTCAACGGCGTCAACCTGAGGAGCGCCACTCACGAAGAGGCTGCTCAAGCCCTCAAGGTAAACTAACTAGTTGAAGAAAAAAGAACGTTTAGTTTTATTTGTGCGACCGAGGCTCGATGAAATTACGGTTTGTTGACGAGCTCAGACGATTGGATAAACCAACGCTCTCATCCAATTACTCGCATAAAGAAGATAAATAGAAAAACTATTCTCAACTATTTTCCGGCACTTTTACGACCCACGTAAAGTATTTGCACACAACAACTACATAAACAATATAAAACAGTTTCTTATGAACTACATAAACAAGAGGTAAAAAGTTTTTTATGAACTATATAAAATAGCAATGTAAGAGTTTAAAAAAATAAAGTTATAGTGTCATGAACGCTCTTCCTGGGCATTTGTGCTGATTAGGCTTTTCAAATGCCCTGATTCGCTCGAAACTTCAGTGTCTTCAGTCGTAACTGAGCGGTTGTCCCGTCGAGGCGCTTGCGTTCGCTCTCACCCAATTCCCTGTGTTCGGCAGACCAAATTAGCTGGGTCTTTGACCTCCCAAATGTCTGCACTTGCCCCAACTGGATTCACTAGCCCTGACGGAAAGTTATTGTTACCCCAAACCCCTTTTTATCTCATCCCTTTTGTTACTTTCCGCTACCCGAAGGGAAGGAAAGTATAGTAATCGGCCCAAAAAAAAAAGTTGGGTTTTCTTCAGATCTTTACGTTTCAGACCCTAGTGAGTCTAAAAAACCTAATTTCGGAGAGAGGTCCGTGTGTATGTCTGTGTGTATGTCTGTGTGTATGTCTGTGTGTGTGTGTGTCTGTAGTTCGATTTGCGGGAGAACGGCTGATCCGATTGAGCTGGTTCTTTTTTTGTTTTGTTCGTTATTTTTTGTAGACACCAAAATAAGGTTATGGACGATTTCGGCCGATGGGAAGGGGGGGGGGACGAAAATGTACCAAAAACTAGGGTTTTTCGCATTTTTCTCAAAAACGGCTCTAACGATTTTGATTAAACTTTCAAATTATCTCCTACCAATCAATATCTAACTTTTCTTCTCTATACATATCTCCATGAAAATACGGTGAACGGAGATATAGGCCTATGAAGCAAAAATAGGTTTTTTACGCTTTTTGGCAAAACGACTCAAGCGATTTTCACCAAACTCACAGGATGTTTTTAAATAGTTTATACCTACATATTGTTCTCAATAAATGTTCCTCTGACACTCCATTGAACAGAGATAAAAATGAAAATGTGTCGAAAATAACGTTTTTCGAACATTTCCGTAAATTCCAGGGTAACTTCTGACCAGATGTGATAAATTCTAATGGAGTGTCTTTTAGTCACCCATACCAACATTTCATTCTCTATAATTATTTCTGTATATATATGTTGAACGGAGATATAAGCCAAGTTAACTCAGAAAAGGAGATTTGTCGAATATTGATTTATCGGAATTCCAATTTTCTCAAAAACGGCTCTAACGATTTCGATCAAACTTTCGGAGTACTTTCAACTAACGAGTCCCTACATTTAGTTCTGAATAAATGTTTCTGTAGAAATGCGTTGAACGAAGATATAGCACCCGCATATGTTGTTGGTGTTCGAACTTAAAGGGGTGGCGGAAAGTTGTGTGTTGCTACGCACCAGATATTTTGTACCTTAGTTATTTCCAAGTGACAACGGATTTTACCCCTTTTCTTGAACTTCCCCAACTATCTTTTCCCGCCCCTCAATTTTAGATTCGTCTTCACAACACACAGCTCATTCCACACAGTCAGTCATCCTCCAGCACTCGCGAAGAATAGTCGTTTCCCGGTTCTCCCAACTCATTCATCTCTCAAGACTCCCGCTACTCACAACTCTCCCCCCTCCCCTCACCACCACTTACTGTTCCACAACCAGTTCACGTGTATCAACAGTTCCCTTGTTCTGGTTTATGTACTCACGATCACTATGCCCATTTATTTCTCAGTTTCAAACTCCCCCATTCGTGCGCCCAACACCCTGTTTGTGGTGGTAAGATTTCTCAGAGAGTAATGGCGCGAATAAACGTAAGCGTTAGCTGCACCCCGTTCATAAACACTGTAAAAATAAACTATATGCAAAGACTAAATACAACTGTTTTTACAAGACTATGTAAACAGTGTAAAATAGCAATAGAAAATAGTTTTATAAACTCTATTAACCCATTATTAACTACATGCAAACCATATAACATGGTTTTAATAAACTAAGGAATATAAAATAGTTTTTTCAACCCATTTTCCCAAAAAAACTGCCGTTAACAGCGTTAATTGAACTTGGAGGGTGCCAGAAACAGAAGTTATGCTTTCCTCAGAACTTGACATTATGCGTGCCTCAATAGTGAATCTAATTAAACCTAATTCTCGGGTGTTGTGTGTGCCGGAAACGATTTTGAATATGAAATTAGCTTTAACTGGGTAGTACCCGACTTTTCTTCCCTTTAAATATCTTCGTGAAAATTCTACGAACGGAGATATAGGCCTATGTAGCCAAATGATTCGCGTTTTTCTTCAAAACGGCTTCAACCATTTTCACTGAACTCCCAGAATCTGTTTAAACGATCAATACCTATGTATCGTTTCTCAGTAGATGTTCCTCTGACAGTACATTGAAGAAGTAAGACCCAAAATGTGCGTGGAAAATAATTTTTTAGACAACATTTTCATTATATCTTAAGCAACTGCTTCTTTGGATTTTATCAATCTTTCTAGGTGTCTTTTAGCAACCTATACCGTTATTTCGTTCTCCGTAATTATTTATGTATCTACTTCTTGGAATGTCAGCTCGGAAAACGATATTTGTCGAACATTGATCTGAATGTAACTCTTAAGTAACTAGTAGCTAAATATTGTTTTCCATAAATGCTTGCGTAGAAACGCGTTAAAGGAGGATTTAGCGCTCGTACGTGTAGCAGCTCGTGGAAGTTGCGGAAAGTTGCGTGTTGCTACGTACGTTATATTTATCGCAAGTGTGTCTGAGCGTAGGAGGAGGAGGGGGGGGGGTACTGGCACGAATTTGAATTATTAATTATCGTGTTAATTTAAATTTCGCATCCTTCTCCAAGGTAGGAGCAAAAGGGAGTAGCTGCATATGCTGTGGTGTTGTAAGTTGATTGACGATGTTAAGAGTGTGAAGGATTTTCTTTCGACTTGGATTTTGGTTGTTCTTTGGGGTTTTAGTATGTTGAGTTGTTACTAATTTCTAGATAACAAACGGTGCCAGTGTAGGACGTGTCGCTGTAAACTTACCTCGAAGAACGTACGTTACAAAGCGACCTAATTCGTTATCAGCCGACCGAAATATGCAAGTCGGAAACTCAAATCAGTCCCGTACGTAGCGAGCACTGCCGGGATGTTGCACGTCGTCGGTTTTCGAATTTCCGACACTGAAAATAAACGCCTCGCTGGAGAAGCGCATGGCGCATGTCACTATAAAGGCCGTTTATTGCGCCCAGGTTCTGCGGTTTTGCACAACCAGGGGGACGAGTGAGGAATGGACTGGGAGACGCTTTAACACGAAAGGAATGTCGGATGTCGCCAAACTATTTCACCCGCAGCGGGACCTCACGTTGCACGGCCTTCGTCCGACACGCTGACCGCTAGACCGCCACAGAACCCCAGTGCCACGTATTAATTTAAATTTCTTACTCCTTGAAAGCGAGTCGCGAAATTTCTTCGATTTAGTTGAAAATGACGCTAACGCGGTGTTGTCAGCAAAACGACAAATGTTACTTCAGGTTCGACACCTTCACGTTGAGTTACATGGGAAGTTGCCAAAAGTTCGTGTCTGTCAACTCCCAAATGGCCTTCCAGTCGTTATACTGAACTATGTGGAGAATAGCTCCGTATCAGTGCCCGTAGCTTTAATTTACTGACACTCGGGAAATGTCGATAGCTGTGGCACAAATGAATCCATCGTTAAAAGCTACCTTAACTGTGTAAAACATATGTAGGGCGATGCATCTCGCAACTTTCCTCAGCTCGCGTAAGTTCTAGCTCGCGGCCCCGATCTGTTGTTCACAGTATGACCTCGTCAAACGACGTTCTGCGTAGAAACTGTTAGCTCCACAAGTGCCGGAAATTATTGCGCTGCGGCTACTAACGTCACCACTTTCATGATAAACTCGACGAACAGAGATGGAACTGTGAACGTGTTTTTTCTCTTTTAGTGGTTTGCGTTAACAGTTCTGGAACTACAGGGAAAACACAGTCAGTTTTTCAGTTTGGATTTGACCAAAAAAAACACTAAATTCAGTTTTCGTCAAAGTGTTTGATAATTTATCGTGCTGCTCTCGTAAGTTTCCCTCTGATGAGAGTATTTTTTTCCTACTGTCCATACATAAAATTTTACCAAAATCGTTAGAGCCGTTTAAAAAAAAATCTGGTGGGCCGCATCAGGCAACTGTTGAAAAAAAAGATTTCGAGTTCTCTTCAGATGTTTACGTTTCAGACCTTACTGCGTCCGAAAAACACTATTTGGGAAAATGGTCTGTGACTAATTTTGAGAGAAAATGGCTGAACCAGCTCAAACTGGATATTCAGCTCGCAAGGTCTTGATGGGACGCCAAAATGAAGGTATGAGCAAAATCCATAGAAAACTAACTATAGTTATTGGATGGGCTATTGAAAGCCTTGTCCTGATGAACAGGGGGCTAATTCTGATATGCCGCTACATAGACAGTGTCTGACGTACTTGGGGAATTCCTTTACAGAATCACCCGCGAACATGACACGAGTGAAAGTTGTGTCAGGGCCCCAAAAACGAACAAGTTAAATATACTCACTTGATGTAAAATAAACTAAAGAATGATTCTCAGGAAAGTACTGGGAAATGAAATTATAAACCAACTAGGACTCACTTGAATTTAATCAGGAAACAATAGAAATGAAATGAACTTCTTTTAGAATGAAATAAATAACCTATGCTCGGATTGTATTTATAACAACAGGCAATGGGAAAAGTGAAACACTAAGCTCTGATCACTTACCTTACTTCACACAATATAAAGGGACTTTAAGTACTTATTCAGAGGCTTAAAAATGTGAGAGATTCGTGAGCGATGCCGGTAGCCATTCTGCCGAAAATGTGGCTCCTGCGCTTTCATAAACAGCGGCGAACTGCACGGGTGGCGGCAACAGGGTTGCCACCATCGGCAGCCCGCCGAAAACCATGACAAAAAAAAAAAGATATGGCTTGTGTAACGGAAACAAAATCGAACAGAAAAGAAACAAAATAAACACTTCAATCTTCTGATAGAATGAATAAATTAATAAAATGAAACGTTGCTCTGGAGATAGTTGCTTGGTTAACTGCACTTCTCCCACCCACGGATAACTCACAGCAGGTAGAGTTTTGTAAGCTTGCGGATGAGGTTGATGTTGAAGAAAGCGGAAATAAAAGATGTTGATGACTAAATTTGGTAGTAGGTATAGTTGGTGGTGGTAAAAGAAAGGGATAAACGGTAGGTATAAAAGGTATAAAAACACGGTGATAATAGATACGATGATGATAACAAAAGGGAAGGTTTCTCCTCTGGATGGTTTTCGTCGATGGCTGGCGAGTCTAGAGAATCGATGACACTACAAACTACATCCGGTCACAAATCGTTCAATAATAATAAAAGAAAAAACGGATAAACAAAACATTGCTTGCTCGTATGAAATTAAAAATAAAATGCTTTCTTCTTTGCTAATTCGCCACCTTATGTGTGGTCCGATCCGAAATGTGAACAGCCACACCAGTTATCATAGTGATCAAAACACCAAATTTTATTTCTCGAAAACGGCTCTAACGATTTTGATTAATTTTTTATATATACAGCTCCTAATGAGTTAACAAAACGATAAAATTCTGATCTGTGTGAAAATGGCGAAAAGCAACACAATAAATTATCAAATATTTCGACGAAATTCGAGTTTAGCGCAATTTTTCCCTAATGAAGTCCGCTCAAATGTTACTAGGTTCTTCAGAAATATTCAGGTGGCGCTCCAACCAAGTAGCTGCATGATGAGTCGTTGATAACGTTCATAAAATATACAAGGGCTACTCCAGAAATTCCGGAATTTCATCCACCGTTTCACTTACTACCATTTCTAAACGTTTTTTAGATAACTCTGGAAACGTGATTATTATCCTTCTCCAAAAAAGTCGGGTTTACTCCTTCATTAACTCTCTGTGCACAGATAGCTCAACATTGACCAGGGAATGAGTACGAGCAGCGCAATAAATTCGGAAACTGAAACCTGTACCGCTTTCTGCCCCCGTAAAAGAATGTTTCAAATGTACTGAGTTCGTACGATAAGCCATGAACAAAATCAGTTTTTCCCGCATCACACTCCTTTCCTTAGCTTCTCATAAATTCGCTGGTTTTCGTGGCTTCTGCTACTGATTCAATTTATTTTTCACTCAGTTCATTTGAACTTGGTAAAACACCACTGTGGTAGGTGAACAGTTGCGGAATTTACTGTGCTGCTCGTACTCGTGTCATGACGAGAATTCACATCCACAATTGAGCACACAGACACGCTTTTTTGGAAAAGGGTAATCACTTTTCCTCAAGTTATTGGGATAATTCTCAATATATCAATTGTTCTGAAGATTCCAGTGACGTTTGAGTGGAGCTTATAACGAAATTCGTAGAAAATGTTAATTTAATGTGCTGCTCTCGTCATTTTCCCACAAATGGGAATTTTATGGAATAGTTGCCTTATTGAGAGTTAACAATATAAAAAATTTCATCAATATCGTTAGAGCCGTTTTTGAGGAAAAAAATAGTTGGTATTTTGATCACTATGATAACTATAGTTAACTTTCGGTGGATTTTGTTCATACCCTCATGTCGGCGTCCCATGGTAACCTGCGGGCTAGATATCAAGTTTGAAGCGATTTGGTTTGGGCGTTTCCTCTAAAAACCACTATAAAATCGGTTACGTCGAAAATTTTGGTAATTTATTGTGCTGCTCTCGTCATTTTCCCAAAAATGGGAATTTTATGGTATAATTGCCTTATTGAGAACTATCAGTATAAAAAATTCCATCAAAATCGTTAGAGCCGTTTATGAGAAAAAAAAATTTGGTGTTTTGATCACTATGATAGCTATATTTAACTGTCGGTGGATTTGGTCCATACCCTTATTTTGGCGTCCCATGGTAACCGGCAGGCGATATATCAAGTTAGAACGTATTTGGTACGGTCATTTTTTCTAAAAATCGTTCACATACATACACACACACACACCTAAACCGACAGACACACAAACCATTTTCCCAAATATTGTTTTTCGGACTCACTCAGTAAGGTCTGAAACGTTAAGATACGAAGAACTTTCCTTTCTATTTTGTAGAGCCAAGGAATGTAACAAGTGAATTGACGTAGAGGTAAGGAAAGTTATGTGTCCTACGTTTTTCACGCTTCAACTCCATTAAAACATGTTGGTGTTCACTCAGTTCATTTGAACTTGGTACAGCATAACTTCACATTTTACGTACAAAGTGGAACCGCTTAATGTTCCGGAATTTATTGAGTTCCTACTACCCCCTCTGCGATGATTATTGAGCAACCAGTGCACGGGGGGCTCAAGACTTACAGCCAACATGATATTTATTTGAGAAAGGTCATGCTCACTGTTCCGGAATAATCAGATAGAAATGCGAGATATTGTAGTGTGTGAAGCAGCCATAGTTTAGTTTCCTTAATTTCTGGGGGTGCAATTATTCATTTTATGAGCTTTAAAAGGCGGTTGATCTAAAATCATTTTTGCACGAAGGACACGCATTTCGTCGCGTTATACCAAAAACTTGATCGAAATCGTTGAAACCGTACTATAGTTAGTTCTGGGCTGATTTTTCACATATTTTGGGAGCTCCATAATGGCGGTTCATCGATGAAGATTTGGCGCTCCGTTGTTTTGTGTACGTAGATTCACATTTTTTGTTGAAACGTTAAGATCTGAAGAAAACTAAATAAACCCGGATTACGTAACTTTCCTTCCTGCTCCGTGGGGCTAAGGGATGTAAAACGTTTCAGTAGGAATTTCGTGCCGTTTCGTAACGTATCATAGGTTTAACGTATTCAGCTGTATCATGTTGAGTGTCAATATGTGCACTCTCCTTCTTTCCAACTCCCACGTCGCCGTACACGTCCGTACATTACTTTAGTATCCGCTAACAAAATCGTTCAGAATACAGAATACCTCAGAGAGCTACTTCTTAGAACAATCTCCCTTTCTCTCTCCACCTTACCATTTTTCGTTTGCATTTGAGTGTTGAGCGGAGAACATGAGAAAACTGTTCAAATATGTGCACGGAAACTCTCATTTCCGGGCTCGTTCGGCGGAATTATTGAGGGAGACATCCTCTGGGAACGATCCTCTTCTTTAAATCTGTAAGGCGAGGGAAAGTGAGTTTGAGGGGGAGAGACAACAGATTTGGTTAAAACTTGGACGTTAAATCATTCGGCAGATAACAACGCTTTTAGGTCTGCTGATTGTCAGAATTTTGTTGTTCGTAATCATCAGAATGTATTTAGTTGCAGTGAAGAGTTCATTCTAAACGCAAAGAATTTTTATTTATCATAATTATTAAACATAATAAGTGCCAAGCGATTCGCAAATAGCCTTGAAGTCCATCGAATATTGCATCAGTTCAACTGAAAATTGTAAGTTGATAAAATATCCTCTTACGGCGGCAGAAAGCGGTAGCTCTTCCAGTTCAAGAATTTATTGTGCTGCTCGTACTCATGCCCTGACCATTATTGAGCAATTGGAACACAGCGAATTAATGACGGTGTACACCCGATTTTTTTCGTAAAGGATAATAATCACTTTGCTGAGTTATTGGTAGGAAACGTTTAGAAATGGGAGTAAGTGGAACGGCGGCGGTTGAAAATGCAGAATTTCTGTAGTAGTCCCCTTGTATCATATGCGCGCTATTAAACACGCATCGTGTAGGTGTTTAATTAGAGTACCACATAGATTTTTCTTAAGATTCCACTACTTTCTGAGCGGATTTTATAAAGAAAAAATTATGCTAAACTCGATTTTTGTCGAAATGTTTGGTATTTTATTGTGCTGCTCTCGTCATTTTCCCACGGATGGAAATTTTATCGTATTGTCGACTCATTAAGAGCTGTCTGTATTACAAAATTGATCAAAATCGTTGTAGCCGTTTATGAGAGAAAAAAAATTTGCTGTTTTGATCACTATGATAACTATGGTTAGTTTTGTGCAGATTTTGTTCATTTCTTTTTTTTTTTGGTGTTCGATGATAACCTGCGAGCTAGATAACAAGTTTGTGCTGATTTGGTTCAGCCGTTTTCTCTAAAAACACAGACCATTATCCCAAATAGTGTTGTTCGGGCTCAGTAGTGTCTGAATCGTTAAGATCTGATGAGAACTCACTTTTGTTTCCAGCCGATTATATAACTTTCCGTTCTACTTCGTAAAGCCAAGGAAAGTAACAAACTCAACTGATTACATAGTTATCTTGGTACTGAGTAGAGCTAAGGAAAGTAAAAGGTTAATTAGAAGAATGTAACGAGTAGACAATCAATAGTACGTAATTGGTGTCAAAATTGTTCTCTCGTTCGGAATGAATCGGAAGTATTTTATTTTCATTCCACGTAAGTGGAATGGATTGGACGCGGAGGCTTTACTAGCCCACCCCTTTCCGGAGACTTTCCTTATTTCGGGAGATATCATCCCTCTTGGTAATTGGACAAGGTATCATGGGCACACCGGGCTGTGTCTAAGCCAATTTACCTTTCAGTCCGTGCTTGAACAGAGCCACGCTTGTCGGTAATGGCCTGCACCTGAGGCAGCAAAGTTCTCGAACGTGCTTTTCTATCGATCACTTGTTACTCTTCTCGTCGTTTCCCTTTCTATCTTTTCCGCCTTCCTTCTCTTATGTGCAAGTAATTAGTTTACGTGGTGTTTCGTCTCACATTATACAGACCGATAGCTATCTCAGAGCTCGTGTTGTGTCTGTCAACTAGGAATGGAATCACAAATGTGCCCTTAATATTGTGTTGGAACTGAATGATGCTGCGGTATTATCAAAGCAACCCCCGCACCTCCGAAAACTACCAAACTATCTAAATTACTGCTTTTCACAGTGGTGGAACATTTTGTTCGACAGGATTGTGTTCCTTGCGTAGCGTGGGAGCAAATTTGGGCAATAGGTAGAAGCGTGTTCGAAAATCTACGCTAAATTAGGCTCATCTTGAAGCCGAGTGAAAAATATTCGACAAACAAAAAAAATAAATCACGACTCGTTCGTAAAAAATGTACTCACGCCCTAATACTCAGATTACAATAACAATCGATCAAATAAATGTCTTCCGCAGCTCACTTCATTAACCGACGAAAAACGAAGAAATGATCATCCTCTGTACTAGAATAATAATGAGACCATAGTGTTTTCAATACGTGACATAACGCCAATGTGAAATTTCTAGTTCGTGGGAAAATGACTCGAGCAGTACAATAAATGATCAAATATTACGACGAAAAGCTATTTTAGCGTAGTTTCCTCGTAGATCCCTTCATATGCTTGTAGCGTTCGCCCACAAAAAAAAATCGTATTGGCAATTATGTAAGTTATGTTCCCCACGGGAAGTATTGACAGATATAAAATAAACACGATTTTCTTTGAGAGGATAGTAATCACTTTTGCAGAGTTATTGCGTAAAAACGTTGGCGGTAGTTGAAATTCCGGAGTGAGCCTCGTGTATCTTATGAGCGTTTTTAAACATTCACCCCATAAGTATTCGATTGGACTACTACATTAATTTTTTTAAACTTTCTAGTAACATTTCAGCGGAGTTTATAAGGAAAAAACCGCGCTAAAACCGTCGAAAATGTTAATTTATTGTGCTGCTCTCATTTTTCCACGAATGGGAGTTTTATGGTGTAATTGCCTTATTGAGAGCTATCAATATAAAAAAATTAATAAAAATCGTTAGAGCTGTTCTTGAGAAAAAAATGTGTTTTGGTCACTATGACAACTATAGTTAACTTTCGGTGGAGGTAACCTGCGGGCTAAATACCAAGTTTTAGCTGATTTGGTTCGGTTGTTTTTTTCTAAAAATCGTTCACCTAGACCGACGACACACAGACCATTTCCCCAAAATAGGGTTTTTTGGACTCACTCACTAGGGTCTTAAACGTTAAGATCTGGAGATAACTCAAACGATTTTTTTTTCAGCCGATTACATAACTTTCCTTTCTACTAGAGCCAAGGAAAGTAATAATTAGGAGTGGATCTCACGAGATTCCAAATTGCGAGCTATTGTCGTGCCTTTCTCTAACACTATTTGGGAAAGTGGTCTGTGTGTGAGAAAACTGCTGAACCAGCTGACACTGTATATCTAGTCCAAAGGGCCATTGGACGCCAAATTAAGGGTATGAGCAAAATCCGCTCAAAACTGACTATAGTTATCATAGTGATCAAAACACCAAATATTTTTTTCTCAAAACTGGCTTTAAAGATTTTGATTACATTTTTGATATATACAGCTCCGAATAGCGCGACAGTACCATAAAATTCTAATACGCGCAAAAATGACGAGAGCGGCACAATAAATTACCAAACGTTTCGACGACATTCGATTGAAGCGTAATTTTTTCCTTACAAACTCCGCTCAAATGTTGCTACGACCTTCAGAAAAATTTAGGTGATTCCCCAATCAAGTACCTATACGATCGATTTTTAATAATGCACGTAAGACATACAGAGGTCGCGCCAGAAATTCCGGAATTCCAACCTCTGTCGTTCCACTTAGCACCGTTTCTAAACGTTTTTACCAGTATAACTCAATAGTTTTTCCAAAAAAACATCGTGTGGCCACATTAGTTCTCTGTGCACCATCGCTCATGGTCAGGGCATGAGTACGAACAGCACAATTAATTCTGGAACTGTGAGAGCTACCGGTTTCTGGTGTTTTACCAAGTTCGAATAAACTGAGCGAAAAATAAATTCAGTTCAAGCCAAGGAAAGTTGTGCGATGCGGCGCACCTGATACTTTTTGCAGTGCTCACCGCGTGATTCCTAAACTGTACACACGTACGTTCTATTAATACAAGCAAAAATAAAACCCTCGAATCAAAATGTAGTTTCGTAAATTGCCTGCGTAACGGTTGTTCAGTTAAGGGTGTACTAAGTAGGGGCAACCCAATGAATTCTTTAACCTTAAATTTAGGTTTAATTGAACGTGGAAACGTCGTTCTGTAGGAATGGAATAATCTATTTCCTACGTTCTCGGAGCTCGCAAGACAATTTTATTGTTGACCGTTTTCGAAGTGAGAGCCATAATACACGAGTAGTGAAGGTCCTTCTGCTTGTCTCATATGAGGGGGTTGTAAACACCCCTATTCTGGAAAAGAGCGCTCGAAGAAATTCTTTTCGTGGAAGGTCGAACGGAATTTAGGCTGTGAGCAAGATCCTCTTGTTTCCGCCTGAGCTGCGTCTTCATTTTCCTGTACTATATTCAAGCTATAGGAGAACCAAATAATCTCAGTGTCAGTAGCGCGAACCCTTGTCAAATTTAACGTTAATTAATGTACTATTTCGTCGGTTATAATTATCGTCAACTATTAGTTAGCCAACAGGAACGAACTAGTTTATTAGCAGTCGGATTTCCATTCAAATCTCAACGAGTCGAGCACAATCCTTCCACAACTACTTCAAATAAAAAACACTTCATTTTACCTGCATCTACAATAATGTGATAGAATTAGATCATTTCGGTGGGCGTTATGAAAGCAGGTCAGATGCAGAACTGAAGACAAAGAAGTTCGAGCTGGATGAAATTGAATTCGTGACGAGATGCATTCAGTGCTACAAGAGGTAGCGCAATGCGGTATAATAACTTACTACAAACTAACTAAATAAATTTAAACCTTCTCGTATCTTCCAACCATTTGAATTCATTCCACAATTCGCAACAAAAAAAATTGAAAGAATACGATCGTAAAGATTTTAATCGACAACTACTATCAGTAGCCTCCTCCAACTAAATTATCTTCACTTGGCGTGCAAATGCGTCACATCGTTGAATGATTGAACAAAATTTACTCCAAGGACGTGCATGTACTGAATATAGATAGCTTGCTGGCAGGCCTGCCTGTGGCAAATATCTGGAGTTGCAGAATTCGTGATCGAATGATGGGTTGCGTTCCAAAATCATTATCATTCAGTGCTCATGTCTGGTGCGTGGGGAGGGGGTAGAGAGAGATTCTTGAATACAGCAAATTGAATACATTTAAATTTAAAGAATGCAGTGGACAGTACTACACCTTTAGGCAGTAAGAGTTACAGAAAACAGAAAAGAATAAATCCTAGAAGTACCTACGTAAATTGGAGGAACACTAGTGTACCGCATGACTCCCATTAAAGGCACCGGGCGATCGTGGTCTACTGGTTAAGACAATGGTTCCTAATTCCAGACGAAAGTCGGGCAATAATGGATCGGAGCTCCGCGTGATTGCTGTTAATTTTTGTCTGAGTCAGCGGTGGGATAAATGGTGACGCGCCTACTACAATCAACATGAAAAGTAAGGGCCCTTTCCTTGTCGCCCCCTCGTTCCCGGAATCTTTGACCGGATTCTTAACAAAAGTCGGGCAATAATGGATAGGAGCCCCGCGCGCGCGGTGTGATTGCTGTTAACGTTTGTCAGTTCTCTTCGGGAGTATAGTTCCAAATCGAGGACCCCCCTTGCGGTAGTCACACTCATGTGTTCTGTGGTCGTTTACCCGAGACAGAGTGCGGTAATAGCGCTTAAAAAATCGGCCCTGATTGCGAGGCTGTACAGGGTTTGGGTCGCTGGCTAGACAAGGTCTTAGTAGAATACTTGCGCTTTCTCTTGTCTATAGGAGAGCGAGGACGAGGAAGAGATGTAGGTCTTCTCGCCTCACTCTGGGCCGTTGCTTTAAGTGAGATCCCAGGGTTTGGAGGATTAGCTTTGGTCCTCAGTGCCTCACACATGCTCAATGCTGCTTGAGCTTTTAGCACGTCATCTGATGTGGATCTTGAATTCACAGTCGCCGTGCTCAGCGCTATCTCCTTGGGCAAAACCTCTCGTAAAATTAAAAATTAAGAGAGAAAATAATGAGACGAATTTGTGGGTCCGAGATTGGCTGGTGACGCGCTTCCACAATGCGAATGAAAAGTAAGCGCCCTTTCCATGTCGCCCCCTCGTTCCCCGAATCTTTGATCGCATTTTCCATCAAAGATCCAACCCCCCCCCCCTCGTAACACTAGAGTACAATTTAAAAGGTAATAAATAAGTTGGGGGGGGGGGGCTTTACAGTAAATATTTTTAAAGAACAAATTAAAGGAGGAACACCCGTTCAAAATCATCCACGAAAAAAACAGCTTTTTACGCGCGCTTATGTTATAGGAAATAGGTGATTTCACTTTGTGATTGAGGTGCTTATGGAGGAAATGCAATAAAGTGGTTTCTTCATGGTCATTGCCAAACATGGCCTTGGATTTACTGCGGGAAATGCTCCTCAAAATACCTTCCGTATTACTGGGTTCTTGACCCTGTCAAGTAAACTCAGTCCCTTAGTGCCTTGTCCTGCCTGGGGGCAAGCCCCCTTGAACCTCTGTATGCACACTGCTTGGATCCTGTGGCTAAAGTTCGAAACAATGGAGCTTCTCTGGGTCGAGCGTTGCAATACAACTGAAGGAATATGTAAATGAGGGGTGTGGATACTGGTGGGGAGGGAGGATGCTAAGAAGGGCTACCTATAACTGGAGCCACTTTAAGATAAGAGGCAGAAGGGTGAGCCAGGAGAAGGGCGAAGCCTCGATGGAATGTTGTCTGTTGGAATCCGCTTCGCTGGAATCCTGCAGTGCCAGTGCACCCTGAATCATAGTAGCATGTAAGCAGTTGTCTTGCTGAATCATTCATTCAGCCAACAGGAAACTTGGGAGACTGCTCAGGACAACCTGCTTCTAAAAATACTTGCGGTTGGCGGACTGCCAAGGAAGACAGCTCTTGGGCACTCTGCAATAAACTAGTAGGCGGGTGCTTGCTAAAGGTGACGTGTCACGTGCTCATGAGTCTAGTCAAGTTGAAAAGTAAGTCGTTGAGGCCCGATTGGCGATGAACAGTACAGCGTGTTATTCAGAGGGCTCATTGATTCATTTCACCGTCTCTCATCTGATTTATCAGTGTTTAATTATCGTTTGTTTACTCCTACATCGTCAAGCTCAAGAATAAACAGCGTTCGTACCACCATCTTATTCTCCTTTTTATTTCAGGGCGCCGGACAAACAGTCACTATCGTCGCTCAATACAAACCTGAAGACTATAACAGATTTGAAGCCAAAATCCACGATCTGAAGCAACAAATATCGCAGCAAACATCACAACAGGGCACTCTACTTCGAACGTCGCAGAAGAGGTCGCTCTACGTCAGGTGAGCCGTCATTTTCTCACTTAGTTCACGATACTGTGCTTCATGTTGGATCGTTCTGTGCGCACTGTAGTTTCGATATGTTTAACGGTCCTCGGTATTTTATTTCGTTAGTCGATTAACTTCTTGTACAATCCCCCACTCGGGGGAAATTAAGGGAATGCGTCGAAGAAATCCAGACTCAACGGAAGTCTAAGAGGAGGAGGAAAAGGGTGGACAATCCTTTTGGCGTAAACGACTCCATTTTATGACTTCCTTTAGTATACCTGTAGAAACTTGAACTGCTGTAATTTTGCCGGATCATTTAATCTTAGACTCTGACTTGTGAGCGTTGGTTTTGAACGCGCCAGGAGCATTACATACTAAATACTAAGGGGACGAATTAGAAACGGTGAAAGACGCGTACTAGGGTAATTTTCATGTTTTGAAACTCAGCCGTCGCCTCATCATCTGAAGAGAGTTCGTGAATCCGAAAATTGAAGCTACGCTCCCCATCTCTTAAAAACACGTACGAAACATAGGATGCGCCGCATCACACATATTTCTTTAGCTCTAAATCATTTTTTTCACTCAGGTCATTTGAACTTGAAAAAAAAAACATCACTTCAGGAGGCAGAAATTGGAGCGTAGCGCGTACAGTTCCGGAATTTATTGTGCTGCTCCTACTCATTCCCGGACCATTATTGAGCAATTGGTACACAGGGAATTAATGAGGCTGTCAACACGATTTTTTTGGTGGAGAATAATAATCACTTTTCCAAAGTTATTGGGTTGAAACGTTTAGAAATGGCAGTAAGTGAAAGGCGGTGAACTGGTGGGATCCAATAAATCCGTCGGAAACCATGATCACATTTAATAGCCTCGAAATGATTAGATAAGTTTACATTCAACCCAACATTTAATTTACCTTGCGTACACCTTTTATCAAGTAAACTGCCACAGTCTCGTCCTTGCGCCTCCTTCTCGGTATTAACTGTGGCCATCCACACACAATTGTTTACATACACTCATGCGAAGGGAGAGTACTGGGATATTCCCCCATTCTCAGAGTGAATTTCTTAGCCTAAACACTTATCACAGCAGAAATACTAATAATCCAAGTAATAATACTAATTGACACAAACTAATACAACACATAATAATTTACTAAAAAAAGTTAACAATAAATACTCAAGTTAAGAGGAAGTAAGGAGTGCAACGAGGGCGTGGGATCAGTACGACACCTTATGCATATTCCTTTAACAATTTTTATTTGAAATTTGAAGTGAAGGGGGGGGGGGAGAGAGAGAGAGAGAGAGGGACAGAGAGATAGATAGAGCTAGGTTGTGAGTAGCGCGAGCTGAGAGATCAATTTTTGGGAGAACTGGGAAGACGACTGTCGTTCGCGAGTGCTGATGAGTGTCTGACTTGCAAGGAGCTGTCTGTTGAGGAGAGGAAAGTAAAGGAGGGGTAGGGCTGGAAAAGGATAATTTTTAGAACGTCCGGAAAAGGAGGAAATCCGTTGTCAATAGCAAATAACTAAAGAGGTGGACATTCCATAGGTAAACAAAGGGGGTCGGTGCTCGGGGAAAGGATGACCTTCTTTTATACCTAGTGAATCCCGTTAGGTTAAGCACGGACATTTGGGAGGTCAAAGACTTTGAGGTGATTGAACAATCAAAACTGTGGCGTGATAGAACGATTCTAACCTCAAATTCGTGGCCAGCGACCTGTAAAACATAGTGTAAACCTAATGGCATGCCCAGCACATCCCACTTTCATCGTGACAGATGGTTTATTGGACTACCATTCTGATGTTTTTGAGAACGCCAGTGTTTTATAACGAAAAAAATTTGCGTAGAAATTGGTTTTCTCCAAAATCATTTATTGTGCTGCTCGCGTCATTTAACCGCGTATAAATATTTTATGGTGGTGTTGCATTAGTTGGAGCTGTCCATACATAAAATTTAATCTACATAGTTATAGACATTTTTGAAGTTAGAAAGATTGAGGTTTTTATCATTGGGAAAACTACAGTGAGTTGTGGCACATTTTTGCCCTTATTTTGGAGTATTTACCGGCTAAATATAACGTGTCGCAAAAGCGTCCACAGATACACAATTTTCGGACTCAGGAGCACTTGGAACGTAAAGATGTAAATGATCTTCTTTGGCTTATTAAATAACTTTCGTTCCTATTCCATACGGCTAAGGAAAGTCATGACGAACAAAGGAGTGGCAATGCATTTTAGAGGTTGTGATAGTTATTTCAATGTGCTGTGCGTTCTCTTCTGTTTCGTCTTGTCTTGCATAATTGTCGTAGTGTTGGCACCCCCCCCCTCCCTTCACCCCTCGCTATTCGTACCTTCAGAAATTCCATACTTGGAAGCGCACAGATATTTATTAAACAGGTTTGTGAATCGTTCCTTTCGTAGATATTGAAAAGGCATCTGACGTTAAAAGAACTAGGGCGCCTACGTTGGATTTTTATCAAATAAAACCTAATTGGACGTATGAAAAGATGTTGCCGCTTCACGAGATCGTACGTTCATTCATCTTCATGTTAAGCCTCTCCTCGAAAAACCCCGTACCGGATGTCTTACATATTTCAATACCCTTTTATGAAAACCCTTCCTTGATCCTCTAAGCGAGCAGCCTAATGGGTCTCCTCCGAAAAACATGAACGTGGAGGGAGGGGGGGACCTTAGCCTTGTCATCGGATTTTACCCCTTTTTCTCCTTGACTTTCTTCAATCCGTCACAGTTTTGTGAAATCAACAAAATGATGACTGAATAGACAGATCGATTCACTAGTATTCGAGAGAACTGTGGGAGGATATGCTTGTAGAATGCGTCAGACAGACTGGAATGCTGCTGGAGTGTGGTGGTACTCGAAACGCTTTCTTCAGAGTCTGAGAGATGGACGACTCAGACGTAATGCGTGAGACGCGGAAATGCATGAACCGAGGATATTCATCTTGGCGTTGGATTGGGGTAAATGTACACGACTAGGTACAGGGTGAGCCATAACAAATGGTGCAGTTTCAAAGGGCGATTTAAAAAAAAAAACGGTGCAACTTAGAAGATTACGGTTTGTTTTATTGAACGCCATACATCACCCCATTTCGGTAGATTAAGTCCTGAAAATTACATCAGGAAGGTGGGCGCCCTCAGCAGCGACGCACTGATGTAGGCGATTCCTGAAATTTTCAGCCGCCCTCTGG
The DNA here is from genome assembly GCA_020466155.1 of Pachypeltis micranthus. Classification (NCBI taxonomy): domain Eukaryota; kingdom Metazoa; phylum Arthropoda; class Insecta; order Hemiptera; family Miridae; genus Pachypeltis; species Pachypeltis micranthus. The sequence goes on from CM035780.1 coordinate 2,928,442, forward strand.
CACATTTCGATGGGAATCGCGGCGATTTCTTCCCTGATTCGAATCTTGAGGTCTTCCAGAGTGTGAGGTCGATGTTTGAACACCTTTTCCTTCAAGTAGCCCCACAGGAAAAAATCACACGCACTCAAATCTGGCGATCTTGCCGGCCACCCCAAGTCACCCCTGGGAGAGACGAGGCGTGCGGGGAACATCTGCCGCAGTTTCACCATTGAGATTTGCGCTGTGTGGGCCGTAGCCCCATCTTGCTGAAACCAAATATCCCCCAGATCCTCTTCTTCAGCTAACTGGTTCAATTCGGGTTCAAAAAATCTTTCCAGCATGAAAAGATAACGCTGAGCATTGACGGTAACAATCCTTCCATCCTCCTCGAAAAAATAAGGCCCAATCACCCCAAATTTTGAAATGGCACACCAGACAGTGAGGAGTGGGGAGTGGAGAGGTCTCTCGTGAATTTGTCTTGGGTTGCGGTCACACCAACAGCGGAAATTTTGTTTATTAACCGCTCCAGAGAGATGGAAGTGGGCTTCGTCCGAACTGAAAAAAGTGGATGTTGGTGGGATGCGGTTTATCATATCTTGGCATCGATTCAAGCGGTTTTGGTAGTCTGGAGGTGACAATTCCTGAATAATCATAATCTTGTACGGATGGAATGACAAGTCCATGTGCAAAATCCTCCTTAGTGAGGTGTTAGAGATGTTCAGTGCTACTGCGTGCCTAGAGCGCCGAGGCGACTGTTCCACTGCTGCTCTCACTCGAGCCAAATTTTCAGGTGTTCTTGCGTTTCTTGGTCTTCCCGCACCTCTACGCCTTACTGTGGAACCAGTTTCTTTCAATGCTTGAACCCAACGTGCGATAACATTGCGGTGAGGGACGGGATCACGACGTGGGATGTTGTAACGCAGTCGGAAGGCCCGCTGGGTGGCAATGAATGAACGGCCACTTTCAAAAAACGTGCGAATGACGAAACCTCGTTGCTCTCCGCTCCAAACCATTGTAACGTCTGAAAACGGGACCACTGCCCGGGCACAATGAGACCTCTCCCAGGTCGTTAACCCCACTACAAGGCATGCAGCACCCCTTCGAAACTGCACCATTTGTTTTGGCTCACCCTGTATAAATACAACTGTCTTTCGGAGTGAATTCCTAGCAATCAACTGATGAAGGAACACACAAATAACGAGACAATGACGATATTCAACGGAATCGTCGATAAAAACACTGCTCAATCCAATCGTTAGGAGCCTTGCTAGTGGAGGACATCGCAAACAAAAGGAATGAACTTGCATTGAGGGGTAACACCCTGACAGTTAAATAGATTCCAGGATTCCTCATTATCTTTTTTACTTTCCGCTACCCCTAGAGGAAAAGAAAGTGTAGTAGTCGTGTAAAAAAAAGAGTTTTCTTCAGATCTTAACGTTTTAAGATCTACTGAGTCTAAAAAACCTAATTTCGGTACATGGTCCGTGTGTGTCTGTAGTTCGATTTGTGGGAGAACGGCTGATCAGATTGAGCTGGTTCTTTTTTTGTTTTGTTCGTTATTTTCTGTAGACACCAAAATAAGGCGATTTCGGTCGATTGAAAGGGGTGGGGGTGGTGACGTCACAACAGCTGGGGGAGGGGAAGGGGGTTTGACGTCACTATCCCAGAAGTCCATAACTCTAACTACTAAAGATCTCAAAATGATTTCTTCAGCCGATTACATAACTTTCCTTTCTACATCGTAGAGCCAAGGAAAGTAAAAACGAGGAGAGTCTGGCAATTGTCTTCACTGAGTTGTCAGCTCTAGGTGAATGCGCGCTGTATAAATAAACACAAAGACGGAACAGTCGAAGAGACATGACTCGTCCAATATCTAACATCTTCGGAGATCACCACTGGATGAGCCACTTCCACGCATCGATCTATTTGTTTTCACTCTCCATGTTACGCAGTTTCATTGACGCCCTGTGACACTTCTCGAATAGGCAAAAAATAGTACCAGATTCGTCAAACAAAATTATGTATTAATCGCGGGTGAGTGCAGTGCAGCGGCATTTAGCGTCCTACTGTTCTTTGAGGAGTCAACTTGCCAGCCTCAATGGAGTATTTTAACTCAACCATGAGATACTTGTTGAGATAAGACATCACTAATTCGCATCGTGTTTCCTCAATTCTTGTAGTAACCACTCAATTTTCGATCGATTCGAGGATCGCTCTTCTTATCGATGGACGGACAAGAACTTCGTAAGACATTTAGACGCTGGTGGGAGGCCTTCAAAGAGCATGAGCAAACTTAAACTGCCTCCGTGGAGACCCTACTAACTAAACGAGGTTTTTTTTAAAAAAGAAGATTCGACGTTTCACGACAATAATTCTGCAATAAATTATTCTGAATATTTCGTGGCTCTTTTCAAATGTGAGAATGAGAAACTCGATGAATAGTCGCATGTTTTCACAGTGATGACGAGTATCACTGCAACTTGCCCAGTCACTTCACTAGTAGTAAGTTTATAATAGTGTTTCGGTTAAATAAAGACCATATCGCACTATGTGAGAAGGAGAGTGAGTACGATTTCCACCGAATGCAATTGGCAGCGAATCGGGGCATTTGAGGTGCCCAGAAAGCACAAATGCCCCGGACGAGCCTCCACTGAATCGAAGGGTTCAGTAGCCCGGTACAGTAGCTCTGAACGAACCAGAATGAGTACGTATACACTTGTGGCTACCGTCCAGTTGATATATTCGAGGTAAAGTAGATCTACATCACACACGTACACTTGGTATATTAAGTGTAACGAGCGCGTATCCCTCCCGAATATCCCTCGAACATTTTGTTTTACACGAAAATCATCCGACGGTCGTACTTTATTCCGCAGGAATCGTCAGTTTTTAGTACAATGCCGGCAGAACCAGTTCGAGACGGACGAAACCATCAATGTGTAGTTCACGTTGCAAGATTTGCTGTCAAAATTCCTCTAATCTTGCGACGTAATGTTAAAATTTGGAGTAATTCTCGACCGAGTTAACGCTCATATTGAATTAGGTTGGCTCGTCGGGTACACAAAACGTCAACTCTGGGGATAACTTATCGAAGAACGAAAGAAATGTGGTCAAATAACTCGCTCAACGAGTGTTTCGGATATTTCATCCTGATGGCCATCAGCTTACCTTAGATTGCTGATGTAAGAGCCAAAAGGAGAACGAGAGGAAACTTCTCCTACAGATCAAAGACCTGGTAGGGAAAACATGGGGCTTAAAACCAACAAGAAATGGATATATCTAACGATAGTGAGACCTAGAGTTTTGTATGGAGCACCGGTATGGTGGACAGGAGTCACTAAAAATAGTGCCCTGTACCAGTTAGATAGAGTTATAACTATGTCAATTACAGGGGAATTTCACAGTACACCTAATGTCATAATGGCCGTACTGACACACTGACTGAGTGTTGCCACAAGAGGCTAGGAGAATGCTAAGACTCGGAAAAAATAGTGACTGGAACCACTCACCCAATCATGGCCATAGGTCCATCTGCACAAGCATTATAAGTAGCATACCAGAGGCAAGCATGTCAATGGATGGCAGGACAACTACATATCAGTTCCAGGGAAATACTAGAATAGACTCAAGGCAAGTGTGGGATACGGGGCCATCGGTGGTGGATGAATCTGAAGTCATCTGCTACACAGACGGCTCCAAACATTCAAATGGTAACACAGGAATGGGAGGAGTCATTTTCATTCGGTACAGACACCTCAGTGTGTCAAAGTGAACTGTGCGATAATGCACATCTATCTATACTGACAACCAAACTGTGGTACAAAACACGGGGCAACCCACTAGTTCGGAGCTTGCTCATAGAAGAAACGAAGTACAAAGTAGGGAAACTCCATCAACCAGGAAACAAAATTACGCTAAAATGGATACCCGGGACACATGGGGGATATGCGGGGAATGAGAGAGCGGATGAACAAGAGGACACATCTGTGGAACAGAACCGTTCTCGTCTATCACAATGCAACAACTGAAAGCGAAAATGAATGAGAAAATGAAAATGAAGAGTACCAACATTCCAAAATTAAGGGCATAACTAGTTATAATCTGCAACGAACCAATTGGGTACTGAGTCTAAGCAAAGCAAGACTACGAAGAATCACTGGGGGTAAGACTCAACAGGATCAATCACAACATCAACGCTAGGTGCCTATGTGGAGAAATAGAAATGGTAGATCACTTTCTTAGGGAATGCCCGTTATGGTTTGGTACTTGACTCAATATACTAGGTGAGAGAATACTAAATAAAACTAGCTTGAGAGAAACCAAGCGGAAAAAGATCCTCGAATTTGTGGAGGGGACTGGTAGATTCCAAAACCCCTTTTAAAGAAGCCAAGCCGAATAACTGGGGAGATGGGATATGGGCCTGAATGGCCACCACTTCGGTCATTGTTCCTTCGGCCTTGGCTTGTACCCCGATATCTTCTTCTTCTAAGAGCCAAAAGAGCAGAGAATAAATTGGTATCTAAAGAAAGGTATTGAGTCTCTGTGACCAAAGAGAAGCGACTAATACAGAAATTAGTCATTCGCACTCAATGGACTTGACCGTGGTTTCAGGCTGACCTATGGAGAAGTGCAATGGCACTCAAGTTCCAAGTCATAAGAGTGAGAGCTCTTTGTTCCTTCCTATACCATTCAACCCACAGGTTTAATTTCCCATTCTTTGAGAGGAAGTCTCCCTCATTATCTTGGGCTTTTTAAAATTTTAACAGATAGTCAGCCATCTTCCCTCGACGTTTGTAAAGAGTAATGAACGTTTTCTGCTCATACCATCCAAATTATTCCTTTTCTTGCTCTTCCCTGACACAACAGCCATTCTACCACATCCACCAGCAGCCTCTCTAGAAAGTAGCCCTTCCGGCTACTGTTTCCCATAGACCATAAGGGACATTGCAATGAGAGAGTAGCGCTTTACACGTAATTAATTGACTAATAAACGCATTGTATTACAGCCCATGGCTCATATACTAGTTACGTTTTTCTAATCGCTTGGACAGCGCAGTAAATAAGATATGGTCCCCCATTTATTCTTCGTCTGGAGTGTGAGGTAGGTAGGTGTCAGAATCATCTCTGATACTTGATAACCTGGTGCTGATGGCCTCGGCTCTAAGCTAGAAGGGTTCTACTGTCGCAGCGCAGTGGAACTATACTACTAATGCTGCTCACCAACTCACTTGGCGCTCATAAGAGAGTTCAGTCGAAACTCGTGAAGGTTGGAATTTCACTAGCATGACAGAGTAGGGGCACTGGCTTAGCAACCCCCAAGTCCAGTCCAGTGGAAGTGCGGCAGGTTGTCGTTTGGCCAGTCTCCCAGTAGAAAGCTAGGGCTTTTCCTCAGCCACTTGCACCATTAGGGGTAGTCAGGAGCGCTTGATGAATTTTTGCCTAGTTTTGGTGAATCAACAGTGCACAGACAAGCATGTGGCGATGGAGGAAGGGGAATTCAGGCGTTGAATATTCCATTATCCAACCATTCACAAATAAAATGTGAAAAAAATAACGAAAATTTATTGTTCTGCACAAATTCGCCGAAAACGTTGATGATTAAAAAATATTAGCGTGCACATCACCATACGACAACTATGTAAGGTACGACCAAAATCGATTCTAAATTGACTATAGTTATCATAGAGATCAAAATACCAAAATTGATTTCTCAAAAAGGCTCCAAAAGGTAAATTTTGTGTATGGTCAGCTCCAGAAAGGTTATATACATTTTTATTTGTGTCAAAATGATAGTAGTAACACAAAAAGTACCAAAAACATCAGAGAGAAACTATTCTTTTTGAGAATTTCTTTTTTGTCTTACGTTATTTACGACCGAGCAATTATTACAGAGTTCACTGAGACATTTAAATTGACGGCTTACAATTTTTTTTAATCAACTTTATTTTTAACTATTTTTAATGAACTTCAGACCATTACGCTTAAGAGATTACATGTTCGTGTTTAAAGCCCCAATTCCCAAATTATGTCGCTATAAAATATGACAATAGAAATTGGGCGTATCAAGATCATTTGTAACTAGAACTATTTAGTCTGTACACTGTTAACGTTTAGTAGCGACAAAAAATGAACTATTCTGGGGGACGGAGCAAGATATTATATCGGATGAATGAACGTATTCTAGAAGCTTCTTACAGTAAATAATCGAACGCCTGAGAAGAAACGAACTGATGGGAGTGTGTAGTGTGGTGGCAGAAAAGAAAGATCTGACCCTATGTGCCAGCTGAAGGCAATGGCCCAAGTCTCAAGTTCAGAGATTATTTGGGAGCCTCTGTGTAGAGCTAGGAGTGCAATAAAATGGAAACTCACGGTTGTTGTGGAACTTATAATTTCTTGGCCGGCGCTCAGGGATACTGATGACCCTGATTGTGAGGAACGTGGCGTTCAGTAAGCTTCAGGTCAATTCTCGTAGCTAAGGAAGCTTCGAGGTGTTGAAGGACTGAGAACGGATGGGAAAGAGCAAGAGGTCGAGTTAGGGTTGTAAGGAGAAGCGATAGAGGCTCACATCATCAGACCATGAAACAAAAGAGAAAGAAGCTGCTTACGTTCAGTCTCCTGAGAAGACACAAGGCGTTCCAAAGAGCAGGTCCGAGGACCAAGCCCTGGGGGCACCCCTGGGTAAGTACATGACAATCCTTCCCATGCCGTTCACCATATTCCTTCCTCTATCATTTAACACACAAGTAGCGTTCAAGCGAGTTCCCCATAATTTCCCCATCCGCTCCTTCCATTGCATATCCTGTTCTACTGTGGCGCACTGGCGACTAGTGAGCCCTGTGTGACACTTCAGAAACTCTTTCAAGCCTATGGCTGCTCATTTCTCATCACAGCAGGTAAGGCGTATTCTGTTCTGTCACGTTGACAGGCTGGGAGTCTTGAATTTGTACAACTTCCACTTCGCATGCTGAGAATTGATTTTGGCCTCCTAATGCTGGAATCTTCTTGGCCACACAGTACGTAGCCACTGCCCCCCATTTCTTGTTATCATTCCACAATTCTGTGTGTAGTGTTCGTTACGCCCAGTCTGAGTGACACGCGGGCCGAAGTGGCCTGGTGCGACGTGGAGGGCGTCATTCGTGGACACTCAGTACGTCTGGATCAATCCAAACAGCAAAAGAAATGTCCTACACGTATTTATTTCCTATTCGCACCTAAAATCATTCGGCAGTTTTCAAAATATGGTATTTGAGTTGCCTTCTTCCTGCACAAGAGCAAATTGTTATTTTTCAACCGTGTTGTTTATTAGTTGGAATATATGATAGATAACATTGATACGTTCGTTGTCTTCCTTCTTTAAAAAGCGTAACGTTTTCTTGTATTCAACTAGCGGGCACCCCCAGTGACACTGTGAGGTAGCTTCAAGTGCCTGGGATGGGAACTTATATTTCAGGTACATTAATTAGAAGTTCAATTAAATCTGATGTTTACCTCTTTTTTTTTTTGCTGTAAGGAAACTCTTACTGTTCATTTGTTCTCAGGTACTCACTGGTTGGATGGAGGAAACTGCAATTCAATTTATTACTGCTTTTCATTTACGTTTCTCATGACTTTCTTGAACTTTATACTCAAATTTTTCATTTCACGTCTCCTGTACAATTTGGGAGACGGGTGAACTGTCCCAGGGATCTTTCATGGCAGTAATGGAAGGAGGTGGTCAGGTATGGATTGCGATATGCAAATCAGTCCAAAATCTGCCACTCCCCAGTAATAGCTCAAGCAGCTCCATTGTTCCTTCCTCTCCGGAAGTGAAAAATAAATAAAAAGAAGCCTCAAAGCCTGGTTTGTCCCTAACTACGTCCACAAAAAAAAAAAAGAAAAATGAAAGCGTTCTTTTTTAAAGTAATTGAAAAATAAAAATGAACGTTGTCATCAGGCCTCCTATGGTACAAATTATTGCAGTCCTACGTGGTTGCATATTTTACATCTCACCCGCCATTATGAGTTGATGCGCTCTGAAGGAATTGTCACTTATGATGGTAGCTGTTTTCAGAAGTTGGACAGTTCCCAACTGGAAGGAGAGATCAACCCCCCTGCCACAAAGTTGTAAAAAGTCAGTATTTGTCATTGAAGTCTATGAACGAGACAGTTTTTAAAAAACTATTTGGCTTAGTGCACTTAATCAATTCATTTACCACTCAGTTCATTTGAACTTGGTCAAACAACACTTCACAGCAGCAGGAAGCGGTAGCGCTTACAGTTCCACAATTTATTGTGCTGCTCGTACTCATTGCAGGACCATTATTGAACAAATGGTACACAGATAATTAATGAGGCTGTAAATACAATTTTTTTGAGAAAAGCCACAGTTGATCGTAAGTAGACACGGAAGGGTTTTTTTTGACAAGGTAACCGAATCTGTTACACTTTTCACATTGAAAAAGGGGTGAAAAGGAAGGGGTATAAAACGGCTCTTGTTTCTGAAGAAAGTTGGATCAGGAATGAGCCAAAAAATTGGAAGAAAAAGGACAATCGGAGAGGGAGAGGAAAAATGAAGAGGAAAGGGAGGAGGAGAGGCAATCCCTTCCAGCGTCAGCTGACCGTCCAGCGAAATTGAACAGTAGAAAACAGGTTAATAATTTGCCAACGTATAATAGAATTAACCCCTTTAAAAGAACAGAACTAAATTTTACTATATGCAAATTAAATCAATAAATGAGTGAGCAATGCGAAAATAAAATAATAATCAAAAAAGGGGATATGTACGGAAATGGCAGTTGTGAGAGTTTTCTAGTTTTGGCTAACTACATCACTTCAAACCCTGATAAACTACATAACTTGACACAGAAACGAACCTAGTATGATATAATACAAATAAATCTAACCAAAAAAGGAATATTTGAACAAAAATTATGTTAGTTGTAAATTTAGTGATGGAGGCCATGTCCTACTGCCTAAACTTAAAGTAGTGTTACGGGGGAGATTAATATTGATAGCGATATCGCACTAAGAGAGTTGGGAAGTAGTACGATATCAAGCCAAATGCAATTCGAACAAGGAGTTTTATTCGTTAATTACATTCGGAGATGTTTTACCACCACAAACCGGGAACTGTGTTGGAGCAAACGCGAGCGAGGACGACACGGCGACGAGGGAATCGACTCGGTTACAACTGAAGGCACCGAAGTCTCGAGCGAATTGGGGCATTTGAGGTGCCCTGTCAGCACAAATGCCCCGGGCGAGCCTCCCCTGAATGGAAGGGTTTGGTTCGTCCCGTAACAGTAGTTAGGAAAGTAGTGCAACCTACTGACTATTTGTTTCTGTGTGTCTGCGAACGCGATTGAGAGAGAATGGATGTTGATTAGACGTCCGTGTGGTAGGCACCGAACAACGTGATGCGCGTGTAATATTTTCGTTTGTGGGAAAATGACGAGAGTGTTACGGGCACGATCGGATTGAGCTGTGACTTGGAACACCGGAGCTGCTTCTATCGGGCAGAGCCACTCAAAGCAGCTTCGATTAAATCTGAACAGGAAGAAAACTGCTGAAGAACATGGAGAAGGGGGGCCGCATTGCTGCGATCGGGAGGTTAGGAAAATCAGGTCTGCGGCGGCGCACAACGAGGCGATCGGCCTATTCCTCTTCTGGACTCCTGCGGCACCACTTCGCTCCTCTTTCTATCTGTACCTGTGGGCTTGGCTATTTCTTAGAACGGAACCGATTACATGTTACTTTGGTTATTGGGAGGAAGTGTTGATTATTGTGTGACGCGCGAAACAATCCTATAACAAGAGCAACGCCATAATTTAGGAATCGTGAATGAAGGCTTTCCATCTAGGGCTTAAGGTAAGTGCTGCAGTGCAGGAGAGGAGTCATTCTGAAACGTTTGTTCATATGGTGCACTCTGGCAAGAAGTTGCCCTATGCCAAAATTGAGTGTGCTTTGGGATATTCTTTACAAATACTGGTCAAATGAGATGTTAGAATGTTATTACTGGCCTCTAAGACGTTGGTTCAGTATTGTTTCGAACATGAGACACAGCGTTGCTTTGATTCAAGCTGTTGTGAGAAAGGGGAGAGCTAAGAGAAGGTGCTTCACTAATAAGTGAAATGAACCAGTTCTTTTGGTGGCAGATGGGCTACCAATGATGGTAACGGCTTTGAACTGTGACTGCTTGTGTGTGTTGCAATGCTTTGCCCGCTGATACACATTCGACATTAGCCCTCTAGACTGCATTGTGTTTGACCAGGCGTGCGTGTCTTCCTAAAGTGCGCCAGAGAATATGATGTGAGGCGTTCTCAAGTGACTCCTGCCCGACATAGACAAGAGTCAAATGTGTGACACTTAAAAAACAGGAGTGTGAGTTAAACACTCCATGGCCTGAGAGCAGCAGAACTGGAAAAAGTTCATCTGCATATGGTCTTCTGCGGAAGGCAAGATAGAGTATAGGTGATACGCCATCATTCCTGTGTCCCCAGACCCCAGAAGCAGATCATATCCGTGTCGCCCAGTAGTGGGTGAGTTCTAGCTTTTGCTTGATGAGCAGCCGGGGGATGAGGGGACATCGTGTCATTATATATATAGCTCCAGATCACACTATGGCTATGTTAAGAATTAGGTACGTGGGTGGCTCTAGCAAGAACCTGCAGGGCCTGCACTGCCAGTGGGACGTTACACTGCATTGTGGACTCACATCTTTCCTCTATTCTCCTGTCAAGGGGTGAGAAAATGATCAAAAAGAGGTGTTCCAGTATGGTGTTACCATCGACCATCTCTAGAAGGTTGTTTTCCAGTCCCACTCAGTCTGACTGTGACATGGCTGCACCCCTTCGGGTTGACAAATGCGTTGCTTTTCTGACCCAACAGTCCTAATGAACAAGATCTGACGAAAACTCAATTTTCTGGAACGAGTGTAATACTTTGCTTGCTCCTTGAAAGTCATAATTATACACATTGAGTGTGTTTATCTCAGAACTGTCATCGCATTGTACCGAATAATGCATGATTGATGGGAACTTGTATCTGAAGCTGCGATTCTGTACGTACTTGAGTAAATGTTGTTGAAGTCATGAGGAATCGTAAATATGCATATTGCACTCACTCCTATTCACCTAATCTTCTGAGTAGTATGTAGGAATGCAGGCTTGTATTCAGTTCAGATTGCCACATCTTCCTAATGATTCTCTTTTTTCCGTTTTAGAGCTCTTTTCGATTACGATCCCGCAAGAGACGACGGCCTTCCGTCGCGAGGGCTGCCTTTTCGCTACGGGGACATCCTCCACGTAACAAATGCATCAGACGACGAGTGGTGGCAAGCTAGACGGATTTTGACGACGACGGGCGAAGAAGAGTCGCCAATCGGGATAATACCTTCGAAGAGGAGATGGGAAAGGAAACAAAGGGCCAGGGACAGAACGGTCAAATTTACGGGGCATACGCCCTTGATGCTGGACAAGGTAGGAGAGGTATAGTTAACAAACAGCTCTTACTTTTTCGACTCGTCTTATTTTTTTATTGAACTGTCAACACACACCCGAGGAATTGTCGCGTATGAGTGTATATGTTTTTGGGACAGTAGTACCTTTGGGAAGGCAGTTCTCAACACAAGAAGGAGAGAGCAACCTCCATGCCACAAAAAAAGTCGATATTTGTCGACGTTCGTGAACTAGACAGTTGGTGGGAGATAATGAAGGTTGCTGTTTTTGGAACTTGATCGTTTTCTGCGACATGAAGCCAGGCAGTGCTCATTCCACCACTCTCTCTCATCCTCTGCTGCCGCACGCAATCATCCGCTACCCTTTACGTTTGCTCCCTGTAGTCCTAAAACTAAAATCAAAATCCACGCACTCCTCTGGATTAGAGAAGCCACTGGTGCGATCACACAAGACGCCCCTTTCCAATTTGTGTTGAGTTCAGCCAGTTGTTTTTTCTGTAACTCATGGCTTGCCGCACAACTTGACAATTGTAGCGACGGAAAAATTGACAGGGGCAGGCCATCAAATTCTGCACGGCGAACAGGGCAGGTAGCCGTCAATTGTGGGATAGGCAAACTATTGAAAAAGTATCTCCAGAACAATTTAATTTCAAATGAAAAGTCGAGTCAGGAACGATATGCTGCTAGATGAAGTCAACTAGGCAATTACCGTGTGGTTGCAAGTTGCCAATAGTCCTAATTGACTCTGTTTCAGTTCAGCTATTTGTGGAGACTGGATGATATCTCGCTAGATAGAGTCAACCAACCTCCAGTCATTTAATGGTGGAATTGCTACACTTGGATGGAACCCCCCCCCCTCCCTGTTGAATGAAAGGAACCATCGTAAAGTGTCCTGGTTAGTGTGAGGCATTAAATCAACATTAAATAGTTGGCTAGATGAAACAATCTCTCCCTGGATGGAGCTAACCATCCCCCCGTTACGTGATTGTAAGTTGTCAATAGTCCAAATTGACACAGTTGAATGAAGCCACATTCAAGAAGAAGGGATGCTATTTGTGGAGGTTGGATGATATCTCGCTAGATGTAGCTCCCCCCCCCCCCCCCAATCCACCTCCATCACTCTAACCTCCACTCCCTACAATATCGTATGTTGGCAAAAGTCCATTTTAGCGTGGAATCACCTCATACAAGAGGTGCTATACCTTGCTAGATAGAGCCAACTAACCTCCAGTCATTCAACGAAGGAGTCACTACACATGAGGGATGGAGCCAACGCCCCCCCCCCTGCCCTGCCCACGACCATAAGTTTCCAATAGTCGTAATTGACACTGCTGAATGAAAGGGACCATCCGAAAGTGTCGTAGGGAGTGAATGGGTGGTCAACATTAAGTAGCTGGCTAGATGGAACAATCTCTCCCTGGATGGAGCTAACCATCCCCCCCATCACGTGATTGTAAGTTTCCAATAATCCAAATGGACGCTGCTGATTGAAAGGAACCATCCCTAGTGTGTGGGTGTTCAACATTTGTGACGTACTTGGGGAATTCTTTTACAAATTACCCGCGTACAGAACACGAGTGAAAGTCGTGTCCGGGTGTAAAAGAAATTAACAAATTAAATACACTCAATTATACTCCCTTGATGAAAATAAATAAAATAATGCCTCTCAGGAAAGTACTGGGAAATGAAATTATAAATGCCAAATACCAAATAGGACCCACTTGAATTAAATCAGGAAAAAATAGAAATGAAATAAAATGAACTCCTTTTAGAATGAAACAAATAACCTGTGCTCGGATTGTAGTATTTGACACACAACGGGAAAAATGGAACACTAAGCTCTGATCGCTTACCTTACTTCACACAATATAAAGGGAATTTAAATACTTGATCACTGGCTTTAAAACCCCTGCAAATTATTACACAATGGTTTATTATTCTCATAACAGCTTGACCTAGTATTACTGCTCCGAGGCCCATTCCATTCGATTCAGCATCGAAAAACACTAGAAAACCATAAGAAACATGACCTGACTTCAATGGTACTACGGAAACTAAATATTCCCCCGGCGCCAGGCACCTGTAAACGTCTGTAGGCATTTATGATCCGATGTAGGGGTGTGCGGAGGAAGTGGCCCCAACCTTCCTCCGGGGCGGAAAGCCGGCAAAAAGAGTCAGGGAAATTAGGACGGGAACTTCCAGAGAACCCTCGGCAATTGACACAACGTTGCGAGTCGAGCGGGCGGGTGGTTTCAATGAGACAGGAGGGAGGGATCGCTAACGACGAAACGTTGACTCCTGCTGTAGTTCCCGCGAGTTCTTTCAATTAGTTGACTCTAATAATTACTGTAATTTTCCTGTACACAGTTGTACACGTCCTGCACACAACAGTGTTGCCACCATCGGCAGTCCGCCGCAAACCATTACACATTAAATAGCAGGCTGGATGGAGCTAGCCAACCCCCTCCTCCCCGTCACTTGATTGTAACAGCTGAATGAAATAACCTTCTAAATAGAGGGTGGGTTTGGGCGTTCAACATAGAGTTGAAATTGCTACAGATGAGGGTGGCTGCGTGTGTGTATATATACGCTTGACGAAGCCAACCAACGCCCTGTCACATATAAAGGTGTTACACAAATTCATTATGTGGAGTTAACACGTTCGTAACTAATTTTAAACCACTTTCTATTTCAGCAATCAACTCTTGAGCGCAAGAAGAAAAATTTCTCCTTCTCGAGAAAATTTCCATTCATGAAGAGCAAAGATGACAAATCTGAAGACGGTTCAGATCAAGAACGTAAGGAACATTTCACGCTTTCCATTTCTTTTTGTTCGATTCAGTTCTACGCTCTACTTGAAGTGTCCTAAAAGGATCACCAAGGAATTGCCGCAAATAAAGAAGGAAGCTGTAGTATGGCATGAGTTTGAAAGCATGGTTGTTCTATTGACTTGATTGGTCGTCTTATTACTTAGTTTCTTCTTCTTTAGAGAGTTAACAATCGACCAAGCTTCGTTTTCGAATAGAATGTAGAGTACCAATACCCTAGGACTCTAGACATTCCTGTGCTCAGCACATTGAGGATGACAATAGCATCTGTAAACTTAGTACGATCTGCATTTATTGCACTGCCAAAGATGCCCGATGCAAAGGCATGTAGTGAACACTGCACTAGTAGCTTAATGAATCGAGAATTGCATCATGTTATGTAGTGTTCGAAAAAGCCGACTCTAGAAGGAGGATTTCGTGCTGCAAGCTGCTAAATCTGGATATCATTTAACATTGGAGGATTTTGAGCTTTTCGCTACGCAGATTTAAGTGCAGACGACCTGGAGCAATGGAAGAATCGCATGGGGGCTCTCGACAACATAAATTGTTCTCGCTGGAGCAAAAATCTGATGTGTTACGACTGCAGATCGATCGCTAAAGGTGAATGTGCGATCATTGCAGTTACACTTGATTCTAAATGTACTGCATGAATTGTTGGATGGATCTGGCCGTGTAGCGTCGCGCTTTTGAACAAGCTTTACTGCCCCGAGTGCCTGGCTCTCTGCCAGACCCTTGACATCCACAATGAGTCGTCCAGTGAAACCCTAACACTTTCCAAGCTCCTTAACTCTTTCGGCTCCTGCTTAACACGACTTCCTGTGAGCCAATGTGTTGTAGTTGCTTCCAACTCACCTTTGAGGAAGCTCGAGTATGTTCTGGTGATTGTCTGACTTGTTACATCCATCATCAGTGTCTTCTAAAGTTCAGACGTTTTGAAGGCCCTTTGGGTCATTGCTTTGCAGCTTGAATTAAGTTACAGCGGCTCATAGGCTGAGCTTGCCGACGAACACTGTTCTCATTTTTGAACTTGCTGTTTGGCTTTCGCATTATAGCCTTGCTTCTCAAGGTGCACATTTCTAGGAATGACTAGTTGCTTTCTTCTAACTCATCTTCGCCTTTTCTTCGTAGCGTGTAGTGGTAGTGTACTTTACTGACACCTTTTTCACACCTGTTCTTCGCCTTTAGTGAGATTTTGGTAGGACGTAGTCATTGGCTGAGCAGCTTCATGTAAAGGGCGAGTGTTATAACACTTCTTGGCGAATGTGAAGTGAAGTATGACAGGATGAGGCTGTGCTAGGCTTCTTAACAAGTATATCATGATAATAAGTAGCTTTCTTGAAATCTTAATTTGTACTCAGGATTGACTTAGGTCACAACTTGAGGACTGATCGTAAAGAAGTCAGTCTCAATTCAATCTCTCCTTCCTGGAGGACAATGTCCCAGTCCTCGGGGGAAGCGGCAGGTATGTTCTGAACAGACGCTGGGATGTTGAATTGCTATAGGTCACTATAAGGCTTTATTTATGCACATCATGTGCGGGGGCATGGTGTTGTTTATCGAGGAATTAACGGCACAGGGTTTTGTGGGAGGGAAGGAACTCGAGCTGAGTATTGTGTGGTGCTGATGGATTTTCAGCCCTCAGCAAGTTACAACTCAAGTTGTTTTTTAATTTCTACTCAGTTCTTTCCACACAAGGCACGGGTCAGCACGTAGCTCTGACATCAAATTCTAGTTCAGGAATTCCACCTTCCCACTTTAAGGCTGCTGGCCTCATTTGCATTTCCACAAAGAGCTCTAGCTGATGGCGCAGGAGGGGTACTCCCCCCCCCCTTTCACACAATAAGGCTAGCTCTCCTTCACCACCCCAGAAGGCTCTTCATATCAAAGCATCGTTTAACTCTGTGCATTCCATTGAGCTCAAATCTCTTTGAGAGGTCGTGAAAGTCAGCTGAATAGGAAATAAGCAAAATGAGGAGTGACCCAGCAAACTGTTTCCTCGTGCCACTTGGAGATTCTGGAAGGCCAACGCACAGGCCTTCCTCTCATTTCCAGTCTTCAGTTTGGTTTCTGTGACTTACACGAGTCTATAACCCTCACGGTAGGTCTCTGCACAGCAAGAAGTGATGCTGATGCCTGAAGTACCTGAAAAGATTGAAATTGTATGTGTTGCACACATCGTATTCTTTCCAGTTGCTTTCCCGAATTCATAGATCAAATCTTCTGATTCTTGAGGAAAAGCGTGTTGGCTGTAAGTGCAGTATTGGGGCGTTGAATCGTCTTATCTTGGAACGTTGAGTGATTTGAGATCGAAGGGACCAAATTTTGTGGTAAATGAGTCGGAAATTGTCGACCGTGTAAGTGCTACTTGGTAGTCAGTGGTGACTTTCAGTTGATTGTTGTACTCACTCTAACTCCTATCTATTAGATGATCGCATTACTCTTCTTTTACTCTTTGCCTCAAATCTCATGCTCTGTTGCGTTGTTTGTACTAACTAAAACTTTCAAAGATTCAACATTTTGCCTGCTTTTTCTTTGTGACTTGACTTGTAACGTTTGTTTTTCCCCTGTTTCTCTGTTTCTTTCTCCTCCCATATCTTACCAAACGCAGAATCTCCAACAACTCCGAACACTGACGGCGACCCAACTAACATGCGTAAGTACCTTTATATTTACCAACGTTCCTCTCAATCGGTAACCTGATTTTCAGTATTGAAGTCGTTCACGATTAATTTAACTGTCAGGTTGTGCGACTTGTTACTTTTTTTGTACTTTAATGTTTGTAACTTCCGACATTAGCAGTGAAGCTGTGACGCCCCTAGCTAAGTCACTATTTAATTGATCTACTTGTGAAGGAATATTTCTGCATTTCACATTTCCAGCTATTCTCAAATGAGCCCTGTGTATTCTGTTGGGCCCGTAAAATCAAGTTTTGACAATTTTAGGCTCCCGCTGGTCCAAAGACAAGAAAGGAGTTACTTATGAAACGTATTGATACTGGACTGTTGTGCACTGTGGAGTCTCGATAACGGAAAACAATTTTGACTTTATTCCAGAAGAATATTCCGCGGCTAGTTTGGTGGTTGATAAGAGACTGAAATAATTACACGTATGTAAATACAAACACGATGACAACATAAACGAATTCGGTGTTCGCCACACTACCCCCCTGTGGAGTCGATGTGGTCAGGGTTGAAAACGGTCGGCAAATCAGACCTTTCTACCAGAACGGGTCGTGGTTTCCAGCTTTGACGATGACGATGCTGGTAGATCTCTGAAACTCGTTGTAGTTTCTGGTGGTTCATGAGGCGTATTTTTTAGTGATGATGACGGTGGTTCCTGCTCATTCCAAAAGAAAGCCGGTTTAACCCTGTCGATCGTGACTTTGTCCGGTTTATTGATGATTTTTAAAGTTATTGTTTTGTTGTTGCGGTCAATGATTTCGTATGGCCCTCTGTAAGGTGGCTGTAGGGATCGTCTCTCTGGCCCTTCCCGTAAAAATGCGTGAGTACAGTGGTCTAGTTCTTTGTTAATGAAAGACCCATGGTTTACGTGTCTGGATGTTGGTCTCAGTCGCCTCACTTATTCGCGTAAAGTGGCGAGGAATGTTGGTATGTCTTCGGAACTCGTAGTGTTGGCTGAGAAAAACTCGCCAGGAAAGTCTAAGAGGTTCGCCGTAGACGAGCTCGGCTGAGGATGAGTGTAAGTCGGCTTTGAAAGCATAGCGAATGCCGAGAAGAACCAGTGGAAGTGCTTCGACCCAATTAGTGTTCGCGTGGGCCATGATAGCAGCTTTCAAGGGCCGGTGGAGGCATTCGACTTGCCCGTTGGCGGTGGGGTGCCGGCTGATAGTGAGCTGTGAAGAAACGATGTGAATTGGGATCCTCTATCGGAAGTAACTATTTGAGGGCAGCCGAAACGAGAAATCCTGGAACAAAGAAATGCTTGTGCTATGGATTCCGCAGTGATATTTTCCAATGGATAGACCTCGGGCCATCGAGTAAAACGGTCGTCAGTCAAGCAGTACCTGAAGGAGTGAGCGATAATGGGGGGAAGGAGATCGACGTGCACATGGGAGAAACGGTGAGATGGAAGTTCAAAGGTGCTGATTGGAGACTTGACGTGACGTGAGATTTTGGTGCGTTAACATTCAAGGCAAGCGCGAGTCCAGGCACGGCAATCCTTTCGAATTGAAGGCCACATGAAACGATCGCTTACTAACTTGATGGTAGTACTGGCGTCGGGATGACTGAGGTTGTGGAGTTCGAATGCTTGTCTGCGGAATGTAGCTGGAAGAAAGGGTCTCCGTAACGGAAAATAATATTGACTTTATTCCAGAAGATTATTCTGCGTCTAGTTTGGTGGTTGATAAGATACTGAAATAATTACACGTATGTAAATAGAATCACGATGGCAACATAAACGAATTCGGTGTTCACCACAGACTGCCGTCGCGTGGGCTGCAGTTATGTGTATTACGGTTATTTAGGCACGAGATCCCCACAAATCCCTTGGTTCACTATTGCTCCTCATCTTCATCGCGTCGCGGCTGGCGTTTTCTGTGAGGCTGTTGACCAGCTTTTATTCAGAACAACTCGAACGGACAGTGGTTCTCAAACAATCAGCCTTTCCTGAATATTAGGACGTGTTTCGCTGCTACATTCTCCAGAGTTTGCTGCATGCTGTGTGACAATTACTCCATTGAAGTACAATCGCTACCTCGTCAGTCAGTCCGCGATCACGTCCAAACTTTCCATTGACGGGGCACTAGAGGGTTACTGTAAATACTTGGAGACAGTCTTGTCGGTACTAAGTTGCCCGATTATCACCTGGGTTTACCCTGTCCGTTTTCCCTTTACACTTCAGGATGTCCCACTTTTGCCATTCCTGGGATACTGTAGTGCTAGAAACGGCCGTAGAGTGTTAGGGATACCTAATGCGACCCAAATATTTTTCCATAAATTATCCTACCCCCGGGATGGCCAAGTGTGGAAAACATATTGTATAGGTCGGTGCCGATCTTTTTTTCCCCAAGTTTGCGGAATAAATCTCCTTGTCTCAGGGAAGGGGGTGGAACACACAACAAGGCACAGGCTCCTCAAAAGGGAAACCAATAAATGAATGAAGCCCTCCAAATCCTTGCCTCCACCAACGCAAGATGGGCTCAAATAAAATAAAGATATAATCGAACGTAATAAAAATGAACAAAGTGAAAGAATGTGACGGCAGCACTCCTCAGTTTAAGCGAGATGATGAGTGTAGCACAATAATTCCTCTGGGGATGAATTTCAAGTAAATTTTAATTTTCTTCTCCAAAGCGGCAAAGACGGCGACAACATGCTGAGTGAGGCAGCCGGCTCTTTAGATCCCAGGGCCCGGCTTCGTGCTCCACAATATATACTGGGATGTGTTGGTATACACGCTGAATACGATGCCACTGTTGGCATTCTCTGCGAAAAATTTCCCAAAATTTCTACAACCTCTGGGATTATAACGTGGAACAAGAAGAGCGATTCCATCAGGATATCAAATAGATGTAACGAAAATCTCAGGGTCGTTGAGACAATGGCGGACTACTGCTTTGTCCGAATCGAGATCTCAGTAATGCAAGCCCTAGTAAAAGTGATCCCTTCATGCCCTGGAATCCATTAAACATTAACTATCAGAGTTAAAGAGTTGAGCCGCATTTTGCACTCCCTCACATATTTTGACGTGTAGTAGTTCTCAGGAGCCTTAATATCGATCATTATGTTGATAGATTTATTGCGAAATCAGTTATTGTGCATTATGACGGCCCCAGCAATGATAGCATAAATCTCTGTTTGAAAAACTATTGGAGTTGGGGCACAGGGCAATGTACGTCCCACTGCTCCCAGAGCCATTTATTCGCACCTTTGAGCCTTTACTTTCCTAGGGTATAGATCCATCTGCCTAGATGTTAACACCATATTTCCTCCTGCTGAACTCGTGCTTGGTCACTATCATGCGAGTGATCATGCCAAACTCTGTAAAGGATTCCACGTTTGTGGATACAGCCAGATGCCCATTACTAGCTTGCGGCACCTTAGTCTTTGAGCCACCTTCACAGTCTCTGCTTTGACAAATATATCAATAGGAATAAGAAGGTCAAACGTTCTATAGTGTGGGTATGTGTGGTTTTTATCACTAAGCATACGATGACAGCTCTGTGCCACCGACACAATCGGCCCACATGAGATGATTGGTCTCAAAACAGCCTCATAAAACCAACAGGCTTCTAGGCTTTAGGCCCCATGTCCGCCCACAGATTCTTTGACACTCCCACGGGGCCAAAATTTCTACAACCTCTGGGATTATGTATTAAAGAAATTGGGTTATGTCCGCCAGTAGGCAAATACTAAAGTTAACGTACCTGTTAGGTGAGTCCGTCTCCTCTGGCTTGTGAGTTACTGTGGGCCCCAGAGTAACTCACAAGCCAGAGGAGACGGACTCACCTAACAGGTACGTTAACTTTAGTACTCTGGGATTATAGCGCAGAACAAAATGAGCGTTTCCATCAGGATATCAAATAGGTGTAACGAAAATCTCGGGGTCGTTGAGATAATGGCGGACTACTGCTGTTGTCTGAATGGACATCTCAGAAATGCAAGCCTAGTAAAAGAGAACGAGATACGGAAGAAAGAGACAAATTCGCCTGGAGCCATGACAATTGAGGAAGATGCATGATAAAGTTATGTGGAAGTTGTATCAATATGCCCGAGTAGTATTATGTTGGGTTGCATCGGTGATTTCTTACGTTGGATTCGGCCGAAGTATGTTGTTTTGGATAGAGAAAAGCGGAAAGAAAAAAAAACGACCGTGGCATCGTGTAATGCTCCAACGTGGCCGAAACTGAGGGGTCGGAGGATTAACTAGAAGGTAATAGAAATAAACCCAAAGGTGTGAAGAGATAGGTGATGATAGAGAAGGAAGAGAAGGCGCTGGGAGACTAGGAAAGAAAGAGCTGTGGAGACTAGATAATTATGATTGGACCTGGATTACCTTCCTTGGGGGACTGAAATGGAGAGAGAGCTTGGGTTTTAGGTGGAAGGCTCAGCGGTCGCCCTCTGCTGAGCAAGCACTCTCGATTCAGCTAACTCCGTATTTGGGCTACTCTCCACCTCGAATTTGGTTCTCAAGCCAGTACCTTATCTAACTATCACTCCTCGTGCCAGTGATATGGTTTATGGCAAGGAGGAGAAACGATAGTGAAGCCTTCTCTCTAGGGGGAGAATACTGATGCTCAGTCCTTCCTCTTGATAGCGCCGTTCCTTTGACGGTACAATAAACATGTTGGGCTCAGTTTGTCTGATTCAGACAAGTTTTTTGTGTGGGTTTCATAATTGCATCCTGATTATCTCACTACGACGTATGAAATTTAAAATTTATTGTTTTCATTAAACACCTCGTTTTGAACGCATTAACATTTCTCTGTTTTTTTTTTTAGCGTTCATGTTGTGCTACGCTCAAGAAGATCCGACATCTGAAGGTATTAGCCTAAAGAACATTAGCATTATTGAAGTTCTCGTTGGTAAGAATCTTATCGTTACGTTACCTCAACTGCTAGTATTTGACGAAGAACTTTGGCAACCGCTGCATGATGAGCCTTGGCAGTCATTGTGTACTTCGTTTAGTATTTCTTTACTTAATCAACCAATTGACGTTCGTCGACTGTGTTTTCTAACTTTTATATTTGTGTGTTTTGCGCTGTAAGAAGCGTTGGACTAACTCTTCCACTCACCACGTTGTTCTCATGGAGTGATGTGTGCGCTCTTGACACTCGTTCATTTGTAATCCGGTGTATATCTTTCGCCTAAAAAGATTTTGCGTTCTTGACTATGAGGGCTAAAAAATCGTACGTTTAAATTAGGCCTACAAATAGGCGTTATTTTGTCTCAACTAAAGAGCGATTTCGAGGAAAGCCTTGATATGTAGGCGACTGACTTTGGTGAACAGGTCGTTTGAGACTGGCGGACAAAAGGGATTCGCGTTAATGTGGGCAAAAGGGATTTTTATCTTGAAGTCCTGGCAGAGGAAACACAAAAAAAAAAAACGATTATCTCAAAAGCACCCGGAAAACAGGAGATATCGCAGCACTGTTGTTGATAAATGTCGCCAATTTTCTAATATCGCACTCATTTCATCGTTTAACCCTTACCACCACAGGTGGGTCTGTGAGGAAAGTAGGGATATTTGTTTTACGAATGTTGGCAACCCTTCTCCTTTTCCCTTCAAGCGTGACCTTTGTAAAACTTAGGTGGTCTGTCAGGCACACATGTGGCTAGGCGCTACATTCCAAGTGTGTGTCTGTCAGGCACACATGTGGCTAGCACTACATTCCAAGTGTGTGTCTGTCAGGCACACATGTGGCTAGCACTACATTCCAAGTATGTGTCTGTCAGGCACACATGTGGCTAGCACTACATTCCAAGTATGTGTCTGTCAGGCACACATGTGGCTAGCACTACATTCCAAGTGTGTGTCTGTCAGGCACACATGTGGCTAGCACTACATTCCAAGTATGTGTCTGTCAGGCACACATGTGGCTAGCACTACATTCCAAGTGTGTGTCTGTCAGGCACACATGTGGCTTTTTACATTGGTAAGAAGCCGAAATGCCAGCCACTATTGTACCGGCACGAGTTTTACTAGGATTCTTCTGGCTTATTGTTATTATTATTATTGCAAACCCCACACACATTTCATCATATCAATAACATACACATGATGACAGATTGGGAAAGAGAAAAACGTGTTCACCGTGCCCTTACACTAAAAATCGGAAAACTGCATACATGTGTATAAAGTGTAAGAAACCGATTTGCTTGGAATGCTCGCGCAAGGTATGCATCTCTTGTGTTATAGACGAAGTGAAATAGTGAAAAACTAAAACCTAAACTAAACTTGTGATTTTACTAAGGAATAGGTTGTGATCCCACTCGTCCCTACTTCGGTAGTGAAGATAATATAATAATTTTAAATATATTTTTAGTTTCTTTAAAAATTTTGTTTTTCTTAAAAGTTTAATAAATTTGAGGTATTCTTCGTTGATATTTGTTTTATTTTGTTTTTTATCCCGTAGGTTGCCTAATTTGTGTCGTGTGCGTAGCTGTAAAATAAATCAAATTACATATATCTGAACAATGTAATAGTATAAAAAGTAAAAAAATAAAACAGTAGTAAGAATATGATTGATTTTACTCGAAAAAAAAAATTGAAAATAGAAAACACCTACACACACGTACTGGCACCTGTGGCGGTAAGGGTTAAGCAGACACAATGCGCATAATTGTCGTTTCGACGGGAAATTATACATTGACGGAACTGTAGTGCCATGTGTGGCTCATCGCACAACTTTCCTTAGCTTCTCGTTCGCCCCAGTCCACCCAAGCGTTGCAGTCAGGTCTGGCCTGTGTCCCACTCGGTGGGCTATCTCTCAGTGTCACAGTTTACTTTTCTTCTGGTAACTGTACTC
Source organism: Pachypeltis micranthus (assembly GCA_020466155.1). NCBI lineage: Eukaryota > Metazoa > Arthropoda > Insecta > Hemiptera > Miridae > Pachypeltis > Pachypeltis micranthus. The sequence continues at coordinate 2,952,170 of CM035780.1, forward strand.
AAGTTATTTGTTTATGCGTAAATGTATTTCCTTCGTTCTTTTCCATTTTAGTTTTTCCCTCGTTTAGCGGCAAACGTGAGGCTTACATATTGCCAATTTCAGCCAGCTATCGAGCTAATGTGACCTTATTACTGAACAATGACCGAGGACATTAAAAAAGGAAAACGCGTGATGAAATGCTAACGCTTGATGAGCTTTTAGCACAAAACTGTCGTCAAGGTTCAGGAAGTCTTTTGAGTACTGATTGGTGAATAAGAACGAAAGAAATATTGTGGACTGTAATTATGAGGGTGTGCGAGTCCATAACCTAATTTCGTGGCGAGGGGAGCAACCAACGACAAATACGATACCGGTGGAAAATATAAGGGAACTAACCTTCTAAGAGCTGAAGAATTGGTGTCCCGTCGATGGGGTCTCGTAATCCAAGAGGAGAAGACGTCGTTTTCAATGTAGAGATCCAGGGCGCGAAAATGCAGTGCCTGGAGGAGAAAAATTTGTGCCAAACAAAAGTAGAAAAAAGTTCAAAAAGGAGGAAACTCTCTCGCGTCGCATTGGTAGAACTGCCAAAAAATTGATGAAGGGCGGGGGTCTTGAAAGGAGAAGAACGAAGGGAAAGGAGCGGGAAAACCTTATCACATTTGTCGCCTCGGAAGTGCTCGCAAGACGGAGATCAGGATCGAACACTGATGACAGCGTCATGCTGGTTTTTGTGGAACGTAGGAGCGTGGGTCTGCTTCTAGTGCACATTGGATCAGGTTGGTCCTTACGAGAATCGCTGTGTGCTGTCATTCCCATGCATCCTCCCAGACTACCCAGTGGTTCGTGAGGAGTAGTCTTTACTCCATCTCCTGACTGTTCATCCCAGCGTGATATTGCCTTCAGTAAGTAAGCTACGTCCTCTTCTGGCTGAGCAATATGCAGTCCAGTTCTCGTCAGTACGAATGCCTCTGAGTGAGCTGGCCAACTGTGACGTCACTTGTGGGTCTCCAGACTACCTAGGCATCATCCGCCATTGCTCTTAAGTGCAGGCAATATGAGCTTGTGCCGTTACCAATTTGGCGCAGTTATGAAAGGAGCTGGGTAAGATAGAAATGCTCCTCCCTGTGCCACTAGCTGAGCCTTGGACTAAGTGCTGGGGAATGAGTTGCCTGGTCCACCACCCTTCACGTTTGGCCAGCTCCCAAGGGTCACAGGTCTCCTTTTCTTCTGGTAGCAGTACTCAGGTACATACAGCTTTTTCCGCTCAGTGTCCAGAAGCTACCTCCCACACTACATCTTGAGAAGCAATATTGTACGAGCAACCAAAGAGAAGTGCGCACTGCTGCCATCAGTGTTTTGCTGTGATGCATTGCTCAGTGTGTCGGCCCTTACTTCCGCTCTATGTAAAAGAATAGAGGGGACTACTATTCCAAGTTTGTAGGTTCGTCCTGTTAAATGAACGAGTACATTCTTTGTTCTGCAAGTGTTGACACTTTTTCAATTTTTGGCAATTGCACACTTACAAATACAAATGTACTAGTTCGTATTCGTTCTAAACTCGCCAAGAAGATTTGAATAAAAATAAGACTCTCTTGAAAGGATCACTCTGACTAACTTGAAAATTGGTTGGTTGCTCCACTTATCACTTAATGGAAAATTATAGGTATATATGTATATCTCACTTCACATGTGAGTTTCAATTGTAAGCTTTCACAGGCTCAACCCTAATGAGTTGTTCGTCACAATTTTCAGGTCAAGAAGAGCAGGTCTTATCATATGAAGCCGTCAACCAGCAAAAGATTGATTACACTCGCCCCGTTATAATTCTTGGACCTCTGAAAGACAGAATAAACGACGATTTGATTTCTGAATTCCCCGAACAATTTGGATCCTGTGTTCCACGTAAGTTCTTTTTCGAATAATGATTTGTTAGTATAGACACACTTCTTATATAACTCTGACTGCCTTTCATTGGTATGAGCATTGCTTAAAGTCGTATTGTGCCAGACCTAATCTCACACAGGTCTGTGTCTAGCTTCCGAAGGGTGTTGCTTATACCCATAACATATATTGTGGGGTTCTATGTTCCTGTATTTTTTATTTTCGTTAACGCCCTGTGTTTGGATTTGCAAGGAGGAAGGGAAGGAGAGAAAGGGAGGTGGTGTTGAATTGGAGTGCGGTGTGAATAGAAATGGTGGTACCTGAGTCGGCGTTCTCAGTTGGTTGCTCCTGCCCAGGAGGGATGCGATGATTCCAGCACAAACCCAGTCTACGCACTGCACTGAAGGAAAATAATGTTCGCCAGCGCACAGTGCTCGCGTACACGAAAAAAACGCGCAGAAAACGTGAAAATAGTGGGATTTTGGTATAAAAAGGAACAGGTGGTTGTTGATAGTACAAAACGGCGGATAATAATAATTGTGATAAGTGAAGATAGCGATTAAAGTATAAAAAGGCGGTAAGAGATCTCACTGTCCGACTCCAACTCAATAGGCAATAAATAATAGGTGAACAGATAACAATAAACAAGGATATAAAGGGTTAACAGAAAGAAGGGGCAGGGCATAGGAAAGAAAGTGTGAAGTAAATTTTCTGACTCAAACACCCTGTTGAAAAAAGGCTCTCAGGGGGTGGGGACCTATCGTTCTTTTCTCTTTCTAGGGCTCACACAAAAATAAAAGTACTTCTTCAAACAGGAGGAAATAAATTTAATATGAACCGTTTCAATCGAATAATAATAATGACGGTGTTGTAATTATGTGGTTTCACACCCGCGTTTGGGATCCAATGAGATGGCTATAATTCAAAGAAATAAGTCAGCCTGGTCTAATTTCCTGTGTGGGAAGGGTCGAGATGGCGATTCGCTATCTGCTTCAGAGACGGCTTCTCTCCAGGGTCTAGCCTGCGACCCTTCCCTGTGTTTTGGGACGTTCGAGGTGCCGCTTCCCACTCCCTCGCCTTTCTGCAAGCGCACTAGCCGAGTTCTGACTTCACAACGTGTTCATTCTGCAGTGGTCAGTAGTGATTCTCACTATCCGCCTTAAGTCCTTCATGAGATGAAGCGTTTGGAATGCCTCATTCTCGTAGCGTTTCAAAACGTCTGATGCATTCTCCTGCATATTCTCCCCCTATAGGTTTAGTAGATGAACTGAGTCTGACTTGATGGTCTGCCCTCACTCCAGGCCATTTCCAGTGATCCCTTTATGCCCTGGAATCCAGTAAACATTAACTCTATCTGAGTTTGGTAAAGAGTTGAGCCGCATTATGCGCTCCCTCGAGTGTTTTGACGTGCAGTAGTTCTCAGGAGCCTTAATATGTTGATAGATTTATTGCTAAATCAGTTTTTGTGAATTATTAACGCAAATCTCTGTTTGAAAAACTATGGAGTTGGGGCACTGGGCAATGTACGTCCCACTGCTCCCAGAGCCATTTATTCACACCTTTGAGCCTTTTCTCTCCAGGGGTATAGATCCATCTGCGTAGATGTTAACACCATATTTCCTGCTGAACTCGTGCTTGGTCACTATCTGGTATATGGTAAAGGAGGGAGGAGGTGCATGGATTGGTATGTGTGATGTGTTTCTGTTAGGATTAGGTCAGACTGTGATATAGGTTAGTTTAGGCTAGGGAGCCTGGGGAGGAATGTAAAGTACTCGCCCTCTCCCCCTAGCACCAGTAGGAGTATGTAGTGTAATTGGATGGAGGAATATCCAGTGCTCTCTCTGTAGTGTAAATGCAAATTATATGGAGTGAATGAATAAGTTATATGTGTTTTGTGTTTGTGTCTTGAATGTTACAGCATTTCGTTAATTAATAAATTATCGCCAGTACACAGAGCGAAAACTCTGCAAAACAGCCCGGACTAGACTGGGATGGTAAGAAAAATCTACAATTGGTCCTAACACCCATTTGGACGTCCATTCAGTTTGGGCTATAATGGGAAAACTCCAAGCTACAAGAAGAGGGAGCACAGTACCTAGCCCGACGAACTGTGTGCCTTACCTCTGCCCCTGCCCTAGTAAAATTGAAACAAAAATAAATAAATGATTGAGAATCGCTGTCTCAGCCAATTAAAACCTGGCTCCACCTCGAGGTCCAGCCCAGACATACCAAGAGGTATGACTAATGCCAGGAGGGCATGGGGGCCTGCTGTTCCCAGGCACACCAGAAGGCGTGTCACTGCTAAGGCGAAAGTGTCCTTACAGTCACAGAGAAGAGAAGAAATAGGGGTGACCGGAGTTACTGAATGAGGATGGAGAAGAACAACAGTACATGATAAGGCCACTTAAGTGCTGACGGGGTGATATAGGCCACAGAAGAGGCCTAGGTGCAACTGTCTCCACCGGTCGAGAACAGCAGGTCACTATCATGTGAGTGATCATGCCAAACTCTGGAAAGGTTTCCAAGTTCCTGGATATAGCCAGATGCCCATTACTAACTTGCGGCACCTTAGTCTTTGAGCCACCTTCACAGCCTCTGCTTTGACAAATATATCAATAGGAATAAGAAGGTCAAACGTTCTATAGTGTGGGCACGTGTGGTTTTTATCACTAAGCATAGGATGACAGCTCTGTGCCACCGACACAATCGGCCCACATGAGATGATTGGTCTCAAAACAGCCTCAGAAGACCAACAGGCTTCTAGGCCCCATGTTCTCACACACATTCTTTGACACTCCCACAGGGCCATTGTCGCCTTTCTGGTCGTACATCTGATGTGCTCTTACCAGGTTAGATTAAATCCAGAATCACTCCCAGATGTTTGACCTTTTCACTGAGCAGAATTGCTGGAGCCTTGTGGTCTCAGTCTGGACAGTTGTCTCTTTGTCTTGTAAATGGCACTACGACCAATTTAGCTGGGTTGGTGGACAGTCCTATGTCCATGTATCACGAGCACACCATCTGTAAAGTTGCCCCTATCAGATTGCACACTTTGTCCCCAATGATTACAGCAACATCATCAGCGTGCCCTTGGGAGAATCCTGACACACTCAATCTCCAAGAAAACAGCGGTTCCATAGGAGAAGATCTAGGACCGCTGTCCACGCCCTCAGAGAACATTTTTCTAGTGAGGTCTGAATCTCTCTGCTGTTCAACGCAACAACATTCCACTTTATAACCTTCTTATCGCCATTAATCGCTCCTTTAATATTCAGAAAGGCCCCTAAGGTCTCCTATTGACTCTTTTAGTTTCCTGACTAGTCCATGCAATGCGGAGTCACAGACCTAATAACTTGTTGAACGGGAACTGGGAAGTGAGCGAACCCATTCTTCATCTCCTTAGGAAGTGTTGGTTACCATTTTGTTCAACGTTTATATTTTGAGTGATTTTCTTATATTGTTCTACAGACACAACGAGACCTAAAAGGGAATACGAGGTCGATGGTAGGGACTACCACTTTGTTTCTTCCCGTGAGCAAATGGAGGAAGACATTCAAAATCACTTATTTATTGAAGCTGGGCAGTACAACGATAATCTGTACGGAACATCAGTGTCGTCGGTGCAAGAAGTGGCATCTAAGGTATTTCGCTCGCTGAATAATTTGTATTAAACAACTCGCTAATGTATTTGAAAACACTCAACACACCCATCTCTTTCATTCCCATTCTTTTTCCGCCACTGCCAACCTGTTTATCCCCATTACTCGTCAAGATATCTAAAGGTTTCTTTAATTTCTGTTCTCCCAAATACATGGTTGCCCTATATTCGAAGCGCCAATTTAATTTTTAAATAAATCGAAGAAAACGTCTTTTTCTGTGTGTTCGTCATGAAAACCATTTAATTGGGTTCAAGTAAATTTGTTTGACATCATTTCTTGAATATGATATGCCGTGAATAGTCACCCTGGGCCTCTACATGTTTTCGTGGGTGACAGTTGCCAAGGTCTCAGAGGCAATCTTTGCCAGTTCCACTGCTGACGTTGCAACAGTGGCAATCGCAGACACGCTGTGTCAGCGATTGCAGCATCTGGACTGTTCTTTGCCTGTTGACTATGGCTGTGAGGATGTGGTCTCGCAAAGGTGCAGCAGGTCAACCGCCTCCCCAGGGGTCTGTGGGAGGTTCAGTCCTATATTGTGGTGAGCCATTGGGTCATAGGATGGTGGCTGGATGTTGGGTATGATAGCCCGAATGTCTGTGGACCCATTGCCTACAGGTGCTGCTCTAGACAGGAGTCGGCCATGTGAACTCGGCGTAATGGAGCTTCTGTACCAATGCAGGAGTGTATGCCCTCTGTGTAGGACTGCCTGCAGATGAAGTAGTGGCGCCCCTCATTCTCAGTCACGCAACTGTTGTCGGGGCATGGAGCATTCAACCCGCGACTCTTTTTCTTTAGACGTGCGTTCAATGAGTGCCCCTGTGGCACGAGGGTGGCTGAGGATGCCTCCCACGTCATCTTCCATTGTGCTCTGTACACAGATGCGATGGCCTGTGCCAAAATACCCCAGCGAAACCAGGCGCTAGGCTTCCACTTCATTTAGACTACGGCAAGCCGGTTGGCCAGCTTCGCGCAAGCTTGAGCGAACCGGAGGAAAGACCTGGAAGCGTGGGAGCCATCGGCGGAGGGCTAAGGCCAAGCCTAGACGCTCCTTTCCCTTCCTCCTACCCGACAGCTGTCTGCTAAATCCCTGGACCAATGTGTGAACAGGCCGCTATGCGGCCTATACCATTCCACCCATTAGGTTAGTGGGCTCCTTAGGCCTCTACGACATAAATACAGTTAAATAACAAAAAAATTCCTTGAAACCAGGTCTGTTTCCTTATCGAAATGACTGTTTCATAACACTCATAAGAGAGCTGTATCAGTTGAAGGTTGCAGTTTCGCTATCTTCTATCTCAGCAGCACTGAACCCAGACTGCTGCAAGTACGGCAGGTTATCATCTAGCCAGTCCCCCAGTAAAGAGCTGTTGTCCATGCGTCACCACCCATAGGTGTGCTCACCTGATTTATTTATTTGGGCGTCAACGATCAACTATAACATATTTTGTGGTAACCCATTTAGCAAACTGGGCAAACTAGTTAAGAGTCGGGGGGGGGGGGGCATTGCAGTCTGGAACGGACTTATTTACGAGCCACCTCATGTCCTCCAGGTTCCTCCCCCAGCTCCCATAGAGTTGGCATTCCCCCTGATGCACACGCCACTGCCTCGCGCGTTGCATCTCAGAGAACCTGCACTCTGTACCTGTGACCGACCAATGTTGGCGAGGTGGTACCTTAGTGGACAGTGACCTGTAAACAGGGCACATACCACCCGTATACTTTCACTCTCCAGACTGAGGACCTTGGTTGTGCGCACCCTGGTGAGTTCGATGAACAACCTTGACTGCTTTTGGCAATAGGCAGCCCTGTACTTCTCCCTCTTGCGAACCCGCCACCTCACTGTTCTATTTGTATAATTTACCATGGCAATAGCCTCAAGCGTGGGACCACTCTCTTCCCATCTGAATCTCTCGTGAATCAGTATCCTCAAGGGCAGTTCGAAGTTGTATTTCATCTGTACGAAGTCCTTGACATACAACACGCGCCTTGTCCAATGTACGATAGTGCAGAGCCCTTTTACCTCACGTGACAAGGCCCAGTTACAGCATCCAGTGCTGTCTGCAAGTAAGGAGCACGTATGTGGAGAGGTGAGATTGTTACTTATTTGGAGTATTTTTATCAGTTTGTGATGAGAAGCCTGATCATAATCAACTGAATGGCGACCTCACACACTCTTTAGTTGTCAGGCGGCTGGTTGTAGGACGGACAACATAACATTTATGGATCGGTCTAATTCTGTCTATCACATGCACTATGTTATTACACATCTGACATTGGTATTTGACTTATGTGGATAGTGCTAAAGGTCTCGTATTTTGAAAGCCATTTATCAGAGGGCGTGACGACATTCAGAGGAGAATCCTTGATTTCTCTAACCCTTTTACCTATGAATAAAGCATGTATAGTAACCAACTTGATTTTATCCTTCTGAGGCACTCGTTTTCAGCACCCAAAACGTTGTGTAAGATGTGTTTCCTTTTTATGTATTTATGTCCCTTTTCATTACAAAGAGTTATGATTTTTGAGTGGAATGTGGCATATTTTAAGACTGTTGTGACTAAGTGATTGTCAAGAGTCTTCTAGTGGCCATATCACGTCTATACTACAGCCTATTGGTCACATTAGACTGGCATGTTAGTACGTCAAGCAATGTGGAAAGTGTCACATTCCAACAAGGGGTTGAAGGGTTTTTTGATTGAATTGATTGTTGATGCCTCATAATCTAATTAGCTTTGTGAATGCCTGGAAAAAGCCTTGTTGAAATCAGTCCACTGGTGGCTCATTTCGCAGTGCTTTCCAGGGGACATCATGAATGTGTGATGTCGTGGCTTAGTTCCATGGGTTAGCTGGCACCTTCCGAAAACCTTGGACGACCATTCTCCCAGAAATGTTACCAAAGGGGCCTCATAGAAGTCGAGCAAGACTTAAACTTAGCTGCAACTCTCTACTCGATAGCGAGTTTGTAAAAATGTATATTTCTCGTTCTAAAATGTTCGTTTTGTTTTCCAGGGTAAACACTGTATTCTAGATGTGAGTGGAAACGCTATTAAGAGGTTACAAGTTGCTAAGCTCTACCCAATAGCCATATTCATCAAACCTAAGTCAGTAGACTCCATTATGTAAGTGCAAGTGATCTTATTTGGATAAATAAATCGTAGTCTATTTCAACCCAGTTGTTCATAGATGAATTTAAAAACTAATGGAAATGAGACTGCATGGGGGAGCTGCAGCAATGGATGCAGGGGAACGTATGAAAGTGAGAACTGATAATGGAAACCTGTGTATCAAGACTGCACCATCATCCCTAAGCAGTCTTAATCATGAAGCTTCCCATTCAATGCCAAGGTGCTGAAATAGCGGAATTCAACTCGAAAGGATCATCATCAGAGGTAATTCTCTGGCATCATCTATGGCATTTCACAAGCCAAACTGTGGGAAAGTGATTAAGCAGGGAGATCTGTTCCAGTGGAAGTAACGTAGAAGTAAATCGTGTTGCCAGCCTTCCACTTTTTCTTCTTGCATCACTGAATTAACGCTGCATCACTGAAACTCCCCCCCCCTCACCCACCCGTCATTGTGAGAAGAAGCGATCGAAAGGCACGAAATGTGTGATGCGTATTTTGGGATTTCTAGTGGTTGCTCTTGTATGGATAGAGCACCCTGAACATGGAGAGTTCTTGGTATTTGGATCAAAAGACTTCAGCCAGGGTTGGAAGAACTAGCCTGCAGCAAAGGAGTGAATAGGCCAAGTGCTTTGGGCAGATAAATGTGAAAGGTGTGCACAGGGCGTGGCCTTCAGGGTTTATTCTATTGCGAGAACCTGAATAGTTGCAGATATACAGGGTGTATCAAAAAGAATGGTGGGGTTTGAAATCAATATATTTAAAAGAGTAAAAACGGTATGAAAACTAAACTTTTCACATTTATATTTTCATCACTCTAAAGATGTTCTATGTGACCCCCTCTTGACACCCGGACTATGTCACACCTGTACTCGAACTCTTGCCATACACGTTGCAACATATCCATAGTAACAGAAGCAATCGCTGCTGTGATCCGATTTTTCAATTCCTCTAGATTAGCAGGTAGTGGAGGTACAAACACATTATCCTTTACGTAACCCCACAGAAAGAAATCGCATGGTGTTAGGTCCGGAGACCTAGGTGGCCAGTCATAAAGAGCTGAATCATTTCTCCCTTGACGGCCAATCCAACGTTGAGGGAGTTTTGTGTTTAAAAAGTTGCGTAGTGTGAGATGCCAATGCGGTGGTGCTCCATCTTGTTGAAAATGAAGTTGGCACTATCTTCATTTAGGCGTGGGAAAAGCCAGTTTTGCAACATGGCTAGATAAGTTTCCCCAGTAACAGTGTTACCGTCGAAAAAATAAGGGCCGTAAACAGCATTTTGACCTACTGCACAGAAGACGTTGACTTTAGGTGAGTCACGCTCATGCTGAAGTGTCTGATGTGGATTTTCCAAGCCCCAAATACGAACATTGTGCCTGTTTACTTTTCCACTGATGTGAAAAGTAGCCTCATCACTAAAGATAAGACGCTCAGGGAAACCTTCTTCTTGGAATGCTTCCAAGATGTTGTTGGCGAATTCCACCCTTCTTCCATTATCTTCTTCTCTAAGAGCCTGCACAAGCTGCAATTTGTATGGCTTCATTATCAACCTGCGTCTTAGCACCCGCCACACTGTCATATGTGGCATTCCTAATTCTCGACTGGCTCGCCGTGTTGATTTTGCAGGGCTGCGTTGGAAAGTTGCTTGTACTCTTTCGACGTTTTCTTCCGACGTACGAGGCCTCCCTGAGCTCTTACCTTTACAGATGCAACCCCTATCAAGAAACTGCTGGTACCACCTGCGAATGTTGTTTTCATGAAGTGGTTCAATGCCGTACTTCACACGAAAATTGCGTTTCACAGTCGTAACTGAGTTACACTTCGCGAACTCGATCACACAGTACGCCTTCTGTTGTGCAGACGCCATCTTAACAAACTGAACACTGAGGGCTGGAGTCACGGATGGCTACATGGCGAGACATCTAGTGGTAGCCATTCGGAACTTGACAACTCCCACTTTCATTCAAAACGTACCGGAGTAATGTAGGTCAAATACTTCCAAACCTACAGCCGTTTGAAACCCCACTATTCTTTTTGATACACCCTGTATTACGATGGCAGAAGCCTAGGAATAAACGGAAGTGTCGTGGGAGCTGTCACGAGTATGAGAGGAGCAATTTCGCTCTAAAAATATGTTTCTGGATCGTGATAGTGAGGGAAGTAGTGAACTGACAGGACGGGAGATATCTTAAGCCGGTTCCTCCTATCATTGGGTGGGAGGGGGATATCCTGGAAGGTAGTAGACGAATACATGATGCCTGCGTAACTGAGTGTTGTGGCGTGAGAACGAACCGTCAATTACTAAAGTTAACATACCTGTTAAGCGAGTCCATCTCCTTTGGCTGGTCAGATATTGTTAGCCAGCGCTGGCTATTAAGTCAGTACTAGAGTCTGTCAGTTGGTTGTGGGCTTTATATACGAAGAGAAAGATAAACGGGATGGTGGAGCATTGTCAGGGGGGGGGGGATCATGCACCTCTGGGGAAACCCACAAGAGGTGAAGGGAAAGGAGTGAGATTACTGTGCGTCTTAAATAGTCGACAACCGACAGACTATTTAAGATGCACAGTAATCACATTCCTTTCCCTCCACCTCATGTGGGTTTCCCCAGAGGTGCATGACCTCCTTCCTCCCCCCTTCAACGTTGCTCCACCATCCGGTTTACCCTTCTCTTTGTATGTAATGACCACGACCAACTGACTGACTCTGGCCAAACGATGATGTCTACATCGAAAGCGCTCTCCCACATTATCTCACCAGCTAGAGGAGACAGACTCACCCAACAGGTACGTTAACTTTAGTAATGAGCCGACAGATCTAACCTAATTGCTTTATAACCGTCAATTCATCTCGCCTTAAGGCCTATGTGAGGTCTGATTTATTAGTAGGGTTGCGAGTTTGTTTGGGCCAGATGAAAGGAAACTTCGAAAAATACCTGGTTGATTTTCCTGGTCCAGGTTCTGGGAAAAGCAACGTGAAATGAGGTAGCAAAATAGCACGTCTCTGTTGTTGAGATCATTCAGATCAGATTACGTACTTTATCACCCAAATGTTCTGTCTCTGAAGTAGAAAAACTCTTCAAATGATGTCTAACAACGTGTAAACTTGCGTTACAGGGAAATGAACAAAAGAATGACCGAAGACCAAGCCAAGCGAACATTTGATAGAGCTATGAAGTTAGAACAAGACTTTGGGGAATATTTCACTGGTAAGTTATCACACGCCTCTCTGAAGTAACTACAGCATGCCAATTAATTTACTCTTTGTAAGGCTTCTGGATTCCTTGAACAATTAGGCTGGTGACCCCCATCGGAGCGGGGCTGATGAGGCACGGTACTCGAGCAGCGCAATTGGCAGCTGTCTGCCCCAGTCGGGTCCCATGGTTCTCTATCATGCTAGCCAACCATTCACACAGCGTTCTGTGCAGCCGTTCAACCGCTCTGTCACACAATGACCATTTTTCCAAATTGTTGGGTTTCTAATGACGTTACACTTGGAAACCTCACAACAATACGAACACAAGTGTTGAATTGACGTAGAGCTAAGGAACTTTGTGTGATGGGGTGCACCTGATGCTTCTTTGTCTCCATTTTAAAACGACCGATATTAAAGAAATTGGGTTATGTCCGCCAGTAGGCAAATTACTAAAGTTAACGTACCTGTTAGTGAGTCCGTCTCCTCTGGCTTGTGAGTTACTGTGGGCAAGCGCTTTCGATGTAAAGACATCATCGTCTGGCCGTTAAGTCAGTACTGGAGTCAGTCAGTTGGTCGTGGTCTTTATATACAAAGAGAAAGGTGAAAGGGGTGATGGAGCGTTGGGGAAGGGGCGGGGAGAGGTCTTGTTGGTCAGTCTTGTTAGTAGTACCTTAGCCGGACTGGCTGTGTTAGGTATTAAAGAAATTGGGTTATGTCCGCCAGTAGGCAAATTACTAAAGTTAACGTACCTGTTAGTGAGTCCGTCTCCTCTGGCTTGTGAGTTACTATATACTTTAATACCTAACACAGCCAGTCCGGCTAAGGTACTACTAACAAGACTGACCAACAAGACCTCTCCCCGCCCCTTCCCCGACGCTCCATCACCCCTTTCACCTTTCTCTTTGTATATAAAGACCACGACCAACTGACTGACTCCAGTACTGACTTAACGGCCAGACGATGATGTCTTTACATCGAAAGGGCTTGCCCACAGTAACTCACAAGCCAGAGGAGACGGACTCACTAACAGGTACGTTAACTTTAGTAATTTGCCTACTGGCGGACATAACCCAATTTCTTTAATACCTAACACAGCCAGTCCGGCTAAGGTACTACTAACAAGACTGACCAACAAGACCTCTCCCCGCCCCTTCCCCGACGCTCCATCACCCCTTTCACCTTTCTCTTTGTATATAAAGACCACGACCAACTGACTGACTCCAGTACTGACTTAACGGCCAGACGATGATGTCTTTACATCGAAAGCGCTTGCCCACAGTAACTCACAAGCCAGAGGAGACGGACTCACTAACAGGTACGTTAACTTTACGACCGATATTGTTATAGGATCGTGTTGGGCGTCTTGCAATAACCAACACTGCCTTCCAAATATAACTGTGTATAAGGGTCTGTTCCACAGAATTATCAAAGACCACAGGTACAGAGATAGAAAGAGGAGCGAAGTGGTGCCGCAGGAGTCCAGAAGAGGATTGCGCGCCGGGGACCCAATTTAACTAACCTCCCGATCGCGGCAATGCAGTCCCCCCTCTCCCTGTTCTTCAGCAGTTTTCTTCCTCTTCAGATTTAATCGGAGCTGCTCTGAGTGGCTCTGCCGAATAAAAGAGGCTCCGGTGTTCCCAGTCACAGCTTAATCCGATCGTGCCCATAACATCACTCCCCCTTGCGAGAAGATCATGTCCTCATGATCGGGTGGCAATGGGGGTGGGTAAGCGTTTCCCCAAGGGAGTTCCTCATCATCTCTTCTTGAGCGGGTAGTGAGGAGGCGCGACGGGCGGTGGCGCAGGCAGGTGGGAAGGAACGCCTGTAGTTGCTGGGCACGGAGCGATCGGGTTCTTGGTGACTGGAGTGTGGTAGAGCATGAGGGCCTGTTTGGGCGGCAGCGCTCCAGCATCTGCGAAGGAGGCCCCAGAGTGATGGGCCTGAGCGGTCGAAGTGAAGTTTGGCGTCTGTGGAAAAATGTAGGCCATGGAGCACCGAGCCCGGGTTGTGGGCTGGTTGGCAGGAGGCTGGCGACCATGGGAAGCGTAGGCCATGGCGCTTTGTGCTGGAGAGGAGTTGGAAGGAAGTTGTAGTTCGTATCAGTCGGAGGCGCGGCGGCAGACACGAACGAGCAGTAACAGACGGTTTGAAACGGACCAGACGCGTCCCAAGTTACCCTCCTACTAATTTGTACTAAATGTGATGTTTTTCAGTAGTGAGTAGGTTATGACTAGAGTAAGTACAGAAAGAAATTGACAGAAGAGTCGTATCGACAAGATTTTGCGGAAACAGGTAGAGTACAGGGAAGACTAAACTTAAGACTAAGGACAAGAGCAAACTGGAAAGTGCAGTTGACGAAGGCCCACTGAAGGCGAAGACCTGCAAACAATAAATTCGTTACCTGGCCTGTTCCACAAGTACTCATGTTGCTTTCGTACTCTAATTTCCTTATGGTACTACCTCTTAGCTCCAAACCCAAGCTGAATGGCTTTCCTGGAGCCAATTGTCCACAGTTATCCCCCCGTAAATGCACTTAGTATTAGACATCAACCCAAAACTGTACAAAGCATTTGTTAAAGATGAAACACTCAACACGGCTCCGGTGTTCCAAGTCACAGTTTAATCCTATCGTGCCCGTAACAATATTACGTATTTTCTTTACATTATCAATCACGGTGGATCTTTTTGGGTTGCACAGCTCGAACTGTGACTTTCCATTTAATTTTGCCTCTTTCACGAATTCGTTTTTTTGCAGCTGTAGTTCAAGGCGACACACCAGAAGAAATTTACCAAAAGGTCAAGGAAGTGATCAACGAGCAGTCGGGACCTACGATTTGGATTGCTTCCAAAGAGCCGCTTTAAAGTTGGAGCAACAGTTGATCCTTGTTGTTACTTGTTGTTTAATCCTATAAATATATACATAAATATGAAAATTTATTTAAGGAAATACCTATATAAATAGCCCTTTTTCTCTTTAATTTTATTTTAATACCCCCCTCCCTCCCTTCCCCAGCCACCCACCTACCCTTTCCTCCCCTCCCACCCCCACCCACCTACCCTTTCCCTCCCCCTCCCCCTCCCCCAAACCCCATTCCACACTTCTAAAGTTGAAAAAAGTTTGCAGAGCTTTGGTTCATTCGGCGTAGATTCGTGAGCTTTATATTTGTTTCTTTTTTTCGTTCGCAAATATGTAGACTTTTATTACTTTCTCCTCTTCGTTTTCACTCTTTTTCGAGAGAGTGGGAATGATGAAGTGTATCGAAGACCCTAAAAAGAGTGAGAGTTATTTTTGTATTTCACCCCCCTTGGGCATCGCTCCTCCTTTGCGTTGTCAGTTTAAGCCTTATATTGTACAAAACGTTGGTCATTTTCACTTAATATCTTCGATTACCATTTGATTCGCTTGTTTGTCGACTACTCGAAGGTGTGCCGGTTAATTTTTTTTTTTTTTAAATAAAAATTATGAGGGGAAATGCAACATTTGTACACAGGCGTATTCGTAGTGCTTGGCCTATCGTTGTTCTCAATTGAGGATGTCCCAGTAGGCCTCTAGACTCTCGTGGAGTATCCTCGCTGAGCGTATTTGCCAAAGTGGGGCAAACTCAGAACGTTCATCCACGCTTTCCTGAGGCAGCCTCGTGGAGGGCGTTCGCGGAAGTTGGACGAGGTGAAAACACCCGCATCCACGTTTTCACAAAGTACCCTGGCGGAGCATATTTCACGCATTTGTTCCTTGTGATCCTTTGACTAGTGGTACAAAAACCGCTCTTGAGTGTAGTTAGGAGAGAGCGAACGGGGAACCTCAAGCAACCCCTTGAACATTCTCTGGAGAGGCTGGAAGGGCGTCGAAACTCGTGACTCATTGTGCTTCGAGTTGTTGCATTCTCGGAACAAACTGAGGATCCTAACTAGTAGGCAACAAGGCTGTAATGTGCCTTGAACAGTGAATTCAGAGAGGTCAGTAGCATTCTTCTTGTACCCGATCTCACTTCTGACACCATGCGAAGTGATTGCCAATTGAGCGGCTGACTTGAGTTAAAAATTCTTGTGCAGCTCAGAGAATCTGAATACGTATTTTTGTCCTCAACCATCTGGCGAACTGCATTAATTGGGGGTGCTGTCAATGGGAGTTAGTTGGTCTGCTGCTAAACCTCTAATTTGCGTATTTTATTCCATCCCTTTCGTGTCAACAAGTGTTCAAATTGATCTGTAGTTGTGCTATACCATATTCATCATTCCCCGCCTCACTACGCACATATCGTCCTGCTTCTGGATCAATTCAGTTGTGGAGTAAACGTTGCTGCACTGGGGCGACGAAAGGTATAAAGATCTCAGAAATTGATAGAAATCAACCAAAAATACAGCTATAACAACTAAACATAGCTACAGGGGGTTATTTTGTAGTTAATAACCTCTAACTTGTAGGCCATAATGTTTTTCATTGAGTGGAGTGAGTAGCACAAGTAGAATGAAACGTGGACCTGTTTAGTGATCAAACGCCTGTAAATAGGCAGGTGCTTGTACTCCCACCACATAGACACAATCACTGACTCTACTTAGAGGTACAGACCACGAACACTCCATACGTGTGACAACATTCAGAAATGGTTTCCATTTGTCGACTATTAGTTCGAACTAGTGCACTAAGGATGGTAGGGTGTATGTTTTTATGATGACCCTCATAGGGCAAACATCTCCCTTCTAAACTTATCCTTCAGGTCAGTCAACAGCGGCCACCTGTAACATGTAGGGCTGTTTCATTTCCCTTTCCGTTGACTTTACGAGTTTTCGAATGATCCCTGTGAGATATTTGTGGTGTTAAGGCCTGGTCTCTATGGGAGTTCTCGTCAAAAGGATGCGACACGTACGATTTTTTTCTTGTGGGAGGGTGGGTTGGACGAGGCCACTGGACTAGCCAGTTCCTTGTGGGACAAGGTTACTCCAATGCCCGGCTCCACTCGTTTTCTCTAAAAGACTCACCCTCCCTGCAGTTCCAACGGCGACAGTTGTTGGAAGAGCAGTCATCTTTCAGCTTTACTCCTGCTAAGCAGGCTCGTTTGCCCAGCTTGTGAAAACGTACGAACGCGGTCACAGTTGATCTCTCCCTTTTGACACTTGCCGCCCAAGTGAACGGATCAGGTGGGAAACCAGGTTAAGAACTCCTCCCAAATGGTACAGATTCCCCATCGGTCATACCTCTGCATGGTAACACATTGGCAACATCTCTCCACTGTGTGACAACCTGTTGTATCTCCTCTGAGCGAGTGCCTGCGCTCATGCACGATAGCATAACTGCAACTTCAATGACTAATCCTCACATGAGCGTTAAGGGACAGTCATTTTGATAAGGAAATACACCTGTTCAGCATACTATCCATTTTTGTTGTTGTTGTTGTCCCCTTTGCCAAATAGTTACTCCCATTGCTGGAGCGCATGCGTTGGGCTGTAAATGGCTCTGAAAGGCGACCTTTCCCCCGCCCCTTCATATTTATTCTCTACTGCCCACTTCCATATTATTGAACGCCCCACTTACAAATCCAATGAAGAAAATCAAAATAATGTACAATGATTAACCGGCACACCTGGTAGAACTCCCGGTCGATTCGTTTCTCTCCGCCATTTTATAGCATAATGAAAACTTATGATTACGCATGAGCCAGTATTTTAAAACCTTTCAAGCTATTGATTTCTCTTGTTTTCACATCGCCACATTTTTTTGTAAGCATCACGTGTTTTTTCGTAAGTTCTTACTGCGCAGTCACGTTAATGGGTCACAGAAACGTGGAAGCGCCATCTATTTGTGAATTAAATAAAGTAACAAAGATCAAAAGTTATATCGCGGTTGAGCATGTTCGTAATTTTTGATTAAAATCTATCCCGAGTATTCGCTTGCTCGTCGCAACATTTGTACATTTAACCATTTGTATTGGACAACAAACAATACGTAGATGCAAGACGATTCAAAAAACAAAAGTTAGGCACGATTTTTTCATAGAATTTTGTATAGATGTGGCCTCAAATCCATGAAAACCCAATAAATAGTAGTAAATGTAATGGACTGAGGAGATTGAAAGATTTCGTGGGTTGTTAATTAACGTTGAAATTTTCAATAATAAAGCGGAAAGCAAAGGTTTAGGGCAGGAAGTGCTAAGAATGAGGAATAAGATTGTTGCTATCCTTTTCTAGCGAAGGAATTGTTGTTTTTCCCACCAGTTTTACATATTGAGAAACCTTCAATATTATGTATTTCTTCTTTGTTAGTTCTGTTGAAAATTTAGATAGTCGAATTTTAGTTCTGTTGAATCGACTACTCGAGTTCAGAAACATAAATTTCAATTGTAAATTTGGTTATTGTTTTCCCTCCTCACAAATAAAATACATACTTGTTGAGCGTTGTTTTTTTTTTAATTGTCGCCTTTGTCTTTTTGTGCAGATAATGGAGTTTCATTGTTTGAGGGGCCTTTAGGGGGGAATTTCCTCGTCTCCAATAGGTTCTTTATCTTCTTTCGACACCGTGGAGTTCGAATAATTATCTAAATTATTAAAATTAACGTACATGTTAGGTGAGTCCGTCTTCTCTGGCTGGTGAGATACTGAGGGCGAGCGCTTTCGATGTAAAGACATCGTCTGGCCCTTGTCAGTACTCTCGGATTTAACAGCCAGAATCTCAGCAGTATCTCACCAGCCACGGGAGACGGACTCACCTAACAGGTATGTTAACTTAGGCAATTTACCTACTGGCAGAACTAGCCCAATTACTTTAATATCTAAATTATTCCCCTCAATAGAAGAGCTGGTAGTGTTTGAATATTAGTCGGGATTAAAGAAAAAAAAGTTGGTGGATGATATGATTGGATTATTAATTGCAGTTACTACTTAATGGCAATTATACCTAATTGTTCAGGACAATGGTGGTGATGGATCAGTTGATGAACGATGGTGGCGTTCGTAAATGGGAACAGAACTCATTAGGAGTATTGTCTATGTTTCACTGTCCTTGTGAAGGAAAAGAGCATCTTGGAGGAGAGAAATGGGCAGTAGTTCGATCGGACAATGTTACTAATGGAACTGGTAGGATAAAATGATATGCGGAAGATGGTAAGAAAGGGGAAAACAAAATTTGGCCGATAAGAGTCTTGAAGTTCTCGGCGGTTCTTGCAGAAGATAAGGCTGTGACTCGCGTTTCTCTTTAATCCTTCTCTCGAGTGTCAATAAAATGGCTGTTAATTATATCCTTGATTTTTGCAGTTCTAAGTGTGCTCTACCTCACACTTGGCATTTGGCTCATCTCGTTATGGTACCAGTACATTCCCGCAGAGAGCAGGCGAGGACAAGAGTGAACACAGTGTGCTTGTCATGTCTCGGCCTCCCCTGCGTTCTGTCTGGGAGCGGTTTTTGGCATAAGTCAAAGGGCCCGAGAGCCGAGCGCGAGACACTCCTGTACACTCTCGTCTGTGTCGCTTTGGAGTGACTGATGACGCAGTTTTTACAATATGTTACAGGAAATTCACTCGAGGGAAAGCTGGTCATTGTAGCGTATTTGCTCAATGCTTTGTCGGAGTATGTTTACTTGCTTTCCTTTACTCACCCTTTGTTAATCTACACTTTCTTTTTCGAAAGAAAGAATCCTCTTTATCAATGCTCTCTTTTCAAGCGAAATATTTGGTAATGACACACGTTGTTGAAACTGAAGCTTATTTACGAAACTCAAGATCATTCAAAGAAACGCCAATTTATTGGCGAGAAATTGTGTAGAAAAGTGAACGAGAGCCTAAAACGGTATCCACTTGTCAACTCAGGGTACAGAAAACCAGATGCATGGCAGATGTATCCCTGGGGAGTTTGGATGACCTCTGACGATACTTACTAGGGAACTTCCAAACTCTCTGGATCTTTGATGAGGAAAAGCCATAAGTGCCGTCGAAAGATGGGGTGGGCCAGCGACCATTCTAGCCTTGAGGGTTGTGTAGGGTGGGTGGTTCTCAACCCATTCCATTTTTATAACCGGATCTGAGGTCAGTCCCCCCCCTGACATCCCAGGCGGAATTGTAACTGTCAACAAAGGTTACATAATTGAATAACAACGCTGTTCTCAAAGGATGTTTAATTTGAATCATTGGTGCCGTTTTTTTGAGAAGATTTGTGGAAAAACTTTTGTTGTTCAAAGAGTTGAAGTTCTGATGTGTTTAGTGGACAATATCCTGCTAGGAGCCAACCAACCCCCAATAACACGATTGAATGTGGCCAATAGTCCAAATGCACGTCGATTAATGAAAGCGATGGTCTAAATAATGAGTGGGCAACGTGTAAAGGTGGAATTGCTGCAGTCGAGGTTTGCTAGTTCTAGTGATTGGACGATATCCTGCTAGGTGGAGTCAACCAACCCCCCTGTCATATGATTGTAAGTTGCTGATAGCCCAAATTGACGCTGCTGAATGAAACCAATGGTCTTAATGGTCAACAATGAAAGGCGGAATTGTCACATCCTCACAATGGTTAGAAGATATCGTACTGGAATGAGCCAACCAACCCTCTCTCACATATTGGTGGTTTATGGTACACAAACTGTACAACATTGAAAACTGGAACGTTGTTGGGTTCGTTCTCAGAGGTCATTTGCTTCTGTCCCTGTCAACCCAGGGAATGGTCACTGTCCTTTTCCCACGTCCCTTCTCCTTCCTTCATACAACCAATTCTCCTCCTAATTCATCCCCGAAAGGAATTTTCCTTTCGATTCAAGACACCTATTTTTTTGTGTGTGCTTAGAACTTTGAAGTTTGTCGGAAGTGCCCTTAGGAACTTCTATCGCTCACAATACGTGACTCGTATGTCGCTTCTAAGACTGAGAACTGATCTTTTATCCCTGGGGAGCACCGAAGGCTTGGGGCAGATTGGTGAGTACCATAATGTAGTTCCTGGTGATTGACTTTTGAATTTGGGCACACCCTGCACAATTATATTTAGGGAACACTTGGCCTACGGTTTTTTATGTTTCTTTACTATTGTGTTCAATTTACAACGATTTCCTTTGCAAACTTGTATTTTATGCTCTTTCGTCTTCAATTTAGGATCGGAATCGGATTACTGACCCAACCAAATCTTGGCAGGAAGAAATAAATCGGTTGTTACGTCCAGGCGTGGAGCCTGAAGTGTGCACAGAGCGGAATAGAACCATTTCTACTTTCCTCGGCGCTACAAAGTAGAAAGGAGTTATGTAATCGGCTGAGAAAAAAAGTCTAGTTCTCCTCATTTTACATGCTTAATTAATTTCACTGAGATGTCTTCGCTCGCACTTTGTTTTCGTCCTGGAACTTTTTGAATATTGTATTGCCGTAAAACTGTCAAGAGTTCGTTTCGCTGTGAAGCGACAAATGGTTTGAAACTGGTGCAGGATTAGGTCTGCTGGCTCGGTTGACTTTCATATCGAAGGAAGAAGCGGTATAAACAATTACCAAGAAGCACGGCCTTTAAGGATCATCGAGGAAAGCCCAGTACTTCAATTGTGGACAGTGCTAGCAAATATCAGTATGCGTTTAAGGTAAGTTAAATGTAGAAGTGATATCAAACCCCGACTTACCAATGGGCGACCTTGCAGCTTTCTACTTAGGTGAGTCAAAAGGCGCCCTAGAAATTAACGCATAAAACGGCACTCGTACTTTACCATGATGTGAAAAGCATGAAACATCATTAAACAGTGTAGCATAATCCCTACTTAATGTTATGAAAACGAAAATTATTATCTTTGAATGTGATTTAGGGTCATTATTGACTGTAGTAGTTTACTCTGGTGTGAGTTCTTGAGAGCCAGACAGGACGAATGAAAAACAACTTTCTCTAGGCTGACGTTTCACTTAATACAGTAAATTTTCTCATTATTTACTGTAACCTAATTGTCTGTCGTGATACCCTATAGCCCTGATGATGCTTAATAAATTAAGCGAAACGTCGGCCTAGAGAAAGTTTTTTTCGTTCATCCTGACTGGCTCTCAAGAATTCACACCAGATTATCTTTCACTTTCGAAAACCAAGCCATACGTTTTGCATCGTCGGCAACGTTAGGGTTGATTTGCTGTACCGTAGCTTTAGCCATCTGAACAGTTAATCGACAGAGTCGTTATCATCAAAAGCGTATTCGTGTTTGCTGGAAAGATATCAAATTAGAATGCCGTACCTCGTTTTCTGCTGGTAGTGGAGTAAACTGACTTAGTTATCACAGCATCCGATAGAATGATGCACACGTAAATAATTGCGCTAAGGTTGTGAGGATCGGCGACCAGGAGATGTTGTGGAGCAGCAATTAAAATGCTTCAGAGAAGGAAAGTTGAATATCTTTCTCGTGTAATGCGATATTGTACAGCTATAATGCGCGTCACTTAACTATGCAAGGACGAATACAACAAAATGGCCGAGTCCCAGAAGAAAGTTACGGGTTTGACAACGGCCGAACATTGTTACTCGCATTTAGTACTGCTGACAACAAGGTTCGATTGGCTAATGTCTCTTGAAGTATTCGGGACTCAAAGAAAGAAATTCTCAGGGCCGTTATCACCAACTGCGTTGATCTCGTTTTGAGTCGATTAACAGCACCTAACCCGCTCCCACCACAAAAACGATATTCACCAGACTGGGTTAACCTCTAGCCCTGATCAAACGTTAACCCCAAAAAATTGTGCGGTTTGGCACGGTTAGCTCTTATCTTTCGGTTCTGTTTCCGTTCTTTCTTCCGAGCATTCGCTTCTATTATTGTGAATAATTTACGTATATTTTGGAATAATGATAATAAACAAAGATACTGTTTACTAGTGCGCAGTTATTTCAGTTACTATTCCACTGCGATGATAATCTAATATGTTGGGTTATCGTCATCTCACCCGGCGCCTCAAATGCTATGAGCAGGATCCGACGACTTCTTAAAGTATGAATTTAAATTCTGTTGCGAACAAAAGTATTACGATCGTCGAAAACAAGTTGTTGTTTGCGTAAAATGTGTGCTGAGCAGTTTTAGAAAAAACCAGTCGTCATATTGCCGTGTTAGAAAACCCAAACGCAAATGGCTTACCTGGGTGGATTTAGTAGGGACTTGACGTAGAGCTAAGGGAAGTTGTGTGTTCCAACGCACCAGATATTTCCTACACGCACAAAGCATTCTCCCGGACTGATTTGGCTTTTTTCCGCAGCTCTTGCAGTTGTAGTACGCGTATTTTCACTTTAAGCTCCTCTTCAGTTTCAGCTTCGGCAGAGGTTAATGCGGCCACTTTGTTGTATGACAATAATTAGAAACCGTTAATTTGGTCAAACCCGCGTGGTGGGCACGAAAATGGCTAGCCTTGATTTACTTATCTAGCCCTGATCTGTTGGATCACGATCAGCAGCGTTTTGGTGAACACGGCCCTCAGGATTTGTGGTGATAACAGGCCGTTAGTTTGAATTGAACTGTTATTACCACAAATCCTGAGGGCTGTGTTCACCAAAACACGGCACCTGGTTCTGGGTTATCTTCCCAGGAGCATGCCCATGCTACCAGGCGCGACCATGGGTTGTGGATAGTGGAACGGCCACGGCATTGTCCCCAGGGGCATGTCTGCGGCCAGCTGTGAATAAGGTCAGCATGCTGACTGAATAAGCAGCCGCAAACAATGGGCAAAACCCAAGAGATCGCAGAAGAGATCCTGAACAAAGGACTCAAGGGCAAGCGGATCTACATTTTCTCAGACAGCCTTAAAGGCCATCGCAGCCTATAGTTTTAGGTCTATGCTGGCATGGGAATGCCTCCATGCGCTCATGCAGCTTGACACCCGTAACAGGCTCTCCCTCATTTGGGTGCCGGCTCACAGGGTGCATGAGGGCAATGAAAAGGCTGACGGCCTCTCGAAAAGGGGTACAGAATCCCTACCCATCGGGCCTGAACCACACGTGGGTCTGACGAAAAGTCACCTGAACCGTCTGGTTGCTCGATGGGAGATACAGGAAAATGGCGCCCATTGGCATCGCCAGCCACGACTAAGACAGGCGAAAAGGCTTGTCACGCCTTCCTGTTAAAGGAGCGAAGGCGATGCTGACACTCTCTAGACAAGATCTGAGAGTACTGATAAGCTTCCTCACCGGGCACTGCCCACTCAGATATCACCTCAGCAAAATGAGCATCTCAGAGGCAGTGGAGTGCAGACTGTGTGGCGAGGAGGATGAGACGGCAGAGCATATCCTATGTGAATGCCCTGCCTTGGCAGCAAACCGCTTTGAATACTTCGGTCAGGGGACCACTGAACCCCAAACTGTAGCGGACTCTGCGGTGAAGGACATACTCGGCTTCCTAAGGGAGGCGGGTATGTACGACGCCTTCTACTAAGAAAGGGCCAGCCTCACAATAGGCCCATATGCGGCCGCAGTGACAAAGAGACTTGTCCCACACGCCCTCGGGTCAGAAAAAAAAAACAAACCAAAAAACACGGCAATATGACGACTTTTTCAGAAACTGCTCAGCACGTATTTTACGCTAACAACAACTTGTTTTCGACGATCCTAATACTTTTGTTCGCAACAGAATTTAAATTCATACTTCTAGAAGTCGTCGGACCTCGCTCATAGCCATTTGAGGCGCCGGATGAGATGACGATAACCCAACATATTAGATTATCATCGCAGTGGAATAGTAACTGAAATAACTGCGCACTAGTAAACAGTATCTTTGTTTATTATCATTATTCCAAAATATACGTAAATTATTCACAATAATAGAAGCGAATGCTCGGAAGAAAGAACGGAAACAGAACCGAAAGATAAGAGCTAACCGTGCCAAACCGCACAATTTTTTGGGGTTAACGTTTGATCACGGCTAGAGCTTAACCCAGTCTGGTGAAACCGGTTTGAGTGGTGGGAGCGGGTTAGGTGCTGTTAATCGACTATAAACGAGATCAACGCAGTTGGTGAATACGGCCGTAAGTTATCGATGCGCGAGTGGTCTCACTCGACTTAATAGTAACAATTACCCTTAAACGCATGATAAACCTATTTTGTACGGGTGTCGCTCTGAATACATCGTCACGGTTGTCAGTTTTAGTATTGTAAATAATTATTTTACTGACGTTTAAAGAGGGGGAGGGTAGGAGACTGTGAATTTATAACTCGAACTTCTTTAATAACCTTAGCATCGCCATTTTACATTCGCGTTGTCCCTTAGGCGCCTTCACATTTTGAAAAGGGACTGTATGAAGATGGATATGGCCTGAATGAGGCCATGTGTACTTACATATATATCAATTCTCTCTATATGTGTATATCAGAAAACTGCCAAGTTCAAGATTCCCTAGGGAATGAATGGTTTTGGGGCTAAGTTTTTCGAAAATTCGTGTTCCGTTCCAAAAATGTTATTCTCACCTGACCACGTACATTTCCTTTCTATTCGCAGAGCTGGGGAAAGTAATAATTTCTGGCTAGTCATTCTCGGCTCCTGCTTCTTTGGGCTGTTAAATTGTGGAGGAGGTAGATTTCTTCTTACCGAGTTTCTCATGGAACCTGGCGCATTTAAGGCGTACCTGCACCAAACTGCCTACACCTCATTGCTCAATGCTCAGCCAGAAGAGGATCTAGTATATCGCAGGGATGATGAACGAAGACTTGGAAGAACTCTCTCCGACCACCCAAACTGCTGGGCATTACGGCTATTCCCATAGCGGCACGCAAAGAGATTCTCGTGATGCTCAAGACGACAAGAAAGAAGAGCTGCCATCGCAGAAAAACTGGAGGGCCAACCTGTTGTGCTAAACGGTTCCGGGTTGGTTCTCAACACGCAGGATGGTTCAAGGGGCCACTCGGAGCTGGCCCTCCCTGCTACGTTAAAAAAAACGAAAAGTGAGCTCTTCGCCTAAGTATTCCCAGGTGCAGAACCTCGCAGTATGTCCTCAGCCATTAAACGTGGCAATAGAATGAACTGTCGTAGGCGGGATGTTTTCAGATAAATAGCCCAAGGTAAAGCGAATTTCTACGTGAAATCGTGAATCCACCTGCCTGCCTGTCCTCGTCCCTCATGCTCCGCGTCTCCCCTCTTTTCCTCCGATCCCTTTCCCCGGTAAATCCCGCCCGTTGCCTGCTACCTATTTATCTAATTTGGACACGGAAACTTCGAACCGACAGTCGCTCTTGTGCTCCCGCTTTGATCAGCCTGGGCGCCGTAACGAAGTTAAATTACCTTACTCACCCGGCCATTGCTGCACCGCACTCGTCCAGAGCTTCCCTTTTGCCTTTAGAGGATGACACCCCTCAACTGATGTTGAGTAATAAGATTTTGATAAATCATCGATTTTCAATCACGTACGGGGTTCCGGCTTCAAGGAGATTGAGGGAGAGCGGGCAAAGTTCCCGAGCGAAAAACATCGGGCCAGTTGTGATTGTGCCAAAAATCGTATTCTACTGCTGCTTTGTGGAAGGTGAGCAAAATGGCAAATAACTGGGTCCTGGGACCAACCGGTAAATACTATGAATAATATGAAGCAAGATGTTCTTTAAAAAACAAAAAGTTTCAGTCCTTTCACGGGTTATCCCGGCATCAGCCTCAGAACGTGGCCATCCCCCACTTCCATCTCTCCATAAAAATGTCGGACCGCTCTAACAGAAATCTGAGCAAAACTGTGCTGAATGTCACTGGGTTGATACCACAGCACACCTGAAGCGCGAACTTCACTGTAGCTGAGGGTGTAGTTTTCCCTCTTTGAGCAACTTAACATAAGTAGACCCCGATCTTTGCATGTACTTTTTCTATCATTGACAGGTCTGTTTCCTTATTTGATGACTGTACCTAAACCCTCGACGAGGGTTATATCAGTCATAGAAGTTGCGGTTTCGCTAATATGCAAGAGGCCGGCCCCTGCAGCATCCACCGAACTCAGACCAGGGCAGGTACGGCAGGTATTTGGTCGTTAGCCAGTCTCCCGGTAGAGCGATGTTGCCCGTGTGTGACTGCGTGGAGGTGACCACCTGAGGAATCCCGTACCATCTGCGAGGAGTTCTTAATCTGGTTTCCTACCCGATCTAACTATTTACTTGGGTGGCAAGTTTCAAAAGGACAGATCAACTATGACCACGTTTCTTAGCCATCACCTTTTTCGCGAACTTTGCAAAATGGTTATAGGCTTGAAGCAGTCAATGCTGCTAAGTTCGTTTGCCCTCCCAACAACCGTCGCTCACTGTTGTAGAAACTACAGTGGAGCAGCACATGGTTTCTTGTTTCCTTCCCACAGGAGGCCCAAGACGTGCATAATGGAGAGTCTTTCAGAGAAAAGAAGTTGAGCCGCGCATTGAAGTCACCATGTCCCGTGAGGAACTGGCTCGTCCAGTGGTCTGGCTCAACCCATTTTCTAGAAAGACGTTCACGGATGTTGGGGAAGAACTCATACGTATCACTTCCCTTTGACGAGGATTCCCATCTCGCTTGCCATTTCTCTAGAGCCCATTCATCGATGGCGGCAAGTTTCTGTTCTGTGGTGAGATCCGCACGGAGTTCAGCCCAAAGCGGGGGAAGCTCCCGTTTCTCTCTCCACTTGTCAACCATGCACTCAACAGCCAATTCTACTGGTAACTGACCAGTGATCACCTGGAGTGCTTCTGTTGATACAGTCTTGTAGGCCTTGGTGATCCACAGGAGCGCAGCTCACTGGGATTGGGCCAATACTCTCTTTTGATTGACTGTTAGTTTGCTACCCCAGACAACGGGGCAGTAGCCAATCACGCCTAGATTGGCGTGGCCTTATACGTGAGGATAGTGTCGTGGTAACACACACCCCAAGTGGCCTTAGTAATGGCACGCAGTGAGGCAAACCTTGCAATGGTAGTGCCTTTAAGGGACTGGAGGTGTTGGTTGAAACCCCACTTCTCACCGATATTCACTCCTTAATACTTGACGTGCTTTTCAAGAAGGAGCCTGTGGCCGCCAAAGCGTATTGTGGGTGGATTATTCACTTTCCCTTTCAAGAGGATTAGCTGGGTTTTTTCCTCTGCCACCTGCATCTTGACATGCTCGCACCATTGGTTGACAGTGCGGAGCACGTGGTGGGTTTTTTCTTCAATTTGGCGGACTGACTCTGCAAAGATCAGCACAGTCAAGTCATCCACATAGGCGTACGGCTCGCAGTCAGTCTCCATGAGTTTCCTAAGAAGACCTTCGAAGAAGGCATTCCAGAGTGCTGGTCCAAGGGCCGAGCCCTGTGGGCACCCCTTCTCAATCTTTCTTCGGACGGAGACATGCCTGCTTTCGATCGTAGCAGTTCTGTCTGTCAGGTAACTTCTGACGAGCGAGTACAGGTTGCGGGGGATTCCCCTACCTTTCAGCTCATTAAGGAGCGCTGGCCACCAAAGGTTGTCCAGCCGGTGCCAGCAGGGAAACACGCCGAATCTCGACAATGACATCCTGCGTGGACCTTCCTTTGGTACACCCGTATTGCCTGCCTGTGAGGTTGCGGCCAAAGGCTCCTTCGAGGGACTGCAACATCAAGATTTCTAGTGTTTTGCCTAATATGGAAAGAAGGCTGAGTGGTCTCCATGATCGCGGGTCTGACTGACTGCGGTCGCCTCCCTCTTGAAGAGTGACAACACCCGCAGACTTCCACTGAGTGGGGAACTGTCCGACCTGCAGACAGTCATTAAATAAATTAAGGAGGCCGCTGGAGATTGTCCACTCAGCCTTCCTTAGCATATTGCTTTCTATTTTATCTGGCCCTGGAGATTTGTTGGGCGTTAAGGTCGCAAGGGCCATGCCGAGGTCGTTCGGAGGGTTCATGGTCAGCTCCCTTGCTGCCCTCTGGGCTTCAGTGTCTCGAGCTACTTGGTCATCTGGAAACGCCTTCTCAAGGAGGGTTTCCAGTGAACTTTTCTGTCATTGACACCTGGCTGCTCTCCAACATACTCACAGGGCTATCAACAAGACAAGTCAATAAAACGTTAGTTTAGTTCAGATCGTTATTTTCCAATTGCCACCCCTCTCGACCTGAACCAAAACTGGAATGAGGTTCCAATTCCTTCCAGTATATTTTCTTCTCCCTCATACCCCAATAGCTTGGAAAACGGAAGAGATCTTCACTTCGATTCTAGTTCGTTTTATTGTAAATGTTCGCAACTGGCTTCATTTGGTGCATTGGTATCTGGTGAGGCAGGCTGAAGCTGCTTTGGTGAAGTATCAGTTTGGCTCTCACGCCTCATTGCGATGGCAGCTCTTCTTTCTTATCCTCTTCACCCTGGTGAGAATCCTGCTGCGTGCCACCATTTCCATACACCCTTCCGTGCTCAACAGGACTCTTGACAAGAGGAGCTGCGATGTGGTCCTAGTCCAGGAACCCTGGGCCTGGGACAGGAAAATCCGTGGCCTACCAACACAGTCAGGTAAGGTAGTGTATGACAAAGATAGTGATCGATGCCGTGCGGCAATTGTGATTAAACGTAATGTTAAGTACATTGTCATGCCTAACTTTATCTCTAGAGATGTTACAGCTATTATGGTAGGGGAGAATTCGCCAGAGGGAGCAGTCAGGACGGTGTTGGCATCTGCCTATTTCCCACACGACGCGAACGCCCCACCGGAAGAGGTTCGAAGACTGGTAAGTTATTGAAAAAACCACCAACTTCAACTCATAATTGGCTGTGACGCAAACGCTCATAACGTTGTCTGGGGGAGCATGGACACCAACATTAGAGGGGAGTGCCTCCTGGACTATCTTGCGGGGCATGAACTGGAGATCCTTAACAGGGGCACAAGGACAAGGGAAGAGGTGCTTGACCTCACCATCTCCAGCCGTTTTATAGCCAGCAGAGTTAAAGACTGGCGAGTACTGGACGAACCATCACTGTCTGATCACAGGATTATTCTGTTCAGTCTGGGATTCGGTTCCCAAGTACGGGAAACTTTCCATATTCCCAAAAATACAGACTGGCCACTTTACCAAACCCAGCTCTTCTCGGAACTGGGAGGTATGGACAGGGAAATCCACTCTGTGGAAGACCTGGACACCATGGCCAGCCTTATGCGAGGGGCGATCAGTCGCTCCTATGAGGACAATTGCCCATCCTATACCCACATGACCAACGGTGAGGCTCGATGGTGGAATGAGGAGTTGGGGAAGCTAAGGTCCTCAACGAGGAGGCTCTTCAACAGGGCTAAAAGAACAGGGGATTGGGAGGCCTACTGGCAATCCCTTACAAGCTACAGTAAGGCCATTAGAAGAGCAAAGAGGAAGAAGTCCTGGAGGGATTTCTGCAGCGGCATAGCAAGTGTCTCTGGAGCCTCAAGCCTGCAGAAAGCGCTCTCCATGGATAAACCTCAAGAAGTAGGACTAATCAGGAAGACGGACGGAACGTTTACGAAGGGTGCGAGGGAAACCCTGGAGGTGTTGGTTGACACCCACTTTCTAGGGTGCACCATCATTGAGGAAGGGGCCGCTGCCCCACCCCAGGAACGAAACAGGGAACATCCGCAACCACGCAGGCTCCTGGGGTACGCGAATCGCACCTTCACCCACGAAAGGGTCAAAGGTGCACCGCCAGCCTGGCAACCTTTGGCACGAGGACATGACATGGGAAATAGTACAGGCAGTTCGGGTTTGCTGCTTTACCAATACGGTGCAGGTCTGCCTTAAATGCTTAATTAGTGTGTCTCGTAGGAGCTGGGTAAATTAGAAATCCACCTTAATGTGGCTCCACCCAAGCCATGGACCAAATGCTGAATTTAGCTGTCTGGCCAACTGCCTCTTTTGGACTGTGTCCTCACTCGTTTTGCCCTTCCGAGGGTTCACAAGACTTGCGGCATGCCTCTGCATAATTAACGGTCTTACGTAACTTGTTTTCTTCAGTGAGCTAAAACCTCGCTGCAAAACGTTTCCACGACGGGAGTACGTTCCACGGCAAATTAAAAACTAAAGCCGAGGCAATAAATCTCAGAGAAAACGATGTTTGAAATTTCTCGCCACGGAATCTTATTTTTTGTTTTGAATACAGTTTCCACTACATTTCATCCCCCTCTTTTCAGCTCAACATCTTTTTCCAGGAAGTAATGATATTTTGGGACGTTTCTTACACGATACACGTCCACATCCTTCGCTCAAAATGGAAACACCCGGCTTGAAATACGCCCTTCTTTCTCCACGCCATTCGTTCGACCTAATGATTCGGAAAATGTTGTCTACTCGTATGAAAGAGGTTTCAGCGAGATTTACAACTAAATGGCCTCCACCGAGAGACATTTCTTATTTTAAAAACTAACCAGCGTGGGTTATTTGTGGGTTTTTAACGGGATTTGACGAAAACATTTATTACTTTCTGTGCACAGGAAAACTGTTCAGCGATTGGGATACACGCCGATTCAGGAAGCCGGGAAAGTGGTGAGGGTTTGAAAATATACATTTTTAACAGCGAACTGAAAATTTGTCTATGTTTAGTACGGTAAAAGCGATGACACGGCTAGATGTTGATCTTCAGTCAATTACTACATCAGTACGATGCTTTTTAACATGGAGGTAAATTTTCTGTCATCTTCCATGATACTAGGAGAGGCTAGTGTCGCCTTCACCATCGCTGAGTACAGGCACTATCCTAGAAACAGCCTGCACGATTACTCTTTGGGCGAAAATACATTGACTTCCAGTAGAATGATGCCCTTTTAAACCTAAATATTTACCCATTGGGTATTAAAGCAATTGAGTTAGATCCGCCAGTAGGCAAATTGCTAAAGTTAACGTATCTACGTCCGTTTCCTCTCGCTGGTGAGATACTGTGGGCGAGCGCTTTTGATGTAACGACATCATCGTCTGGCCGATAGTTGGTCGTGGTCTTTATATAAGAAGAGAAAAGTAAACGGGATGGTGGAGCGTCGGGGAAGGGGGGGGGGCCTTTTTTGTTTTGTACAGTATTAGTATATCGTCTGAGTCAGGTATCTTTTGTCCAAAAACACGACGAAAAGCGCAGAACTTTGTTCTTTGTGAACCTTAAAGCGAACATCACTGTTGAATAACAGCTCTCCAGTTATTCAAAGCCAGGGCCAGACTCACATTTCTTCCTCGGTCGGTAGGTATTGTGACCACATGTGCGTTTTGTCCACCTTGCTCGACTTTTTCGATGAAATGTGGACCCCGAATTATCATTCGATATCCTTTTGTCCTTTCTTGTGGTGCAAAAGCTTCGAATGTTGGGGCGTTCGTTTTCCTCAACTTCTCAGTCTACGCTGAATTCGTCTTATACTACACCTCTTTCGAGACATTTTTCGGAGTGATTTTCCGTTGCTTCAGCCCATCAATAGTCGATATTAACAATTGAACAGTTTTAGAACGCACACTACACTGAAAATCTGTCAGCGTTCTCCTCTCAATTGCGTTGGAGTATACAACAAAGGCCAATGGCTGTTGTCGGGGTCGATCGTTTGGTGCATTTCTACGTAGAATGGTTCACGGTACCTTTACGGTTACCAACGAAAACTCTTTGACTGTTCGTCCTTCCTCATACAACCTCAAAACCCAGCAAATTATTACACACTGGTTTATTATTCTCATGAACAGCTTGACCTAGTATTATTGCTCCAAGACCCATCCCATTCGATTCAGCATCGAAAAATACTTGTAAACCATACGAAACATGACCTGACTTCAATGGAACTACGAAAACTAAATATTCCCCCGGCGCCTGTAGGCAATTGGCACGACGTAGCAAGTCGAGGCGGGTGGTTTTGATGAAACGCGAGGGAGGGAGGGAGTACTAACGACGAAGCATTTACTTCCGCTGTAGTTCCCGTGAGTTTTCTTTCAATTAGTTGACTTTGTCTCACTATAATTTTTGTAATTTCACTATATGCAGTTGTACAAGTCTGATACCCATTCCATTCGACCCACGATCTAAACTACCTTGAACACGATACCAAACGGCGTATTTGAGATTATACTGCGTTCTGTTAATTTTGTTAACCATTTTTTGTCCATAAAAACCATGGGCTTCGTCCGGTCGGATTGCCAAGATGGGGGGCACAACTAGATACCAAATGAGAATTTTGTGCGGATGAAAGAATTTTTACTTTCCTTGGCTCTACAAAGTAAAACCCTGCAAATTATTACACAATGGTTTATTATTCTCATGAACAACTTGACCTAGTATTACTGCTCCAATACCCATTCCATTCGATTCAGCATCGAATACTAGTAAACCATACGAAACATGACCTGACTAAAATGGAACTACGGAAACTATATATTCTCCTGGTGCCAGGCCCCTGTAAACGTCTGTAGGCATTTATGATCCGATGAAGGGGTGTGTGGAGGAAGTGGCCTTAACCTTCCTCCGCCCCGTCGGGGGCTTCCAGCGAACCCTCGCTCGGCATTTGGCAGGATGTTGCGAGCCCAAAGGGCGTTGCGAGTCGAGCGGGCCTTGAAAATGATACGAAACACCGCTTATTTGCGATTATACAGCGTTTCGTTAATTGTTTTTAACCATTTTTCGTCCATAACAACCATGGGCTTCGTCCGATCGGATCGCCGAGATGGCGGGCACAACTAGATACCAAATGGGATTTTTGTGCGAATGAACGAATTTTTTAGACCACGTTAAAGGCACTAAACGGCCCAGACGGCGGACGGACTTTGCAGATTTTGAATCCCCATGTCTTGAAACGTAAAGTATCAAATTTTGAGGGGGGGTTGTAAAAAATGTTTCGTGACCGAAAACATAGGGTTATCATTCAGAATGAATATTAAACCAAAAACCAATAAGGAAGTCATTTTAAAACATTACAGAACTAAACTTCTAATTATGACGCCAATTATAGCTTAAGTTAAATTCGGTAAAACTAGTTTAACCAGATATTCGCCAAACTACTGATTAAATTAGCTATAAAGTAAGCAACCAATAAAATGTACTCAAACAAATGCCCCAACCGCTATTTGATTTTCACAACCCCCCGCTACGTTACGATTTATTACGACACTTCAAAATCGCTATAAAATCGGCTCTACTTTGCATGAGAGCAGAATATGATTTCCGAAAAGCCTGCGTAAAAGGCGTGTTATTAGTATGTACGTGATGGAATGAGTTAAGTAATTCTATTCACTTCAGCAACGACAGACTTTGCCCGGGCGCAAGTCAATTTGATAGGGAGAAAGAAAAGAAGTAGAAATAAGTCGGACGAGAACGATGTGAAAAAACCAGAAGAGTAAGAACAGATAGAATTAATTTAAGGGCCAGTGGTGGGAATAATCTTCTGGAGATTGGGGTTGTACTCGACGGGGAGCGTAATATGAGAACAGACTTGCAAATGCTCAATTGTAGTGGCTTGGAAAAATATGTAAACTTAGTCGTAATCCTTTAGCTACGTTCGTTAGCTATCCATCCGCTCTTGTATGATTGAGTTACGCCTTTCCACCCACAGAACCCTTCTAAAAGTAATTCCACTTGTAATTTAGTGCGGCCAAGTGGCTCTTGGAAAAAGAGAGGTGCGGACTTTTCTGAAGGGGGTACCAACGAAAGAGGTAATTTTTCGAGAAAATTTCCATAATTTGGTTCGTTGTGGAGCGAGGATTTTAATTTGAAATTGAATGGCTCGAGAACTTATTCCAAACCCGCCTCCCCCTCCACTCTTATCACCACGGCCTTCCTTTTGACCAACTTTATCCACTACCATCCCCCCCCCCCGCTCCGCCATCTCGCGCCGCCCCTGGGCCATCTTAACTAATTCTCCAGGGTTGTTACGTTATTACCCAGAAGAGGTTCGTTGGAATTGCCACCACCGAAACTTTAGTCTCAATATTTTTATCCAATTCTCGGTAATTAAAAGAATCTTCAAGGAATCAGTTTTAAGAATTGGGTGTATTACTTAGCGCAATTTAAGGGATTGATCTTGAGCTAATTAAAATAACTTTTAACTTCGGTATTTCCATCTTTACAAAAAGAAGCTTGCTGCTCCACTTTTGCTACTGGATGCATCTTTGAATTTATGTGCTCCGTTCATCCAGCCCTGCGCTGCACAACTAGCTCAAGGTTTGGGGAATGTGTGTAGAAACCTCTGACGCCTCTCAATCTCCAAAATACAGGTTCTGCGAGGTCACGCTAGAGACGGCTGAGCATGTGTTGTGCGTATGCGATGGACTCGCGGCATCACGCCATTGTGTGTTTGGGAGGTTTTTTCTTCAGTCAGAAGTGGTGGCGAATGAAGAATTTGCGGATATCCTCCGCTTTGTGCGGGGGTGGTGGGGGCGCATAAGTGACGTCACACCAAGTGGGACCAGTGCTGTGGGGCCATGATCTGAGGTTCATGGACGCCCTTACCGCCCTTACGCCATTTAAAAAAATAGGGAGCAAGGGAACCGTTGTGTAATGATTTACGTCATTTATAATCTGAACTGTACAGAGAAGCGTAGAGACCCTTTTCGTTCTGTGTTCACGTGATATGAGTGGTCATTTCCCAGATTGTGTTGTTCCGTGCTATATTTTAAGATTTCTCGATGTTCGGTTGTATAGTATAGGAACAGCGTAGAGAGCACTTGGTGCAGGGTGACCTTGCAGGGGCAGGGATCTTTGCACCGAGAATTAGAGCGGCGATCCCATTGGGGTCGCTGACCATGGTGTTTCAGGCAGAGGTGGCAACGGTGGCGGTCTGTGTGCAGCGGCTGCTGCAGAGGGGACTGAAGCGGCAGAGAATCTACCTCATGGTGGACAGTCAAGCCCCCAAGGCCCTCATACTGTCTTGCATCGCGGCAGGTGTGGGAGTGTCTGACTGGACTGAAGGCCGGGGACAACAGTGTAACACTGTGTTGGGTGCCAAGGCATCATGGTATAGAGGGAAACAAACGGGCTGATAGGTTGGCTAGGAAGGGTTTGGCGCAGATCCGTATTGGCCCTGAGCCCTTTGTTGGGACTACCAGGAGCCACCTACGCATAGAGGTTGGCAAATTGGAGGACAGGTGCAGGGCTGCCCAGCCTTATACAGTCCAAACTCTTCATCCGACTCCCCAAATGGGGAGGGGGGGGCAAGGAGGTACTTGCACTGGGGAGGAAGGATATGAGGTACCTGTTTACGCCGAATGTGTCGACGGTCGAGTTGGGCGGATAGGAAGAGGACCGCTGCCTCCCACTTGCACTCCTCACTCCCTTCCTTCCATTGATACACGGGAGATTACCGAGCTGCTCGTCGAGATATCCGCGCCAGTTGCGAATTGTTGTTGTTTACGGATTGTGTAGTGTCGTACGTCTCCCAATCATTTTATACGCGTGAACGATTTTCCGTGGATTTCTGATAACTCGGTTTTGAATTTGAAGCTCTACCACATTGTTCCCACCCTACGGTATAGTTCAGTTATCTACCCCACTGAACCACCCCATTGATTCTACATTTACGTTTAATTCTTATCACCTTCCACTGCCACACCTATTTAATTTCTATCATCCGGTTTCATCAGCTCTACTAATATACAGTGTGTTTGTACGCCTTCCTTACGCAACAAAAGCTACCACTCAGTCGTACTGTTTACATAGAATAAAGAAGTATTGAACCTGCCAATTTCTGTTCTCCTCTCTTTCGTCTTACCAACCAACACTATAACCAGGCACAGCTGCATCTACTAAGCTGCCCAAACATATTGGTAGCAGAACGTGGTTGGTAAAGATGAGGGAGGGCGACTCGATTGCAGGTGCGGCATCAGCGGAAATTGATGCACCGAAAAGAAGGGGAACACCCACATTAGAGCCTGAGCTGTCTAAAAGGGCATCCACCTAAAAAGGAAACTAGATGCGGCAGTTTCAGAGGTACGTAATATAAATGATAAAGGACGCCAGGCAATCAATGATCCGACGCAAATCGATTCGTTTCGAGGTATGTTCCGGGCTATTAACAAATATTTCGAGAAGTTTGAGTCTGCTTGGGAAGATCTCCTGGAGCTGTATGATGACGCTGGTATGTCTATGAGTTTTCCTACAACCGCCGAAGCCCAAATGAAAAATACTGCTCAAAGGTACTATTATGAGGCCAACACGACTTTTGAGAGGCTTAATGTGCGGGTACCATCGTCGTTTTCTGGGTACAATGAAACATCGGTAGCCAGTAGAAGCCTTCCTTCCATAAAACTCCCCGACTTCACTGGTGAGGTTACCCAGTGGCCAAAATTCCGAGATCTTTACTTGTCCCTGGTGCACAATGATGCTACTCTTGCACCTAGCCTCAAGTTCCAGTACCTCAAGTCTTCATTGAAAGGTGCAGCCGCTAGTGTGGTCTCTCGCTTTGCCATAGAAGATGACACTAACTACCCATTAGCATGGAAGGCAGTGACTGACGCTTACAACAATAAGCGAATGCTGGCTACTGCTTACTTGAACCAGGTGCTGGACTTCAAGCCATTACAGGGTAGGGCCTCTGTTGAGTCTCTGCAGTCATTTAGAGCTACTGTGTCTGACTCCATTGCAGCATTCAAGCTGTTGAAGATCACAGACGCTGCCGAGTTTATCTTATTCCATCTGGCATCGAAGGCTCTTGACCCAGGTACACGCGAGCAGTTCGAGATCACAGCAGGCATGTCAGAATTTCCTTCATTTGAAAGATTAGACAGTTTTGTTAACGACCGCTGCTTGGCCCTTCAATTAGCATCTAGCTGTACCATTCGTTCTTCAGCATCCAGCGGAGGCCTAGTGGGCAATCCGAGCAAACCATCAAGACCTGAATTTAGGCCAAGGATCCCCAGGCAAACTGCATTGCTCGCTGGTGCTACTAGAGCTTCAGGGATAAGAGCAGAGCTTCTCACCAGGAGGAGCGCTCCACGCCATGCTTTGTGTGCAAGAATGGAACCCATCATCATCTACTAAGCTGCCCAAAGTATGACACAGCAAGAGCAACAGAAAGAGCCATGATGCTTAGGGACTGGTCTGGCTGCTTGAATTGCCTTTCGCCTCATCATAGTGTATCCGATTGCAAATCACGATGGCATTGTCGATTCTGCTCAGAGAGGCACCATGCCAGTTTGCACCAGCACACTCCTACCGCAACTACTTCGAACGAGCCTGCATCCGCACTGGCAGGAAGTTCACTTATTGGATCATCGTTGGGTGCTATGACTGGTGAAACTCACGTTCTACTGGGAACTGCTGTGGTTGACATCCAAGATGCACGGGGACACTTCCAGAACATTAGAATCGTTGTAGACTCAGGGAGCCAATACTCTTTCATAACGAAAAGGTGCCTTGACAGAATAGGTCTTTCCGCCTCCAAATTTCCAAGGAAGATCTCAGGGATCGGTCAGACCATATTTGAGGGAGCTAAGGGGAAAACCTCTGTTATGATTCGACCTACAGGTGCTCGGCGGCCTGAGCTTTGTACAGAGGCGATCGTGGTGACGGGTATAACGTCGCACCTTCCTACTGTCCGCCTACCAATTGATGTGCAGGCTCGCTTTTCCAAATATGCTCTCGCTGACCCTATGTTCTGGCAACCCGGAGCCATTGATTTTCTGCTGGGAGCTGACCTATTCACTGAGATTTGTACAGGGAGCACTATCTCCTTTGAACCAGGTTATCCAAGGCTGCTGTCTTCAGTTTTTGGTCATATAGTCATGGGTCGGTATGGTTATGCTCCCATTCATGATACTCCTACTGTCTTATTCTCATTAAGTGAACCCTCTGACCTAAGCGAGGAACTAAAACGCTTTTGGGAACTAGAGGAGCCTTCAGCAGCCCCTGTTATCATGAGCCCAGAAGATGAACAATGTGAAGAATTCTACAGGCGTACTCATCGCCGTGCTGAGGATGGTCGCTATATCGTTCGCATCCCATTCCGTGATGATAGCCCTGTCATTGGTGATAGTTCAAAGGTGGCACTGAGGCGGCTCCTCAACCTTGAGCAAAAACTTGAAAGAAGCCCTGCGATCCAATCTAAGTATCGGGAGTTCATGGATGAGTACCTCTCCATGGGCCACATGGCTCCTGCAACTTCCAGCCCTAAATTTGTTATTCCTCATCACTGTGTAACTAGGGAAGTGGCATCAGATTTGAAGGTTCGCGTGGTATTCGATGCCAGTGTCAAGGTTTTTCCAGCCACGCTAAATGATGTAGTGTTGACAGGGCCCAATCTACAAAAGGATCTTCGAGTTATCCTCATGAAGTTTCGCAAAAACCGATTTGTCTTCATGACAGATGCGGTGAAGATGTTTCGAATGATTTGGGTCGATGAGGCAGACTGGCCGTACCAGGCAATATATTGGCGCTGGGCACTGGATTCTAATGTCAATACCTATTTCCTTAAGACGGTGACATACGGAATGGGTTGTTCTCCGTATCTAGCACTGCGCACAAAGCACCAGCTATGCATGGATGAGGGCCACAACTTCCCGCTTGCAGCGAGAGCTGTTTCAGAAGAAGTATATATGGATGACCTAGCTACGGGTGCAGATACTATAGAAGATATCTTGGAACTGCAGAAGCAAGTGGTGGGGCTCATGAGAAGTGGGGATTCTCCTCAGCAAGTGGGCCAGCAACTGTAAACCAGTGCTGCAGGCAGTTTCCTCCGAAACTGAGAATGCTGTTGTTCAACTGAGTGAGAAGAATGAGGGGTCGGTGAAGATACTTGGATTGAAGTGGGACCCTGTTATGGACTGTTTCTCGTACGACATTGAAGAACCAAACCTCATCTACACCAAACGAGCAATTTTCTCCATTGTTGTTTTCTCCACCTTGGGATTCTTGTCTCCAGTCACTCTGCAGCTTAAATCCTTTATACAGGAGTTGTGGAAGTTGGGAGTTGGCTGGGACGCCAACATCCCCATTCAACTAAGAGAGGAGTGGCGAGCATCCATCCAACAGTTGCCCTGTATTCGTGAGGTCCGCGTGCCGCGTTTTCTTTCAACCTCTGGCAACTACAGCTACCGAACAGTGGGATTTGCAGATGCCTCCACAAAGGCGTATTGTGCAGTTATCTACTTGCGCCTACAAGACGACTCCGGTGTCAGTATATTTCTTTTAACAGCCAAATCGAGACTAGCACCAGTGAAGACAGTGTCTGTTCCCAGGCTCGAGTTATGCGCTGCTCTTCTGCTTTCCGAACTATCCCATTCTCTGGCTGAATTTCTTGGGTCTCTAACGGGCACTTCTGAGCCACCCTTGTACTTCTCTGATTCGACAATAGTGCTGGGTTGGCTAAACACACCGTCTTATTTGTTGAAGACGTTCGTCTGCAATCGGGTTGTCTCCATCAATGAAAAGACTCCAACAGCCAGGTGGAAGCATGTCAGGTCGGAAGACAATCCTGCTGATTTGGGATCACGGGGTATGCTCCCTGCAGACATAGTGAACAGTTGCCTATGGTGGAAGGGTCCAGCATGGTTATCACTGCCATGCGCTGAATGGCCCCATCCCACAGTGCTTCACATAGATGAGCTTCCAGAGCTAAAGCAGCCTACTTCCCTCTCAGCTACTACCACTACCAACCTGTTTGTCACCTGGATGTCGGGTTTCTCATCATACGAACGCCTTATTCGGGTGGTGGCCTGGGTGAGACGTTGGACGCACAATGTGAGACATGCAGGATGCTGCTGCTGCAGAATGCGCACAGGGTCCCTGACGCTAGCAGAAATACAAGGAGCAACTATGGCTTGCATAAGAGCAGTCCAGAATCATCACATCTTTCATGACAGGGAGCCCTCATTGGAAGCGGCATTTAAGCTCTTCGGGAACCTTGCTCCATATATTGACCCAGAAAATGTGCTGCGCGTCGGAGGTCGATTGTCTCAGGCTACTCTCCCAGACAGCTGTAAGCACCCCATTCTTCTGCCCAATGACGCTCATTTCAGCTACCTTCTGGTTGATCATTACCACAGAGTGTTTCTACACCCTGGACCATCGCAACTACAAGCACTCATTCAGATGCGATACTGGATACCATCTTTAAGGAGGCTCGTGCGCAAGCGAGGGTTCCTGTGCATCGTATGCTACAAATCCAAGGGAAGACTTTGCCAACAGTTAATGGGAGACCTTCCACGATACCGTTTGGAAGGAGGCCGAGCTTTCCGGCATGTGGGTGTTGATTTTGCAGGACCATGGCTTGCGCGAGAATCCCCTCGAAGAAAGGCGCAGACGTCGAAGATTTACCTATGCCTTTACATTTGCATGGCAACCAAGGCTATTCACCTGGAAACAGTGACAAGACTTACTACCGAGGCCTTCATTGCTTCCTTCCAACGATTTATTGCTCGAAGAGGAGTGCCCAGTGATGTCTACTCTGATAATGGGTCCAATTTTGTAGGAGCGGCTCGACACCTGAAGGAGCTCTATACCTGGCTACAGCAGAAGTCAACCAAAGATACTATCCTTGGCTTTACCACCACTCAAGGCGTGGATTGGCACTTCAACCCACCCCAAACACCTCATATGGGCAGTATTTGGGAGGCTGGGGTCAAATCAGTCAAGGCTCGGCTTCGCCGAATCACCGGCGATTCCATTTGCACCTTTGAGGAGTACGCAACCCTATTCGCTCAGATTGAGGCATCCCTCAATTCCCGACCACTATGCCCAGTTTCTACTGACCCGGAGGATGTCGAGTTTTTGACCCCTGGCCATTTCTTGGTCGGCGGCCCCTTGCAGTCGATTCCAGAACCCACCTTACTGGACCTCCGCCTTAATGCTCTGGATCGCTGGCAGCTTATTCAGCGAATGCACCAGCAATTTTGGAAACGCTGGAGGTTGGAATACTTAGCTACCCTTCAAACCCGTTGCAAATGGCAACGACAAACGTCGAACATTGAGGTTGGTGATTTAGTGAGAAGTAAGTGAGAAGGAGGACAGCATGCCACTACACTGGCCAGCAGCCCGTGTAGTGGAGGTCCATCCAGAGAAGGATGGGTTGGTACGTGTTGTTTCCCTTCGCACTGCCAGCAACAAGGTGGTCCGTCGGCATGTGCAGCATTGCGCGCCCCTCTTACCTCTCAAACAGCCCCCATATGCTGTCTGAATGCCTGGTGCATGATCAATACCATCCTTTTTCTCAATTCTCGTTACTATCAAAATTTGCATGCAAATTTGGTCGGCGGCATGTTTACGCCGAATGTGTCGACGGTCGAGTTGGGCGGATAGGAAGAGGACCGCTGCCTCCCACTTGCACTCCTCACTCCCTTCCTTCCATTGATACACGGGAGATTACCGAGCTGCTCGTCGAGATATCCGCGCCAGTTGCGAATTGTTGTTGTTTACGGATTGTGTAGTGTCGTACGTCTCCCAATCATTTTATACGCGTGAACGATTTTCCGTGGATTTCTGATAACTCGGTTTTGAATTTGAAGCTCTACCACATTGTTCCCACCCTACGGTATAGTTCAGTTATCTACCCCACTGAACCACCCCATTGATTCTACATTTACGTTTAATTCTTATCACCTTCCACTGCCACACCTATTTAATTTCTATCATCCGGTTTCATCAGCTCTACTAATATACAGTGTGTTTGTACGCCTTCCTTACGCAACAAAAGCTACCACTCAGTCGTACTGTTTACATAGAATAAAGAAGTATTGAACCTGCCAATTTCTGTTCTCCTCTCTTTCGTCTTACCAACCAACACTATAACCAGGCACAGCTGCATCTACTAAGCTGCCCAAACAGTACCACCTTGCAAATATTGGCAAGCCCGAGGTACAGGTATGCAGGTTCAGGCAGTCGCTCAGAACTCTCCCGGTAAGGAACCATTGGCCATGTGTTACGCGGAGGTATGGCCCTGGGGAACCCGTACCATCTGGTCTAAATAAGGAAGGAGATGGATCGATAATTGACTATATTTATTTAGACCTCCAAACGCCAACGTCTACAACGATTTTGATAAAATCATTTGTACAGACAGTTTTGGAAATAAACGGGACATTAATAATATTTTCAATGTTGTAAATTCAGACGTTAAAAATAAACCTGTGGGCAATCTAATGAATTATCAGTTCAATGAGTGTTGTTTGTGGACTCAATAAATTCCGAAGCGTTTAGAGGCCTCTGGTTTCATGGCATTATGTAAGTTGGATGTGTTGAGAAGAAATATATAAATATAATTGCCAGTCAGGCTTTTGTCAATCTATTAGTGGGAAGTATTGCCGGGACTTATCCCTAGAAGCGAGTGGCCAGAAATTTTCAGTAGTCGACCAGTCTCGAGATTTACGAGGGGGTAAGGAAAGTTGTGTGAAGTGAGCGATTTTTAAGGTAGCGACGAAAGAGCTCTCGATAACGACACAATCCCACGAAAAGTTGACGATAACGAGTCACGTTTTGAACCAAGTGGTGCCCCATTGAGCGGACACCGAAAGAAAAGAGCTTCGAGGGAAAGCTCGCCCCAAAAGCCAACTTGACGTTAACCGAAGATAAAAGGGCCGGTAAAACGTCGTGGCAGTAAGAAAGCAGGTTGTTTCTTCGTCTAAAAGGTCCCTTTGAACGTACGAAACCAAACTGGCGACGCGTATAAAAACAGCGAGGCTTTCCGTAGGGATCGTATTACAAATATTCTCGACAACATTTTTTCCCCAAGTAGCAGAGTCTTGTTTCAAATAAAGAGGCGAGGTGATGGGTGACGTGCAGT
This sequence comes from Pachypeltis micranthus, assembly GCA_020466155.1. Taxonomy (NCBI): domain Eukaryota; kingdom Metazoa; phylum Arthropoda; class Insecta; order Hemiptera; family Miridae; genus Pachypeltis; species Pachypeltis micranthus. Next base: position 2,995,547 of record CM035780.1, read on the forward strand.
ACCAACAAAAATATACTCCCAATCAGGACTGTTTCTGTAACACTCATAAGAGAGTTATATCAGTCATAAGTCATCGAGGTTGCAGTTTCGCTTTCATGTGAGAGCCAGGGCACTCCCTCAGCATCCACTGCCCCCAGGCCTGTCGAGGTGCTGCAGGTTGTCGTGTAGCCAGTCTTCCGGTAGAGAGCTGTGGGTTACCACGCGGAGGTTCGCCCCTAGAGCGAGGAGTTCTTAATCTGGTTTCCCACCTGATCTAACTATTTACATGGGTGGCAAGTTTCAAAAGGCCAGATCAATTGTGGTCACTTGTTTTTGGTACTTTAAACCTTGAACAATTTTAGTTTCCCGTTCGTCTGCGTAAAAAACAGTTAGCCCAAGAGGAGAGTAAATTGCCCCAGGAAGAGAGCAGGTACAGAGAACCTGATCTAAATTTATTTTACCTAACCTAAGATGTTGTCAGAGTTAATATATATTCTCGTCAGTAGTTAAGAACTGTCCCCAGAAGAAGAAGAAGAAGATATCAGGGAGGGATCAAATGACCCGCCGGAGCCGCTGGGACCAAAGGCATTTCGCTGTGGCCACAAACGGGCCCATGTGGAAAACCTGGCCTTATACGAGCCCGTTGGGGGCCTGTTTAGTGCTCCAGCCGCCGCTGGTACCCATTGCCTAACCCCCCTGGGTTTGGTGGAGGGGGGTGCCCGGTCGGCGATTCGGTGGTTCTATCCCTGCCTGGCTCAGAAAGCCTCACGCCCCAACGCGCTTGGCCACCGCGCCCCCAAGAACTGTCCCCAGGACGCCATTTAGGACGCAGTGTACGTGCGACTCAAACTTTTATGTTAGTGTTAGTTATGTGTTTGCTCATAACTTGTCTCAGCTGGGAAATGTCCCCGTCACAGAGCCCCCGTGTACGTTAATTTCTTTTAATGGACAATTTCGTTGTACCTCTCTTTCTGACCTACAACTAAACTCAATGATACATTTTTTAGGACGTCCCTGTGAATTTAAGACTCATTGCCAACGTGTAATTAAGTTATTTTCGCAGTTCTCTTTCTATTTTTACAGGATAGAACGAAATGCGTATAAGAAGTAAAACAGTCAGAGTTTTCTTCGGATCTTTACGTGAGTCCTATCAGATCAGATCTGTTCTAAGTAAAAATAATATTGACAACGGAGAACGAAAGAAGGTTGCGGAACCGAATCGGCTCAAATTTGATCTTTAGCCTGCAAATCACAAAGGAATGCCTAGGTAAGGGTATCAGCAAAATCGGTTCAAAACCTTCTAGTCTCACTTTTTTCTTTTTTTTCTCTAAATGGCTGATACGATTGTGGTTTCTGCAAGGTACGAGAAGATATTTGCGTAGTAGGTAACTTTTAGCATGAAGATTCTCGGAATTAAAAGACTAGCTCAGCAATATCCACCTCCCTACGTGGCGTCCTTAGACATACAGCACTTGAGAAACTTCACTTTTATGTTAGCTGTCTCCAACGATTGTACCTTTTGTAAACCTAGTAATTCCGTAATAAAGTTTTTTAAGAACTCAGTTTACCTTCAGACAAACATAATTTGCGCAGTCGGTAGGACAAGTTGTTGTTGAAGGCATATCTGCAGATCGTCTCTACGATTTACAACTTGCCCACGGATCTACTGGTTTACTTCACCTTCTTTTTTCACAAACATCGGAAAAAAGGTAGACGGCTACGAACTAGTCACCTATCTGTAAATGTCAAAATTTCACACACTGCCGACGAGGACATCGTCTCACCTCGTAGCAAATTTTGTTATCCAGATTTCTGAGGACACCGGCTCCGACCCAACTGAAGACGAATTTACCAATCAACCAGGAGGACTCTGACCCACCTCGTGAAGAATTGGAAACCATACGAATAAGACGACTATGATCGCCGCCTTCATGTAAGAACATCTTTAAATTAATATTGTTTTCGAGTTAAAATTTCAATTCGATTTCAATTTCTCTAACGTAGTGATTTCTAAATTGCACTTTCTATAAATTGGATCTGAATTAATATTGTTTTCAATTTTAAATTTATTCTAATTTTAATAGTTTTAACATTTTAATATTTTTACATCTTTGTACACACGAAACCAACAAATTATGTTTGCCCGAAGGGAAACTGAGTTTTTAAAACGTCCCAAATAACGCGAAGAGTAGCACAATACATTATCAAATATCTGGTGCGTTGCAACACACAACTTTCCTTAGCTCTACGTCAATTCACTTTGTACATGGCTAATTCGATTTAATCAATTCATTTATCACTTAGTTAATTTGAACTTGGTCAAATAACGCTTTACGGCAGCAGGAAGCGGTAGCGCTTACAGTTCCAGATTTTATTGTGCTGCTCGTACTCATTGCAGGACCAATATTGATCAATCGGTACACAGATAATTAATGAGGCTGTAAACACGAATTTTTTCAAGTGGATAGTAATCGCTTTTGTAGAGTTATTGGGTAATAACCGTTAGAATTGGTAGTAAGCGAAACGGGCGTAGTTGAAATTCAGGAATTTCTGGAGTGAGCCCCATGTACCTCATGAGCGTTTTTAAACACCCACCCTTTAGGTATTGGGTTGGACTACAACACGACTTTTTTTTTAACATTCTAGTAACATTCCAGCGGAGTTTAAAAGGAAAAAACCGCGGCAAAAACGCTTTTCGTCGAAAATTTTGATAATTTATTGTGCTACTCTCGTCATTTTCCCACAAATGGGAATTTTATGGTACAATTATCTTATTAAGAGCTATCAATATAAAAAATTTAATCAAAATTCGTTAGAGCCGTTTTTGAGAAAAAAAATATTTGGTGTTTTGATCACTATGATAACTATAGTCAACTTTCGGTGGATTTTGTTCATACCCTTATTTTGGCGTTCCATGGTAACCTGCGGGCGAGATATCAAGTTTGAGCTGATTTGGTACGGTGGTTTTCTCTAAAAACCGTTCACAGGCACACTTTAGTGACACACACACAGAAAAAAAAAAAGTTTTTTTTCAGCCGATTACATAACTTTCCTTTCTACTTCGTAGAGCCAAACAAAATAAAAATGTGGAAGAAACTTCGATTTTAGCGCAGTTTTTTACTTATAAGACCCTCCCGTACTATACTAGTGTTCTAAGGAAAATCGCGAAGGTAGTCCAAATAAAATACTTATACGGTGAAAGTTTAATTACGTTCATCAAATAATTAGGAGGAACCCCGAAACTTCTGGAATTCGAACCCCCGCCTTTTCTCTTATTAACACTTCTTACGGTATTTACCCAATAATTCCAAAACAGTTGACATCATCCGCCTCAAAGGTGACAGTCTCGTATTTACCTGGGCACAGATTGGTGTGGTTGTATTCCCGTGAATTCAGGAACTTCAAGCTTAGGGTGAGCGTAATGAACGAATTCTGTAAGTACGTTTTTAGGGCGGCTGAAGTGGAGTAAGTATTACCAACGTTATACAGTTCGAAAGCCTCTCGAGTCACTGGATTCAATCCATGTAGAGCAAGTTCGCATAAAATATACTGTGCTAAATTTTTTAGGGAAGTGCTACTTTCCATAACTTGAGAGAGGTAGGCTTGTAGAGTGGTGGCAGTTGGCTTCCCAAGTGTGTATTTGAAATTGACCAGCGTGTCAATGAAGCAGCACGCTATTTTTCGTTTGTCGTCATAAATTCTAATTAATGCATCCAACGCGTGTTGGAAGGTTTGTTCCACTGTAGGAATGTTTTGGGCGACGTCATAAGGTGACTTACTAAGTAATGGAGCCGCTCAGCATCTGAAAGAGACATTTCATTTATTATTAGTGACTCGAAAAGCTGCTTGAATGTCTCCCATTCGCGCAATTTTTCATCAAAATGTTTGATGGGTATATTAGAGAGGACATTGCGTGAAAGGCGTGGCAGTTCACTCCTATCTCCTGAGGTCGGGAAAGGGTTGATGCAGCAGCAGTAATAGCCAAAATTTGAATATGATACCCTATGATATCATAATAGTAATATTTGAATTGTTGCGGAATCCCTCTCAAGGTGACGCTGTTTTCTTCAGCCATGGGCTTTGACTAATAAGAACAGAGACTATACAAAACGCAGATATAACTAGAACAATTAATAATAAATAGCAAAGACTAACAAGAACAATAACACAGACCAGGACGGTACAAAGAAAAGCTATTTGATAGCACGGATTTGAGTGAAACTAGGGACAGGTCAAATCTGGCCCGGAGGTACAAAATGTTGGCGCGATGAAGGCAGATTAAAGCCAAACGCAACAGCTATTGCCTTCCACGTTCCATAATCAGGAGGAACCCCGAAAATTCTGCAATTCAACCCGGCGCCGTTTCGCTTATTAACATTTCTTACAGTATTTACAATAATTCCAAAACAGTAGACGACATCCTCCTCAAAGGTGGCAGTCTCGTAAATTACCCGCGCACTGATTGGTGTGGAATAAGAAGCAGCATCCTCGTGAATTCAGGAACTTCAAGCATAGGATGAAACTTGAGTGAAAACTATATTGGATCGGCAGCTAAACCGATGAAAATCGCTGAATGTACGTGAAGAATCGTAAACATAATCGTAAAGTTGTGCGATGCGCAGCACCAGATATGAAAGACGCCAGTTCATACTGAATCAAGCATTGTCATTACGACGAGGCTCATTCAAAGACAAAGGCAGCAGTTTTCGGGCGATCTCGCTAGCACTTAACAGCCTAATTTGGATTATCTTTGTGAGTTGAATTTTGCTTAGCTCAGCGAACAAACGAACCGTACGATTTCTAAAAGGATTTCGTTTCACGAACGTACCAGTCGCAGCGATATTTCACCAAATGGATTATGGTGATTCTGTATTGATTATGAATGCATTTCGCTTCAAACTCAGTTCATCCCTTGATCAAAGATGTTGATCCATTTACTGAAGCTCCTCCGATAGACACAGCCACGGGGCATTCTATCCCTCTTCGGCTGATGAGCCGACCGCGAGTGATGGTGTTCCCTATTGTTCATCGAACAAATCTTGTAGGGGAGAAACGAAAAGGTCTCCAGTTTGTTTTAGCCGCATCAGACGGGGGGCTTGGACCAATAGATTGAGGGCGGATATCAAACACCATATGCTTTAGCGATAGCCGTGTAGCGGAACTTTGTTTGCGGACAGGACTTGATTCAGCCGAGACACAAAGGAGGGAGTCTCAGGGAGACCGCAACGTGAAATCAGTAACAGTGTTACTATTTCCTGTGGCGATTATCGATTTTCCACCCTAATTCATCGCCCACAGAGTCTTGCAATCGTACTCGTACTAACGCGAAAGAGCGAAGTATTTGAGAAAGTTGTTACTTAATGTGCCAACAAGTTTTTCCACTTCACAGCCTTTTTTACACGATTTCTTTATCTTGACACGATCTTCTGGATCTTGGATCTCAATTCTCCAATGATCTTTACTCATACCCACAACACCGTTCATTTGAATTTACCACCGACTTAATTTCTCAACTATTAAAACTCAGTTATTTAAACTATTTTTACTCAATATCTCAACTATTCCAACACATTTCCATCACTTTTTACTTTCCGCTACCCGAAGGGAAGGAAAGTATAATAATCGTGTCAAAAAAAATTTGGGGTTTCTTCAGATCTTTACGTTTTGAGGCCTACTCTAAAAAACCTAATTTCGGCGCGTGGTTCGTGTGTCTGTTGTTCGATTTGCGGGAGAACGGCTGACCCGATTGAGCTGGTTCTTTTTTTGTTTTGTTCATTATTTTTTGTAGACACCAAAATAAGGTTATGGACGATTTCGGCCGATGGGAAGGGGGGGGATGTACCAAAAACTAAGGTTTTTCGCCTTTTTCTCGAAAACGGCTGTAACGATTTTGATTAAACTTCCAAATTATCTTCTACTAATCAATACCTAACTTTTCTTCTCTATACTGTGAAGGCACAATTTTGGACGCGGCGAAAAAAGCGCGGGAAGCCGCGTCCCCACTGAGCGCCAGCCCCTCCAAGGGAAGGAGAAGCCGGGCCCTGCGGTTGAAGAGGCCGGCGGAGCCTCAGAAGGTTGCCGCCATCGTCGCCCGTTGTCGCTTCGAATTGCTAAAGAAAATCGGAAAAGGAGATTTCACCGCGAAGACGAAATACTTTATCATCTCGCTTTTTATTTCGAGCGAGAGCAAGGTGAGCCGCATTAGCTTTTATTTTACTTTTTTTTTTTCATATAAATTTGATTTCTTTGTCCATTAAGCCCATTTGTGATGTGAGACGCCCTCCTTCACGGATCAGGCCCCCCCCTTTCGTATAACATATCCCTGGTTGGTTGTCCGCCCCCTTCCCCGAGAAGAAGGAGTTTTCAATTTACTCAAATTGGGGAAACAAAACGATCGGCCCCGAACATTACAATCCATATCTCCTTGAAAATACCGTGAACGGAGATATAGGCCTATGACGCCAAAATAGGTTTTTTTCGCTTTTTGGCAAAACAGGTTCAGCAATTTCCACCAAACTCTGAGGATGTTTTTGAATAGTTAATATCTACATATTGTTTGCAATAAATGTTCCTCTAACAGTTCATTGAACAAAGATAAAAATGCAAATGGGTCGAAAATAACGTTTTTTGAACATTTCCGTAAATCGCAGGGTAACTCACCCTTATAAGTTGTCCATTGTGCAACGATTACACCCAGGGGATTATGCACAACGAATGATCTTCGCCTGTGAGATGGAAGCACTTATAAAACAAAATGAGGGTCTCATTTTGTTCATGAGCGATGAGGCTCACTACCACCACAATGGCATGGTGAATCAGCAAAATTGTCGTTATTTGGCTGATGAAAATCCCTGACAATTACACGAACAACTTTATTTTTTTGAAAACGACAATGGCATTGCTGTTACCATCGTCAACTCAGAACGATATGTCGAGATGATAACCGGCTTCTTTAGACCTGAATTGAGACAAAAACGTATTGCGATCCGGCGTATGTGGTTCCAACAGGATGGGGCAACCGCTCACACAGCTAGGGCAACAGTGAGCGTTATTCATCCTGTTTTCCCTGGCCGCCTTATTTCCAGGTTCGGTGACGTTCATTAGCCTTCTCGGTCCCCAGATTTGTCCACATGTGACTTTTTTCTGTGGGGACGCCTCAAAGCACTTGTTTACCAGCACAAGCCCTGAACATTAGAGGAATTGAAGGATACTATTCGCGTGGAAATCGTCACAATTGAGAGAGCAACGTTGGAAAGAGTTTTCGAAGAAAGACTCCAGCAGTATACCGCGAACGAGGGACGCCACTTGACTGATGTGATTTTCCACTCATGAATTTCTAAAATGATTTTAAATTGTGAATCTAAATATGTCAATAAACATTTTTTTGAGTAAAAATTACCAAAGTTATGATTTTTTTCAAAAACGCCCGACCTTTATGCTGCACCCAGTACTTCTTCGTCGACATTCTCGGACTGGTTTTATCCCAACGTCAGTTGATCCCACTTTTGATTGCAGCACTGATGAACACCGATCATGAAAACAACAGCCACCAGAACCCTCGTTCACTCGCACGTTCTGTTCAATGTGAACAGGTTGTGAACCTCACTTCCCCAGTTTCAAATAAAGTGGCGTCAATTCAGCGGAAAGAGCGATTTCATTCAACTCACTAAAATGACGGCGCAGCGACAGTTTTCAGTTAAAACGCTCGACAAACATTTCTGCTATTTTCACGTTCCCACTTCCGAACGTTCCGAAGAAATATTAAGAAAAAAAAAACATAGATATCGAAGACTTTTCCTTTTCAATGCAAATAAACTTCTTCAACTTCTCCTCCCTCATAAATAAATATTGCCGCCAATTCGAAAAGAGGTAATGGAGCCAAATAGAAGGCAATGAAGATATGAGATTGGTTTCAGATTGGATGTGAAATGTTGCACCGCCTTTTTCGTTCGTTCGGGATTTCTATCCCACCAATAACTTGTCTCCTTTCTCCCCAATATACAGCCCTGTTATTGGAACTCTTTTGATTGCCCCGATATGTTCCCGCAACTGATCACCAATATCCTTCACTTTGTTCGAACTGTCTTCCTCACCCTAGCTCACATCTTTCCTTTCCCCCTCTCCCTTCCTCATCACCACCACCCAACCTCCCCCCTATCCGACCAATATTGGATATATCTACCTCGTTCTCAGGTCACATCCTTCGAGAGGAATTTTCCCAAACGTCCCTCGTCCTTGTTATATATAGATATATATATTCTGTCGCCTTTCCTCTCACTTTCATTTTCACAAACTTATCTCGCACTTCACAGATTGTCAATTTATAACGGTACTTCTTCCAAACGTTGGATTGAGACGTATGGTAAGTGACAAGCAGCAGTTTTTTGTGGAAAACGAAACATTCTAATCAATCAGCTATGATCTGGAGTGTACGTTCTCAGAATGGACATTAGAGTGACCTCGCGAAATCTGAGCTTTGCATCAATTGACAAGGATGTTTCAATAATTTTCATTCCACTCCCAACATTTTTTTTCAGCCTATTACATAACTGTCTTTCTTACTACGTAGAGCCAAAGACAATAAACAACACAGTTCTAGAAAAAAATCATTCAACACAGTCATAGTAAAAATCTTTTGTTGGGAGTACATGTTACTTTGACCTACACGTTTTGAACGAAAAAAATGTGGTATTTGTCCGTTTTAAATACCGCGGGATAAATTGTGCCAAGAGGGGAAAATAACAGCGAAGGCTTTGTTATTATTTGGACTTAATAAGAATAGAAAATGATTGAACTTATTATATCCAGAGGGCTTGTAAGAGATGTAGGCTCAAGACAGCAACACTTGCTTGCAACCCCTTGCTTGGTGGGCGGCTGAGGGGAACGCGAGTTTGAAAGCCGCGTGGCGAAAGAATTATGCTGAACGAGCCCTAGCCACAATGAGTGCAGCTCATAGCAAGGAGATCAGACAGCTGAAGCATATTCCTGATGGGCGACGCAAGGGCCTCGTTAAAGGTATGCTCGTGATTTTTCTTTATAAGTTCGATTCGCCGAGCTTGTTGGAGTCTTCGACTCAATCACTCGTGACGCAGCACGCACAGGTCAACCATCTACCCGCATATCTGCAAGAGTAGGATGCACATTTAGGATCTTTGGACAAAAGGTGGTTCAGCGAAAACCACTGCTCGAACAGTCCAACCTTTTGTGCGAGACCTCACAGTAACGCGGTATCTTGATTTTCAGATCATCTACGATGAAGAGACATTTTACTCCAGACCCATAGGCATTGGTGACACTATTTGTCAGGGTGAGAGCCTAAGATACACAGAGTGTGCAGCAATGCAGTCATGATCGGGACAAGGGGACTTTTGTCGCGATTGACTTTCACAAAAGACACGTATACAATCAATTGTATCAATCATCTCGATAAATGATGCATAGGTATCGGTGTGTGTTGTCAACCTTCGGTCAAGAGCCTCAACAGGAGATAATCGAAGAATCTAGAACACTACATTGTTACTCGATTTACATAATTCTCTCATAACTATCTCGAAACAATGAAACTTAGTCAACGGTTAGACAGGTTTTTTCGGAAAGCGGCTGCACAACAGCAAATAGATTTTGCGTGGCTGCAAGTTGAGAATGTTTCGCTTCAAATCCTGACGTAGAGATTTTTTTGCACTTTATTTGGTGTATAGATGTACATAATTTTTGAACGGCAATGCTACGACCCCTATTACTGCGAACTGTATAATTTGTACGTACCCAGTCGAATTCTGGATGCAACGAAAGCTCGTCTGTCGTGCTGTCGAAGGGGGAAGGAGAAAAGAGAATAGGAGAGAAGGAAGAAAAACAGCATAGACGAAATGTACGAAACGCGTGAAAACTAAAGAACAAAAAAACCAACTAATAACCGGACAGGGCCGAAACTATATAGAGATGCGCGAATACAAGACTGAGAGGGAGAGTCGTACAGGTTTCCTCCTCGTCAGTTTATACCGCACGCGACATCAACGGCTTCCAATAGACATGCAACCTCTCTACTGACCTGGCCAGAAACAACATCGGAGGATATGCCCTCACGCATTGCAGCCCTGTGCCCACCTAGTCTAACATTGCCGGAACGGAGCAAACAACCCACATCGATCCAGAAGTGTTCCCTTTACCCTGACAATCAACAATATACTAGGAGTGACAATTCATCGATGGTCTTGACGTATATTAGTCTGGGTCCGTCTCAAACCTCTGCAACTCCATCAAATTCGTGATCGAGGGCTGGCCATGCTGCTGAAGTGAAGGTAACGCTCCAACGCACGCCGTTTAACCACAAGCCTCTCCAAGAGCAGGGGAGTAGCTATTTTTTGAGGTTGGAGGATATCCCTCTGGAAGGAGCCGACTAACCCTTTGTCACATTTTTTTTAAGTAATGCATTTATTCAAGAAGAATACAAAAAGAAACACAAACACTACATAATGCGTTCCCCCCTCGATAAGTAAAAACTTGTGCTGAGGGGAGGAGCCGTTACAATATGATAGATAGTTCATTAAAAAAACATCAGAAATCCTTTGGAAGACTACTAAACAGCTTTATTCCATTGTACGAGAAAAAATTCTGACTTATAGTGGTGAATCTAAAAGGCAACTTCAGTGTAAGGTTACCCGATGACCTCGTCTGCCCATAATTCTTTTCATAAGCAGATAAATTGTTGAATATATATATGGATAAAATTTTTTTATAAATGTGAAAGATGTCTAATACCTCGAATGTCATAAAAACTGCAGAGGAGGGGAATCTCATTTTCTTACGCAGTAAAATTTTGATAATTTTTTTCTGGGTTATATGCAAAGGCTCTAGGTAAGTTTTGTAGGCCGATCCCCACAGAAGAATACAATAGGATATCACGGATTGCACTAGAGCATGATTAAACATTTTAAGTGTGCACATAGACATAAAATTTCGGATTTCAAGGCACAGGGGTATGACTTTACAAAGTCTGTTGCATATATTGTCAATATGGTATTTCCAGGACAAACATTGGTTCTGCAATCACTTGCACCACAGGTTGACACAATGTGGCATTTGTACTGAGTGACTCCTATTAAAGGCACCGGGTGATCGTGGTCTAGTGGTTAAGACATTGTTCATAATTCTTGACGTAAGTCGAGGATTGTGAATCGGAGCTCCGGCGCGATTGCCGTAATTTATCCCTGAGTCAGCAGCTCTTCAAAGCATCTCCAAACCTCAGTACACATTTGATATTTCCTAGAACAGGGACAGAGGTATTACGCAAGGAAAAAGCAACAAAATTGGATTGGCTAAAATTTAGCTTTAAGCCGACTCCATTCAGCCAATCCCTGACTACAAGCAAGCAAGCAGACACCGCTTCCAAGGATGCATCCCAATTATTTCGTGAGACCACGACAGCTGTATCATCAGCATAGGTAATTATCTCCCCATCAAGTTGAACGCCAAACAGATAAATAAAAGGGGTCCAAGAACTGTGCCCTGCGGAATCCCATAGGAGAAGGAAGATCCCTCACTCAAAATTGCGTTTATTTTCACTTTCTGACATCGCCCACGTAAATAACTCTGTACCCAAACAGCAATGCTATTCCCCATTAATGCGCGTATACTTTCCACTAACTTCTTATGAGAAACAATCAAAAGCTTCCCTCAAATACAGGAAAACTGCCAATGGCTTATTTCTTTTGTCGAGCTCGGAAAATACCCTCTCCGTTAGCGCGGCAATAGCATCCTGAGTGCCCAGATCTGCACGGAAGCCAAACTGTTTGCTATGCAACTAGTTATTCCTTGCTAGGTTTTCAACTAAGTGGTGCTTCACTGCCTTTTCTATAATTTTGGCTACATTAGAGACCAAGAAAATACGTCTGTAATTATCCAGTGTCCGAGGGTCCCCAGCCTTAAAAAGCGGAGTGACGATGGCCATCTTATAGATTTCAGGGAAAACACCAGTAGCAATACTCATGTTTACGAGATGTGCCAACGGCTTGGAAATATATGTTTTAACTTTTTTCAGGACTTCCACTGTAATACCATCGAATCCAGGACTTGAACCCCCACGTAGCGAATCGATGATCCTCTTAACATCCTCCTCACCAACCCTAGCAAACGCTTCATGCTTCAGCACCGCACCATTCTCATCACAAAGTATTACATTCGCGGCACGGTCACCCCCACCAACATTATCCTCTAATGAAATCTTCTCACCGACAATGGAAAAGTGCGAATTGAAAGCATTAGCCACAAGTTTAGTGGTGATGATTGCAAGTTGCGGATAGTGCCATGATGAAGCTAATCTGTATTTTTTCCTGCCCAAAATTCGATGGCACGTTCGCGTTCGAGACCGAGAACCGTTTTTGTAGAATACACCAAAGTCCCTCGTTTTGAAACGTTTCGGTATCCCCCACCCCCTCCCACAACAAACCAAAATCAGATGGTAATTTTTGTGGTGTGCCCGGCTGCTTGGAATCTGCCTGGCGGCAGAGGCGGAGGGACATATCTGTTTTACTTGACTTAATTCCTGTAACTCCTAAGAGGAGCATAGGGCCGCTACAAAATTTCTCCATCCTTCGCGATCGTTCGCCAGAGTCTTGACCTCTTCGACAGATCGCCTCTAGGACGCTCGTGGACGACCTCTTCGTCTATATCCCTGAGGGTTCCAATCCAGCGCTTTCTTCTCGATGGACGCCTCGTCCTTTCGGAGTGTGTGCCCTATCCACTTCCATTTTCGCTTTTTAATCTCCAACGCGATGGGTTTCTGACCAGTTCGCTGTCGGAGCTTGTCGTTGGAAATGACATCTGGCCAAAACACTCCTAGGATCCGTCGTAAGCACCGATTTACGAATACCTGCAGCTTCTGTGTGAGGGAACTTGTCACCTTCCAGGTCTCGCACCCGTAGAGGAGGACTGATTTAACATTCGTTGTGAAGAGCCGCAGCTTCGTCCCGAGAGAAATATTACCATTCCTCCACACCGGGTACAGTTGAACGAAAGCGCCATTGGCCTTTCTTATCCTGCTCTTCACGTCTTCTTCTGCCCCTCCCCTTGCGTCCACAATGCTGCCAAGGTACTGGAAAGTATCAACCCGCTCAACGGGCTCCCCGCTCACCTCAAGATCGTCTCTCAGCGCCACATTGACTCGGATTCCCTTAGTCTTCTTGACATTTATTTTAAGTCCCGCCATGTCGGCCAACTCTGTGAGCTTCCGGGAGCTTGAAGCTCATGTCACTCAAGCGCTGCGACAGCATAAATACATCATCCGCATAGTCCAGGTCCTCAAGCCGCTCCCTCAAGCCCCATTGAATACCCCTCTTCCTGCCTCCCAAAGTTTTTCTCATTAAGAGATACAGCACTAACAGGAAGAGAGTCGGGGAGAACACGCAGCCTTGTCGGCAACCTGCACTAAGGGGTATCGAAGACGAGAGCGCTCCATCATGGATGACCTGGCAGGTATATCCGTTGTACATCTCCTGAACCAGCCGCAAAAACTTTCCTGGGACCCCGTAAGCCTCCAGAGCTCTCCACATTGCCACTCGTTGATCGAGTCAAACGCTTTTTTAAAATCAATGAACAGAGCATATAAAGGGCTCTGCCACTCAGAGCTCTGCTCCAAGATGATATGGAGAGTATTGATGAGATCAACGCAGCTCCTGTGCCTCCTGAAGCCGGCTTGCTGTTTGCGAAGGAGTCTCTCAACGTGATCCTTGATCCTCTCAAGAATTATTTTGGCCATGACCTTACTGGCCATTGTGAGAAGGGTTATGCCGCGCCAGTTATCACAACTGGTCAAATCACCTTTCTTGGTCAGCTTGATGATGAGCTCTCTTCCATTCTTCCGGGATCACTTCCTCATTCCACAGTCTCTGAATGATAGGGCAAAGCAACATAGTTGTCGTCTCGCAGTCAACCTTCAGGGCTTCAGGGGGTATGTTGTCTATACCTGGAGACTTCCCATTTCAGCTCACTCACTGCTTTCCTTATTTCCGCTTCTGAAGGGGGTTCTGTGCTTATTTGGCAATCCACAATTGGAATGAGCCCACCAGTGCCATGATGAAGCTAATCTGTATGTTTTCCTGCCCAAAATTCGATGGCACGTTCGCGCTCGAGACCAAGAACCGTTTTTGTAGAATACACCAAAGTCCCTTGTTTTGAAACGCTTCGGTATACCCCCCCCCCTCCCACAGCAAACCAAAATCAATGGAGATGGACCATAACCATATCACTCGTCTTTGAAAAATTACAAACTAAACTATGAAAAATAGTTCAATCGGTTAAGCAATTTATTGTACAGATGGTAATTTTTGTGGTGTGCCCGGCTGCTTGGAATCTGCCTAGCGGCGGAGGCGGAGGGACATATCTGTTTTACTAGGGAAACAATATTATCTACACTTGGAGCTGTAAACAGGGCTCAACGAATCCCTTTTCCCGCTGAATAGGATAAACTGAATATTTGTTGGTACAGTGGGCAAGTTCCATTGGAAGAAAAGAGGATTGGTCGGTGAAGGAAGGAAAAGCGGTTGTTGGTTAAGGAAGAGGGGATGAAAGAGCGGAACGAGGCAGGACGTCGAAAAGATGAGGCCTGTAAGAAACTCGGCGGCGGTGGAGATGTGGCATGGGAGGCGAGGGTACGGCAGGCCGGAGGAGAAGGATAAGTGGGTAGGGTGGACCGTGGGAAGGGGTAGAAGGAGTATGGTGCGAAAGGGGGAGGGCAGGGTTGGGGGAGGGGGTCAAATCTTGGGTAATTGCGGTGTTGTGAAGTCGTAAGGAGGGCTGGATATTGAAAGTGGAAAGTGGGAGTTGTAGAAGGGGGGGTCAGCGCCGCAGGGTGCGGAAGGGTTCCGCACAGGTCCCCCCTGTTTGAATAGGGGGTTTGTTGGGCGGCCTCTGATTGGTTGGTCGGGGCCCCGCCCATCGCAGCCCCTTCCATGCCCAAACACCACCAGCGTCCCTCTCGCCAGCCACTTGATCTTCGGTCTCCAAAGTAGCCGTACCGTTTGACGCGTTTATTTTACCTTTTTCACCGAGACGTGTCCACATTATCATCGCCACGATCAATCCCAACTTCAGGTGAGCCTTACCTAGTTATTACAATATTCATTTACCACGTTTCCACGACAAAATAATATTTTTTGTGGCGGACGTGAAGGAGTATGAACATTTGAACTAACATTTTCTACTTCTACATTAAACAAAAATATTGTAATCACTCAAAAAAGTTGAATTTTCTTCAGCCCTTCACGTTTTGAGGCCTACCGAATCTAAATAACATCATTTCGGTGGGTGCCTGTGTTTTTGACATTTTATGTCTTTACTTTGCTACATAAACTCGAAAAACGTTACGCGGGAGATGTAACGTCGGAGATGTAACGTGGTATATGTAGCGGAGAAACGTAACGAAATATATTGTGTTGGGTTAGGTGCATGGTAACGTCTGTTACAAAATGTAACGCTTGGTAACATCACACTTTTAATAACCTCAGTGACCAAGTGATGATTTCAATTGCAATTGACGCGGCCATTATGTCGAAACCATCAACTAGCACAATCAAACGTAGTTATCATTGCATTAAAAAAAAATAAAAATAAAAATAAAAGACATAAAATGTCCCAAGTGGTTGCGTACTTGTACGAAAGCTGTACCCACCGTTTGTGTTGACATTTCATGTCTTTACTTTGCTACGTTTTGAATTAGCCGTTTAAATTACTGGCAGGGCACCTACTGATTGTGCCCATCCTTCATCAACCTAATACGCTTAAAACTTGAGTTTGTGTGCACATTTTCGACCATAAAAAGGGTGAGTTTCGCTAGATGGAATTGTTGAAGCTGTTCATGAGACATTTTCTATAAAAATTCGCAAATGGTAAAAATTGGGAAAGGGCGTGCTCGTGCAAGATCGGCCATTGTACATATTGACAGGAAGGAACATCGTAGATCACGATTCACAGCCTAATCTGTATGATAACCCAAAAAGTCTACAAAATGAGGCAACAACTGTGGAAATTATGGGAGGCAAGTAGTTCTTACACGCAGACAGGAGCCCAAAATTATTGGGGAAGTTCCAGGCATCGAAATTTGTTGTAAATAAATAATCGAAAATTACAAGTTGTCATTTAAACTGACTTAAATCAACATTTTAATTTTTGCTCACCTTAGCTCTACGATCTGCAAAAGAAAGTCGTCTAATCGACTGAAAAAAAAACCGACGCACCGCACAACATTCCTCAGCCCGCCGATCATTCTAGTTACTACTCCAATGTACTTATTCCTCAGTGCATATCAATTTGGTAAAACGACAACGTTCTGAGTGAAAACTAGTAGCGCTTCATTAAGTCGCTGCTTGTTATGATTATCAACACGATCTCATGGTCTTATTTGGAAGGTTTGGAGTAACAGTGCTGTAATTACGAGGGGAACGGTGCCAAATGTGTCAACAAAACGGCGTTAGAATTCCGAAAAGTCTGTGATTGTTGTTGTCTATTTGATGATAATTAACCTGCCGTCGTATAGAGTAGCATCCTGAGTGTCTAGAACGCTTCGTACAAGCGGAATGTATGAAGGAAATATCTGTCGTGACTTTCTTTAGCCCCACGTATGATTCAGTATATAACAACATTCTATACGGAAACAACTGGTGCGCTTAGGGTTAAGGAATTTATCGAGTCGCTGCTACTTGTACCCAGATCATTACTGAGCAATGAGTGCACGCGGAACTCACGAGAATGTCAAGATGATTTTTTGTTTGTTGGGAACGAGTTTACTGATTGGGTACTCTGGTGTTGTTTCTAACTATGCTATATGCCTTACTAAACGCCAATCTTATAGGTAGTGTATTGAACTACCACCCTGAACGATATTTGTAAGCGTAAAACTTTCATCGACATTTGTGCTAAATTATTGTGCTCCCTTCGTCATGTGAAGCTGTTCATACTAACCATTTAATCAAAATAGTTGCTGCTATTTTGAGAGAAAATATCTGGTGCGTAGCAACACACAACTTTCCGCCACCCCCGTAAGTTCCAACACCAGCTACACATGCGGGTGCTATATCATCGTTCAACGCATTTCTACCGAAACATTTATGGAGAACTAAATGTACGGAATAGTTAGCTCAGAGTACTCCATAAGTTTGATCGAAATCGTTAAAGCCGTTTTTGAGAAAATTGGAATACCGATAAATGAATATTCGACAAATCTCCTTTTCTGAGTTAACTTGGCTTATATCTCCGTTCAACATATATATACAGAAATAATTATGGAGAACAAAATGTTGGTATGGGTGATTATAAGTCACTCCAGTAGGATTTATTACATCTGGTGAAGAAGTTACCCTGAAATTTACGGAAATGTTCGAAAAAACGTTATTTTCGACACATTTTGATTTTTATCTCTGTTCAATGGACTGTCCGAGGAACATTTATTGAGAACAATATGTAGGTATCAACTATTCAAAAACATCTCTAAAGTTTGGTGATAATCGTTGAAGCCGTTTTGCCAAAAAGCGTAAAAAACCTATTTTTGCTTCATGGGCCTATATCTCCGTTCACCGTATTTTCATGGAGATATGTATGGAGAAGCAAAGTTAGGTATTGATGAGTAGAAGATAATGTGAAAGTTTAATTAAAATCGTTAAAGCCGTTTTCGAGAAAAATGCGAAAAACCCAAGTTTTTGGTATATTTTCCTCCCCCACCCCCCCTTTCCATCGGTCGAAGTCGTCCATAACCTTATTTTGGTGTTTACAAAAAATAACAAACAAAACAAAAAAAGAACCAGCTCAATCGGATCAGCCGTTCTCCCGCAAATCGAACTACAGACACCCACACACAGGTCTGTTTCCTTATTTGATGACTGTACCTAAACCCTCGACGCGGGTTATATCAGTCATAGAAGTTGCGGTTTCGCTAATGTGCAAGAGGCTGGCCCCTGCAGCATCCACCGAACTCAGACCTGTGGAGGTACGGCAGGTATTTGGTCGTTAGCCAGTCCCCCGGTAGAGAGCTGTTGCCCGTGTGTGATACACACACACACACACACACGGACCACGCGCCGAAATTAGGTTTTTTAGACTCAGTAGGCCTCAAAACGTAAAGATCTGAAGAAAACCCAATTTTTTTGTTGACCCGATTACTATACTTTCCTTCCCTTCGGGTAGCGGAAAGTAAAAATGTGATATTTTGATCACTATGATCATTAAATTTTGAGCGGATTTTGCTCTAACTCTTATTTTGGGCGTCGCATAGTAACCTGCTGGCTAAAAATGAAATTTGCGTCGAATAAAATAAGTAGGAGCGACTCGATAGATTCAGAAATCTTAAGCGCCATCAGTTTTTACGTAGAGTTAAGGAAAGTTGTGTGATGCGACGCACAAGACATTTAAAATATTTTATTTGTGCTTGTACTCACGATAATGAACGAAAGTTTACATTCACAACCCGCACACGTAACAAATAACTTTTTATCAATAAATCAAAATTAAATGAAACGAGATATTAGCAGCCATGTGAAATAAACACTGTAAACAGTAATTTATACAATTTAAAATCGTAATCAGCTCTCACAACATTACGCGTGTCAGTAGGCACATATACTCAACAAATGCTGAACCTACCTGGCTCAAGCGCGCAAAAGTTACAAAAGTTCAGTACAAAAGTACAGTCATAAGTTACAAAAACGGAGGTTTTGAATTTTTTCGAAACGATACCAGTTTCCGTAGTATTTTCTACTAATTAGTACTCAATTTATGTTTGTTATAAATATCTTCGTGCACGGAGATACGAAGGCTTTAATGAAATACGTTATAGGTGTTCCCAGCTGGACTGTACCAATGTATTATTCAATATAGTTCTGATAGTCCGTTGAACAGAGATCCAACCAAAATGAGCGTATTTTCGTAAACCCTTTAGCTCTATCTACAATAAGTGCACGAGTGTGTTCAATACACCTCACGGAGTTTCTTCTAGCAACTAATTCTCTCATTTTTTTCCTCAAGTATTTCTGAAACAGTCGGTTTAACGGTATGTTACCCAAACTACGCCAGAAAATTATATTCACTGCGCATTAAAAATTCGTTTTTCTCATTTTCTCGGCTAACGATTTTGAATAAACTTAATAACTCGCACCTGCATTTTGTTAATAATAAGTATTTTCGTAGATTATTTCGCGTATTTTAACTGTACGCGCAGTCTTTGTACGTAGCGGATGTTATATCATTGTGTCAGTATGTCCTCTTGTCAGCCTTCGTACGATTGACACATTTAAGCTAACAAGTCGTTGTGAGGACTGTGTTAAGGTTTGTAATTGTGAGACTGAGAGCGGGTGAAGCAAATCACCAATCTGATTATTATCGTCGATGAATGCAACCGGGCTCATGGTGGCGAGTGTGCGAGCGCAAATAGGAAATCCTCCAAGCATTGTGTTGAGTATTTTGATGCACAAAGATGACATTATTATCAGAAATATAATTGAAAATAGACTTGAAGGCTTCATCTCGAACATTGGTGCGCCGTCAGTGATGCAACGCTGACCTACACCATACGAGCTTCCGACATTGCCGTTCGAAGATACTTCCTGTCATATTTAGTGCTTCTTGGCTTGTCATATGAACGCGAAATCCTGGGTTCCAGGTACTACAGACTGGTGAGGACTCACGGTGACGGTGACAGGCCTGAGTTTTTCTCCAGAGACAACATGGAGCTAAACTTCCTATCCCTCGGGTGACAATGCACCAGCAACCTGCTTGCAGGATGCGTCATGCCCCATGAGTAAGCTGGCACACCTGAACCGCTTAATTCAGGGAATCAGACTGGTTATCGCAGGCACCACATCAAGCATCCAATTCGTTGCTATCCTAAACAACTGCGTGAAATTGCCGGTAATCTCTTAAGGGGTGCCTTCTGAAGCCTGCCTCCACCCATGGTGAAGAGTAGGAGGAGTCGGGACACAGCGTGAGTTTCCATCTGTGAAACAAACCTTGCAGAGAGCCACAAACGCTGAAGACCCACAAGGCTTTGGGACGGATGGATTCGCTGTGACACACTACGGCAACTGATCCTGAAAGAATCCCAGACTTATTTGCCTCTGGACGGCCAACCTCTAAAAAAACTAGCCCATAGGTTAGCTTTGGCAGCATGTACGTCAGTGGAGCCTTGGCATCTTTCTGAGGACGATCACTAACGCCCACGCAGCTTCCAGCCAAAGAGGTTGTGCTGAGAAACTCAACCCCAAGGAACTGCCGCATCTCGAACGCCTCTAGCCAGTACCCAGGATTCATTAATGACAAAAGTTGTACTGTAACCTCCAGCCACACTTCTTAGCGTTCACCCCAAGCTGCTTTATTTCTTTAACGATCTGCATCCTGTGTATCATACCCATAACGAGGAGCAACATCATCTGCAGGGCTAGTGCCTCAACCCCATGCGTGAGGAGATAGCAAATCCTGCTTTATGCGGGCGCTTCCCAATGCAGTATCGATCCCAAGATAGAAAAGTATAGGAGGCAGAGGGTTACAAGTGCCTACTGCCATGTCCTCATACACCTCACCTCCAGCCAATGACACCAGCCACCTGGAGTCAAGATGCCAGACGACACGGAAATTGGTCAGTAGCTCCCCCTCCCCTCCCACCACTGGATAAAGGCAGTTTGAGTACATGAAACTCCAGCAGATGGGTTTCTCGTGTAGAGAAGGAGGTTGAGAACCTACAGTTTAATAGCTTTTGGGGATTCATTCCATCTGCATGGAACCCCTACTACATGGGTTACTCACAGACCTTGCTCTCAAGGACCAGGGAAGACATTGCGTAGGCCACGGATTTCCTAGAACGAGCAGGGCCCCGCACCCCTTTCTGGAACGAGGTTGAACACTTATCGGAAGCTTCCAAAACGCCGCTAACTCCGGAAGAGAAGGCTACACCTTTTCTTGCCCTGGAAACAAAGCCATTTAGTACCTCGGCCTGGATACCGCCAAAACTTCTAGTACGTCTGCCACATGCACGGGGTTGAGACGAGAAAACTCTCGGGAAAATGCAGCGACCTCGACTACACAAGGTCCGGCAGGTGTGGATTCTCATATTCTCTCACTCAAAAACATTGATACGCCGCAGTCCTCTGTGTGGATAGCACGGATGCTCCCTGACTCCACCCATATCCGAATTTAACGATGGCCGAACAAACCGTTTCCCCTTAAAAGATGTCAAACTAATTGGTTTTAGTGGCAAATTCGAATCAAAATCCATCGACCTCTTTCAAGTGCGTTCTTTACAATCGGAAGCCAAACGTCTGCAATGACGACGACGTAATGAAGATTGTATTAAGCAGCAACGTAGTCAAAAGTTCGCTGAATTGGTTTTATTTCCACTCGACAGAAAATCTCTCTAAGCAACTGCTGAAGAAAACCACAGAGTTGCTTGGATAGCTGGCCGAGAGCGAAACGAGGGGAGGTCGTGATGATGATGGTGGATGAGTGCGGGGGGGGGGGGAGATACATATAAACGGAAGATGAAAAAGCTTTTAGAGCGCCGGGGTTTTGAAATATCTTTCCTTGTAAAAGTACTAATTTTTCCCCATCTGGATGCCCTTCTTCACCAGCCTTCATGGTTTTCCATTAAATAATTAACCCCGATTTTAAAAGCGGGCTTCTGATTAAAACTCAATCAGGGACGTATAAACGGATTGTAACATTACTTTTAATTTTAATACGAAGACGGGAAAGTGGATTTACAAACAGGATTAGAAGAGAGAGTGTTTTTTCCCCTCGGGCGATTTTTTCATTCTAGTTACTTGCAAACAGATGTGATTTAAAAAATTACGTTATGGTTCAATTACTTCAGCTTAGCCTTCGTTCCAACATTTTTCCATCTTTCCGCCGTATCAGATTTGTTCCATCCATTTTTTTTTTCCGAGCGTATTTGAACATTTCCACTCCGCGACCATTTGAACTCCGTGCTCTGTGGGTATGAAAAAAGGGCAGCAAACGCGTTACCTCGCTCGCAAGGTCCGTTCGACGGTTTATAGAATTTATGGAGATCGAAAAGCGAAGGGCGGTGAATGAATAATTTGAAGAAAACAGTCTTTTACGTGAAAATAAATTAATAATTTACCGCGTTCCTCGCTCAGCCGGGTTTTTTGCTCGACTTGTACTCAAATATCAGTTTTACTCACGAGTGCGCTCATTTTGTAAAAAGTATTAAACTCCATAAGTGTTTCTTTCCAAATGAAATCAAGCACAGCCTCGTGATATAATGACAACAATATATTGAAAGAGAGAAATTTATTCGTCATAGAGATAACAAAAAAAAGTGGGAGTCAGGTATATCTTATCTTATGATAGCCCATCTGCTTTGTCTACATTGAGGAGCTAGAGCCGAGATTATAACACAGATTTACTGCGGGATTAAAAAAAGTAAATCGTAGTACTACAACTAAGTTAAAACTATAAATGTATTGTTACGGGGGGGGATTAATATTGAAAGCGATATCGCACTAAGAGAGTCGGGAAGTTAGTACGATACGAGCCGAACGCAATTGGAACAGAGAGTTTTATTCGTGAATTACATTCGGAGAGGTTTTACCACCATAGACAGGTGAACTGAGTGGGAGCAAACGCGAGCGCAGGGAACACAGCGACGAGGGAACCAGCTCGGTTTCTACTGATGGCAGCGAAGTCTCAAGCAAATCGGGGCATTTGAGGTGCCCAGTCAGCATAAATGCCCCGGACGAGCCTTGAATGAAAGCGTTTGGTTCGTCCCGTTACACCACTCCGCCTTTGATGAAGTGCCTGTCCTCAGGCACTCATGAACACTGCAGTTCAGGGCGTTGCTGTCCACCCAACAAAAGGGGAGCCTAATCTTGAACATAGCGAGCGAGAGATAATTTTGATTAAAGTTCCAAAAGGGTGCCCCTGTTTGTGGTGGGAGTATTGAATAAATGCAAATAAACAGTCACCTCACAATGTCTCTGACGTGAACATCTTGGGATGTGTGGATCGTACCTCTTCGTCTCACGCAGCTGCGACATCCATGGTTCACAGAATCGGTCCATCACTTGGCGAAAGACGATTCTCTGAGTGAGGGGAGTCGGAGTTTCCCTCCTCCTCAGAGGGCACCTGCCCTCAGGTGTTCCAGAAGTGGTAGTGCAGAGCGAAGATGCTGCGTCTACCGTGCAGTGGTTAGTTGCACTTTTGGGAACAAGTGCGGCGCCCTGGCTCATGGGGTGGGGCAGGGTGTGATGCCTGTGTTGGCAGCGTTCACACGTGTACGTTGAGTGGCAGCTCTTGAGCGTGCGTGAGGCTGCCAGACAATTCGTACACAGATTGTGCTCTTCCACGTAGATTCTTCGAGCCTCCTGGCTGGAGTTGAGGAAACGCGGGCACTTCTTTACCCCATGATGTTTGCCGCAGATAGGGCAGGGATGTGGCTCTGGCGATGTGGGTTTGTGTTGACCAGGCCATTTTGGAGGCGCGTGGTTTCCCCGGACTCGTTGTTTGCGAGGTCGTTCGGGGACAGACACGCGGGAAGATCTCGCTGTTGATGCATTTCTAAACATAATTCCCGCTGAGAATGCCCTGATCAGCCAGAAGCCGAATTTCTGGTGTATTTAAGACCTAATGGAAAGGAGTTGCAGTAGATAGATTGCGGTTGAGAGCCGGTGGTGGAGAGAGATATCTTTTGACCTCCCCACGTCAAAAAACTGCTTTAACGCTACAGTCTAGACTGAACTAAAGATAAGTATACCGATGTCATACTCTCCACGGATAATATGGACATTGGGGGATAAAATACGTACACAAAACCTGAAGTAAATGTGAGAAATGTGCTCTTTCCAAGTGCGTATGTAGAATACTGAAACGTATAGAATACCAATATAGTCAATGGTTTTCCCAAATTGTTATTACCAAACATCCAAGGTAACAAGAGTAGGTTTAATTGGCTGGAGGGATTCATTGACTGAGATTTTTATTTAACTATCAGGGATGAGTTAGGGCCATGAGGCCTCTCTTCCACTCTCTCTGAAAACAAATTTACCATATTAAAAGTTCTCTAATGACATAAAATAAACTATTGCTTTAACTAAATATGGCTAAGTAAATAACTAAAACAGTCAAAAACAGTTCTACTGAAACAAATAAATCCAATTCTATTTCACTTCAAAGTTACTCCCTAAACTCTACCACATTTTTCTTCATATCAAACCACTCAACATTGTCATTATATAATTTGCACCCCTGAACCTCGAAAGAACGTGCAAACATTTCTGTTCGATGCTGAGGCGCCCGAAGCTCTCTATTGCGGTTCCGTGTGTCTCTTGATGCTAGGAACTCAAACTTGCAGCGAAGATATGCCGGTTTGCTGTTTTTCAGTATTTTAAAGATCATTATAGCCACGTGCAGTCTCTTCCTTTCGCTCATTTTCAACCAGCCAATCCTGCGCCAGCGTCCGCTCCCACCCAGTTCCCTGTTTGTGGTGGTAAAACTTACCCAAGTGTAATTGAGAAAAACATTCTGTGCTCCAATTGCATTCGGTTGATATCATACTCACTCCCCAACTCTCTTAGTGCGGTTTTGCTTCAATATAACTCCCCCCCCCTCCTCCTAACATTGGCGCCCAATTAGTGGTCGAACTTCCCTACATTTGTTCGAGATCACGCGGTTTCGAAAAGGTCTTGTGATGACAGAACTCCACTGCCAGATCCACATCCCTGCTCTATCTGTGGGGTAAGAAAGTGCCCACGTTTCCTCAACTCCCACCAGGATGCTCGAAGAACCTACGTGGTGGTACGCAATCTGTGTACGAATTGTCTGGCAACTTCACACACTTTCAAAAGCTGCCACTCAACGTACACGTGTGAATGTTGCCAACATAGACATCACACACTTCTCCGTCCCATGAGCCAGGACGCCACGCTTGTTTCCAAGAGTGCGACTAATCAGTGCACCGATTGCCAGGGCAGTGAAAAGGGTCGATCGCGGAGCCCAAAGATCCAGGGACTGGCCATCAGCACCAAATGAGACTCGAGAAGATTTCATGGAGTAGGTGGAAAGCCAAACGAGCCAGTTCAATCGGTCGATCTACATACACACACCTCGACCACTCGTCAAAATTATGTTTTCTGAAGGATACTCAGCTTTTCACTTTCTTTAATCCCACGATCCTTTTCAAATCTCTAGAAGAGCCTTTCTCCTCATCATTCATTGAAAAATTTCGAACGCAAAGTAAAAACATAATTTATAATTAAACCGTAACATATCCAGCGTTACATTTTCGAGTTTATGTAGCAAACTAAAGACATAAAATGTCAAAACACAAACGGTGGGTACAGCTTTCGTACAAGTACGCAACCACTAGGAACATTTTATGTCTTTTATTTTTGTTTTTATGCAATGATAACTACGTTTGATTGTGCTCGTTGATGGTTTCGATATAATGACCGCGTCAATTGCAATTGACATCATCACTTGGTCACTGAGGTTATTAAAACCAAGCGTTAGATTTTGTAACGGACGTTACCAAGCGTACACCTAACCCCAAACAAATATTTCGTGACGCTTCTCCGTTACATTTTCGATTTTATGTAGCAAAGTAAAGATATAAAACGTCAAATGTCAACGTGTGATGTTACCAAGCGTTACATTTTGTAACATACGTTACCAAGCTTATCCAACACAAATATTTTGTGACGCAAAGAAAAGACATAAAATGTCAAAAACAAAGAAAAATCGTAACCCTGGTGGGAACGTACCCAGAATCCCCGGACTAGGAGATCGATGCCTTATCCATTAGGCCACAAAGGCTGCTGCCTGCAACTCGAGTCAAAAATTTCGTCACGCTTCTCCGTTACATCTACGGCGTTACGTTGTCTAGTTTATGTAGCAAAGTAAAGACATAAAATGTCAAAATGCGATTGTTTAACGTAGAGGTATTAGTCAAATAACTCGTCAAAATGTCTCAACAGTACCACCAGTAAAAAGCTTACAGGAATTCATTCGATTAAGGACTTCAATTCTCTAATAATCGAGCTCCCCAGTGGACTTCAACGTTTTGACTATTCGATGGATACTGAAGTTTATTATTAGAAATCGAACCGACTGTGCGGGCGCGTTATAATAACGAATTACACAATTTGACGGTTGACGTTAATTCCTAAACACACAAATATCGTTAGGAGGACGTTGCGAATTCGAACCAAAATTATAAAGCAATTCCAACAGCACGTTAAAGTACTCCCGGGTATAAATCTGTACAACGGATTGACGTTTGGTAACGTTAGCGGAGCGTTCGACGTTTTTGAGCGCACTTGCCTCTCTGGACAACTGATTTAGCCAACGCGTACCGGCTCGACACTACTCGAAATGCAGGTTCCATATTGGGATTCTATTAAGCTTCAAACCGTGAGCCTTTACGAGCGGCATTTAGGAGTTTGCACGTTATTTCGCCGCATTACCGCTCGTTCAGGTTTCTGAAACACCTTCGGCTCACAGTTACTCGCAGCGGCAAAGTACGTCAACTAAACCAAAAAGTAGACAAAAATATCTGGTGCGTTGCAACACACAACTTTCCTAGCTCTACAACAATTCACTTTGTACATGGCTAATTATATTTAATCAATTCATTTATCACTCAGTTCCTTTGAGCTTGGTCAAACAACACTTCACGGCAGCAGAAAGCGGTAGCGCTTACAGTTCCGGAATTTATTGTGCTGCTCGTACTCATATCAGGACAATTATTGAGCAATTGGTACACAGATAATTAATGAGGCTGTAAACACAAATCTTTTGAAGAGGATAGTAATCACTTTTGCAGAGTTATTGGGTAAAAACATTTAGAACTGGTAGTAAGCGAAATGGCGGTAGTTGAAATTCAGGAATTTCTGGAGTGAGCCCCATGTATCTTATGAGTGTTTTCAAACACTCACCCTATACGTATTGGATTGGACTACAATACCAATTTTGTTAAACATTATACTAACATTCCAGCGGAGTTTATAAGGAAAAACCCGCGCTAAAAACGCTTTTCGTCGACAATTTTTATAATTTATTGTGCTGCTCTCGTCATTTACCCACAAATGGGAATTTTATGGTATAGTTACCATGTTGGGAGCTACCAATATAAAAAATTTAATCAAAATCGTTAGAGCCGTTTTTGAGAAAAAAAATATTTGGTGTTTTGATCACTATGATAACTATAGTTAACTGTCGGTGGATTTTTCTCATACCCTTATTTTGGCGTTCCATGGTAACTTGTGGGCTGGATTTCAAGTTTGAGTGGAATTGGTACAGTGGTTCTCTCTACAAATCGTTCACAGACGCACAGACCATTTTCCCAAATGGTGTTTTTCGGACTCAGGAGGGCCTGAAACGTAAAGTTCTGAAGAAAACTCAAAATTTTTTTTTTCAGCCGATTACATAACTTTCCTTTCTACTTTGTAGAGCCAAGGAAAGTAAAAATCTGTGTGTGGCTGTGTAATTGATTTGCTTATACAAATTAAATATTGTTACTAGCGACTAGAGGGAATGTTACAATTCGATGCGAGTAATTCGGGTATTCCTACGTTGCTGGTTTTGCTCCTGCCGACCCACTGAACGTTCACAATATCCACTACAGTTCTATTTGTTTCCTCATTGGTGCTCTCAACCCAAAACAGCTGTATCATACGTGAATACGACAATGCGGATTCGCCATTTTCTGATTGTTCCTATTACAGAGTTTCTAGGGTCTGACTGAACCTCCCGTAAGAGCCCTCGTGCTAGTTTTAGATGCAGCTGTCAAGCAACGCAAATGTTTAGATCGATGGAATGAAAACGGCCCGCGAAAAATGTATCGAAAGACTTTCGAATGGCGAAACGACCGAATGGAATGCGCTGGTTTTTATGCAGAATTGAGGTCGGCCAACGAGTTTTTAGCATCCCGGGTTAGAACTGTCTCCGTTCACGTCGCCATTGATTAAGTTTTATTGTCAGTTGAAGATAGCCGGCAGTGGAGATTGTATTGTGACTGATGGAGCGGCTAACGCGATCAAGCTCGCTCTCCGGCTATAGCGGGGAGACGGGCCAATTTGTCTCCATTTGATCGTTGACTACCACAACTCTACATTTACTAATAACTTTCAGGATTTTCAGATTATTGTTCCTCTTCAAGAAAACATTGCCGTTGTAAAATACATTTTGGGTCACTGGGAGGATTAACGTTTCGTCGAATTGGTGGGAAGGGGGGGGGGTTGAGCTCCTTAAACGCAGATTGTGGCGCGCGAAATTGTTTTTAAATCGCTCATTCGAGGGTTAAGAGACGAGAACGCGAAATTGGAAGGGCAATAGATTGGTCGCAACAACACCAGAATATTGTGGGCCGCAGAAAACGTCAATGCATCGTCAACCACAAATTGCAAAAACCTCAGTGATCCACAGCACTTATAGTTGCACAAATTTTGCATTGATAGTGAGATTTTGGAGTGCACCGGGGAAATTTCCAAGTTTCCTAGTTTTTACTCATGGAAAACGCTGCTAATCACACGGCGGTTTATCACATTTTTTTCACCGTGCTATTGCGCCACTTGACACAGCCTCAGACCTCCTGGACCGCTACCATTCGATTCAGCATCGAAAAACACGAGTAAACGATACATAACATGACTACAAGGGAATGACGAAAATTGACATGTACGTAAGGGCTATTGGCACGGCGTGACGAATCCCACTGACAGGTGGTTGGAGTGAGATAGTATGCAGCGCGGGGAATGAGCGAGAAACGATGACTTTCGCTACACTGTCCCGCGAAAACCTTAAGTAGTAGAATTCGCCTACATTTATTCGCTATATTTTACAGTGATTTCTGGTTTCCATCTAGGCACATTCGTACACCCCTGAGACCTATTCCATTTGATTCAGCATCGAAAAATACCAGGAAACGATACGAAACATGACCACTACAGCGGAACAACCAAAATTAACGTTTTATAGAGGTGCTAGGCAATTGACAAGACACGCCGAATTGAAAAGGCGGGTGGTTGGAGTGAGGGCAATTGGCAGGGCGTGACGAGTCCAACTGACAGGTGGTTGGAGTGAGACAGGAGACAGTGCGGGGAATGAGCGAGAAACGATGACTTTTGCTACACTGTTCCTTAAAGTAGTAGAATTCGCCTTCAGTTATTGACTATATTTATTGAGATTTCACCGTTCTTCATGTGAAACACAGTCCCACACCTCTGAGACTCGTCCCATTCGACTCTAATCGCGATAAAACTGCCCAAGCTTCGTTTTTGTTAATTTTTTTTAAATCCTTTTTTATCCACAACA
Source organism: Pachypeltis micranthus (assembly GCA_020466155.1). NCBI lineage: Eukaryota > Metazoa > Arthropoda > Insecta > Hemiptera > Miridae > Pachypeltis > Pachypeltis micranthus. The sequence continues at coordinate 3,024,827 of CM035780.1, forward strand.
ACCCCGGGTTTCGCCCTGCCAGATTGCCGGGCCCTGTAAAAGGAAAAATATGGTCTATACGGCGGACGGACATAGCAGATTTGGAATCCCCAATCTTTGAAACGCAATGCGTTAAACTTTGAAATGGGTTTGCAAAAAAAGAAAAAAAAAAAAACGAAAAATTACGCGAATAATAAACCAATAACGTGTAAATGCTCTCGCGTGGTCGCAAACTGGTACGTTATGTGCATCCTGCTGTACGGATTATGGTACATTATGAAAGATATATATTATCGGCCGTTCACTGGCTAGAAATGGCCGTTTTTCATTGAATGCATCCGTGAAAGGTGCCTTAGCCACTTCATTTAATCCAAGAAAGTCCATTGTGTACAGCATGCATCACGAGGGATTTACTTTACCCGCTGTACGCGTTGAAAGAAACGTACATTACTTGATTTTAAAAGGCGTCCTTTACTTTACTGCGTGCTTTGTAAACGTGTGCGTTAAAAAAAAAACAGATACCTCCATTGTGGTCACAAACGGGCCTACGGTTAGGGCGTCCTTGAGCCCCCTGATCCATCCCCAAATCTCAGGGCTCCCTCACCACGACATCCCCTACACGTCCCTCCCACCCACGCACAAAGCGGAGAACATCAATAAGTTCTGAAGTTCTGGGCGCACCACCTCTTCTGGCTCTAGGAAGGGCTTCCCAAACACCAGACTGCATGGTGCTGCGAGTCCATCGCATATACACAACACGTGCTCTACCCCGCCTCACAGAACCTGCATAACTCACACGTGCCAATATTGGCAAGGTGCTATCTCAGCGGATGGCGACCCATAAACATCCCACTTATGATCCTCGTATCCTTCTTCCCCAGACCGATTGCCCTCCTTGCCCCTCCCTCTGGAGATTCGGGTCAAGAGTTTTGCCTGTCTAAGATCGGGCACCCTCTGCCAATAGGCAGCCCTGCACCAATCCTCCCAGAAGAAGAAGAAGATAGCAAGGGGGCAGCTGCGGGCCATAGGACTCCGCCAGAGCTGCAGGAACAGTGGCTTTTCGACGAGGCCTCGTTGGGCCGAAGCACTACTCCCCAACGAGCCCATTGGGGGGCCCACTTAGTTTCCCAGCCGCCGACAGTACCCATTGCCTCACCCCCCTGGATTTGGAGGAGGGACGTGCCTGGTCGGGGATCGAACCAGAGTTCGATCGAACCGATCCTCCCATTTGCCAACCTCTCTACCTAGGTGGATCCTGGTGGTCCCAAGAAAGGGCTCAGGGCTGACAGGGATTCGTGCCAATCCTTTCTTCGCCCGCTTATTTCCCTAATTGTGTACTTACTGCAAGAGATGTTCACTTTGCAATATATATAAATATACATTTCTCCTGCAGTGCACTCGTTACAAGGGATGACCATTATTTGATATTAGCACATATAACAAGAGATATCTGTTATCCACATCACCCACTGACCACATTGCAAGACACATCTATTACCTCCTTGCACGAGATATCTGTCATGAGGATATTCGTGCGTGTGTGTGAATATTAATCAATGTGATGATTGGATCAGTGATATAATTTTCCCTTCTCTCTTAGGTTAGTTGGAAGCGGCTGCTGCCACATTTAAGCACAAGCAAACGATTTTCTTGTGAATAAATTTCTTCGATAACATTGTTACTACAAGTCAGGCGTGTTTGCTATGTATACTCATCAGACTTTTCCCGATCGAGTTGCGCTGAAAAGAGTTTTTTAATACTCGAGCAACGCCGTCCGAAAAGTAAATCTAATGACCAGACGGCAAAATGAATGAAATATAATATTCAACGGCCAACATCAAGTTCCAACTCCCACAGTTGAGAAGCGCTACGGTTGCTAAAAGTAGTTGAATATGTATTATTCCTTAAAATTATCGTTTGAACTTGCTGTGGCTCTTTCCCTCCCGCAGAAAAAAAACCCAGTTCGCCAAAATATTCATCACATCCAACAGTCGGCAGGTGGAGGGCTGGGGGACGACAATTTTACGGCCACATAAACCCAGCAGAGAGCGGGCTCTTCGTTACCTTAAGTGCCTGCACTTAATTTTAGGGAGAGGTAAATCTAATAAAGAAAGCTGAGGTCCCGCAGCCTTTGACGAAAACGCAGCGGGGTATTTCGATCTTCAGTCCCTTTACTCTGCATACTTCGAAAGAAATTGAATAGACGTCATTACAATACAACGTTATTACGTATGTATGAACCGCACGGTACATTTTTGTTTGTCCTGGTGTGGCGTACGAAACAGCGGAATCTTCGTAGGAGAAACTCAACTTGATACATTGTATCACGCTAGTTCGAGGATAGGAGCGGATAAAATTAGGTATTTAACGTACCTGTCATTTCAAGTTGATAGTCTTCAAAGAACTTCAATTGTTTAAAGCATGCCTTCCAACAGTCTACCTTGCAAGTGGAACAATTATGAGCCGTGGCCAGCGATGGACGTGATTCACCGAGAGCCGAGTTCCTAGCAGAGCCTGGATGATGACGGGTGTCTCCGTTCCCAACACTCTGTTACGGAGAAACTTGCACTACTGAAAGCTATGTGCCACGGAGTGGGCGTGTGTTATATGCAGTAGCCAACACCTCCAGTCCCTTAAAGGCACTACCATTCCACAGGTTTGCCTCACTGTGTGCAATAACTGAGGCCACTTGGTGTGTGTGTTACCATGAAACTATCCTCATGTATAAGGCCATATATCTAGGCGTGATTGGCTACTGCCCTCTGGTCTGGGGTAGCAAACTAACTGTCAATCAAAACAGAGTATTGGCCCAATCCCAGGGAGCTGCGCTCCTGTGGATCACCAAGGCCTACAAGACTGTATCAACAGAAGCACTCCAGGTGATCACTAGTCAGTTACCAGTTGATTTGGCCGTTGAGTGCATGGTTGACAAGTGGAGAGTGAAACGGGAGCTTCCCCCGCTTTAGGCTACTGGTAGATGAACTCCGTGCGGAGCTCACCACAGAACAGAAACTTGCCGCCATCGACAAATGGGTGCGGGATTCCTCAGGTGGTCACCTCTGCGCGGTCACTCACGGGCAACAGCTCTCTACCGGGAGACTGGCTAACCACCGCCGTACCTCTGCAGGTCTGAGTTCGGTGGATGCTGCAAGGGCCGGTCTCTTGCATATTAGCGAAACCACAACTTCCATGACTGATATAACCCTCGTCGAGGGTTTAGGTACAGTCATCAAATAAGGAAACATACCTGTTTAATGAAATAGAAGTGACTTAACTGCAAATTGAATTGGTGGGGGGTGTGGTATTGTATCACGCAATGGCGTAATTCAAAGTATATACGTCTGTAAGGAAAGGGCTGAAGAAGAAATGGCAAAATGGCAATGTTTTGGAGGAGAGAGAAAGAGAGAATAACAAAAGTTTGTAAGTTGTACATGAGGGCATTTTTATACTGCGAGGACACCATACTCACTTTCCAGTGAGTGAGACGTTTCGGTTTATGGATTCGATGGTTTCCATTCATACTGTTGGGGATTTCCTTTCGTCAATGTTATACTCAAGTAGATGCACACAAAGGCTGCACCTTTTGGAGATAACCTCAAAGTAATAAGCGAGAAGGGTGATACTGGATAATCAGCTTACATGGAGCTCGCACGTGAGATATGCGCTGCACAAGGCAACTACAGCCCTGTGGGCATGTAGGAGGTTGTGAACCAAATCATGGGGCATAACTCCAAAAATAATGGAGTGGCTCTATAAGGGGATAATAAGACCCCGCGTCAATTACGCCTCCACAGTGTGGTGGACATGCATGGCGACATGCTGGGGAAGCTCCAAATCATTGCAGCGACATACGTGTCTAGCTATTACCTGCCAATGTCTAGCAATGAGTACCTGCTGCTGCAATGGAAGTCCTTTAGAACATCTCATCTCTTCATATATATATATTCAGAGGACTGCTTACCTGGGAGCGGTAAGGCTTTTGCAGACAGGAAACATCTCCACCAGGGTCAAGGCAAGCCTTCAAAGAATAACTAGACAGTTTAAGCTCGAAGAGGCAGCAATCCTTGCTACTGACGTTATGCCAGAGCGGAAGAACTTTCGGTTGCCATTCGGTGTCAACATCCACTCACGGGAACGATGGGAGAAAGAGACGTTCTGGACTGAGGTGGGCGCCCTGCAGTGGTATACCGATGGTTCGGTTATGAAAGGCAGAGCTGGACTGGACATTGTGGGGCTCAACTACAGTATCGCCAAGCCGCTGGAAGAGTACGCCACGCTATTTCAAGCGGAAATCCTAGCTATAAAGATCTGCGCGGAACAGATCCTGACTAAAGGACTCAAGGGCAAGCGGACCTACATATTCTCGGACAGCCAGACCGCTTTAAAGGCCATTGCACCCTTATAGGTTCAGGTCCAAGCTGGCATGGGAATGCCTTCATACGCTCAAGCAGCTCGGCGCCCATAACAGGCTCTCCCTTATCTGGGTACCGGCTCATAGGGGGCATGAGGGCAACGTAAAGGCTAACTGCCTTGCGAAAAGGGGTACAGACTCCCTACCCATCGGGCCTGAACCATACAGGGGTATGACGAAGAGTCACCTGAACCGTCTGGTGGCTTGATGGGAGATACAGGCGAAGGCGAAGGCGATGCTGTCGCTTCCTCACCAGATACTGTCCACTCAGGTATCACCTCAATAAGATAGGCATCTCAGAGGCAGTGGAATGCAGACTTTGCAGTGAGGAGGGCAAGACAGAGGAGCACATCCTGTGTGAATGCTCTGCCTTGGCAGTTAAACGCTTCAAATACCATGCGTGGCCGCAGTGACAAAGAGACTTTCTCCCGTATGCCCACGGGAGAAAAAATAAATTAATTAAAAAATAAGCGAGAAAATCGATCGTATCAATTTTGTACACCAGACGAGAGAACCTAGAGAACTGCCTTTGGGGAGTATGTACTAGGGCGTGAGAAAGAAACAAACTTAACATCGACTCTGAAATGAAAGACTAAAATTGAAGAGAATTGGGAATGGGATGAGGGTTTTCCAGAGAAAGAGAAACCCCCGAAATCCAATAATATGAGACAAACCCTGCAATTGTTTCAAGGGGAGTTGGAATGGATGTTCACCCGTGCGCCCGCAATACGTTGTGGTTCGAAGCACGACGGTTAAACTGATAACGGCCTTTCTACCAGTTTTTAGCTTGAGCCAAACAATGTTCAAACTGGGGAAAACTGAAAAAGAGTTGCAGTTTTAGTTTTTTTTGGCATCGTCTCGTAGGTAGTTTGCAACGTCGGACGTGTAGGGCTGTGTCTAGATGGAAAACCGTGAAATCGCAGAAAATATAATTAGGCAAATTCTACCATTTGAAGGAACTCAAGGGACAATGTAGCGAAAGTTTCCGTTTCTCATTTCGTGCACTGCTCCCCGTCTCAATCCAATCACCGTCAGTACCACCCGCCTAGCCTTGCGCAGAAAGTGTTAATTTTCCTTTTGTAGCCAAATCATGTTTCGTATCGTTTACTGGTATTTTTCGATGCTGAATCGAATTAGAAGGGTTTCAGAGGCACGAGGCTTCGTCAAGCGGCGTAATTATGCTGCGAGCGACGATAATAAACCGTTGTGTGATAATTTGAAGCGTTTTCCCTCCTAATGTTATGATTATACTAGCTTGTAACACCTATAATTCGTTTCTTGAATTCAACTCTCGAAACGGAGGGATCACCTTCAGCTCTGTCATAATTGCCACCACTAAAGTTTATTATGGTCTCCACAAGTTATTCCTTACGATGCTTAAAGCTCCGCATTAGTCATCAGGTGGTTGATTGAATAACATGAACACTCAGGCACCGATACTCGTAATTTTATTAATTTTATTGTCTTGGGCAGAAGCTATGGTGATAGTTAAGTAGAGGGGAAGGACGAAATTATGGTGGGGTTAGGAGCGTCGGCGTCAAGAGTGTGTAGAACCATCGGTCAATTGATGAGCCAGTATCGAATCCCGTGCTATAGTCGACGGACCAGTAATTTGAGTTCGGCTGGGCAACAAAATTCCCTTCCTTTAACACGCTTTTTGAATTCAGTAAGAACGCGGGGAACGTTTTCGACGTTTCACCTTCAGATGTGAACACGTAATGGAGACAACTGTGATTTGAGATGTTCGCGACAAGGATCTCCGGGACGACAGAATTGATTTAATAAGAAACCTAATAAGAGTTGATTGTCACAATTGGCATTTCTCGGAACAAACTCTTTGATCATCGCAGCAGTTCAGAGTGCAGCCAATGGCTTAATTGATGCCAATATGTGAAGAGAAAACTATACCCAATGGCAACCTAATCGCCATCAAGTACTGATATGAGTACTTAAAGAATTAGTACATTGCTGAAACCCTGGACCTTGAAATAATGGATTAATCAAGTCGCGTAATCGAGTTGTTCAAAAAAAAGGGAACGAGCTAAAGAGGCCTTGAAACTCACTACGAACTGACAGAAGCTATTCTTGTCAACACGAAGACACACTGCGCCACTGTTCCATGAACACCCTCGGGAACCACACCCGCATTGGTTATTCAATAAAGGTAGTATAACTACACTAATAGTGACATTATTTCATTCGCATGATCCGAAGGAGAAACAGGTAAAAAATATCTGGTGCGTAGCAACACACAACCTTCCGCATCCCCCGTAAATTCAACGACCTGCTGCATACACGGGCGCTATTTCTCCGTTCAACGCATTTCTACAGAAATATTTGCGCGGAACAAAATGTAGATACGAGTTAATTGAGAGGACTCTGCGAGTTTGATCGAAATGGTTTCAGTCGTTTTTGAGAAAATTTGAAAACCGATAAATTAATATTCGACAAATCTCGTTTTTGCAGTTATCATGGCTTATATCCTCGTTAACCAGACAGATACAGAAATAATAGCGAAGAACAAAATGTGGGTATAGATTGCTGAAAGACACTCCATAAGATTGATGAAATACTGGGATGCAGTTACTCGGGAAATTACAAATGTGTTAAAAAAACCTTATTTTCGACACATTTATCCAGAGCTACATATAAGTATTAACTATTTTAAAAAATTCTGTGAGTTGGGTGAAAATCGAAGAAAAAAGGAAAAGAAAAGTTTTGTACCAACTAGTAGAAGATAATTTGAAAGTTTAATCAAAATCGTTAGCGCAGTTTCCCAGGAAATGTGAAATCCCCTAGTTTTTGGCACATTTTCGTTCCCCACCCCCTTTACAATCAATGAACAAACAAAACAAAACACCAATCAGCTCTACCGGTTCAGCCGTTCTACCGAAAATCAAACTACAGACGCACGCACGGACCACGCGTCGAAATGAGGTTTTTCGGAATCAGTAGGTCTCTCTCTCTGTGAGTCCGAAAAACACAATTTGGGAAAATGGTCTGTGTGTGTGTCTGTGAACGATTTTTAGAGAAAACCACCGTACCAAATCAGCTCAAACTTCATATCTCGCCCGCAGGTTACCATGGGACGCCAGAATAAGGTTATGAACAAAATCCACCGAAATTTAACTATAGTTATCAGAGTGATCAAAACACCAAATATTTTTTTTCTCAAAAACGGCTCTAACTATTTTGATTAAATTTCTTATATTGATAGCTCTCAATAAGGCAATCATACCATACAATTCCCATTTGTGGGAAAATGACGAGAGCAGCACAATAACTTACCAAAACTATCGACGAAATCGATTTTACTTCGGTTTTTTGAGAAAACAACCGTACCAAATCAGCTGAAACTTGATGCCTAGCCTACAGGTTAACATGGGACGCAAAAATAAAGGTGTGGGGAAAATCCACCGAAAGTTAACTATCCTTCTTCAAAACATTTGTGTTTACAGCCTCATTAATATTCTGTGAACCAATTGCTCAATAACGGTCCGGGAATGAGTACGAGCAGCACAATAAATTCGAGAAGTGTAGACGCTACCGCTTCCTGCTGCTATGAAGTGTTGTTTGACCAAGTTCAAAGGAAATGAGTGATAAATTAATTGATTAAGTATAAAAAGCCATGTAGAAAGTGAATTGACGTAGAGCTAAGGAAAGTTGTGTGTTGCAACGCACCAGATATTTTAGACGCGATAATGAATTTCTGAGTAACGAGCAAAAGATTTTAGAGTTTGGAGCTGTTTCAAGCTTAACCAAGTTCACGTGAAATGAGTGAAAAATAGAATGGATGGAAATTCTCGAATGTACGGGTGGATGAGGAAAGTTGTGGCACCAGACATTTTTTGAATGCGATTTATTTGTTACCAATGAAAAACTATTCAACTGCCGACCCTTTAGATCGATGGCAGCTGTAGGACTATAAACCCATCCTTATCTAGGCAAAGGAAAACAACTCCTTCGCTATTGGGCTTCCAGAGCCCGCTTTTTAGCACAAGCCATTGGCAAGCACAAACCCTTTCTGAATCTGCCAAAGGGAGAGGTTGCTATCAGTAAATCAGTAGGTCGTCCAGCGTTTACTAGCACTGTCTGGGAAACTGGGAAAGGAGAGTAAAAGAACCAACAAGCCACTCTCAAGTAGGTGGCATTGGAAGGGATCGAAGGTTCGAGCAATGTTGGAGAGGCAACTGTTCCTGGTCGGATTCTTAGTCCAGCAGTGCAGGGAAGCCAGACTGGGACAGATCCCATGTTGATAGGGGGGGGGGGGAGGCTGTTTGATGAACACTCGCGTACAACAAATAAATAACCGACGAACAGTTTCCAACAAAAACGCGTGAACGTTTCAGCCCAACGGTACGGGCGGCGACATCCCACTCCATTCGATAGCGGGGATTGATGCGTAATTATAATCTATAGAGAAAGTTCGGCCGCAAGCTCGCCCCACCTACAACCAGTGATCCTTTTCAAAGCTGATGATTCAAGATTGGAAGCCCTCATCGGCCGAGGCTCCTACCCTCACTACAATTAAACAAGGAACAGCTACTCGCCTCCAATTAGTATTAATTCTGCCAATTTAGGCCCTGACGCTCCAGTAAATGAAATTGAACTTGATTAACAAATTATAGACAGTTTTTTCTCGCTCCTCTTTGTTAGCAGAAGCCAGCTCTCTTCTCAATTTAAAAGCTTCCTAGTGAATTGGAAGCTGTCTGAATTCCGTTCGGCCTCTCTGTCAAACATAATGACTAATAGAGCAGTATACTCCTTTCTTTCAATAACTTCGTTTTATGGTCGTCGTTCTAATGAGCTGCGTACAAAATGTTAACGTACGCGTAAGTGGTCCGCGATAATAAACTTAATGGTTGTCATTCGAACAATTAATCTGGTCCCGGTACAGAAACCATGTCGAAGATTGGAACTGTTTTAAAGACATTTGAAGTTATCAATTACGAATTTGTGTGACTAAACCAAGAGTTTTATCTTTCTCACTGTCCGACTACACGAACGAGTTTTGAAGATTTGAGCGAGATTTGATAAAGCGGGACACTGTAGAATGCTGTAGAAGTAGAAAATTAATCCGGTCGAATGCTTTGTGTGAGCAGGAAAAATCGGAAGCGGTACAAGAAAATGAGACCGACAAATAATGAAAACCGAAATTGTGAGATTACAACTTTTAATAGCAAGGAAGGGAGAATTATCGTGTTTAATAAACGTTGTCTAATACACTAACGCGTTTGTTAAAGTGTGTTATTATTCAACTATTTCTATCTATCTGCTTTTAAATTCGCCCGGGTAATCCATTTGCGTTTGGGTTTTCTAACGTGGCGATATGACGTCTTTTTTCTAAAACACATATTTTACGCGAACATAACTTGTTTTCGACGATCGTAATACTTTTGTTCGCAACCGAATTTAAATTCATACATCTTGAAGTTGTCGGAACGCTCTCATATCCATTTGAGGCGCCGGGTAAGATGACAATAACAACATGATGAGGGCAGGCTTGTTGGAACGAACACAACAGCTATTGCCTTCCACTGAGCTCTAGTTCTATAGTGTGCAAAGATCGCTCCTACGCGGGCAATTATATTCAACACAGCGACCAGTGAAGTCGACAATGCCGCGGCAGCACCTGGAAAAAGCGGCAGGACTCTGTTGACCGTTGTGGCACTTTCTTCTGAACTGATAGGGAAAACGCACACACACGCATGAGTCAAAAAAAAAAGGAAGCAATGAAAATGTCAGAGAGATTAACTGTATATATATAATCTTCTGAGTGTAGTCCCAGTGATGGGATGTGCACCGCGGCTAGATGGCCTGTTGTGCCTGTCCTAGTGTCTTACAGGTCGATGCCTAGCTTTGTGAGGAAAACCAGGTAGTTCCTGAAGGAGTCCTCGTTGGTATTCATTCTGGGAGAAGAGGTGCCAAAGACCAAAGTCGCTCCCTCTCAAGTCTCCGGCACTGGGCCAGGACATGGAAGGGAGTTTCTTCATCCGTGCCACACCACCTGCATCGAGGGGTGTCGGCTATACCCATAACATATTGTGTTGGTTCATTCTGCAGTCCCTGGTTATGATCCCAAAAATCTGCCTCAAGTCCATCCTCAGAAGTCTTGTCTCACTTGTTTGCTCTGAGACAAAGCGTTTGGAGTGTCTTACTCCTGCAGCGTTCCAGATTGTCTGATGCAGTCTTCTGGCATGTTCTCTCACACTCCTTTTAACTAGTGGCAGAGAAATCCCACAATGGGGCGGTGGCCCAATAGGTACTGTGGACGAACTGCATCTGGCCAGATGGTCCGCCCTCTCATTTCCAATGATCAATGATGATGTGTCCTGGAATCCAATACACATTAACTCTATTCGCACTTGCTAAGGAATTAAGTCACATCCTGCACTCTTGCACCAGTTTTGACGTAGTGCAGTAGTTCATTAGCGCCTTACTCGACTCTTGACTATCGGTCAATATATTGATAGTTCTGTTGCTATAGCCTTTCTCATGCATTTGGATTGCCCTGGCAATAATAGCATAAATCTCTGCTTGAAAAACTGATGGAGTGGAGCCTAGGGCAATATACGTCCCACTCCTTCCAGAGCCACTTATCCACACCCCAGATCCTGTCCCCTCCGTTTTTCCGGTTTTCGATCCATCTGTGAAGATGTTGACGCCATTGGGAGGCCGAAACTGGCGGCTCTCGCTGTTCCATGGACCTCCCAATAGCTGAACATTATATTTCCTCTCGAGCTCCCCTACATACAAGGGCACAATTGCGTCTGTGATCATGCTGAGCTCCTTGAAGGTCTCCAAGTCCCTAAATATAGCCAGGTGTCCATTAGTCGCCTGTGGCACCTTAGCTATTCCGAGCTCAGAGAGTCTGTAAGCCACCTTCATCGCCTCTGCCTTGACATAAATGTCCAGGGGAAGAAGGTCGAACAGTTTCTCCATGGTGACGGTGGGCGTAGTCTTCATCACCCCCGCTATAAGTAGGCACCCCAGCCTTTGTACTTTGGCTAGACAGCTGCCTTTCACTCCACTGGCAGCTCTATGCCACCACACGATCGACCCATATGAGATTATTGGTCTCACTATGGCTTCGTAGAACCAGCAGGCCATTCTGGGCTTCAGGCCCCATGTCCTCCCGCACATTCTCTGACACGTCCAAAGGGCTGTTGTCGCCTTCTTCGTCATTAATGAGAGATTAACTGTATCACTGTATTATTTTCCGGCCTGAGAGAAAGCAACGTTCGTAAGGAAAAATGTAACGTACGCTAGAAGCAACAATAATAATAATAAAAGGCAAAAAAAAGGGAACCGTCTCTCAATCTCATTGAGGAGGGATGTCTTGACAGGGGAGGCTGCTTAAGTTGGCAGAAGTGAGAGTCATCCAGCTGTAAACACTGCTATCAATTCATTCTGCTAATCTGATAACGGAAAAGCAACTGAAATAACTACGCACTTGTAAACAGCATCTTTGTTTTTTATTATTATTATTATTCCAAAACAATTGTAAATTATTCACAATAATAGAAGAGAATGCTCGACGGACAAATAACGGGATATGATTAAAAAAGATAAGAGCTAACCGGAGCTACCTGCCCAATTTTTTGGAGTTAAGGTTTGATCAGGGCTAGAGCTTAACTCAATCTGGTGAAGGCCGTTTGTGTGGGGTTAGGTGCTGTTAATCGACTCTAAAACGGGATCAACGCAGTAGGCGAAGACGGCCCTAACTGACAGATTCTTCGGTTCAAAACACAAAACACGATTATCGATTCGGCTGTTTCTGCATCATCCGACGAACCAGTGTCGTCGGCTCGCGCCAAAAATCGAGGAGGTGTAAGGATTTTAATGTGGGAACCCGAACGACAATAAGCCAAGAACGTTACGCTTAATTGAAAGTCATACGGGCGGAAACGAGGACAGTTAACTCAATAAACGCCCTTTGTTCATGTAACACTTATCACCCGCATTTATCATATTAATTCATTTTGACAAAGGGTTAATAATATTCAGTCAGGAGGGAAGTGGAAGAGGCTTTTCTATTTGGTTCATCGCGGGGCGTCGAAAAGGAGCTTCCGTCGCTACCGTCTCGTCGCAACTATTAACTCGAAATGAAACTGCAATTTTGCGTTTTTAATGAACATTTTGGGATCTTACTACTTGAGTAAATCAGTCTTAGTAGAGTAATTTTACAGGACCTCACTGAGTTGAATAAATATAGCACCTACCTGGTTGCCGCGTGAGGACACTGCGAGCAGATTGGAGGCTTTTTACAACCAAAAATGGCCGTGACGACTACCACGCAGACTCATTTAGATGAAGGAAATAATTGCCAACCCGTTTTTGGTATAACTTATTCATTCTGCACAATTCGGTCAGGACAATTTTTCACGTTTCAAGGCATGTGGATTCCAAATCTTCATTAAGTGGTCTAAAAAATACCTTCTTTCGCCGGAAAACTCCATTAGTATCCAGTTGGGGGCGGCCACTCGGCTATCCAATGGTCGTTATGGGCTAGAAATGGTTTAAAATATCTGGAGCGTAGCAACGCACACCTTTCCACAATCCCCGCAAACTCGACAACCTGCTGCATATACGGGGGCTGTATCTTCGTTCAAGGCATTTCTACGGAAACATTTATGGAGCACGAAATGTGTTAATAGACGACACTCAGTATGAATGATCAAATCAGTGAATCAGTTACCCTGGAAATGACGATAATATTCAAAAAACATTATTTTCGACATATTTTGATTTTTATCTCTGTTCAATTGACTGCCAGGGACCTGTTCCACAGTAAGCTCGAAATATAAGCGAAACTTACAAGTTTACAAGTGGTAGTATAATGAGTACTTGTAATTTCTGTTTCACAATGAGATGCCTCCAACTGTTTTTTTTATTTAATTTTTTACAACTTTATTGCATTATTGCATTATAGTTTGGAACACATTGGTACATAGCAGTAACATGACACATGTTAGAGAGTTCAAGTCCAATGACTTTCTCTCATTATAAATATAGATACATAAATACATTATGAATATAATAAATTAGTTTACGTAATTCCATAAATAATGGATTGTTTACGTTATTGCAGATTTAATTGATAGAATTATTGATTTTTTGTATTGTTAAGTGTGTCGAAGGGATGATTTTATTGAGATGCTGCGCTCAGTTGCCGTTTGTCGTGAGGAGAAGATCGGTGTGTCGTTTGCGTTTCAGTCTGCGAGTTTGACGGTCTGGTGGAACTGTATCAAGTATGCCAGCTGCTAGGGGGTTTGGATGGCTGTGGAGTCGTTGGTAGAAACGAGAGTAAGAAGCCTGCAGGACCTCGTGGACAGCTGGGAGTTCCAAGTCCTTGTGAATGTACCACTGATGTACCACTGAGCGTTAGTAATGAGTCTTAATGTGCGGTTTTGGAAAGTTTGGACTCTTTTTATCTGCGAATTTGACGCCCCCCCCCCCCACCTGGCTGCCGTATTCCCAAATTGGTCTAATGTGCATTAGGTATATCAAGCGCTTAGTATCAAGTGACAGTGGGGATAGCATCCCTAGAAGTGGCTTGAGCGTTTTGAGACGATGACGGCATCTTTTGAGGGTGGATGTAACGTGCGAGCCGAACGTCAGGCGTTTATCCAGCACCACTCCCAGGTACCGGACCTGCGTTTCGGGCGGTAGGACTTTGCCGCTAATGCTCAGTTTCGGCTCGTCATATAAACGTAGGTAAGTGAATGTCACGATGCAGAACTTTTGGGGGTTTAGTTTCATTTTCCATCTTAGCGCCCATTCGTTCAGGTCGAATGCAAGCTCCTCCATTTCCAAACCCGCTCTCTCTCCTCTCGGTGAGCTACACAGAAAAGCTGTGTCGTCCGCGAACTGCAAAGTGGTCATTCAACACACTTCATTGGGGAACACCTGCACCTGCAACTGGTATTACAAGAATAATTTCATTAGTAACTTATAAAATATCTGGTGCGTAGCAACACACTACTTTCCGCCACCCCTTTAAGTTCGAACACCACCTACACATGCGGGCGCTATATCTTCGTTCAACGCATTTTTACAGGAACATTTATACGGAACAAAATGTAGGGACTAGTTAGCTGAGAGCACTCCGAAAGTTTTATCGAAATCGTTGGAGCCGTTTTTGAGAAAATACGAATACCGATAAATTAATATTCGACAAATCTCCTTTTCTGAGTTAACGTGGCTTATATCTCCGTGCAACATATATATACAGAAATAGTTATGGAGAACAAAATGTTGGTATGGGTGACTAAAAGACACTTCATTAGGATTTATCACATCTGGTGAAAAAATTACCCTGGAACTTTCGGAAATGTTCGAAAAAACGTTATTTTCAACACATTTTCATTTTTATCTCTGCTCAATGGACTTTCAGAGGAACATTTATTGAGAACAATATGTAGGTATTAACTATTCGAAAATATCCTGAGAGTTTGATGATAATCGTTGAAGTCATTTTGCCAAAAGCTTAAAAACCTATTTTTGCTTCATAGGTCATTATCTCCGTTCACCGTATTTTCATGGAGATATGTATAGAGAAGAAAAGTTAGGTATTGATTAGGAGAAGATAATTTGAAAGTTTAATCAAAATCGTTAGAGCCGTTTTCGAGAAAATGCGAAAAACCCTAGTTTTTGGTACATTTTCGTCCCCCACCCCCCCCTTCCCATCGGCCGAAATCGTCCATAACCTTATTTTGGTGTCTACAAAAATAACGAACAAAACAAAAAACAACCAGCTCAATCGGATCAGCCGTTCTCCCGCAACTCGAACTACAGACACACACACACATACACACACACATACACACGGACCACGCGACGAAATTAGGTTTTTTAGACTCAGTAGGGTCTGAAACGTAAAGATCTGAAGAAAACTCAAATTTTTTTTTTGGGCCGATTACTATACTTTCCTTCCCTTCGGGTAGCGGAAAGTAAAAAATTGGCCCAGCTGATGACAGTCTACAAGTCAGCTGGTCAAACAGATGTGAACTCACCATTCCCGTAGACAATTAGACAAGTAGACAATGAGTAAAAAGTTCTGAATAAAGTACAAGGTGATTTTTATACGAACATCTTAGAAAAGGGCCTTAATGACCAATGATCATCGGAGCTGCTGCCGGCTGGTTGTCGTCTTGAGGGTCGTTATTTGTGTCATCAAAATCAAGATCGTGAACATGCAATGGTTCAACTTCTTCCCGTCTCGCGATGTTGCACAACGCCGCGCAAAACTTGACAATCTCCCCTGCAAGTAGGTTCACTCTCAGTTTATTGAGACATGGGAATTTTTCTTTCAAGATACCAAGTGCACACTCGATGATACGCCGAGTTTTTTTATGGTGTCTGTTGTATAAAATCTCTGATTCCGAGGATCATTTTGTAGAGGTGGCATCAACCAAGTGCGAATATTGTAGCCGGAGTCCCCAAACAGACGCGAGGGAAACCAGTTATGCTGAAAAAATGGTTCACTTCTTTCAATGTTTTGTGGCCAAGTCACCATTCTGTAGAATAGCCGAACGTTAACTGCAGCCACTACTTTCTTCACGAAGCGAGAAACGGTTGCTTTGCTGACACCATGCAAGTCTGCTACGACGTGGAACTGGGCACCACTTCCCAGCCAGTGAAGTGCCACGCACACCTGCTGGTGCACGGATAGAGAACCACCTTTTCCAGAGCGCAATGAGTTTGTCCGATTTGTTCAACTAAGAATGCGATTTTGTCGGAAGTCATACGGAATCTTTCATTGCACTCTAATTCACTCAAAAAACTAAAGTTCACTCTTGCACGGAACACTTTTCTTCGTCGTAGAGGACGACGCAAATGATTCTCTCTGCCTACTTGAAGATCTTCGTCGAACTCAGAATCACCAAATAACAAATCTTCGAGCATTTTGTCCCCAGGACAATTGAATTCCAAAATACCGTAACACGATTGAACATTGAAGACAACAAATATAAAGGTTACCAAGAGCTGGTAAAATATTTACAAGGACTTGGAGGTTTGATTTTACAAGACAGGATTGTGAAACAGCATCCTTGTAAAACTACTAGTATTACAAGAAAATTTACTAATATTTCCGGCACTTGTAAAATGTTATTGTGAATCAGAATTTACAAGTTACCAGCGCATTTACTCGTAATAATAGTTACTAAATCATTGTGAAACAGGGCCCAGGTGAGGATTTCAGTGTAGGCATTAACTATTTGAAAACCAAATTTTCATGTAGATATTTGAGGAGAAGGAAAGTTGGGTAATAAATAGCAGAAGAAGCTAAAGTTAACGTACCTGTTAGGTGAGCCCGTCTCCTCTGGCTCGTGAGATACTGTGGGCGAGCACTTTCGATGTGCGACATCATCGTCTGGCTATTCAGTCAGAGACTAGAGAGAGTTAGTTGGTCACGGTCTTTATATACGAAGAGAAAGGTAAACGAGATGGTGGAGCGTCGGGGAAGGGGTAGGGAGGGAGGAAGGAGGTCATGCACCTCTGGGGAGACCTTTTCGAGGCGAAGGGAAAGGAATGTAAGTACTGCACGTCTTAAATAGTCTGTCGGTTGTAGATTCCAAGATGTCCAAGTCTTTTTTGTATAGGGTGGTCTGTAAACCCGTCAGTTGGTTGTTTTCGTTTGTGTAGTGTTTTGAGTGGTGTAAATATAGTGTTGATTTGTTCATTTATGATCTGTCCATTGAAGTTTTCTGGTTTATTGACTTCCATGTATTCTAATACGTTCAGTTTTTCGTCCTTTGTATTGTTTATGTAGTAAGATGGTGCAGTCCTGAATTTCGGTAGGTTCATGTCCAGTTGTCTTGAAATGCTTGGCAAAGTTTGAGTCGTCTTTGTTCCTACTAAGAGATTTAATGTGTTCTGAGTATCTGGTCCGAATTTTTCGTCCTGTCTGTCCTACGTATGCGATTTTACAAGTACAAATTATTTAAATACCCCACTTTGGTCGAGTAGGTGAGTCTTTGCAGTTAGTTTGGTTCTAAGGGTGTGGTCCGTACGTAACGCAATTTGTATGCCTTCCTTTCGGAGGATGTTAGTTATTCCGTATATTTTTGGTCCTCTGTACGTAAATGTGCAGCGTCTTGTCAAAGTCTGTGTATTTTGTGTTTTTGGATCGCCTTTTTTAGAGTAACCGTTATTTTGTGCGATAGTATTGATAGCATCAAGTTCTTTTTTGTAATTTTGTACGGATAGTGGGATAGTTTTTAGTCTCCGTATCTTGTGTCTGAAGTAGAACAAGCTTTGAATGTTTAAACGAAATCGTTCGACCTGTTTTTGAGAAAAATGCGAAAACCCCTAGATTTTGGTACATTGCGGTCCCTCACCCCACTTCCCCATAAATGGAAATCGCCCAGAACCTAAACAAAAATATCTGGTGCGTTGCAGCACACAACTTTCCTTAGCTCTACAACAATTCACATTGTACATGGCTAATTCTATTTAATCAATTCATTTACCAAGCAGTTCATTTGAACTCGGTCAAACAACACTTCACAGCAGTAGAAAGCGGTAGCGCCTACACTTCTCGAATTTATTGTGCTCCTTGTACTCATTGCAGGACCATTATTGAGCAATTGGTATACAGAAAATTAATGAGGCTGAAAACACGGATTTTTTCAAGGATGATAGTAATCACTTTTGCAGAGTTATTGGGTAAAAACGTTTAAAACTGGTAGTAAGCGAAACGGCAGTTGTTGAAAATCAGGAATTTCTGGAGTGAGCCCCATGTATCTCATGAGCGTTTTTAAACACTCACCCTTTAGGTATTGGATTGGACTCAACACGACTTTTTTTTAAACATTCTAGTAACATTCCAGCGGAGTTTAAAAGGAAAAACCGCGGCAAAAACGCTTTTCGCCGAAAATTTTGATAATTTATTGCGCTGCTCTCGTCATTTTCCCACAAATGGGAATGTTATGGTATAATTACCTTATTAAGAGCTACCAATATAAGAAATTCAATCAAAATCCTTGGAGCCGTTTTTGAGAAAAAAAAATTTTGGTGTTTTGATCACTATGATAACTATAGTTAACTTCCGGTGGATTTTGTTCATACCCTTATGTTGGCGTCCCATGGTGACCTGTGAGCGAGATATGAAGTTTGAGCTAATTTGGTACGGTGGTTTTCTCTAAAAATCGTTCACAGACACACAGACCATTTTCCCAAATAGTGTTTTTCGGACTCAGGAGGGTCTGAAACGTAAAGAACTGAAGAAAACTCAAAATTTTTTTTTCAGCCGATTACATAACTTTCCTTTCTACTTCGTAGAGCCAAGGAAAGTAAAAAGAACCAGCTCAATCGGTCCAGCCGTTCCAGCGAATTGAACTATAGAAGAGATCCTTCTCATTGAAGTTGAACATTGGTTCCAAAGAAATCAATTTTGAATTTCATTATGTAAGTTCCTTGTCGTTTCCAATCATTTTGGGCTTGGATTTTATTAAAGCAATGGGGATTGTTACCGATGCAATTCACAATACCTGGCACTTCAATGACGACAAAGATAACGTTTTCAGTTTGGTATCATCACGAGACACCACTTTATCCCATAATTTGCTTTCACCAACCTGTTGTGAACTTTCTGAAGACCAACGGCATACTCTCAATGGGATTATTTCTCAGGGGTTGTCAAGCCTCCAGGATTCTCCAGGAATCACTTCTCTAATTTCTCACAAAATCGATATTGGGTCCGCTTGCCCTATTAAACAACGGGCTTATAACTACTCTCCCAAAGTTTTGGTGGCCATGCATGCGGAGTTGGACAAAATGCTTGAATGAGTAGTTGAGCCAAGCCATACGGCATGGGCATCACCAGTCGTTATCGTGCGTAAGAACGATTCATATCGCATCTGCATTGACTTCCGCCGTGTTAACTCGATAACTAAAAAGGACATTAGGCTTACCCAATGCCTAATTAATCGCTTATCAATGTATTGTTGGATTGCCTTCGCCAGGCGGTTTACTTGTCCAAGCTAGATTTGAAGCAGGCTTTTCATCAAGTACCACTTGCGGACGAAACCAGCTGTGATATCACGTCCATAGTTCCTAGACGTGGACTATTCCGTTTTCGTTTTATGCCCTTCGGATGCACAAATTCTCCGGCTACATTTCAACGGCTCGCCGACACCATATTTATGGATATGTATCCACAAGTCGTCGTCTTCCTCGATGACATTCTGCTATGTACGTCGGACTTCGAGCAACATTGCAATCTACTTGAAGAGATATTCAGACGACTCAAAGAATCAGGCCTCAGAATTAATCCAAATAAATGTATTTTCGGCTGTGATGGCTACGTAATCAACTCCAATGGCATCAGTGTAGATCCCGAGAAGGTGGAAGCTGTGGCCAGATATCCAACCCCTTCTAATCTAACCGAACTTCGTCGGTTTCAAGGAATGGCGGGTTGGTACCGCAGGTTCATCCCTGATTTTTCTACTATTGTGGCTCCCTTAACTTCCTTACTCTGCAAGAGAAAAATTTGGGCTTGGAACGAGGCACAAATTAATGCTTTTGAGTCACTCAAATCGTCACTAACTTCCCCTCCAATATTGGCTAGACCGGACTTCCAGATCCCTTTCATTTTACAATGTGATGCAATCCACCTTGCAATTGGATGTGCTTTAGTTCGAATTCCGGATGGTGTAGAACGAGTTATTTCTTATTCCTCTCGTACTTCATCAGCAGCCGAGCGTGTTTCTCACAAATGTTTACGTAGAACGAAAACAAAAAATTGCGCGTTGCTACGCACCAGATACGTGTTGTTCGAGGAGCTTGGGAAAGTCGTGTTAATGTTAGGAACGTATGAAATGCTGATGGAGGAAAATGCAGGTTTTACCCGAGTCGCCGAGGCGCGTACTACGGAGGAGTGCAAGTTGCGCCGATATTCAGAGAAATATCTACGTTGGGATGGCAGAGTTGATGGAGGCAGGACTAACAACTGATCCATCCCACAGTCCCACGCTGAAGTGAAGGGGAACCAATTGAATAAGGAACGTTAGGTAGAGATGGATCGAGTGGAAACTGAAATTGCTTTAATTAATTCGGTATCAGTTCTGATCGTGTTGATACAACTGGCGGTTCGGGCTGAATTTCCCGGGATCTCTCCGAGAGAAATGGGTTCAGCAGGTTCTGTGGGGGTACACAGTGTTTCTGATACGGTTAAACTGGTTTATTTGAGGTGGGATCGAATGACGAAAAGGAAAGGGGTTGGGGGCGTGAAGGGGGGGGGGGTTGTGGATGGAGTCAGAACAGGCGAGCGCTTGTGTGTTCGCCTCTAATTTCATTTCGTTGAGTCAACATTTGAGTTGATCCCCCTCGCGGGAAGAGCCCTTTGATGGGTTACCGCTGCTGGAAGGTAATTCACGTTAGATACTAACGGTATCCAACATCAACCAATAACACCTGGAGAAATTACTTCGGCGCCCCCGCGCTGTCAATGTAGGCAGAATGTCACTGCCAATCCGCTAATGACTGGACTCCATATTCGAGTTCTGGCAACCTAATGTCCGCTTACGTTGCGCTCATCGCCCCTTGTTTCCAGAGCGGACAGCTTCCGAACCCGAAATCTTCAAAGTACTACGATTTAACACGGACGAAATTGCGTAGTAGGGGAAAATAAATTAAATCCACCATCCAGAACCTTCAATCAGTTTCTATGAACCTGGTTTGAACTAGACGTTAGATAAACAAGAAGGTATTCGCCGCAGTAAACTGTTTACTATTATAAATCAACCAACTCATGCAGACTGCTAAACTTTTATTCATGCCAACCATATCTTTACCAATTCAATACTGCCCTGGCATCAGGATGTAGCCAACCGTTATATTGGTGTGCTCACACATGAGCAATTGGGTTAGGACTTGCTCGTTGGCATTACAGTAGTGAAAAATGCTTTGTATTACGCCATGGTGCGACCCGTCCCGATGTACAGAATGTGTGGCTGCAGAATGGAGAGGGTGTGGTAAGAGGCTCGCCGACATGTCGTTTGCTGCTCAGAAACGGCTGATTCAAGTGCTAGTGCGCAGGAGACTAAGGAACCCCACACCACACAGTTTTCAGTAATCATTGAAAGAGTTAAGACGTACCACGATTGGTTGGGCTTTAAAGTTTTGATTGATAATGCAGCTACAAGAGCAAGCATCCAGAAGCTTATCAAACCCCGTCTCCTCTGGCTGGTGAGATACTGTGAGCAAGCGATTTCGATGTAAAGGCGTCATTGTCTGGCTGTTAAGTCAGTTAGTTGGTCACGGTCTTTATATAAGAAGAGAAAGGTTGACGTCATGGGGATCAGAGAAGAGGGGAGTAGGAGGAAGGAGGTCATGCACTTCTGGGGAAACGCGCTGGAAGGGAAAGGAGAAGAATGTAAGGTATGCCTTAAATAGTCTGGAGTCTTATTGTCTTAATAATTTGTTTTTTGTTTTTTTGGTGTAACCATTATCAACAAACTCCTTTCCCAGCTCACGGCAGCTTCACCTCTGCTCAAATGGCTTTCTGAGAAATTGAAGGGAGCAAACTCCTTGCAATCCTTCAAAACCAAACTCAAAAAGCTCGTCATGTTCACGTAGCTGGGCCGTCCCGTTAAAATTGCCCATTATCATTTTTGTTCGCGCGATATTTAGAATGCATTTTTCCGGTCATTGCCTCCAGCAAGGCTAGGGAATTGGACCCAAACATAAATATTGTTATTTTTACTTTTTCTTAATACATGGATTAAAACTTTTATAAAATGGGCATCAGGTAAACCATGTGAATAGCTTGTGTTGTGACAAAGTGGTGAATGGTTATGTTGTGTATTTTCAACGACTGAGCACGAACTGAATAGAGCTCTGTTTGGAAATATTATCAGCTAACTCGGGCGAAATTACAACGAGCTCAATCTCGTTCACGCAGCTACCCTTTCGTTTAGTTGAAACCGTAACAATTGGACAACAATAATAATCCTAATTAACTCCAATTTACTTTCGGGCTTCTACTTTGTCCAATAGGCCTTCGGCTTTATAATTAGTCCAGGTATGGTGCTGGTAGACGTGTATTGGTCCAGGTATGACGCTGGTAGACGTTGAGTACAGGACTTGCGGGATACTGCGACCCGAAGAGAATGATAACTGCGCATTAATGATGAAGTTAACTGCATAGTGAGGAAGTGGCAATGAATAACTAATATAAGCAGTTTTAGCGTGCACGTGGCGGTACGCAGATAATTAGAACTGGAATGGATGAAAAATGGCGCATGGAGCTGGTGATGGCTGGTGTGCTGACGTCACTCATCAAAACGAAATAAAATATAACACTTCTGAATGTATTCAAGTGGATATCATAAGTGGCGTAGCTGCCTGAACAGCTTGAATAATCGGTATGTTGGTCTCAACGACTGTCCTCTCCAATATCCCGCAAGATGGAGCCAAACAATTCACAATCACATGATTGCAAGAACCATCTAAATATTCGGCGAGCACTTGGTGGGAGGTGGGATTCTTGTTACGGCCGTTTAGGGGCCTTTCAATCTATCAAATACATCACGAAATGAAATGGTTAGCTAAAACTTGACAGCAATATATCGAAAATAAAAACAAATTCCTGGGTAAATTAAAACGGTGAATTCCGGTTAAAATGTCCAACTTTCGACCTGAAGGCTTCTTGGGGTGAACGACGGTGATGTCGATGAAATGGCAACGACTTTAGTAACCACGTGGATGGGATCGGTGGTGTGGAAGCGACGTGCATTTAGCTGTAGATCCAAATATAATCTTGCGGATGCTGAAGTCTGCAATGCCAACTCAAAGTTAGATCCGGATTTCAGGTATTAGGTAGCCATACACGAGCAGATCTGTGATATCGTTTAAAAACGCGATATCCGTGGGAAAGATCTGTGCGTTAATAAATGATGAAAGATGTGAAAATCGACCAGAGATATCTGCGAGAGTTCAAATCTGGCAGATGGTAGTCAGGCGTCCCCCTTAACCTGCAGAGATGTTCAGTTGTCCCCGAGTGTTTTCCCCTGTGAGATGTCTCCTCTAAAGAAATAAGTTTCTGTTGGTGTTTTTTTGAGCGGTATCAAAAAATGGGTAAAAAAGAGTGGCCAAACGAGTTAATTGAAATGATGATCGACGTGTATAGAGACAGACCTTGTCTGTGGCAGTTGAAGCATGTTGGCTACATGAACAAAAACGTCAAAAACATTGCTTACGACGAGATCGAGGTCGAAGTGAAGAAGGTGATTCCGGGTGCTGACCGTGTAGTGATAAAAAATCAATTGCAAAACCTTAGGACGAGTTTCAGAAAGGTACATACTTAGTTGGTACCTGCCCTCCCTAAAGGAGTACCTCTGGTCACCGGATGAATAGATATACTTTGTAGATAGGTACTTACCAAGAAGTACGTCGAAGTCTTCCTCGTTCATTCGCAGGTAGTTGTGGAAATCCCGCGGGTTGTTCTCCCTAAGGTGCTTCAACAACTTCATGTGCCCGAACTTTCTCCTTTCCGAAACCCACGACTTCTCCCAAACTTGTCTTTTTTTTGGCTTAGCCGTTTTATGGGCAATAAAAAAAATACCCGCCGCAAAAGCCGCTAATTTACGCTTTTTAATGCGGTCAGTCACTAACCCCATGGCATCAACTTACGGAATGTGTGACAGAAAATTTCGGGTTTGACCGATAACTCGAGTCTGCCAGACGAACATCGGTGACAGTCCTGAATTTGTCAGATTTCACCCCACGAACGACATCGGGCACTGGTCAGGTGACAGATCTCGGGCATGAAAGATTGGCTGATAACGATCTGGAGAGACCGATGAGATCGGTCGTTGCCCCTTAACACGAAAAACTTATCGGCCGATCTTTCATGCCCGAGATCTGTCACCTGACCAGTGCTCGATGTCATCTGTTCGTTCGTGGGGTGAAATCTGACATATTCAGGTATGTCACCGACGTTCGTCTGGCAGACTAGAGTTATCGGTCGAATCCGAAATATTTTCCAGATCGGTCACACATTCCGTAAGTTGATGCCATGGGGTTAGTGACTGACCGCAGTAAAAAGCGTAAATTAGCGGCTTTTGCGGCGGGTATTTTTTTTTTATTGCCCATAAAACGGCTAAGCCAAAAAAAAAGACAAGTTTGGGAGAAGTCATGGGTTTCAGAAAGGAGGAAGTTCGGGCACATGAAGTTGTTGACGCACCTTAGGGAGAACAACCCGCGGGATTGTGAACATTTTGCTAGCTCATCTAGCCGGCTCCCGTAATTCAATTCATTTGGTTTTTTGTAAATAAAAAACTACAACTAAATTTGAAGATACTATCCCCCCCCCCCCAATTCTGGGTAAGTATGCCACTGGGGGTAGGTGCCAACAAGTAATAATGTATTTACGAATCTATTAGGTTGTGGGGAGATCGTTTTTTGTAGTTACGAAATCTGTAGTTTCCTACGAATGTTTGCAGTTACGAGTTTTGAATTACTTATGTGAAAACAGGGGAAAACACTCGTGGACAACAGAACATCTTAACGTTGAGTGACTGCCCGATCCAATAGAACAACAGACATCGCTTCCGAGAAGTCTGCAGGTTAAGGGGGACGCCCGACTACCATCTGCCAGATTTGAACTCTCGCAGATATCTCTGGGCGATTTTCACATCTTTCATCATTTTTTAACGCCCACTAACGCACAGATCTTTCCCACAGATATCGTTTATAACGCGATATCTGTCGATGATATCTGCTCGTGTATGGCTACCTATTGTTAGCAATATCTGTCAGATGAGATCGGGGGACCAAACCTGCCGCAGATATCTGCTCGTGTATGGCTACCTGTTGTGAGCTTCAAAATTCTGGGAATGTCGATCCGTAGGCGATGAACGTTATCAGAGGGAGGAGAAAAACGAGGGTGGCCCTTTGGTTGAACTGGGCAATGCCTCTTACGTTCTGTCTGTCCCGTCTGGATCTGCCCTTTGCCTTATTGTCACGTCCCGGTAGATTTAACATAAAATAAATATTTAAAAATATCTGGTGCGTTGCAACACACAAATTTCCTTAGCTCTACAACAATTCACTTTGTACATGGCTAATTCTACTTACTCAATTCATTTATCACTCAGTTAATTTGAACTTCAACGTCAAACAACGCTTTACGGCAGCAGGAAGCGGTAGCGCGAACAGTTCCAGATTTTACTGTG
Organism: Pachypeltis micranthus; assembly: GCA_020466155.1. NCBI lineage: Eukaryota > Metazoa > Arthropoda > Insecta > Hemiptera > Miridae > Pachypeltis > Pachypeltis micranthus. The sequence goes on from CM035780.1 coordinate 3,050,399, forward strand.
TTGCCCGTACTCATTGCAGGACCATTATTTAGCAATCGGTACACAGATAATTAATGAGGCTGTAAACACATATTTTTTGAAGAAGGATAGTAATCACTTTGGCAGAGTTATTGGGTAAAAACGTTTAGAACTGGTAATAAGCGAAATGACAGTAGTTGAAATTCAGGAATTTCTGGAGTGAGTCCCATGTATCTCACGAGCGTTTTTAAACACTCACCCTTTAGGTATTGGATTGGACTACAATACCAATTGTTTTTTAACAAAAATTCCAGCGGAGTTTATAAGGAAAAAACTGCGCTAAAAACGCTTTTCATCGAAAATTATGATAATTTATTGTGCTGCTCTCGCCATTTTCCCACGAATGGGAATTTTATCGTATAGTTTTCTTATTGAGAGCTATCAATATAAAAAATTTAATCAAAATCGTTAGAGCTGTTTTTGAGAAAAAAAATTTGGTGTTTTGATCACTATGATAACTATACTTAACTTTCGGTGGATTCTGCCCATACCCTCATTTTTGCGTCCCATGGTAACCTGTAGGCTAGACATCAAGTTTCAGCTGATTTGGTATGGTTGTTTTCTCTAAAAACCGCGCTAAAATCGATTTCGTCGAAAGTTTTGGTAATTTATTGTGCTGCTCTCGTCATTTTCCCACAAATGGGAATTTTATGGTATAGTTGTCATAGTGGGAGCTACCAATATGGAAAATTTAATCAAAATCGTTAGAGTCGTTTTTGAGAAAAAAAAATTTGGTGTTTTGATCACTATGATGACTACAGTTAACTTTCGGTGGAATTTGTTCAAACCCTTATTTTGGCGTCCCATGATAACCTGCGAACAAGATATCAAGTTTGAGCTGATTTGGTACGGTGGTTTTCTCTAAAAATCGTTCACAGACACACAGACCATTTTCCCAAATAGTGTTTTTCGGACTCAGGAGGGTCTGAAACGTAAAGATCTGAAGAAAACTCAAAATTTTTTTTCAGCCGATTACATAACTTTTCTTTCTACTTCGTAGAGCCAAGGGAAGTAAAAAAAAAAAAAAAAAAAACGTAATCCTTTGTAAACAGAAATAATACAAATGATATAAAAATAAAACAAGGATAATTATAAGGTGTGCCATCCAATTGTCACTTTTTGACACAGTTGGGCATAATTGCAAGTTGCGGATAATAAATCGCTATCTGTACTCGACTGCTCAAAATCAAAAGACCCTAAATCAAGGGACTAACTTTTAGTGACTGTCTACGCCCGTCTGTAGAATGCGTTGTCAAATACACATGTGAAATACAAAAACGAAACGATGATAAGAAATAGTAAACCCTAAAAAGCGCGAAGTAATGACAAGTAAAAGCCCCATAGAATAAGAGCCGTTTGTAACTTTTAAAAGGTAGCGCTGTCATTTATTATGAGCATCAGTACTGGAGTCAGTTAAGAGTTGTCTTCGATGCTTAACACATCCAAAGGCTCTGGAAAGTCAATCGGTAATGGTAGGCGGAAACTTGTCGGAGCTCGGCTTCGAATAGTTTAATGTTTAAATGTTTACAGGAAGGTATTGAGTGGATAACGCGGGTATGGGGTGTTGCCAAGTAATTCGAGCCGATGACTGCATCGATTGGTTAGTTAACTGCGGGAAACGCTCAGAGCGAATTTCACTTCTCTTTTTGAACGCACGATTGCCTTTTTTTTTCTCTCCTAACGTGGAACCGTTCGCAAAGCACTCAATTTAACGTCAGTGTGACTTTAACAAGTTGATTGGCCGCTCAAAATCAAATGATCGTTATGCGTTTTACGATCGTTTCCATTACTCAAAAGCTCCTACCTTCGTTATTGCGGCTCGAAACAATCAATTTTTCATTCGGCACCTAATTCATTTGAATTCCCATCGTCGAAAAATACTGTTTTTTATTCGGAAGCTCGCGGGGAAAGAAAAATCGTTCTTCCCGAGCCTCGTTCCGGGCACGGACGGGAACTCGACCCGAACCCCGGGGTTAATGCGTCAATACTTTTGAACCGACGGCCGCAACGATCGAAAGGGCTGGGGGTGGGTGGGTGGGTGGGGGGGCATAATTTGATTGCGTTAATGCTTGTTGCCTTTTCGCCCCTTCTGGTGTGCAATCTCTCGGATTACATCGCCTCAATTAGGTATTGGTTTCGCGTGTCGTTCTCACCGACCTCGGGAAACTGAGCCGATTCGTTGTTTCCGCTGACTTAAAACGGGTGTTCATCATTTTCACTTTTGAATTTTCTTTACGCGCAATGAATAATTATTTACGTGGGTGCTTTCAGTCAAACGCGAGCTGTCAGTTTTTGTTATAATTCATCAGCGTTGGATTAGGTTACATTAGCGGCTTAGCAACAGCCCCGTGTATTTTTACTCATAATTACATTCATAATTTGTGTGATTACTGGCTGTAACGTCGTGTTACACAGCCTTGTGTCTGGAGAATCAGATGATACATGCTCAGTACCGTTTAATTCAATGAGAAAAGCTTTTTAGAGGATTCCCTTGTAGGCGTGCACTTAATCGGTTGCATTTTGGTTTATTATTCATTCTGAATAATAACCCTATGTTTTCGGTCACGAAAAAGTTTTTACAACCCTCCCTCAAAATATGATACTTTACGTTTCAAGACTTGGAGATTCCAAATTTGCAATGTCCGTCCGCCGTCTGCCGTCCCCTGTCCCCCATCCACCATCCACTGTCCGCCATCCCCCGTCCGGGCCGTTTTGTGCCTTTAACGTGGTCTTAAAATTTCGTTCTTTCGCACAAAAATCCGATTTGGTATCTAGTTGTGCCCGCCATCTCGGCAATCCGATCGGACGAAGCCTGTGGTTGTAATGGGCAAAAAACGGTTAAAAAACGAAACGCAGTACAACGCGGGAACTAGAGTGGAAGTCAACGTTTCGTCGTTTGAACTCCCTCCCTCCCCGCCCGTCTCATTAAAAAAACAACCGCGCTCACTCGCCTCCCGCTTGCTCGCCTCCCAACGACGCCGCCACTCAACTCCTCTTTCGCCTTGGGACGGGTTCGCTTCGAGCGCCCCCGTTCCAATTTCCCCGACGACGGGGCAAAATCAGCAGACGTTTTGTTTCCGTAGTTCCATTGTAGCCAGGACATGTTTCGTATGGTTTACGAGTATTCAATGCTGAATCGAATGGGATGGGGGAGCAGTAATACTAGGTCAAGCTGTTCATGAGAATAATAAACCATTGTGTAATAATTTGCAGGTTTTTTTGTTGTAAACTGCGACTTGTTCAACAGTTTTTACTTTCCACAGTTCGAAAGTTTCATCAGATCTCGACGTTTTAAAGGCTTCTGTGTCTAAAACCGTTTGGGAAAATTGTCTGTGCGTGTCACTAACCATTGGTGACTGACTGCGAGCTATACAACTACATGGACATCCTGACTGCTGATCTGTGGCAGGGGATCCACCAAATCGAGACGAAAACCCAACGATCGAGTGCTCTGAATCGTCACCCAATGGTGCGAGCGCATCAAGTTGCATGTGGCTGAGGAAAAAACGCAGCTGAAAGAAAAATCGAACAGCCAAATATGTTATGGCGGGCGCAGGCTGCTTCTTGAGAAGTCAAGTGAGAGGGGGTGTTTCAGCCAGCACCTCTAGCCCCTCAACATCAATACCGTCGCAAGGTTTGCCTTATTACGTGCAATTAGTAAGTCCACCGTGTTCATGTCCATTTAATGTACAAGGCCATTTAACTGATGGCGTTATTGGCTAATGTCCCATTGTCTGCAAACTCAGTCATTCGAAGGAGTACCGGCTCAATCCCAGAGACCACAAGGTCTACATAACGGCATTTACTGAAACAATGAAAGTGATCACCGGCTGTTTAGCCATTGACTTGTCCGTTGAGTGCAAGGTGGACCAGTGGGGAGGGAAAAAGGGGCTTCCTCATCGCTGGCCTAACTCTGGGTAGACCTGTACGGTGAACGAAATTGAATGGGCTTTGAGTAAATGGCGAGCGAGATGGTAGTCCTCGTCAAAGAGACGTGACACGTCCTTCCAGCTATGTCTACTACGAAGCAAGCTTTTAAGCGTTTGCCCACTTAGGGAAGAAGGTCGTGCTTTAGAAACGTCGTCACACTTGATCTGTCCCTATGAAACTTGCCACACAGTTGAAGTGGGAAACCAGATTAAGAACTGCCCCCAGATAGTACGGGATTCCCCAGAGGCATACCTCCGCATGGTAACACACGAGCAAAAATAAATTGTATTGGTAGCTAAATCCACGAAAATTGCTGAACGTGGTTCGTGTGAGGGTCGTACCAGGTATTTACGAAAGACACAAGGTCTTAGAGTCATATACTGAATCAAGCATTCCCGCAGTAGACCTCCTTTCTTGGATACCTTAACTACCGTAGTATCTCCAGTCCCCTTAAATTCAGCTGCTCAGAGCATCAAAAAGACAATATCAACGAACTAGTAGATCTTTTACTTCCAAACGGGTATAAAAATTGATGCTCTTGGAGCTGCCCAAATCTATCCGATATTCTCTCAAAAACTGTTGTAACTCCTTGAATACACCAGTTCATATGTATCCGCCGTATATTTTAACAAATGGAATTCACTCATAGCCGCACTTATCTCTAAAAAACCCTGCAAATTATTACACAACGGTTTATTATTCTCATGAACAGCTTGACCTAGTATTACTGCTCCGAGACCCATTCCATTTGATTCAGTTTCGAAAAATACTAGTAAACCATACGAAACATGACCTGACTACAATGGAACTACGGAAACTAAATATTCCCCCGGCGCCAGGCGCCTGTAAACGTCTGTAAGCATTTATGATCCGATGTAGGGGTGTGCGGAGGAAGTGGCCCCTCCGCCCTCTTCAGGCAAAAAGAGTCGGGGAAATTGGGACAGGGACTTCCAGCAACCCTTGGCAATTGGCACGACGTTGCGAGGCGAGCGGGGTGGTTTTGATTTGACGGGAGGGAGTGAGGGCGTACAAACGACGAAACGTTGACTTCCGCTGTAGTTCCCACGAGTTCGTTCAATGTGTTGACTCTAATAATTACTGTAATTTCCCTATACGCAGTTGTGCACGTCTGATACTGATTCCATTCAACCCAGGATGTAAAAATACCTTGAAAACGACACGAAACACGGCTTATCTGCGATTATATTGCGTTTCGTTAATTTTTTAAACCATTTTTTGTCCACAACAACCATGGGCTTCGGGGCATTGCCTAGATGGCGGGCACAACTAGATACCAAATGGGATTTTTGTGTGAAAGAACGGATTTTTTAGACCATGTTAAAGGCACAAAACGGCCCGGACAGGGGACGGCGGACGGACATTGCAGATTTGGAATCCCCATGTCTTGAAACGTAAAGTATCAAACTTTGAGGGGGGGTTGTAAAATAACGTAAGGGTTATTATTCAGAATGAATAATAAACCAAAACAACTAGGAGCAGTGATATCAAACTGTTTACCCCGTTATCAATTGCCGTCCTCTTCATTTTCATTATTGTCGTTGTGGTTGTTGTTGCTACCTTCCTATTTAAGATTCCCGTTTTTTTGCGATCGTTCCCCGACCTCTTGTTTTCTGTGCGCTCCGCAGTATTATTTATTCCCAATCCCGGTTCCTTTTCTTTCGTCACCGTTGTCACCGCGACATTCAAGGGACTGGTTCGAACGTTCTTTATCTCAACATTTATTTTTACCCAGCAATTTGCTATGTGTTGTGCCTGGACCAGACCCTTATATCGAGATTACTTATATTATTGACGTTATACGATTACGCTGTTTATTATAAACGTTCAGTCACGCTTCAACCCATCCCCAAGAAGCGGTTATTTATTTCCAAAGGGTGCATATCCTGAACGTACACAGGTGTTTATGTTGTCTCCCACAAATCCACCAAATTGGGTGCTCATCCGGACATTCTAGAAATCTGGTGAATCTATACGCTACATGAACACCGCTTGATGAAATCAATAAACCGGTCCCCCTTCTCTTAAAACAACTTTCTGCAGCACTTTCATAAGTGAAAACATTCGTACCTGTAAACTAGCATTTAAATATCCAAAAAACGTTAACCCAAAATAAAAGACGCTGATCTCACTGAATTAAAATCAAGGTTGTTTGCCTAGTTCCACGCAAGCGAACATACGGCAAGGTATATAACGGAAATAATGGGCGTTGAAATGAGTCTATAGTTCCCGATCTACATCTCAAAATGGTATCCTTCGTGATGTTTTGAACTCTTTGGATGTTTAAATGGATTTGGACATATTTGCAAATACACATTCGTAAAACTACTGTAAAACGTGGTATTCGTTATACAATTAGGGTTTGGCGCAAAAATATGGATTGTACTCACTTTACGCGGTCGACAATTTTACTGGCGGCTTTAGGCTATTTTACGCGAATTTTAAAAGAGTTTTGTTCGTTTTTTTGCAGAATGTTTTGCTACGGGTGCCCCACTACCCTGCATCCAAGTTCGGCGCCACGACTGCATACTCTCGACTACCCTTTCTCTGCGTCACATCCATGTGAGTTGACATTTTAGATTATTATTGCGTTCACAATGTAGCAATCGGTATTGTAATTAGCGAGTACTTTCTCGAACGATAACGTCATTGCTTCGTCAACAGAAGTCAGATTAAAGTAGTTTAAAATAGGTAGAGGTATACGTAGATACGAGGCATATCCACAAAGTAAGTGTACTGAAGCTCCCGTAGGCCGTAGGGAATTTTTTTTGCTATGTTGGGCACTGTCGTCTAGCGTGACTCCTCCCCTCCGAAACAAGACCAAAATGAGGTCAGTACGTTGAAAACTGTGGTCTCAGGAGCATTTCTCGTGAAAGATGTCGATCGACTCTGCCGCCAAGTGCGAAATCCGCGCGGTCATCCGGTACCTCGTTGTTAAGGAGAAATCCCCGATTGAAATTTTTAATGAGGTAAAGGCAATTTATGGTGAAGGACACATGAATCGTACGAGTGTGTACAAGTGGTGTAGGGAGTTTAAGAACGGTCGTACGAATGTGCATGACGAATTGAGGAGTGGGAGACCGTCGATTGTGACTGACAAACTTGTGGAAAAGATTGAGAATGCGGTCCGTGACGATCGCAGATTGACTCTGGACGGAATTTCTACGAAGTTTCCTGAAATATCCAGATCTTTGCTGCACGAAACAATAACAGAAACCCTCGGATTTCATAAACTGTGTCAAGATGGGTCCCAAAACAACTGACTGAACAACACAAGTTGAATCGAGTACAGACCTCTAAAGAGATTTTGGAACGGTATGAACTGGAGGGTGATGATTTCCTCAAGTGTATTGTTACTGGAGATGAGACTTGGGTTGCACACTATACTCCAGAAACCAAGAGTGTGTCCGAACAGTGGCGTCACACCACTTCACCCTCAGCCAAAAAGTTCAAAACCACAATTTCTGGGAAAAAAATCATGGCATCAGTGTTTTGGGACCACAAAGGCATCATACTGATCGATTATTTGCCTCAGGGGGAGACCATAAACGCGGCAAGGTATTGTGAGACCCTGAAAAAATTGAGAAGAGCCATTCAAAATCGAAGCAGGGGGTCTTTTGACGAAGGGCGTTTGCTTGCTCTATGACAATGCCCGACCTCACACGGCCAACTTCACGAAGGAACTGTTGGACTCTTTTGGATGGGATGTTTTAGACCACCCCCCTTATTCCCCCGACCTGGCGCCTTCAGACTATCATCTTTTCACGTATCATTCTGATCGATCAGTTAAATCGGAACCCTCACAAAACAATTTATGGCATTGAGAATTAAAACGTGTATAGGTGTTCTTGATGTTAGATGATGTATGGAAGTATTTGTTGATGTTTACCTTGTCAAAACACTCGCAGAAAATTATATTTTGGACAGGAACTCGAATAAACAGGACCCTGCTGCCCTAACTACAGGTCATAACTTTCAACTAGACGCCATCAACGTTTTGGATTACGCCAGGAAACGAATTCAAATTAGAAATTAAACAAACGATAGTGAAAGAAAGACACAAAGATAGAGCATGTTACGTGAAAACCGAAGTAGACCGCCTCAGCAAAGTATATTCAATAATAATACACACAAATTAACATTAACCTGCATCATGCATTTAGTTTTAACCTATTTTATATCATAATAATAAAGATATTCCAGTATTTGCTTTCCTTAGCTTTAAGGAAGGGATGCAGTCACGTCCTAGGCACACCCGGTGGCCCAGCCAACACTAAGCTCCTCAAGGTGGTCGATGGTAACACTCAAGAGGGGATAGTAACCTAAGGCAAGAGGTCATGGGTTTCCTCTGGGGTGGCTGACTGGTGCTGTGGCGAACGTGGTTGTGGGTGGGTGGGGGGGCACTAAGGGTTTCCTCGCTCTACTTTAGCCCTCCCCCAATGTGTAGCAACAAAGAGCTGCTCAATGCTTAGCGTCCCCGTCACAGGTGTCGTCGTCCTTCCACACTCTTTTCTTCTTCATCCTCATACCCTTCCTCTGTTACCACCTCGAAAAATGACTGCCGGTGCCATTAATGTGGCTGGTCGTTCAGAAATGCCCTACAACTAAGGAACCACGTCTGGCTGAAGCATTTTGTTGAAGGAATGAACAAATAAACGTCGATAGGACTGTGTGCAGGTTCGATTCTGAGGAGGTACGTCTCATAGTGGTTGCATGCAATTTACACCTCGCAAAGATGCAGTAGCCATTATAAGCCCGCCTATTTTTTTTTTCCTTTCCAAGGGCGTGCGGGACAAGTCCCTTTGTCATTGCAGCCACGTGTGGGCCTATTGTGACACTAAATCTTCCTTCGTCGTACATACCCGCCCCCTTTATGAAGCTCCCTTCATCGCAGCTTCCGCTATGATATGGGGCTCAATAATCCCCTGGACAAAGTATCCAAAGCGTTTGACTGCTAAGGCAGGGCACTCACATAGGATGTGCTCTGCCGTCTCGTCCTCCTCACCACAGAGTCTGCATTCCACCGCCTCTGAGATGCCCTAATCAGGACCTGAGGAAGCTAATCAAGACCCTCAGATCCCTCCTGGAGAGTGTCAGCATCGCCTTTGCCATTGGGCCAGAAGGCGTAACAAGCCTTTTCGATTGTCTAAGCCGTGGCTGGCGATGCCAATGGGTGCTATTTTCCTGTGTCCCCCATTGGGCCACTAAACGGTTCAGGTGACTTTTAGTCATACCTACGTGAGGTTCAGGCCAAATGGGTAGGGCTTCTGTGCCCCTCTTCGCAAGGTGATCGGCCTTTTCATTGCCCTCATGCCCCCTGTGAGCCGGCACCCAGATGCGGGAGAGCCTATTGTGGGCGCCGAGCTGCTAGAGCGCATGAAGGCATTCCCATGCCAGCCTGGACCTGAAGCTATAGGCTGCATTGGCCTGTAATGCGGTCTGGCTGTTCGAGAATATGTAGATCCGCTTGCCCTTGAGTCCTTTAGACAGGATCTCTTCCGCGCAGATCTTTATAGCTAGGATTTCAGCTTTGAATATCGTGGCGTACTCTCCCAGTGGCTTAGCCAGACTGTAGTTGGGCCCAACAATGCCCAGTCCAGCTCTACCTCCCATGACTGAACCAACGGTGTACCACCGCAGGACGCCCACCTCGGCCCGGAACGTCTCCTGCTCCCATCGTTCCCGCGAGTGGATACTTTCCCTGAATGGCAGCCGAAAGTTCTTTCGCTCTGACATGACGTCGGTAGCAAGGACTACTGAACTGTTCCAGTTTGAACTGTCTAAAGCCCGCCTATAGGCAGCTCGCGATGGGTCAAACCTCCGCTGTTGGGCTTTCCCATTCTCTACAACTCAAGAACAATAAACGCCAACCTTCACAAATAAAATGGCTTTGAGAATACCATAAATTACCTATACACTGGTCACTCACTGAGGGTCTTGAAATGAGTAGGAGAAACGCAATAAATTCTGGAACGTTAAGCGCTACGCATGTAGCTAGGGACGAGGGAAGTTGTGTGATTTGTCGCACTATGTACTTCAATCTATTTTCTTCTGAAAACGTGAGTTAGAGTAATATGAATGCAATTTCGACAGAACATTTTGGTCTGAAAGTTAATGGAGGAAGTCATGTAGTTGTACACAGCACTCATTCTATTTTCGCGAGTCTGAGCGTTCCTTAATGTTAGTTATAAAACAGCTACAACCCACGCACTTCTTTGGGGATTTAAATGAGAAGATTGTGGAAAAGGTATTTATTTTAACAAATCTGTTGACAAATAAACGTTATCTTTCTCCCCCTCCCCCTCCCCTTCCATTCTCGTGAAGGTCGAGAGAAGAAAAACAGAGTTGCGTTCTTCCTGGCAATTGATACTTGTTCGTTCGTTGAAATGGAAGGAGAGAGGGCCCCTCAGCGTTTATCTGAGACAGATCACTAAATATTGTTTACCGGATAATTTGGAAGCTCGAATCCTCTTCCTCCTTTTAGTACCTCGACACAATTCCTTTTCCTTTGAATTCCCTTCAGATATAAATTCTGCTCACTTATCCCTCGAGTATCTACGTGAAGGCCGCACAAGGGGGAAGAACGAAGGGGGAAAACTCTCGCGCTCTTCTCCACTTCTCGCCTCTTCAGTCTGTTGGCCCTTCTATTTTCTTTCTCGCGCTATTTGCCGATTTTATTGGATGTTGGGCGAGAGTTGGCGCGAAGCCACAAAATATCTGGAACGGGAGGCAAGAGAAAGGTGAATTTCATTTCTACGGGGGAAAATGGAAAAGCGAGCGTGGATGGATCCTGTTAGCGGAAGCCAGTTATGGATATTTTGCCTTTAGTAGAGTAAAGAGGAAATAGAATTGTGGGAAATGGAAACGGAGAGAGCCGAAAAGCTAAGGGGGAGGATTGAAGTGCGAAAAAAAAAGAACGCCAAATCTTAGTAGAGGTGTAAATGAGGCATCAAAGCTGTTGGTCCTCATTTCCCCGCAGTTATTTACGTTACGCGGAGGTGGTTCTCGTAATTATTTCCAATAACATTTTATCAGGCTTTACCTACCAAATAGTCCGTTCAAAAAGGAGTTTTACTAGCACCGAAACACGCGAAGTGCCAAAAAACATCACGAAGAGTTGAGTTTCTTGAAAATCCAGTCAGAGGACGCGTAACTAGTTTCCACTCCAATTTGGACAGTGTAACATCACGAGTCACTTTGAAGGACAAAGTTGCTTAGCTCCCACGAGTAAAAGTGTTTCTAGTTCATTTCAACAGCATGAATTAAATTTAACATACTTCAAATACACACGAGATGAAAGAACGACGTAACGATCCGAACTTAAACTCTTTTATTAAAATCACGGTTGACGAGATGGGAAATGTAGCCTGTAGATTTGCCCGATTGAAGTCGTTCTCTACCGAATCTCCACCTCACGCGTGTCTTTGTGTGTAATTCTCTGTTTATTCATTTTCACTCGAGATCCCCATCTAATGTTTTTTTGCGGAGTTTTTTGACATTTAATGTCTTTACTTTGCTACAAAAACTCGAAAATGTAACGCGGGAGATGTTAAGCGGGATATGTAACGGAGAAGCGTCACGAAATATATTGTGTTGGTTTGGTAACATCACACGTTTTATACCCTCAGTGACCAAGTGATGATGTCAATTGCAATTGACGCGGCCGTTATATCGAAACCATCAACGAGCACAATCAAACGTAGTTATCATTGCACAAAAAAAACAAAAATAAAAGACATAAAATGTTCCCAGTGGTTGCTGTACCCACCGTTTGTGTAAAGGTTTCTTTCGCGCCCGCCAGCCTCAAATTTAACACTAAACTTCACTACAATTAGAAATTAACAGGAAATCAATATCAAGTAAGTAGGGGGTCTACCCAACACGGAAAAACATGGCAAGGGGTCTACGACACAAAAAAGTTTGGGGAACCTGATCAACTAACATTCTCATGTAAACCTTTCCTTAACGGGAACGCGTTTCTCTCGAGCTTAAATCCGTGCACCGCGCTGACATCTGGTGAGAATTTCCGGAAAATTCCACTCACCGCTACAATAAAAGAAAATTTCGGTTTTTGCCTTATACGTTTCAACATTGCCAATTTTAGAAATCGTTTCCCCGTCGTTTAGTATTACGTCACCAGTAAAATTTCTAACATTTCAGTAAATTCTGGGGTAACTGCTTCACCAGATGTGATCAATCTTACAGAGTGTCTTTTAGCCACCCACACCCACATTTTTATACATTTTCATAATCAAATCATTTTCGTTCAATCTTACAGAGTGTTCTCCAGCAAATTATATCTATATTTTGATCTTAGTACCTATCTTTTGGACGAAGATATAAGCCAAGATAGATCGGGAAACGAGATTTCTCGAACAGTTTAACCTGAAGATCTGATTAAAGCTTCGATTGATTACTTTACATTTCTCGCCATTTTTGGCTCAGAAGACTCAAAAAGAGATTAACGAATTGATGAACAATTCCGTGAGTAGAGGTCCCGTAGTCTAATTCCCCGATTAAAGCTCCTGCCTGATGTTTCATGTCAGGAATTTCCAAATTCCAAAGGAGTGTCCTGATAATTTTCAAACTAACGTTTTTTCTTTACGCCATGCCTGAATTCCAATTGACTTCCCGAGGTTCGATTTCTTGGTAAAACACTAGACAGGCTCCTGTTTTCAGATGCCTACTAGGTATTCGGTTTTAAGGTTTTTAAGCCAGAACTTAGAAGTCTAATTTCCTAATTAAAGTTTTTGTGCGTTGAGGTTTAAACGCCAAATATTTGAAATCTAATTTTGAGGTTGAAGTTACTAACTCTTACTTTTTAATTTTGTCCCGTTTTCGAATTAAAGGTTCTTGTATCAAACTGACGGTAGACATACAGTGAACGAAAACTGATTGGGCTAAATGGCAAGCGAGATGGGAGTCCTGGTCAAAGGGGCGTGTCACGTCCTTCCAGCTTTGACCACTACTAAGCAAGCTTATAAGCATTTGCCCAGCTTTCGAAGAAGGAAACGTGGCCACACTAAGGACAGATCACCCTATGAAACTTGCCACACAGATGAAGTGAGAAACCAGATTAGGAACTGGCCCCAGATGGTACGGGATTCCCCAGGGGCATACGTAGCACGAGCTAAAATTAATTGGATTGGTAGCTAAATCCATGAAAATTGCTGAACCTGGTTCGTGTGAGGCGTCGCACCAGGTGTTTACGAAAGGCACACGGTCACCTTAGAGTCATATACTGAATCAAGCGTTCCCGCAGTAGACCTTCTTTTTTTTGTGTACCTCAATTAAAAAAGTATCTCCAGTGCCCTTAAACTCAGCTGCTCAGAGCATCAAAAAGACAATATCAAAGAATTAGTAGATCTCTTACTTCTAAATGGATATAAAAAGCAAAACCTATAGCCAAAATCTATCCGATATTCTCTCAAAAACTGTTGTAACTCATTGAATACACCAGTTCACATTTGATGAAATCAATAAACCAGTCCTCCCTCTCTTAAAACAACTTTCTGCAGCAGTTTCATAAGTGAATACCTATATTTTACTGGCGGCTTTAGGCTGTTTTACGAAGAGATTCAAACGCCAAATCTTTGAATTCTAATTTTGAGGTTGAAGTTCCTAACTATTAGATTTTAATTTTTCCTGTTTTCGAATTATAAGGTTCTTGTATCAAACTGACAATTTCCTACTTTCTTTGATGAATTAGGGGAGTAATGATCATTTGACTACCTTGGACGCGTTGTAAATTATAGTGCTTCGGATTAGCATTTGGGTGGAAAAACGCGCTTGAGCGGGTGTGACTCAAACATCTATGATGCTTTCGCAATCCTTTGCTCAAATAAGTACATAGTTTTTTTATTTATTAATAAACAAGGATCGAACTCAAGCGAAGGGGGCGTACGACTGTACATAGTGAGTGTGAATAACGTTTCAAAGTGGATTATCAAGTTATCTTGCAAGCATTTCTCGCTCCAGTTGGCTATACCTAGTCTCAGGTGTGGTCAGACTAGTACTTGCACACTCAATTATCTGGTGGGATATCACCAGTTGATTCTCGGAGAGCAATCCCGGTATTTAACAACATTCTCCGTGTGTTGTTGTTGTCTACTCTTTCATTACAAGCGGGTCTTTTCGTCAGCACTTCCATCCTCATTATGATGATCCACGCTGGGAACGCTGCAACGATAAGTAGAATTTGATCTTACCATGGAATAAATGAATGATAGTGTCCTCCTGTACTTATACGAAGCCGGACATGCATCGAGGTTCGTCGAAAAGCTTCGCGAGTGTTACCCGGGAGTTGTTCCTGAGAAACCTGTCTTCGTCCCCTCGGTGCGGTCCTTACAAGGTAACAGCGTAAAGCTCTGGGAATGTAGGATTGTTCCATCATTGGCGAATCCTGGGTCGGGGCTTGAGGTATCCACCACTGAGATATCCTACAGGAATGCTCCACTGAAGACTCAGCATAAGCTACGCATCATCCAAACGTACTTTCTTTCAAAGTTGACCTTTGAGCAGAAGTTTGGGAGACTGACATCAACGAGGCTCGTAAGTCTTGAAAAAATGTTCCGCTGCGCTACGAGTGCTTGATTGGTCCTACCGCATAGTGTCCTCTGCAGGTTGCTGCTGTGGTACTGTTGCGACTGGAGAGCTTTTCCCCTCTTCACGTGGCATCAACTGACAGCAACGTTCATAGTTCAAATTTTTTAATTCGTTTTTTTTAACGAACGCTCACATTGCTAGACACACTAGCTATCTTGAGTACACCTTTAGCAGGAAATGGAAGGGGTTGATGAGGTTTCTGCTAGCTGCGTCCATCCATCATACTGGCTCTCGTTGGTGAGTAGTTTGTGTAGGACGGTGGTCTAACATCGGTCCCCACCGGACCCGACAGTGATCCTGAATGATCAGTTAGTTTCTCGAAGCTGAACTCTAGAACGCATTGGCGAGCAAAGAAACGCAGATGTGACAGATATGTTCGTGTAGCGGGGAAAGAAACTCGCAGAACGGAGGTAGAGGATATTAAGGCTGGCTGTGTCCTGGCACGGTGCTTAGCACAGGAAGGCGTGCTGAGGAGAAGCATCTGGTGAGTGTATGAACAACCTTTCTTCACGACATCCTCACCTGCATGTTGCTCCTGACACCGTGTCTCAACTGGTAAGCGCGTGTCTTCTTTTATAATTCTTCTTCCTTTTCAATTCCGATTCCTCTACACTTGAGCAGGCATACCAGCAGTCATTGTGTCCGTAAATGTCCTTAACGTTTATTTATTTGGTTGCTGGAGAACGGCTGAACCGATGTAGTTCGGAACAGAAGCAGAAGATTTTAAAAATATTTTCATGCGACGTAGGAGGGAGGGTCTGTTTCTAATGGCCCCATGAATTTACTTAACCTGGAACACGTGGCTCAGATCGGCCCTCACGTCTCTGCGATGGCAGTTCTTCCTTGTCCTCTTCACGCTAGCGAGAATCCTGCTGCGTGCCGTCATTCGTATAACCGGCATGCGGCACTCTGCAAGACTACCGTTGATTATTTAGGTGAGTAACACTTTATTTACGCAATCTGACAAGATTTTCGCTTGCACCTAACCAAGAAATAGAGTGTCTCCAGTGCCTAGCCTTCTGTCGAGCCAGCGATGATTCCCTATGATCTCTCGTCATTCCTTTTTGAAAGAAGATGGACGGTTTCAAGTGTGTGAAAGGCCGGGAACAGTAGGGCCGGTTGAAATGCAATTACATCCTCTCCCAACAATCACTCCCTTGAGAGGATGAGCGTCACCAGAACGCTAATAATATTTCGACGTGAAACCAGACCTCATTACAGCTGATGCTATTTCATGAACGAATAAGCGAAAGTAAGAAGGGATAGTCAATTCAACCCTCAGGCTCCCCCTTCCGAATAATCTCATTCATCCCCGCGCTATGGGGCCTATAGTTTCTGTCACTAATGGACCAAATCAAAAGGAAAAAGGATGCGATCGGACCAGTTGTGATTTGGTTCTTAATTTAGCGTCGGAATTATCCCGGTCGGCCAAAGATGAAGGGTTGAGGGGAAGCCTCTACCAAAGCAAATCATTGGGATCAATGTGATCGTTACGGTAGTTCAGTTGCTTGCCACTTTGGGGTTTCAGTGCTTCATCGTAGAGATTACAGAAAAATGTCAAAACTTGACAATTTCTTTATTTACTCAGTTTCGCAAGTTTTTGTATTTTCTGCACTCTGAAACTGATGTACAAATTGCGAGAAGAATCATAGAGTAATAAGTGTTATGACGCATCCCACATTCCCTGGTCTACTGTTACTACTCGCTTGATCTATGTAATGTTATAGTCTTCCTTCGGATATTGAACATTTTCAGGTACCGACAATTATTAATTTTGAAGATAAGCACAAAGAGAACTGATTACGAAAACCGTTTTTTAGGGACTTGAAAAAATCGTTTTACGACGTTCCAGACTGAGCTCGTGATTTATATCGTTTTTGGATGCTCATAAATGTTGATCATTACAATGTAGTCGCCCTACACTAACTATTCATTGCCGATATTTTGAGGCAGGTGGACCAAAACGCATCAAAAAGGTAAAGACTTATTTGACCAACCATTTCAGTTCTAATTGCTTCAGTCCTCAGGTTGTAACGGTGCACTATAATTTACATTGTATAAGAATCACATGGTATGTAATATCTAAACACACTTTCCCTCAATATGTCACGAATTATGCGACGGTTCATTACGTGTACCTCGAACGGTTTCGATTGAAATACGTTAATCTTGCACTTGAAAGTAACTACGTGCGATTGTCCCTCTCACACTCACTGGTACAGCGATCTTAGAAATGAAACCAGCATCACCTCATAAATTCCGCCACTTTTTTCGTTTTAGTAAAATCGTTAATATCTCCCGTAAACAAAGCCCACGTTCATTTTCAGCCACAGTACTAGTTTACGACAATGATAACAAATTGAAGCAGTTTTACACCTGTCGTACCAAAGTTGTTGGAAAGAACGCTACTGTCAAGTGGGGGCATTTATTGAGGAAGGTTTGTGTCCACTGTCGAACACACTAGGAAACAGTAAATCTCTTAAATGGATGCTAACCACTATAGCAAGTGCGTGGGCACACACTTTTGTCTAATTTGAGAAACACAAACGGTGGGTACAGCTTTCGTACAAGTACGCAACCACTAGGGACATTTTATCTCTTTTATTTTTGTTTTTAGGCAATGATAACTACACTTGATTGTGCTCGTTGATGGTTTTGATATAATGGCCGCGTCAATTGCAATTGACATCATCACTTGGTCACTGAGGTTATTAAAACGTGTGACATTACCAAGCGTTACATTTTGTAACAGACGTTACCAAGCGTTACACTTCAACCATTCGATATTTCGTGACGCTTCCGCGTTACATATCCCGCGTTACATTTTCGAGTTTATGTAGCAAAGTAAATACATAGGTAAAATGTCAATAGGAATAAACAAGAATGGTTACTTGAAGTGTAAAAAGCCGAGGTGGTTTTTTGGCTTTTCTTTAAGAGGCCTAGTGGCTGAGTGGTGGATTGTAGAAGAGAAATTGGCACAAATTATATCATTTCAACTTTTAAATATGTGGTGCACGCCATTATCACATAACTTTCCTTAACCTCCTCGTGTATTAAGCGATTCTTCGCTCTAGCGACTCATTGGTTTTGATTCAATTTATAAAAACGCCGGAAATGATTACATAGCGGTTTATTATTCTCTTGCACAGCAGACTTCACACCTCCGAGACCCATCCCATTCGATTGATCATCGAAATATAACAATAAACCACACGAAACATGACCTGACTACAACGGAATGGCGAAAACAAAATATTCCACGAGCCTGTAGGCAGAGAGAAATTCTACTGCCGATCTTTCGATCTGAGTTGTGCTAGGCTGAGTGCTCTAAACTCGTCCCCAAGTCGTAGACAAGGGAAAGCAACTCCTTGGCCAAACGGCTTCAGGAGCCCACTCTCCAGCACTTCCTGAGTTGGCACGAACCCTTCCTCATCCAGCCAGTGGGCCCCTCCTCACTGGGGAACAGCGGGGAATCTAGCACCACGGGCTGCTAGTTGCTAAGTGGTTCCTAGTTGCCCCGAGCCCACTAGCGGTCTTCCTGGTTTCCCTCGAGGGGCTGACATTGCCTGACGGGAGAGACCGCTTCCTCCAGCAGAGCCAACTAGCCTCTTCTTTCTTGCGCCTTTTGCATGTGCAATGGGCCTGGAGAAGGTTCGAAGGCTCGTGCAATACTGGAGAGGCTATGGTCCCATATTCGGATATATTATGACAATGCCAGGACACTCCTGGCAAAGTCCTCCAGCACCGTGAAGCCAGGAACTGCCACATAACGGGTTAGGTCCGTCCGCAGCTCACCACTTCCCTCAGATGTGCGCGCTGACTTGTCCATCTGGGACATTCACGGAGTACGTGTTCTGCTGTCTCTGGGGCAGTTTCACAGCTGCACGTCTCCTCATCACAGAGACCGAGTCAGTGCAGCTTCGCCCTGAAATCCCCATGACTGAGCACCAACTGAGACACAGAGTATCCAAGGCTAACCCACCTCATTTTTAACCTGCTCTCCACAGAAGGTCCTCCCCCAGTAGGCAGTTGGCACGACGTGGCGCGACGAATTGGTGGGTAGTTTTGACGACACGAGAGAGAGGAAGTACAAACGATTACTTACGCTGCAGTTATTGTTCAACGAGTTCTTTCAATTAGCTAGAATTTGGAATTTCTGGAGTCACTTCCAATAATTTTATAGGCGTTATCATCGGATAGGCACTTGATCGGACTATCACTGCAACTTTTCTGAAAACGTAACATTTGTGAAGGATATAGCCTTCGTTTCTGTCGGCTCTCCTTCCTTTGCGCTGTCCACCGATTGGCAGGCTGGCTTTGGGAAGGGGGTGATTTTGGCTTTCTGAGTGGCGAATTGCTATGAGTTCATTCTGATTTTTTACGTGCCTTGCGACGTACTGATTGAGCCTCTCCTTTATCAGTCAGGTATCAAGTTCAGCACTTTTTCCCCCTTGCGTGTTGTTGGATAAAGGCGAGCAAATCCCCGTTTATTAACCCCTTATCCCGTTTCTGTCTTTATTCACCGTCCGAGCAATTAGTTTACATTAAATATTGAAAAGGAGTTCGATTCATCCATTTCATTTCTATCATTTTCGATTAAGTTCAAAGTGGGTCTCATTGTGTTCTTAATTTCATTTCCTTATTATCTCCTTTGAGTTATTTGTTTATTTATGATATGAGGTGGGTTTCAAGGGTTTGTTTGATTAATTTTATTGACCCCAGACACGAACTACGAGAATAGAAAACCCCCAATGCATCACACATTTGAGCAGAATTTATGAGGAAAAAAGCTAGAATCGATTTTCGTCGAAATGCTCGAACATTTATTGTGTTGCTCTCGTCATTTTCCTGAAGATTACAATTTTACAGTACTGTTGTGTTAATCGCAGCTGCCTGTACGAAAAAGGCCGATTACGTAACTTTCTTTACTACTTCGTAGAGCCAAGGAAAGTAAAAAGAGGATATTTTTGTATAAACTTGTTGAAAAAATATGAAGATGGAACGTTGTGCAAGGGTGATGAACGTTGTGTGATATTTATGAAGCGTGAGTGGTCAGATGGAGGAGCTTCGCATGTTATATATTAGGTATGATCTGAGTAGCGTGGAACAGTAAGGTAACCAGTTGCACTGTGTTAAGAATTAGGGCGAGTCTCGAGACAAAAATAATTACCCCTCCAATCAATCTGTAATTTAAGGGGGTTCCAATGTGATTTTCAGCACGTTGGTGGGTTGTCGGAGGGGAAAGGGAATTATGGCAACGATAGCTAATTGCGAATGAAGACATTGTTGTTTCAAAAATCGAACGCTCCCTCCTCAAATATATTTCACCATTTAGAGGGAGGGGTTGATAAAGATCATTGTCGACGCATCCCTTAATGCAGAAATGAGGGTGTCGCGTTGCTAATTCAATGAGAAAACGTCCCCCATCTCATTCGAAGCCGACGTGACATCAGTTACCGTTTTCAAAAGCTGTAGGGCGCTGGAACTAATCATCCCCTCAGCCCAAAGCCCGTTGGATTATTGAATTATACGAAAGACGGAGGAAGAGAGGAACTACGCTCTTTCAAAGCTACTGATAAAAACAACGGAACTTGGTAATTGCCTTCTGATTAGGTGCATTAGTTTCTGGTGACAGGGGGGTTTTCAGCAAACCGAACCGGCAAGTGGTCTATTTATTCTTCGCTCTTTTGAATGTGACTTGTAGTGCCCAGTTTCGGGGTTGAGTTTGTGCTGAAGCTGGGACAGAATCTTCTGCGTTATAAAGACTGTCGACTGAGCTTTGCATGACCAGCGCTGGTCATTTGGGAATGTGAGTAGCTCGCTGACTATTTGACAGATACGTTATACGTCGATGAAGGATATTGCCAGATTGAAAATACTTTGGACGCTAATTCTGTCTGCCAGGATGAGATGCATTCATGTGCATCCCCAGGTTTGTCTTGTGCACGCCAGTAATTCATGTTCGCATTGAACCCTTATTTGTACGCAACTATTTTTTGCCGGATATGTTGGTGGATGGGGAGGGGGATTTATAAAACAGGAGTTTGGCACACTTCTCTTAACAGTGACGGCTAGCTCACATAACTTGACCTTCCACTGATTAAGACCTCTGTGTGCCGATGGGAACGCCAGATCACCGTCGTGGGGATCCCGAACCCTGGATGGAGCAGGCGACGCGTATATAGAGCTGCTCACCAAGGTACTACTTGGTTGTTGCGGAGGCGACGTATGATGGCCTAGGAGGAAGGTCGTGCATAGATGTGACTGCAGTGTCTCACACCCTTCTGCTCAAATTGCTGGGCTGCCTTACCCATTGCAGACTACAACATCCTCTGCACAGACACGCGAAGGAAACTTGCTGCCATTGGCGAATGGGCGTTAGAGATGGGAATCCTCTTCATAGCGACGTCTATCAGTTTTCCCCAACATCTATGAACGTCTTGGAAGATAATGGGTTGAGCCAGACCACTAGACGAGCCAGTTCTATGGCGACTTCAATGCGCGGTTCCACTTCTTTTCTCACAAAAACACTCCATCAAGCACATGGGCTGAACCCAGAGTACGGTAAAGCAGGAGAATAGCTGGAGCATGGGAGACCTCTCCAGTATGCCCCTTCAAGATCTGAGAGACCTCGTAGCTCTGGCATACAGCTGGGTGACGTCGTCATTGAAGACAAGCTGCCTGTCGAGATTGATGCCAAGGTAGAAAGCCGAGTGAGTTGGATGTTACCAATGTAGTAGGCATGGAAGCAAGAAGCAAGAAAGGTGTTAGGTGGCGATAGAGCACTTGCACCAGCTAAGTGCTGATTGGAGGCATTGAGACGAGCCTGGAGAGCTAGGCAGTTGGATGGGCCACACACACTTGTGCAGATCTTTACGTTATCTGCGTATACAAATTATGACACGTCTTTGAAAACGTTGTAGATGCCGTTAGTAACGAGTTCAGTTGTGGGGAAGAAGAAGATAGCAGGGAGGAAGCTGCGGGCCATAGGACTCCGCCAGAGCGACAGGATCAGTGGCATTTCGCTGTGGCCTCGTTGGGCCTGTGTCCTAACTCCCCAACGAGCCTGTTGAGGTGCCCGCTAAGTGTGCCAGGCGCCGCCAGTAGCCATTGCCTCACCCCCTTGGGTTTGGAGGAGGGGAGTGCCCGGTCGGGGATTGAACCAGAGTCCGCCTCACGCCCCAACGCCCTTGGCCACCGCGCGTCATTTCATGGGGCCTAGGTGATGCCTAAGATCCGTAGAGAGGAAGTGCAAGTGATTACTCTCGATGCAAGGTAAAAGAGAGCCCAAATACACCAAAGGCTTCGAGGGTACGAGGAATGGGAGTGGTAGAGTGTGGCAGCGTATCAGTTTCCATATTTTGATGAGATTTGAGTAATTTTTGGTGTACTATTTGATTGTGTCTCAAATTCCCCCTCTTCACCTTCATCACTTCATGTGCAATTCATAATGTTTTGGACAATGCACAGTCCATAGTCACGATACGATAGTTTGGCGCCGCGTTGGTGACCAAACTTTTTTTATGATTAATCCCTGATATTTGTGTATTTGAGAGCATAATGACCAGATTACGACCTGATTGGAGGACAGGACGACTAATCGAATGAAAACCGAGTGGATGAGCGTAATTACTTGAAAGAGGGAAGCTCCTGACTCTACTTGTTTATTCATTGGCCGAAAGGAAGGGTGGAGTGAGCCACATGGGGCTCGCACGACTAATCAAACCTACGGCTTTATAATGACGGTTTTACAGCAAACGTGGCTGACGAATCTTCGTGAAAGCCGCACCAACGACAATTTTCAAATTACTCTAACGACTTTGTTCGCATATTTGAAATGCAAGAAACATTGGGGAATGAGAAAGAACATCATGAGAGATGTTTGATGAGCTAAGTCCGTAAGTAGAACAGAGATGCATTACTTTTTCCATATCCTGTTGCGTTATCAATTTAAATAATAACATGATACCTTATTACACTGACACTCGTGTGTTATATCTCTCGATTGTGGCATTCTCAGCGTGTCGTGCTTTTCATGTAGAAGCATGTGTAGGAACAGCAAAGTACACGGTTACAGTTCTGCATTAAAGGATGTCTGTGGGAGTTCTGATCGGGTGTCCCCTACCTCCCTTAGACATCGCAGTATAAAAACGAAGAAAGGGATGGAATTACTACCCTCCAGCCACAACGCGACCACCACAATAACCGCACACACAACCGCACAATAACAATAACAGAGCATGCGCATTTTCCAGCATTGTCTGGCCTTGCCATCGGTAGGAGTTGGATTACTCCGTTTTACTTACCTTGCCCTGCGGAGGCAGCCACCTGTCGTGGCCCTAACCCATAATGCACCGGCGCAAGGCAGCGAGCTGTGCATTCCCGAAGTACCTTTTTGTGTCAAACAACTCTCAAGGTCAAAATGTTCACAGGCCCGCCCCATCATTCGATGGCGCTTACGGCTTTTCCCCATCCCACGGTGAGACCGTTTGGACTTGCTGACCTCCCTGGGGTTTGGAAGAACTCCAGTAAGCTGCGACAGAAGGCCCCCAAGCCACCACCCACTACCTGGGGGCCCATCCGTCCAGAAGACACAGAAATATCTGGTGCGTTGCAACACACAACTTTCCTTAGCTCTACGTCAATTCACTTTGCACATGGCTAATTCTATTTAATCGATTCATTTATCACTCAGTTCCTTTGAACTTGGTCAAACAACACGTCACAGCAGCAGGAAGCTGTAGCGCCTACAGTTATGGAATTTATTGTGCTGCTCGTACTCATTACAGCATTGCAGGACCATTATTGAGCAATCGGTACACAGAGAATTAATGGGGCTGTAAAAACTAATTTTTTGAACAGGATAGTAATTACTTCTGCAGAGTTATTGGGTAAAAACTTTGAGAACTAGTAGTAAGCGAAATGGCGGTAGTTGAAATTCAGGAATTTCTGGGGTGACCCCTATGTATCTTAGAGCGTTTTTAAACACTCACCGTATAGGTATTGGAATGGACTACAAAACCAATTTTGTTAAACATTCCACTAACATTCCAGCGGAGTTTATAAGGAAAAACCCGCGCTAAAAACGCTTTTCGTCGACAACTTTGATAATTTATTGTGCTGCTCTCGTCATTTTCCCACAAATGGGAATTTTATGGTACAGTTGCCATATCGGGAGCTACTAATATAAAAAATTTAATCAAAATCTTTAGAGCCGTTTTTGAGAAAAAAAATAGTTGGTGTTTTGATCACTATGATAACTATAGTTAACTTTCGGTAGATTTTGCCCATACCCTTATTTTTGCGTCCCATGGTAACCTGTAGACTAGACATCAAGTTTCAGCTGATTCGGTACGGTTGTTTTATCTAAAAACCGCGCTAAAGTCGATTTCGTCGAAAGTTTTGGTAATTTATTGTGCTGCTCTCGTCATTTTCCCACGAATGGGAATTTCATGGTGTAGTACTCATATTGGGAGCTATCAATATAAAAACTTTAATCAAAATCGTTGGAGCCGTTTTTGAGAAAAAAATATTTGGTGTTTTGATCACTATGATAACTATAGTTAAATTCCGGTGGATTTTGTTCATACCCTTATTTTGGCGTTCCATGGTAACCTGCGGGCTGGATATCAAGTTTGAGTGGATTTGGTACGGTGGTTCTCTCTAAAAATCGTTCACAGACACAGACACACAGACCATTTTCCCAAATAGTGTTTTTCGGACTCAAGAGGGTCTGAAACGTAATGATCTGAAGAGAACTCAAAATTTTTTTTTCAACCGATTACATAACTTTCCTTTCTACTTCGTAGAGCCAAGGAAAGTAAAAATGTGCTCTGTTCAAAATGGCTGTACATCCAACTGTACGTTAAAACGAGGCGGAATTTCAAAGCGCCCGAACCACGAACGTTATACTAATAAACGCAAAATCGCTACGAAACCAGTAGTGGAAGTATCTCAGCATAATACTGGTGTCAAGCTCAGACAGAAGGCGCTGGCTGCTTCTAACGGTAGCATGGCAGGCTGTATATAGCAGAAGTGCGATCTTACGTTCTCCAAGTGCAGCAGCGCCACCTGCGGATGTCCGCTGTACAACAAAGTACGCCATGGAGGGTGGGGGGCGCCTACCATGTTGGAAGCCTCAGAATCTATACATGGCGCATTTTCACATGGTAGATATTGCAAAGGTCCTATGAATGTGCACGAGTAGCATGAGACAAATGTGCATTGGATAGATAACAAGCGAGATAGGATTGTTACACGAAGGGACAAAACATGTACGAGTTTTTTTCCCCAATATTCGAGAGCATGGGTTCATTGGACGAGTCAGTTCCTCAGAGGACTGGCTAAAAAAATTTATCACAGTTGAAACATACTTAATTGACCAGTGGCGTCAAACAAAGCTGCCACCTGCTGCATGATCTTGAAGCCTTTCATTATGTTGGTCGCAGGAATTAAATCCATTGCCTGATGGCTTCAGTGCATCGAGAGCATTACCTAATAAGGACTGAAGGGTTTGCTCTGCGGTATGGATGTGTCCTTGGGAGGCTTAGAAACTGGGGGGGGGGGGGGCGATCAAATGGGAGCAGTGTGAGAGCAGGGTTGGGTAGATTTTTACCTAGTTCCTGATGGAGCATAGAGCACTTCTGGAGCAGAATGGCAGAAGGAGATGATCCCCTTCCACCTTTGAGAGTACTGTGGGCAGTTGACAGTTCATAGTCGCCATGATGTACGTTCTTCGCCTTGCAAAAGTCGAAAAAGAACTGCCAGTTCCTGCAGAACCCAGTACGAGTGTCTTTCTCAGTTGTCAGCAGGTTGTTGGACCGCTGGAGGAATGTAGATGTTGTCCAGATTGTGACCGTCACAAGAGAATAGGGGAGTTGAATTAGTGGTAGCATCGCAGCATCCAGTAGTTTTTGAAAGGTGAAGGCACGAAGGCTGCATGGTCTGTGAGGCTAGATGAAGAAGCCCCCTGAAGTTGAGTCCCAAAGGTAATGCTAGGGACGGTATAGAGGGTAGTGGGGGAAAACCGACTATTACTGTGTATTTGTGATTGGTTACTAATGCTTTCTAGTTGCTATTGACAGATGGCGCTGTAGTAGTCGTAGTTGACGACTAACAATGTATAGTTTAGCATTATTACTAATACTTCCCAGCTGCTGTGCTGTACGGACCCTGCCCAGTTGTGGTTGTCGACTAACGCTGTCTCTTAGGTAACAAATAACGCTGTGAAGAGTAGGCGAGTTACGCCGGAATATTCAGCCGCTACCCTGTAACAATATATCACGCGACATTATGCGTACATGATTTGGTTACGGTGAAAGACGAATTCTCCGCTTTCCATCTTATGTTTTTACTAAGCCGTATTACAGGGTTCTGTAGACACGCATATCACCGAAAGGGCTCAGCAGTAAACCAAGTTGAGAATGAAGTTGGTAGAGGCACACCAGCACAACTAGATTAAGGGCCTTATGGAAAGAGCCTTAGGGAGTTAACTTGCTTAACTACGTAATTGCCTTGACTGGGAAGACTATAGTGAGGGGGGAGAGGAGCCGAGGAAAGGAGTGACGGGAATTGGAAAAGGGAAGGACGTAGATGGCGGGGATAGAAGTCGAATTCGCTTCAGTAATCCCGTTGGGTACCACAAGGTGTACCAATTAGGCAAATGGCTGGCATACGATATTATTTATTTAGCAGTTCCCCTCGCATATACATATCAGACGGCTCTTTCCACTTGTTCTCCACTTCTCCCTAAACATTTTAATCACTCGCTGCATCCTTTCCCTTTGACGGCCTGAAAAGCATTCACCCACTGTGCCATTCTATTACGGTATGGACGTTTCATCAGATTGCAATTACCGCGCGCCAGATCATGATTTTTAATTACTACTCTTGACGAGCGTCTAATACTTCATTTCTCTGCAGTGCTCATCTTGTTTTACTTAGCTAAATATTGGAGTTCGTGGCACGTTTTGCGGGCCTTGATACGATAAATGTCTGCTTTTTGGGGATCACTCATTGGCTGGGCGGAGCAAGACTTGATTGAAACTGCTACCGATGTCAAGGGGGTTTGGCGCTGTCCTCTCTCAAAAAAACCACAAATTTCTCAAATGGGGAACTTTAGTCTCCCTCCTTATGCACCGCCATACATCAGGTATGTTAGAGGGGGGAAGAGGAGTTCGAGGACATACATGTGTGACTGCTGTTTCCTTATTAAATGGTTGTTCCTCGACGAGGGTAGCATCCACCGAACTCAGACGTGCGGAGGTATGGCAGGTATTTGGCCGTTTGCCAGTCTCCCGCTGGCCACCTGAGGGATCCCGTGCCATCTGGGAGTTCTTGATGTGGTTTGCCTTCAATGGAACAGGTCAGCAGTGACCACGTTTCTTAGCCACTTCTTAGAGAACTCGGCGAAACTGTCATAGGCTTACTTTGTAGCAGTCAGTGCTGCAAAGTCGTCTACCCTCCCGACAACCGTCGCTCACTGTTGTAGAAACTACAGTAAAGCAGCATGAGGTTTCTTGTTTTCTCCCCACTGGTCACTGTTGCTGTGAAGACTGTTATCTTGTTGAGAAGTCGAAGTTCAGGGGTTATGAAGTTATGTAACATTGTGGCAGTCACGTACCGCCGTTACCAGTTGACTTGGCTGTTGACAAGTAAAGAGTGAAATGGGGGCTGAATTCTTTGGAGATCTCCAAAGAATGGAAACTTGCCACCATCGACGAATGAGCGTTTGAGAAATAGCAAGCGTGATGGGAATCCTTGTCAAAGGGACGTGACACGTATGAGTTCTTCTTCAACATCTGTGAACGTCTTGAGAGAGGGTGGGTTCAGCGAGAGCACTGGATGAACCAGTTCCTTACGGGATATGGCGACTTCAAACCGTGACTCTACTTCTTTTCTCTCAAAGACTCTCCATCCAGCACGTCTTGCGCCTCCAGTGCCAAGGAAACAAGAAACCGCCAGCTGCTATGGATAATAAACGGCATTGAAGCTGAAGCTTACCAGTGACTGATACGAGCATGGGCACCGATCATGTTCCCACGAAAAGATTATCGAAACCACCAAGTGCCGAGTTTAACATTTTTTGGTAGTAAACCTCATGAACAGCGACATTTTCACGTCTTCGGATTGATGTCCGTCCCAATGAATCACAGGTTCATGCCTAGCTCACTAAGGAATGCTAGGAATTTCCAGCAAATCTTATTTGATCTTACCGTTGGGGAAGTAGTACCAAAAACCGAAGATTACTTCCTTTCAGACCTCTGGCACACTGGGCCAGGATATAGTAGGAAGTTTCCGAGGGGTGTCGCTGTAGAGTACATCCGTGAACGTCTTTCAAGAAAATGGGTTGAGCCAGACCACTGGACGAGCCAGTTCCTCACGGGACATGGTGACTTCAATGCGCGGCTTCACTTCTTTTCTCTGAAAGACTCTCCCTCATGCACGTCTTGTGCCTCCAGTGCGGAGGAAACAAGAAACCACGTGCTGCTCCACTGTAGTTTCTACAACAGTGAGCGACCGTTGTTGGCTGGGCAAACGAACTTAGCAGCATTGACGCGAACGTTCGCAAAGGAGGTGATGGCTAAGAAACGTGGTCATAGTTGATCTGTCCTTTTGAAACTTGCCACTCAAGTACACAGTTAGATCAGGTGGGTAACCAGATTAAGAACTCCTCCCGACGGTATAGGATTCCTCAGGTGGTCATCTCCGCGCGGTAACACACGGGCAACAGCTCTCTACCTGGAGACTGGCTAACGACCAAATACCTGCCGTACTTCCGCAGGTCTGAGTTCGGTGGATGCTGCAGAGGCTGGCCTCTTGCATATTAGCGAAACCGCAACTTCCATGTCTGGTATAACCCTCGTCGAGGGTTTGGGTACAGTCATCAAATAAGGAATCAGACCTGTCGCTGTTGAGTTTAAATGAGGATTATATGTTTATATCTTGAGTTCTTGTGTACTAAACAAGATTTTCTAAGACTGATCCACGTAACTCGTTAGGAGGGCTGATTTTTATGTCTTCAACGAGAGTATCTTTAGTGTTGGCACGTTTCCGGTCCTCAGCAAGTGGCATTGAGTGGTGCCAGCGGGAGGCAGGTAGACGACCTCCCAATAGATCGTCGGCAGTCACTATGAGGCAGTATGGGTATGAGCGAGCATTGAAAGGTGTGCACGAGCGACCAGTCAAAACAAAACACAGACAAAATGGATCCCAGTGGATTTGACTACGACCTATTTTACTAGTGCAATTACATGTTCGTAATTGAAGAATATCTGTTCGGAAGTCGGCTAAGGTATAGCATGCTGATGTGGTCGACAGCCCTTATCATGCGATTCTCGCTCGTGCGCACCAGGCCTAAGACCTATTTATTTTATGGGCGATGTTCATAGTGAAACGACCTGAGCTGCTTAATCACCACCTTCTTTTGTCAAGAACGTCCTCTCATTGAGGCCAGCAGCACCTCAATATGTGAGTTTTGCCGCAGCCGCGTTTTGCAAAGACGCGTTCTTCTTGAACCACTTGGATCCGCGGATTGAGCTCCTGAACCGCCAACTTCGGCTTCTCTCGCTGCTTTTGAATAATCGTTTCCCGCTTTATTCCTTATGAACGTGAGCGGTGACAAATTTTCCGTCACCCTACCGAGTGAATCAGATTCGGTGGCACGCGTGCTCAAATATTAAACAGCGTTTGCGTTGGTGGCTTTCAACAGAACAACAAAACAAACCTTTGGAGTATCACGGGAGATTGAACTCAATTTGCAACAGAAGAGAGAGCCTCACAACAGAGAGCATTCCCTACACGAAAGTGGTTACAAGAGAAAGAATGAGAAATAGAGTCTAAGCGGTGGAGTTCTGCTTGAGATGGAAGCTCCAAAATTACGTCAACCGGCTTTGGGAGTGTTCACTGTTGATTCACAAACAGGCTTTTAGATAACTCTTTATCTTACTCCTCTCTGCTTCCAATTTGCCCATTCGCCACTGGTGTGCTGATTGTCCAAATGAAACTTGCGAGTAGTGTCTAGGAGGAGCTTAGGAGTACTGACTTAACGGCCAGACGATGATGTCTTTACATCGAAAGCGCTTGCCCACAGTAACTCACAAGCCAGAGGAGACGGACTCACCTAACAGGTACGTTAACTTTAGTAATTTGCCTACTGGCGGATATAACCCAATTTCTTTAATAGCTTAGCACTGGTTCGTCAGACCCTCTGTCCATTAACCTGACAGCAAAATCTTTATCGAATCCGATAAATTGCCGGGGAAGTCCACAAAGGCATATTCATTAATAGTATTTGTTAGTTCCTTTTAAAGGGTTTACTTCAGTAGTAATTAGGCTTCCTTAATCCTTGCCCTTCCCTCCTTCTCCACCACCGAGGGGACGGCACTGGAAGTCACTGGAAGTCTCATCCAATCCTCATTTAGATTTTCCAGTCACCTCATTTCTCTCTCAGACTGTAAAGGAACCCTTGCCCTTCAAAGTGACGTGCCTTCCGGCACGCCTGGGAAACAGCAGGTTCCCCTGCCCTCCTGACTTTCGTCATACCTCTTGGTATGTCCAGGCTGGACCTCGTGGCGGCGTCAGGATTTTGGATGGCTGGGACGGAGATTCTTTGCTCTTCTATTATTTATTTTTGTTTCTCCGGGCAGGGGTGGAGACCTCAGCACACAGTCCCTCAGGCTAGGTCCCCCTCTTCATGTAGCTTGGAGTTTTCCCTTTATTGCCTAGACTGATTGGATCGTCGGGCTAGATACTCTACTCCCTCTTCTTGTATCATGGAGTTTTCCCCTCTGAGCCTGATCCTGGTGGTTCGACAGGGGTTAACACCCCTCTAGCCCATTCTACAGAGCCACATAACACAAAACAGGTCTGTTTCCTTATTTGATGACTGTACCTAAACCCTCGACGAGGGTTATATCAGCCATAGGAGTTGCGGTTTCGCTAATATGCAAGAGGCCGGCCCCTGCAGCATCCACCGAACTCAGACCTGTGGAGGTACGGCAGGTATTTGGTCGTTAGCCAGTCTCCCGGTAGAGAGCTGTTGCCCGTCTGTGACCGCGCGGAGGTGACCACCTGAGGAATCCTGTACCATCTGGGAGGAGTTCTTAATCTTGTTTCCTACCCGATCTAACTATTTACTTGGGGGGCAAGTTTCAAAAGGACAGATCAACTATGACCACGTTTCTTAGCCATCACCTTTTTCGCGAACTTTGCAAAATGGTTATAGGCTTGCTTTGAAGCAGTCAATGCTGCTAAGTTCGTTTGCCCTCCCAACAACCGTCGCTCACTGTTCTAGAAACTACAGTGGAGCAGCACGTGGTTTCTTGTTTCCTCCACACTGGAGGCGCAAAACGTGCATAATAGAGAGTCTTTCAGAGAAAAGAAGTGGAGCCGCGCATTGAAGTCACCATGTCCCGTGAGGAACTGGCTCGTCCAGTGGTCTGGCTCAACCCATTTTCTAGAAAGACGTTCACGGATGTTGGGGAAGAACTCATACGTTTCACGTCCCTTTGACGAGGATTCACATCTCGCTTGCCATTTCTCTAGAGCCCATTCATCGATGGCGGCAAGTTTCTGTTCTGTGGTGAGATCTGCACGGAGTTCAGCCCAAAGCGGGGGAAGCTCCCGTTTCACTCTCCACTTGTCAACCATGCACTCAACAGCCAAATCAACTGGTAACTGACCAGTGATCACCTGGAGTGCTTCTGTTGATACAGTCTTGTAGGCCTTGGCGATCCACAGGAGCGCAGATCTCTGGGATTGGGCCAATACTCACTTTTGATTGACTGTTAGTTTGCTACCCCAGACAACGGGGCAGTAGCCAATCGCGCCTAGATAGATGGCCTTGTACATGAGGATAGTGTCGTGGTAACACACACCCCAAGTGGCCTTAGTAATGGCACGCAGTGAGGCAAACCTTGCAATGGTAGTGCCTTTAAGGGACTGGAGGTGTTGGTTGAAACCCCACCTCTCACCTATATTCACTCCTAAATACTTGACGTGCTTTTCAAGAAGGAGCCTGTGGCCGCCAAAGCGTATTGTGGGTGGATTATTCACTTTCCCTTTCAAGAGGATTAGCTGGGTTTTTTCCTCAGCCACCTGCATCTTGACATGCTCGCACCATTGGTTGACAGTGCAGAGCACATGCTGGGTTTTTTCTTCAATTTGGCGTACTGAATGTGCAAAGATCAGCACAGTCAAGTCATCCACATAGGCGTACGGCTCGCAGTCAGTCTCCATGAGTTTCCTAAGAAGACCTTCGAAGAAGGCATTCCAGAGTGCTGGTCCAAGGACCGAGCCCTGTGGGCACCCCTTCTCAATCTTTCTCCGGACGGAGACATGCCTGCTTTCGATCGTAGCAGTTCTGTCTGTCAGGTAACTTCTGACAAGCGAGTACAGGTTGCGGGGGACTCCCCTACCTTTGAGCTCATTAAGGAGCGCTGGCCACCACATAACACAAAACACAGGTACACAAACATACATCCCGAATAATTTACCGCAAATGTCTCCATTTTGCAGCCGCCATTTGGTTGCTCCACTAATGCGTTGAGCGGCCCTTCATACAGGGCACTACCAGTGAGTAGCACCCTTTCTGCTGCATATAGGCTGCATTCTTTCAGTATGTGGCTTGCTGTTTCATTCCTATGTCCGCAGGGGCACTTTCCTGAGCTTCTCCTCCTGAATAGCAGCAGTTCCCAATTAAAGTTCAGTGAATAGCTGGGACGACCAGTGGGTTGGAACCTCCTCCTAACCAGCCCTAACCCACCCTTCAAGACAGTTGTGTGCTATACACTATTCTAGTACAAAAGACTCTTTACTTAGGAGTTGTACTGACCCATTATAGCACACAGTCACTGTCATTGCCCGTGAAATAAGTTTCCAATCAGCAAAAAGTGATTGTCTAACCGAAGCCTGCGCTTCAGTGACCTACTACACTGCGTCAACTGAGGGACTACAATTAATCGCCGACCAACTGCTGGAAAAAGGGGAGTCAAAAAACAGCCAGATTCGTTATGGGGTGAATTCCGCGGATGAGAAGGAGCTGGATAATGGCAAGAGAGAAGTCTCCGGAAAGGAAGGCTTAGGCCAAACCATTCGGTGTGATTATTTCGTGCTTCTGGGGTTACAGCTCTCTGTTTTGTTTTACTGAGCGTGTTGTTAGACTGCGGGCATTGAGGGAGGAGGGGAGGGCATTAAGACACAGTGGCGAGTAGTGGTTGTTGAGCATGAGCATTTGGTTGTGCATTTGGATAAGGTGGGAAAGTGGGGGTTGTGCTCGGTTAGGAACACCATATTCCCCAGTCTTTGCTCCGTTCTCTGAAGTTACTGGGGGGTTAACCAGTCAAGCTGTGAGAAGTGAACAAGATCTTACCAAGAAGATCCTCATTTTGCTCAGCAATCAGATGAGAAATGACCGTTCCGTAATGGGAATATCATCGAAGAATTGCACCGTGCTACGGTGACAACAACAAATGAGAGCAAAGAAACGCGTCCGTTGAAGGAATTAACCGGTTTCCTCCGAGTTATCTCGATGGTTGGATTTCCAGCGGGTCATTGGTTCAAAAAGTAATGGGGTTTGAAATATTCAATAGAAGACCGGATGGCGGCGCGAGGGGGTGGCCTTCGTATCCTTGAACTCGGAAACCAAAAAGCTAGTTGGTGAAAATTTTACAGGATGAGGAGGCAGGATATTGCCCTGATAACCGCGGGGGAAGAGTGAACCGTTGTTGGGCTAAAGAAGAGGGTCGGTTGGATTGAAATATTATTATGGCCGGGATGTAGCCGGGTGGCTGGTGTAGCTGCTGGGCCCTTCGACACAACCGAGTTATAAGAGGATTTGGAAGAGTTGAGTTTCGTTCGAAAGCCGGAGGAGGCAGAGACTGCGGACGAGAGGAGAAGTGGGCGCTCAAAAGGGAAACGTGGAGATCTGGCGGCGTTTTAGGATTTTTTTTCCTTTTTCTTTTTTTTTGCGGGTGGAGAATTTCCCTTCTCGTAAACCTTTGCTCAACTGAGAGGCCAACACGAGGAAATCAATACTTATTGGCCACTGCGCCAAGTATTGTGCCGCTACGTGTACGACGAGCTCTGAAACGAGTCCGAGGACTAATAGGCTAAGGAGGCTTCAAGCGTTGAACTTACTTCAGAAGTTTTAGGTATAAATCCATAAAAGAAAACAGAGAAGTGGGGAACAGACCTGTCGATTTGAATCTAAATATCGGTTGCCACATACCACAATTTTCCTCAGTCCCGTGTTCATTCGGGGGTGGATTTGGCCGTTGAGTGCATGGTTGGAAACGGGAGCTTCCCCCACTCTGGGCTGAACTCTGCGGGGATCTCAACAGAATGGAAACTTGCCACTATCGACGAACGGGCGTTAGAAAAATGGCAAGCGAGATGAGAGTCCTCGTCAAACGGTCGTGACGCGTATGTGTTCTTCAGAGAGGGTGGGTTGACCCACACCACTGGACGAGCCTATTCCTCATGGGACATCCTGTGCTCGGGCCAAAACTCCACTGCTTGA
The DNA here is from genome assembly GCA_020466155.1 of Pachypeltis micranthus. Taxonomy (NCBI): domain Eukaryota; kingdom Metazoa; phylum Arthropoda; class Insecta; order Hemiptera; family Miridae; genus Pachypeltis; species Pachypeltis micranthus. The sequence goes on from CM035780.1 coordinate 3,084,489, forward strand.
ACTTAACGTGACCCAACGTCAAACTGTGGAACAGGGAGAGTAGGACGTTACACAGGCAAAGTAAAGTTGCTTTCATTTGATGATGTGAAAATACACACAGCATAGAGACTCAGGAATGGACACGGGGCCATGTAATTACCACTTACTTCCCTACTCCTCGAACAAAAATTATCTTGGTATTGTCCAGTAATTTCCGGTTACATCACCAGATGAGTGTTGTGGCCAACTGCGACGTACACAGTTCATAATCTACTGGAGTTGATGAGTCAGGCTGAATCAACAGCTGGGAGGCTACTGTGTTTGGCTATGATTGGCTGGCCAGACGACTGAGCCTGGGTTTATTAACGTATGTCCCACGATTCACGACGAGGGCAGACTTTGAACCTCTGCAACTGCTGTAAGATGTGCAAATGGCAGTTTCTGCAAAGGGTGGCTGGAGGCTGCTACCTTTCCTTTGCTCATGCTCGCCCAGACAGATGGAAGTATTGTGTGCAGCAGAAGTTAGGTGCATGGCACTTCTGGGATGAGTGACATAATCCTCCCCTCCCCCAGCTGATGTATGACGTAATCCCCCTCCACCACCCATAGCTGACGTATGACGTCACCCCCCCTCCCCACTACATGTTCGAGAGATTCTACTGCCGACCTTTCGGTCCGAGTTGTGCCAGCCCGAGGGCTCTTAACCCGTCCCCACGTCGTAGACGAGGGAAAGCAACCCCTAGGCCATAAAAGGCTTTCGGAGCCCACCTTCCAGCACTTGGTGAACCAGACCAGCACGAATCCTTCCTCAGTCTGTTGGTGGGCCCCCCTTCTCGGGGGATCAGCGGGGCTCCAACAGCCCGTGCTACCAGTTGCTAAGTGGTTTCCCACGAAGCGGCCTTCTGGTTTGCCTCGACGTTCTAACATTGCCTGAGGGGAGGACCTCCCAGGCTGCTAGACGCCTACCACTTTCCCGGCGGTGCCGACTAGCCTCCGCCTCGTTACACCTTAGAAGTGAGTGCAATGAAGCTAAGAGGTGTCGAAGGCGGAGTGCAATGCCGAGGGAAATGGTACCCGGTCGGATATAGACTATGCGAGGACGCTCCTCGCAAAGTCCTCCAGCGCAGGGAAGCCAGACGCAGACACGTAACGGGTCAGGTCAATTGGGAGCTCATCCCCAAACACCGTCTCCCTCAGACGTGCGCGCTGACTTGTCCATCTGGAACATTCATTGAGTACATGTTGCACTGTTTCTGGGGCACTTCCACAGCTGCATGTCTCATCGTCACAGAGACCGAGTCGGTAGAGCTTCGCCCTGAAGTCCCCATGGCCCAGCAGAAACTGAGACACAGAGAAGCCGGGGCTAACCCACCTCATTTTACATCTGCCCTCCACAGACGGGAATAGGGCAAACGTCCAACGGCCAGTTTCAGCCTCAGACCACCTTTCTTGCCATACTCTTTTCAGGTTGGTCATAATCGCCTTTCGTCTAGACGAGTTCGTGTCCCCTTCATTCAGAGGTAACGAAATTTCAGGACAGGAAACGCCAAGTTTTTTCCTCACCTTCCAATTCGCGTATCGTCTGGCGGCCTCCAGATCGACCGGGAAAACTCCGCACGCGACCACAATGCTCGAGGCGGCCACAGTTCGGTAAGCCTTTGCAACTTTAATAAGTGCAGCCCGCTGTGCCGAGAGCAGCCTTCTCTTGTCATTCGCATTGGCGAGGGCCCACCATCCTTGTACAGCATAAAGCAGAATGCCGAGGAACAATCCCTTATAGGTCGTGATGAGGTCCCGGAAACCGAGTCCCCACCCCGAGCCCGCCAGTCTTGATACCCCAGCAAACGCATTTAGGGCCCTCTTCGAGGTTTTTTCAATATGAGCCGACAGAGTCAGTCCGGACCCGAGGTGAACCCCCAAGTACCGAACCTCACGTACGGCAGTCAAAGCCACGCCACCTAGCCTGATTACCGGTGGCCGCGCCGTATCCAAGTTCCGCACTAGGCATCCCTTGACGGTTTTGCCCCGCAACATCATCATTTCACATTTTGTGGGGGCAAACTCCAGCTTGCTGGTCCCACTCCAGGCTTCCAGGATGCTCGCCACTCGGGCTCCACCTACCTCGAGGGCAGCTCTGCTCGACCCCTGAAGAACCACCACCGCATCATCAGCGTACGCGAGTACACTGAATCCGCCAGCAGCGAGTTGCTCCAGAAGGCCGTCGAACACAAGGTTCCATAGCAGCGGTCCCAGCACCGAACCCTGCGGACAGCCCTTCGTGACATCCTTTGAGACCTCCAACGGACCCTCCCGCATGAGAACCAACCTATCCGTGAGGTAGGAGGAGATCATTTGGAAAAGATCACGTCGGATGTTCCTCTCCAGCAGTTTCGCCAGAACAATCAGGGTGATCTGACGTCACCCCCCCCCTCCCCACTACAGCTGATCTGACGTCACCCCCCCTCCCCACTACAGCTGATATGACTTCACCCCCCTCACTACTACAGCAGATACAGCCAGCGTCCCCCCCCCCATCCCCCCACGATTGGCGCAACTTCTGAGTGGATCCCCCCACCACTATGAATCCCCACATGTGACGTCATGCCCCCACAATTGGCGTATCTTCTGAATGGATCTACGTCATACCCCTACTAATTATCGCGCTAACGCCTAATTACCTCCTACCCTCAATTTCCCTCCCACACGTGTTCACGCTCCTACGCTCCTAGCAAACATTACGCGAATTACGAGATTGATAATAAAAAAATATCGCGCATTATTATTATCACTTCATTAAATTTACGCGTGTTTCGCGAAGCGCGATTTTTTGAAGGTACGCGTTTAAATTAAAAAAAGACGTAGGAAGATAGATAAAACATAGTCGTCGATCAGTGCAATAGATAGAATAAAGTTTTTAAAAAATTACGTTGTTCATTATTCCGAAGCTAGAACGGGTTTGTAATTATAGACCATAGTTAAATTTACGCGTGTTTCAAAGTGCCTCATCCCAGAAGTGCCATGCACCTAACTACTTGCAGCTGTTGGGCAGTGATGGCTGTGTCTTACCAGGCCTGAAATGTCGAATGAAACGTGGATATGCAGGCGGGATTGTCAGCCAGGCGTCTCGTACACTGACCAACTGCAACTGGTTCACCCATCAAACTGCAGCCCCTGCACGATGGGGATAAGAACTGTGATGTAGTGGTGCTAGCATGGTATGATGCCCCACCAGCGATGCGCCGAGCACTTGCCCCAGAGGAGATTGGTGTGGCAGCCAGGACACTCTTTTGAGCTGAAGGTCTCCACCTGGTATTTTGCCTCGGGTGTGACTCTTGCTCTAGTACCAATTGAAACCTCTATACTTAGAAGGGAATCGCACACTGTTCCCAACTCCTTGCAGTAACTAAATACTGAAGCTCTCTAGGTGGATCGACCGTCGAGCTAATGCATTAGATTTGTTCAAGTTCCCACGAGATGCCTCCACGAACGGCATTCAAACGGTGATTGTAGTTTCAATCACTGGAGTACTAAGACACTCCTTTCATCTCAAGTGGTACTACAAAGTCACTCAGGTAAACATCCCACATTGCGGGTGGCTGTTCTTGTACATTGTGAGAGGCGGATCTTGAACCGTTCCACCAATACTCAAATCACGTAAGTTTTGGGAGATCTCTTCCCATAGCCTGAAAAGGGTTTTTTTTTGTGTACAGCGTTGAAGTTACAAACAGCATAACCTGAGCATTTTGATTCCGGCGCTCTGCGGAAGAGCTTCCACAAGAAAGACAACTTCACTCTTTCGTATTTCAATGCCACTCCAACACCCGAGACAGAACTCGTCAAATACGAAACCCAAACTTGGCCCACCAAAAAGCGAAGTTGCTTTAGTCACCAAAGCCGTTTGGCTGGACCAGGCTTGTTTCAGACTTCAGTTAATTGTATTGTCAGCACGGCGGCTCCTCTTGATCAACAAGTGAAAATACAGCTATCCCAATTGGAGAGAAGCACTTAAAAAGAGCACTTCGAGCCGATAACAGCTCGTTTGCTCCCTTCCCTGGTCTCCTCTTTTTTTTAACGTTAGAAATAGGAAGGACGCTGACACATTTTCGCGCTATGAATCAGAACTTCATTGTTCTCTCGCGCTGTAGTCGACTGCCGTACCACAACAGAATGGAATCAGTCGTACAACTGATCAACGCGGCGAGGAATCAATGGCTCGTGATCAACTGAAGATACGTAGTTATTTTAGGTCTCGCACAATAGCAACCCCAACTCAGAGCAAAGCTCCGCTTCCGGGGCCGGACATTGGATCACAATACGAGTCGTTGAACAATCGGGTAAGCGGTGGATAATCGATGAGGACGATTTACGGGTCTTTCCGTTTTACTTGAACGCGGCGAGTTCGATGGCGTTATTTGTCTACAGCTACTGGGGCAGTGCGAGGATCTATGTCAAACTTCTTGGGCTCGCGTCTAGGTTCCTGAGCGATACTAACCCACGTTGCGCAGCTCCAACGTCTATAGTTTGCAATTCACGTCAATATCAGTTAGTTGATCTCATTAAAGTCTGAATGGACAACATTGAAGTCACTGCAAGTATAGTGAGAGGATTTTTGTTAGTTGAAAGAACTCGCGGCGCAATGTAGGGAATGTACTCTTTTTTTCCCCCAAGGGCGTATGGGACAAGTCCCTTTGTCACTGCGGCCGCGTATTGTGACACTAGCCCTTTATTAGTAGAAGGCGTCGTACATACCCGTCCCCTTTAGAAATCTGAGTACGTCCTTCACCGCAGAGTCCGCTACAGTTTGGGGTTCAGTGGTCCCCTGGAATGTACTCTTTCCTCCCCAGGCTGCGCTCCTTTCCTTTCACCTCTACCCAACTCAATCTAGAAATCATCGATGTCCCGTTGTAGTGGTCGTGTTTAGTACCGTTTACTAGTATTTTTCTACGTTGAATCGAATGAGATGGGCCCCGGAAGTGCTCTACAAACATAATCGTTTGCACATGTCGTTTTCCGAATTTTTGAGGTGTTATATGAATAATATTCGAGTCTCAATCAATGAACGCTCCCAAATAAATCTGTGTATTGAGGTCTGTTCCACAAATATAGGTAGTAAACCCCTCAGTAGGTAGATAGAGTGAAGAGCGAGCCAAGTGGTGCGGAAGGCGTCAGGAGGAGAAATAGACCAATATTCTCGTCGAGCGCTGCGAACCCAGCTCCTTTAACCTCTCTGATTTCGGCCATGCAATTCCCCCTCTCCCTGTCCGTCGGCCAACTTCGTCTACTCGCTTCGAGTCGAAACGGTACTGCTTACAAAGAACCGCTCTGCCTGGCAGGAACGGCTCCGTATTCCAGGTCACTGCTTGATCCAATCGTGCCAGTATCAGGCAGGTTATATTCTTAATATACGTTGGATTGAATATGATAGGTCCCAATTATGTTGTGCAACAGAATAATAAACCGTTGTGTAATAATTTGCTGCAATTTTTAGCTGAATCAGCTTAGCATCTTAAGAGTGAGTTCACTCTCTACCAGTTTCCCCATGAAATAACTTCAAGTGTACAGGTCCCGACGGATAGGAAGAAAACAGCGATATTTCATCTTCTGCGGCTTGTGAAGTGTATTCCTGTAACTACTGCTGTGTAATTTGACCAAGAGCAATTTCCCGGTCGTTCCGAGTTCAGCGAAATTCAATTTGACTCGGGTAATAAAAGAGCCAAACAGTCCGGAAGTATTTGCCCTAATAATATGGCGCAAAGTTAACAATCCACCGCAATAATGTCATAGCGGGCGTTCAGTGATGAGAAACCCCAGTAATTATTCACCACTAAAACCCAACCCGGTTTCTTGTTTCTAAACGAAATCCCCGTGTAATTTTCCTCTTAATTTAAAAATTAACTTCCTTCTGATGAGCAATATCCGTAATTTCCGCTGCAAAGCCTCCACTCCAATTTCATTTCCGGGAAAGTAAAAATTCAATGAAATCTTCAAACCATTTTTCGATGGAAGATGCCGGGAAAAACCCTTTAAAATAGTTATGTAATCAGGTTGTTAAAAAATTCACATGCAACTTGACGGTGTCCCTCCGAACTTGTGAAAGGTGATTAAATATTCAGAAATGGAATGGGAAATGGAAAGGGGGTAAAAATTGTGAGAAGAGAGAGGGGAATAGGATGCTGACGAGGGTAAGGCTTCCTGAGGGTTCTCACCTCGCGAGACTTTTCTCGTTTCGACTTGCCGCTCCTGCTCTAATCCGAGAACCGGAATACTTTTGTACGTAATCCTTCGATTATCATTCGCACGTAATGTGACTTTAATTCGAGGGTCTAGGAACAGGACGGATATGTTGTAGCATCTCGGGGGAGCGAATGGATTTTTAAAACCACTGCCAATGCCAACTGATCACGTGCATCCACGATTTGGCATGATATCCTGAGCCTTGGCACAGATAACTCGTTCTCCGCAGGGTAATACAGTAAAATGCCATGGCAGGTATATGCTATATTCCTGGGACCGTGATATTTGTTGATACCTTCAAGAGTTTTAGAAGATCTCTCGATAAAAGCTAAACAATGAAATCTTCGTCCGTCGTTTGGTCTCAGTTAAACTCGCGAGCCTTTCATGTTCAAGTTAAGGTACTCCTCTTACGCGTATAATTCTGGACGCAAATTGAGTTCATCCATAGATTCACAAGTCATTTGTAGAGACTTTCAAATTAAAACGCCTAATTAGTTGTGAGTTCCTTCGTCGGAGGAAAGAGAAAGAGAACGTTAATTTATTCGAAAATCACATACTAATTAATGCTAGTGGTTGAATTATACAGTGAATAATGCGTGCCTAGCCTGCGTAGATGGGTCAGAGTTGCTATATTAAAAACAAAACAAAAAACGCGGAACAAATAAATTAAGTAAAAAAATAATTTGGTTAGTTCCGCCAGTAGGTAAATTACTAAAGTTGTTTGGTGAGTCCGTCTCCTCTGGCTGGTGAGATACTGTGGCTCTGTACTGACTTAACGGCCAGACGATGATGTCTTTACATCGAAAGCGCTCACCCACAGTATCTCACCAGCCAAAGGAGACGGACTCACCAAACAGGTACGTTAACTTTATTAATTCAATTAACAGAAGCTTCCTTAAAGAAAATAGATGAAGTAGGTGATCATAATTGACATAGGAAAAAGTATATCACTGCCTCCTTTAGAGACGAGTACTGCTGAGAATGCTGCCCACATTCCCAGGGGCACAAATAATCAGCCAGGTAAACCCGCCTCCTGAGTAAGTTACGTAGGGCTTCCTCCTTGAATTAGGTACTGCAAGCTTCTTGAGGTAAGAAATTCAGTTCGCCCAGGGATTAATTACATAATGAAGTAGCTATAAAAGCGTAGAGTGAAGGTACGATGGTAGAAAACTAAATGAAACCCTTTACGAAAAGCGGAAGCGTTGCAATCACATTAGACGCCCTCTAGACAGGTATGGCGTTACATGATAGACCAATACGTGAATCTGTCAAGCCTTGAGTAGAGATACAAGTACTGGTTTAATAGAAACATCGAGTCAATTATACACATTATGGCACACAACAAGATCCCCCCGCTGCCCAGGAGTAAACCCCCCTAAAAGTCTCCCCCCCCCCCTAATTCAAAGTTCAGAGTGAGAAAACTTTCCGAATATAAATAGAATAGAAAAATTAGCAGCCCACGGCAGCGTTGATCCATTAGAAATACGATCAGTTCCAGCGTGCTTCCCTGAATCACTCCATAGTCGATGGGCCACTTCAATCTTTCTGCGTTCTCTATCGCTACATATTAGGTATGCCCGCTCAGATAACTTAGAAACGATCCCAGTATTCCCATCACCGCTAACGCTGCAGGAGTTGGAGGAAAGACTGCTCCATGGAGGAAAGACCGCTCCTTGGATGAAAGATCGCTCCTTGGAGGAAAGACCGCTCCTTGGAGGAAAGACTGCTCCTTGGAGGAAAGACCGCTCCTTGGAGGAAAGACCGCTCCTTGGAGGAAAGACTGCTCCTTGGAGGAAAGACCGCTCCTTGGAGGAAAGACTGCTCCTTGGAGGAAAGACCGCTCGTTGGAGGAAAGACTGCTCCTTGGAGGAAACAACGCTCCTTGGAGGAAAGACTGCTCCTTGGAGGAAACAACGCTCCTTGGAGGAAAGACCGCTCCTTGAAGGAAAGACCGCTCCTTTGAGGAAATACTGCTCCTTGGAGGAAAGACCGCTCCTTGGAAGAAACACTACTCCTGATCGTCTAAACCGCAGGGCAGTATGGAAGGGTGTATTGGGTATGGCACGTTGTAGGATTCCAGTGAGAGCGAAGAGGGTAAGAAGGAAGAGCTGCTGCCATCGCAGATAGGTGTGAGAGCTAACCTGATGCAGTGTGCTAAACAGATCCGAGTTGGTTCTGAATTTTCACTAGAAACAGACCCTCCCTTCTACGTCCCCAAAAACGCTCCACGAGTAAATCCCTATCGATCGAATCGATAGCCTTCTTCAGATCCAGGAACACCAGTGAAGACTTCAGCCAGGTATCCCTGTCATTAAACAGCTTCTACGTGAGGTAAGAGAGTTGTGTTGCCACAACTCACGGCTTTTGAATGGGGGGGGGGGGGAGACTTTTAAGGGATCACTCCTGGGCAGCGGGGGGATCTTGTTGTGTGCCATAATGTGTATAATTGTTTCTATTAAAACGGTGCCGTTTCGCGTTGTTTTAACATCACGCCGACAGCAAAAAGTCTCTATTTTGATTCGATACCGTAATAAAGTTTCCCCTATCCTCTTCAAGGGTGAAGTGCTGCGAAGCGCGTGAAGGTTTTCCAACCAGCAACAACACAGAAAGTGGCCAAAATGCAGGGGAATGCTGCTCTGCAGGCTACATGTGGATGCCTGGAGTGATATGAGGCGACATTTAATGTGATTTCAATCAGAACGTATTGAAATTTTGTGGCCTGACCTCATCAGCTTAAACTGCGAACATCTTACTGAGTTGTAGGGCTGATCCGTGAAAACGTGCTCAAAAAGGGGGACGTTGCGTTACTTCATGTTTAAAAACAAGTTGTTCACTTGACCGTCGATAACTCCTGCGCGCCGAGCAAATCATTTTCGTTCGAGTGGCGAGGAACGAGCTTTAGAAAGAAAAAAAACCACCAAAAAGGGGGGTCTCTTCTTTAAAACAACATGTGGCATATTGGTAAAACACGATGTAGGAAGCGTAATGGGATTAGCGGTGTAGGGTTACAGGACGCCACATGCTCCGCTTATTGTCGTATGAAGAGCTACTCCCCAGAACTCATTGTGCGCTCTTCCCCGCTCTTCTGCCACCCTCTCAAATATTGATTCAAAAGCTTATAAGCGTAACGTAATGACGATAGTCGGTCTTTAGGTTGGTTCCAGCAGCCGCGGGTTCTACTGTTCAGTGGCTGTGCATCTCGTCGACCAGTCAATCGATCCGTACGTCTACTTTCCAATCATTTAAGTTGAGCTACGCGTGCGACGCTTGTCGAGTCAATTACTTGCTTATTCTCAATTTATCCTAGGTTCTACCCACACGGCTCGCCTGAAGAACCATTTTTGCGTGGAATCATCCTCAGAAACTTTCCTAGAAGAGTCTGCTACCTATGATTAGGTCAGCCGACTTTCTCATAGAAATCTAAGTGACACAATCACTTTTCCTAAACTACAGTGCACACTCATAGAGTACATGCTGTTTGGCGCAGGTCGTATTAGTTTTAATTTTAGCCCCTGAATGGGAAGTCCTTGTCCACAGCCTTCCCTGAACATTGGGTCCACCTATGACCTGAAGCCCTTTGTCGTAGCTGTGAGAAAGTCTGTGTACTTCAGTTATTTCCTACGCTGATAACTGGGTTTCCTCTTTCTGGACTTGGCAAAATATCTCCTCCCCCTTTCCTTAACAATTTACTTCCTCTCCAGCACACGCAGCTCTTCCCAATAAGTCATTCGTCTCCCAGTTTTCACGATGCACACCTCACAGCTCTCTGGCTACTAATTAGCACTCCTTTTTCCTTCCCGTTCAACCAGTTCACGTATTCAGAGCCCCCTTATTCGCGCTTAAATACCTACACTCAAACTGGTTTCCCATTCTAGCTCTTCCATCAATGTGTAGTACAGTCATCCCTCAAGCTCAGCGAGTTTATTTCTTTCTCATACTTCAATTCAAGCCCCCCCCCCCCCCATGCAACCAATATATACCTTCTCTGTAAGTTGAAGAAACAATGCGGCTTCAGTGCCATCATGTGTTCTGTGTTCTTCGCTCATATTGAATTAATAGAAGTGACTAAGTACATGCTGTTCGGCGCAGGCCGAATTAGTTGTAATCTTGAGCTCGGTACTTCCACACTTGCCCCTGAATGGGTAGTCCTTGTCTCCAGCCTTCCCCAAACATTGGGTCCACCTATGACCTGAAGTTCTTTGTCATAGCTGCGAGAAAGTCTGTGTACTTCAGTTATTTCCTACGCTGATAACTGGGTTTCCTCTTTTTGGAGTTGACAAAATATCTCCTCCCCTTTCCCTTCTCAATTTACTTCCTCTCCAGCACACGCAGCTCTTCCCAATAAGTCATTCGTCTCCCAGTTCTCAAAGGTGCACACCTCACAGCTCTCTGGTTACTAATTAGCACTCTTCTCTCTTTCCCGTTAAACCAGTTCATGTATTCAGAACCCCCCTGTTCTCGGTTAAGGACTCACACTCATTTCCTATTCTAGCTTTTCTGTCAAAGTGTAATACAGTGCTCGCTCAAGCTCAGCGCTTTCATTTCTTTCTCATACTTCAATTCAAGCTCCCGTGCGCCCAACACATTTTTTTTTGTTGAAATGGTAGTTGCAGGTGATACCCTCACTGTGACCACGAACGGGCCTATTGTAAGGGCGTCCATGATCCTCCGCTCATGGCCCCACGGCACTGGGCTCACTTGGTGCGACGTCACCTATACGCCACCCACCACTCCTGCACAAAGCAGAGGATATCCGCAGGTTCTGCATTCGCCACCTCTTCTGGCTGACGAAAGGGCCTCCCAAACACATCCATATGAGTCCATCGCATATGCACAGCACATGCTCTGCCGTCTCTACCCCCACCTCGCAGAACCTGCATATATTAGCAAGGTGGTACCTCAGCGGACAGTGACCTGTAACACACTGATCCTCATATCCTTCCTCCCCTGTGCAAGCACCTCCTTGGCCCTCCCTCCGGAGAGTCGGATGAAGAGTTTTGACTGCCTAAGGCCGGGCAACCTCTGCCAATGGGCAACCCTGCACCTATGCTCCCATTTCCCAACTCATACCTTATCTGTAAGTTGAAGAAAGAAGGCGGCTTCAGCACGATGATGTTTTCCATGTTCTTCGCTCATATTGAATAAATAGAAGTGACTAAGAAACCTCCACTTCCGTCAATAAAATTAAAAATATCCAGGTATCGGGTTTCAAAAGCCATCCAAAAACATGCTCGTAAACTGCAAAATTTCTTGTGGGAGGGTTGAGATGGTCCTAGGGGAAGCAACTTTATCGAATAAATCAATCTTGTTATTTTTTTCAGACACGTCATACTCATACCACCCCGCTATTCACGATGAGGCTTTCGTGAGACGAAAACAGAGAAGGAACCGAACGACATTCACATTGCAACAGGTACCGTGTAAAAAGTATTAAATCGAGTATCACACAAAACAATTTCGAGTTCCATTCGTGAAATTTGGGTTTATGGAGACGGAGAGAGTTGTAATGGCCATCAGTCGTCACGTTGTAGTGTCCTCGACCGAATGAGTAAAAAAAAGAATTATAATTATCCGATAAAAAGTTGGGTTTGTGTGTATGTCACTATCGCAACTGTTTTCTGTTGTGTAATAGTCAAGTGCAGAGAAAGAGCGGCTTTTGAACTTGCTGCACCGCTGAACCGCACAGTTCCTCAGAGGGCAGTGTTGATGGTAGCTGGTGTTATCCCAATCCTTCTTGTCAGCGAAGTGTAAAGAAGAGGCAACCCGAGTACAGCTAACAGAAGAAAATAAGGACCCTTGGCTGGTGGTGTGGGACACAGCCCAGACGAGGCAGCTGATTCCAGTTCTTGGTTCATGGCTCGGATGGAGCTACAGGGAGGTGGATTCCTACTTGACGCAGTCCGTCATGGGACATGGAGTGTTTAGGGCGTACCCCCTTCGAATTATTAAGGCTGCAAGGCAATGGTGCTTCCTATGCTCGTGCCAAAGGTGTGCAGGCTGGCAGTGCACGGTCGGCCAGCTCACACCAGAGGCATTCGTCAGCGCTATGTTGAATTCTTATGAAGACTGGCGGTCCATTGCTCGATTTGCCCGGAAAAAGAGGATGGAGTTTACTAACCAGCCAGCATTCCACATGGGTTAGGAATTGATGAAGAAAAGACAGCACTAGAAGTCCCCAAACTGCTTAAAGTGCTAGAAGGATGTATGGGAATGACAGCACTCTGCAAGATTGTCGTGAGGGAGAAAAAGACAAAGAGGCGTGAGAGACAACTGGTGCAATTTGCTACAGTAGTACATTCATGGGGCCACTACGAATAGACCCTCCCACGGGGGTGGGGGTCTGTGAAACAGGACTTTCCTGAAGAAATACTTGAACGATTTGAATTATACATACAGAGACGTCTACCAAACAACACCTGTATTTTCTTATTTACAAACACTTCTATGAATGTACGTCCTCACTATAGTGCGTGAGTGTCATTTAGCCATTTGCTGGAGTTAGGGCCATGCTGCCATCTCTTCCACTGCCTCAGGATACAATTGAAAATTCAAAAATTTTCCTTCACATTCTCGGCGTCAAATGAGCAATAAATATGGTGAATACACACTATACAAGTGTCCGGAACAAAAAAAAGTTTATACCGAAATAAGTTACATTCATTCGAACCGTACACATGTACTGAGGTAGTTTGGAGATGCTTTTTGAAGAGCTGCTGACTCAGGCAAGGCAATCGCGCCGGAGCTCCGATCCACAATCCCCAACTTATGTCGAGAATTATGAACAACTGTCTTATCCACTTGACCACGATCGCCCGGTGCCTTTAATAGGAGTCAGTCAGCACACACATTCCTCTGACATTAGCGAACACTTAAACTAACACTTACAAGCACTGATTTGAGTATTGGGAGTACTGGGATGCTCCCCCCTACTCCGCATTTAATTTTATCACATAAATAACATGTTAAATTAAACATAAAACATAATATTGACACACGAACCATATCTGTTCATAGAAAAGCACAAATACAGCACAAAAATACAGAAAATAACCTACATTACTTATATGTGATTTGCTATACCAACGATCGTCAATAGGATCTCCTTCAATACTGTTCTGCTCACTACTAAGACATAGTTAACGTAAAAGAGTACTAACGCCATAGCTAGAAGTTAAATTTTCACACACAAGCGACAGACAAGCAGCAAAAAGTAGGGAGCATTTAGAATATCTACGGCTTCATAGCGAGTCAAAGAACTCCTATTGAGGGGAACACATCTGTGCTCTGTCGGGATTGGACGAACGCAAAGGAAATGAAAGACGTCTTCCCGTTCATGGCTATTGCGTAGTGAGCATTCCTCACACGTTCCTAAGTGGTTTGGTATTGTAGCATGACGACTCTGCCCAGATTTTAAAAATCCACCTGGTAACATACGAAGGACCTCTCCGAAGCCGACGTCCGTCCACAAAGGCCAACAACACATTTTTTATGGCAATTCCCGACGAATAAGGGTTCAGTGAGCTGAAAGCCGAGCCAGAAAGCCATCACTGACAACTCACCGTCCCAATACGAGACTGAGCCAATTACTGCCGCTCCTACTCTTCAGGGAAGAGAGTCGGTCATCTTCGAGGTAATTGAGGTGGTGGTTGAGTACGAATGAGTACAGGGCTGGCTCCAACCAGTCTCTAGGCGAATCAGGTAGCCCATTGCACGTTGAAGAAGCTAAAAGAGACGCCTCACAAAGAATTGTAGCACACTCTGTAGCAGCACACTCCTGAAAGCCCTAGATTGGCGCAGCGTAGCCAAGTATGGCACTAATACATGCACCTTGGCAGACAATGGAGCCCGAGGGTTCCAAAACTGTTTGTAGAATTGCATTTTCATCTCTGTCATCTAAAGCCCTCCCAGAGAGCTTTATACTGGCGTCACATGCTCATTGAGCCTTACAACAAAGCGCGCTGCCCCATCCAGAACTTCCTGCCACGTTCTCACGTTTTAGGTCGTAGTATGCAGTTGTCCAATCAAGCAACGGGGAAATGAGCAAACCGACCACAAAACCACCTGCCTTGAAAAATCCTGACTCCCTTCGTAATTTAGACACGCCTCTGAAAACTCCAAATGACTGGAGGAGCGGCGGTGGAAATATGAAAAGCTACACAAACCCTTCGTTTTGTGTCGACTTCGCAATTTCCCTGCTCGGATAGTCGCCTCTGGGAAGACCAATTTTTGTGAATATTGGCCGTGGTAATGCAATAACGGGCCATTGAAGTACACGATATTGTCCCTGTGGTTGCCTAGAAGCTGTCAGAGGTGTACTGCAGGGTGCTGGAGGCTCGACGAGAAAGATCTCAGTTTGGGAACAAAGGCCGGAGAGCTGGGATGAGAGTTAGTCGCTTTCACAGCCCGAATGACGCGAGAATGAGCCGACGGAACGAGAGCCCTCGGCGCAACGGAGTCGCTTAGACGGAATGGAACTGCAAGGTCACTTCATCTTTCGGAGACCAGACAGATGGAACACACGACTCATGACAGTTGCCAGACAGAACTTTTATTCACCGAATTAGTGGGATATTTAACGTTTCCTTAATCCGCTAGGCGTGTCCTGCTCAGGCTCCAAGTGCATTGAGGTCTACATAGGGGGGGGGGGGGCTCCTCGCTCCACGTAAACCTCTTCAAGTACGAATTTGTAAGTAATTTCCCATGAGCTCGTATAATCTGTCGTATAACGTCCCTCGTTTTGGAGCAGACAAAAGGAATTAAGATTCCGTAACTGAGGCTAACAATGTAATCATTTATCAACGGGAGAAGGAGAATATTAAGGGCATCTTGTGTTTAGTAACGCCCACTTTTCAGAGGATGTGAGCTATTATCGAGTCTCGTCCAACACCTCGTCTGGCTCTCAAATTCACGAAATAAGCCTCCTCCCCTGCCCGCTTAAGTAGTTGAAATTGTCTTAACTGCTAACATTCCCCAAGTAACCCTTGAAAACCCCGTTTCATATTCCGTCTTATGAACACGTGTTCGAAATAAAGGCCATTACGTGACGCGAGATTCAGTTAACATCTTCAGCTCTGTCAAACGATCCATTGAGTCTTGGGCAGTATTCGTAAATACTCGTGGGACTTGGTTGGTTGAGGAGTTCTAAACAACAGATCGTTAGCAATCACTTTGCTGTGGCACCATTTGGCTTCTAAATCTTCTGTCTCTCTGTGTGCGACAAATTGATAATAGAAAAGTTTACCACCTGATAAATCGACAGATATTTTCACGGAATAACATTCTAATGCAAACGTGTACGGAGTTAAAGAGCTAGGAAGAAGTAGTGTTGGATGGTGTCTATTGCAAGGGGACCCCTAGAAACAGGACGCACCGAATTCAAATCCAATGTGACGCGTTATGCACAATGTCGAGCTACGACAGATTTTGAAAGTTACGCAAGCTGAGAAGGCGGACATGGCTTCAACCTGATGGTGATAGCCAAGACTAAGGTCCTCGTTTTTTCTAAGCAACGAAAAACGGTCAGTGTGGCTATCAATGGAACTCGGGTCGAACAAGTTTCTTCATATAAATACCTCGGTGCGCAAGTAAATGAGCAAGGCGACTGCAAAAAAGAAATTCGAGCGCGTATTGAAATGGCTAGGAGCGCATTTTTCCAGATGAGATTTTTCCAACTTCTTCACGCGCAGAGATCTTTCCTTGGTCCTTCGGATGCGGATGGTTCGGTGTTATGTGTTCTCGGTGTATGGCTGCGAAAGTTGGACACTAGATCCCGGGATCGAAAGGAACATCGAAGCTTTCGAGATGTATATATACCGGTGCATGTTGCGGATACCGTGGGTCGACAGGATCACAAACGTTGAGGTGCTCCAACGGATGTCTAAATCTGTTGAGCTTTTACTCACGGTGAAAGAGAGGAAGACTCGATACTTTGGTCATGTGATGCGCGGTGATCGATACAGCCTCCTCAGATTGATTATTGAGGGTAGAATTCCTGGAGGGCGCTCGGTAGGAAGGAGGAAGAATTCGTGGCTGAAAGACTTGCGAAGGTGGTTGAATTGCTCGTCCATAGACATATTTAGAGCAGCTACAGATAGGGAGGAGTTAGCCATTTGGATCGCCAACCTTCGATCGGAGACGGCGAATTAAGAAGAAGATGGTGATAGACTCAGCGATAGCAGTCATGGGTGGACGTGTGATAAGGGGTGGCGGTGGGGGTGGGTTCTAAGGAATGAAAGGTACTTGTCGAGGATACGGGATAATCTTATTTTTAATAGAAATATCTGGTGCGTTGCAACACACAACTTTCCTTAGCTCTACGTCAATTCACTTTGTACATGGCTAATTCTATTTAATCAATTCATTTATCACTCAGTTAATTTGAACTTGGTCAAACAACGCTTTACGGCAGCAGGAAGCGGTAGCGCTTACAGTGCCGGAATTTATTGTGCTGCTCGTACTCATTGCAGGACCATTATTGAGCAATTGGTACACAGATAATTAATGAGGCTGTAAACGCGATTTTTTTTAAAAAGGATAGTAATCACTTTTGCAGAGTTATTGGAAAATAACTGTTAGAACTGGTAGTAACCGCAACGACAGTAGTTGAAATTCAGGAATTTCTGGAGTGAGCCCCACGTACCTCATGAGCGTTTTTAAACACTCACCCTTTAGGTATTGGATTGGACTACAATACCGAATTTTTTGACATTCAACAAGAATTCCAGCGGAGTTTATAAGGAAAAAACTGCGCTAAAATCAATTTCGTCGAAAATTTTGATAATTTATTGTGCTGCTCTCGTCATTTTCCCACGAATGAGAATTTTATAGTATCATTGCCTGATTGAGAGCTATCAATATAAAAAATTTAATCAAAATCGTTAGAGCCGTTTTTGAGAAAAAAAATTTGGTGTTTTGATCACTATGATGACTGTAGTTAACTTTCGGTGGATTTTGCCCATACCCTCACTATTGCGTCCCATGGTAACTCGTAGGCTAGACATCAAGTTTCAGCTGATTTGGTACGGTTGTTTTCTCTAAAAACCGCGCTAAAATCGATTTCGTCGAAAGTTTTGGTAATTTATTGTGCTGCTCTCGTCATTTTCCCATAGATGGGAATTTTATGGTATAGTTGCCATGTTTGGAGCTACCAATATAAAAAATTTAATCAAAATCGTTAGTGCCGTTTTTGAGAAAAAAATATTTGGTGTTTTGATCACTATGATAACTATAGTTAAATTTCGATGGATTTTGTTCATACCCTTATTTTGGCGTCCCATAGTGACTTCCAGGCTAGATATCAAGTTTGAGCTGATTTGGTACGGTGGTTCTCTCTAAAAATCGTTCACAGACACACATACACACAGACCATTTTCCCAAATAGTGTATTTCGGACTCAGGGGGGTCTGAAACGTAAAGATCTGAAGAGAACTCAAAATTTTTTTTTCAGCCGATTACATAACTTTCCTTTCTACTTCGTAGAGCAAGGAAAGTAAAAAAGAAAACCTTGAGTGTTGTTAAAGAACGAGACTAAAAAATAATTTATTGAAGAACACCGTTGAACCCAAAACATCTATGGTAATAATAAGGTACTGGAGATTTCTCAACAATCCCCCCCTACCCACCTACCCAAAATCATAATCGAAATCGCTCAGGCTTCCGAATCTTTCTTCCACTCTTCGTCTGGACTGTTGCTTCAATGGATTCCTCGACCTCTTCCGCCACTCTTCGTTCTGCGTTCTTGACAGTTCGACAGGAACTAAGCAATGAAGAGGACGTACGAGCTCCCGCTTTTCCGACATACGCAGTTTGGCAACTCGGGCGTGCCCATCAGCGCCAGGCAGAATTTCGAGAACAAGTCCCATTGGCCAATCAACACGCTTCTTGTCATCAAATTTCACTAGTACGACGTCTCCTGACTGAACATGCAAAGGTTGACGTTTCCCTCGGTTGATCAGCAGAGCAAGATATTCGTTCCTGAATTGTTCCTTCAGACCCTCTCTTAATTTGAGGAGGAACTTGAGGCGACCATTCAAGCTTTGCTTCACGATTTGGTCCAGATCTTGAACACCAGTAGCCTGAACACCTTGTATGAATAGCGCTGGTGTGGTCATAAGTCGGCCTTGCATTAACCGTTGCCTCCACGTCACAAAGAATTGTAACATCACTTCATATGTTACGATGGCTCTTCCTAAATTGCGTCTCAGCAGTTGTTTCATCATGCCAATCATCCTTTCCTAGAAACCACCCCACCAAGGCGAGGCGGGCGGAATGAAATTCCGTTTGATGGCTCTAACATTTGCACCTGTTATTACCATTTTCCAGTTAATTTTGAGCAACGCGTTATTTGTACCTAAAAATTGTGTGCCATTGTCTGTATATATCACGGATGGACGCCCTCTGCGTGCAATGAACCGTGGCAGTGCTTCCAAAAAACCTTGGGTGGACAAAGATGTAACTGCCTCCAGGTGTACAGCTCGATAAGCTGCACAAGTAAAAAGCACTACTCAAGCTCCCCTCAAGTATAGAGGTCCGGCGTAGTCAATGCCTGTTACCTCGAAAACTGCTGATTGCCGAACTCTGTCCTTTGGCAACGGTGCAAAAGAAGTCTCTATTGGCTTAGCGCTTTGTCGTTTGCATTCTTTGCAGTTTCTCATGACACGTTTGAGAATTGTGCGTATATCTGTGATCCAGAGTCTGCCGCGCAAAACTGACATCATTGTTCGAACTCCTGCATGGTGGAGTGCGAAATGTTGTTCTCGAACGAATGCTTGTATTACACGGTTTCCCCCTGGTGGCAAAATAGGGTTCTTTAAATCGACTGGCTCTTCACTGAATACCAACCTAGTTTTCAGTCTTAGTAGTCCTTCTACGTCCCAAAATGTTTCCCACTCTTTTGTAAAATTTGTTCCCCTCGAACGTAAGGTTTCTGAACTACTCTAAAAACACGTTTTTCGTCTTCAGCCAACTCTTAACTAGTAAATGGTCCCACCAGGGGTACCAAAAATGTCGAGGATATGGGATAATCTTATTTTTAAGAGAAAAAAGAAAACCTTGAGTATTGTTAAAGAACGAGACTAAAAAATAATTTATTGAAGAACACCGTTGAACCCAAAACATCTGTAGTAATAATAAGGTACTGGAGATTTCTCAACAGTACTTGTAGACTCCAGTGATATTATCCCAATTTCTCTCGAATAACACGCAATCAGCTAATGTAAGTCCAAAACGGACTGGCTGTAAGGAGGTAGCAAAGTGAGGGGTGAGAAGTGAGGTAAATTGAGGGGAGTTACAGGAAAACCCGCTAAACTTTTGAGAATTCTTGAATGTGATGAATGTTGTCACTGCTGGGAATACTAACTCTTCCGTTCTGCGGGATTTGGAATATGGAAAGAAAGAAATTGACAAGGTTGCTTAGTGGATTTCTTGCAGCGATGAGATCAAATGGCTCCAGATATCCGAGAATCGACCTTAGGAACCCTCTTTTGCGTTGATGACAGTGACCAATTTGGCCAGAGCTGAACCGCTTAATGAGTATAATGCGAAGCGTTGTATGTAGGGCCAATAATTCTGACCCCAAATAAGCCTGGAATCAGTGATCAGCAGTTTCATAAATGATTGCTCACTCGTCGGGTTGTTAGCAGCCTCTGAGCACCTAGCTCCCCTCACATCACTCTGTCTCACTCACTATCTTTCTATTCGCCTTGAATCACTCATGACTCAAAACTGGGGCTGAGACGAAGTAGATCATGTTAACCACAAACGAACATTTTACAAGCTTGGACTACAAAACCGTATTTTTTGTTTACAGTTGGAAGAACTAGAAAATGCTTTTGCGCAAACTCACTACCCTGACGTATTCACAAGAGAAGATTTAGCTATGAAAATCAATCTCACCGAAGCACGAGTTCAGGTATGTTGAATTCTTGAAATTAGTTTAATGATATTACGCGTCTTTACAGGAGCTATTTCACTTGAAAGGGTGACATTGGTGAAAAGGGCAGCTTCCTAAAGACATAAAAATACGAATAAAATTTGTTAATATTGATGAGTTGATACAGAGAACAGAAAACAAAACAACTAACAAAATAAATCGGAACAAATCAAAGAAGAACGTGAATAGAACATAATGATGTGTAGTCAACCATTTCTTGTATCATGTTCTCAGTACTCATTGGAAAGGAGTGATGGGAGCTATAGAGGGAGAGTTATGAGGGGTAGAGGGAGGGAGTTATAAACGTGGGAGGGGGAGTTGTAAAATGTTAAGGGGCGAGGAGTGGAACAAGGGATGAACAGAGAAGGAGGTGACATCAGTTCATTCCCTCCCAGCGTGACGCTTTTTGGAAGTTAGGTGAAGGCTGTTCCATGCTAAATAGTTTTTTCAGGTATAAACAGAGCAGAAAGCAAGACTGGCTCGTTGGACTGATCGCTTTTGGTTTATTATTCAATGTGAATTATAACCCTATGTTTTCGGTCACGAAAAAATTTTTATAACCACTCCTAAAAATTTGATACTTTACGTTTCAAGACATGGGAATTCCAAATCTGCAATGTCCGTCCGCCGTCCCCTGTCCCTTGTCCCCTTTCCCCTTCCGCCGTCTGGGCCATTTTGTGCCTTTAACGTGGTCTAAAAAATCCTTTCTTTCGCACAAGAATCCCATTTGGTATCTAGTTGTGCCCGCCATCGCGGCAATCCGATCGGACGAAGCCCATGGTTGTTATAGACAAAAAATGGTTAAAAAAATTAACGAAACGCAGTATATTAGCAAATAAGCCGTGTTTCGTATCATTTTCAAGGTATTTTTACATCCTGGGTCGAATTGAATGAGTATCAGACGTGTCAGCTGCGTATAGGGAAATTACAGTAATTATTAGAGTCAACTAATTGCAAGAACTCGCAGGAACTACAGCGAAAGTCAACGTTTCGTCGTTAGTACTCCCTCCCTCCCTCCTGTCTCATTAAAACTACCTGCCCGCTCGCCTCGCAACGCCGGCTCGACTCACTACGTCGTGTCAATTGCTGAGGGTTCGCTGGAAGTCCCTGTCTCAATTTCTCCGACTCTTTTTGCCCGACGGGGTGGAGGAAGGTTAGGGTCACTTCCTCTGCACACCCCTGCATCGGATCATAAATGCCTACAGACGTTTACGGGCGCCTGGCACCGGGGGAATATTTTGTTTCCGTAGTTCCACTGTAGTCAGGTCATGTTTCGTATTGTTTACTAGTATTTTTCGATGCTGAATCGAATGGAATGGGTCTCGGAGCAGTAATACTACCTCAAGCTGTTCATGAGAATAATAAACCATTGTGTAATAATTTGCAGGGTTTTTAAAATCTAAAACAAAATACACTTTTGTAACACCAGTTTCTTCGCTGGAGTGTCTTTACCCAACAAGATATTACAAGACTAATATTGATAGACTCAAGCTGCAGAAATAAAGAGCCTATGACTAATAGTTGAACGTCCCCACAATGAACACTAGGCGGCTCATTGAAACGTGCAAACCTTTGTCAATACGTTTTACAATTTACCTTTCGGAGGATCGTAAAACATTTCACAATGTTTTTCAGGGTTCGTTGAAGAACGTGCCGAAACGTCGAATTCTGAGACTAAAGGTTGCAAAAAAGGTGCTTCAGGTTCAGTGGAGCCCGGTGGCACAGTACAAAGAGTTGTATAACAAAGGTTGATTTAGATTAAGTGGGGGTAGTTGCCGGAAGAGAAAGAATGAAGGGTCTTCTCGACGTCATGGTCTTAGTTACTCGTCATTTGACGAGCAAACAAGGTGAAGGGCGCCCTGGAAGGATTCAATTAGAGGAAAAGTAGGCGCAAGCCGAGTGGCAGGCGAAAGAGAAGGGCGTGAGAAGAACTTCAAAATAACGATCTGGGTTTTTCTGAAGTTTTTGAAGACACAAAACGCGCTTTAGTTAGAGAACTTCTTTTTTTCCTCGCTACTTAACGATTTGAGCCGAATCGAGAACACTATCACAGAACATTCCGCAAGTGAACTCGAAGGTCTCACTTCATACCCGATGTCCTTGACGACTGGTTTCGATTTGTCAAACATTCCCGCGCTTTTCTCGTATTTTTAGGACGTTCCTCAGAAGCAAGGAAGAGGGAAGGTCCATTATACAGGAAGGGGTTGATCCCAGGGATTAAAAATACTAAAAATTTGAGGAAAAACTCTAAGTTTACATCTTGTGGATGTTTGTGCCAAGAAGCGCAGTTAACGCGGAACGTGCTCTACTGTGTGCCGAGGAGATGCGTCTGCAAAGTGCGTCAGCAGGCGTTCTTCGCGGTATCACGAACCGCGTATGACATAATTCGTATCTCAACTGGCAAACATTCTTTCTCGGAAATCTCTCTTCGCCTTCCCAATCCTTCTTTCCCTACAAGAGGCCTAGTATCTTCGACATTTCTTTAATACTTATTTCTACTTTCTGCTATCCGAGGCGTAAGTAAAGCGCCATCGTTTATTCAAATCTTTACGGCCGACTGAATCCAAAAAATCCTTATTTCGGCAAGTGGTTTGCGTCTGTCCGCGAGTGTGAGTGGCTTTGGTTTGACGTGCCGGAGAACGACTAGACCGAAAAAGTTTGTTCTTTTTTTTGTTCTGTTCTTCATTTTCTCAAGGCGTAAAAGTAACGTTATGAGCGATTTTCATCGAATGGCGCGGAGGAGGGGGCCAAAATGTACCAAAACCAGTTCATCTCGAGACGACCGTTGTTAAAACTCGCTTTGTTGCCACTAGCTTGCAATACTTGCTCATTTGTTCCCTTAAACACTCATTCCCACTGGGAAACGTGTTTTATTTCGAATTGCAAGTTTAGTCAACCCAGCGCCCTCTTGTGATCTGTCGAAAACTGCGAAGAAGAATTTTCAATACATTTATAACTTTGAAAGTCGGGTTTTGCGTCACACTCCAGGCGTTGAATGTTTGCGATTACATTTATGCGTTCATTTAATGCAAGTGGCAATAAGAAGAACAAATGGAGAGTAGCTTAAGGGGAAAAGGCACGTCTTTGTGGCTTTGAATAGACTCGTTATTTTCAACCAGGCCGCCCTGATGACACAGCTTGAGTGAGAATCCTCTAACCGCACATAATCGAAAAGAACAAGACGTGGTGGGGAGGAGAATTTTCCTTTGAACAAAACCCTCGAACCACACGATATACATGAGATTTATTAACAAAAAAAAGAAATTATTATCTCGCTGAGTCAAATGAAACCGCAATTCCTATATGCCCAAAAGAAAAGGTTCTTTGTGGAGGAGCACCAACTACACTGTCCTTTTACGTCTGACCTGAGGCGACTTCAATTCTGACGACGAAATTGAGGCGATGGAACTGGACACACGAAGCTCTAAGTATAACCAGTTCTGGCGAGCTCGCGATCGCTTAAACGTCCTATAGGATTCACTTGGGATTCCCAAATACACTTACTGGATTCTCAGGAATAATAACAAGAAAGCTGTTCGGGTGGCCAGACAATTTTTCCAGACAAGAACTGACCATCTTGAAGCGTTAAGGCACTGCATTAAATGTCCCTTACGTAATGTACAAAAAGAAAACAAAAAAACGAAACTTATGACTAAGGACAACTCAAGGCAAGGAGTGACGAAAAACGTTGGCTTTGTGGACATTTTTAGATGTCGAGTAACTGACGCTAAAACAAGGCGCGTACGGTACAGTTGGTTGCTGCCAGTCTTATAACATGGAGCTGGCTACTAGCTCAGGCGGTTGGCAGGTACGTGGTGATGACAAAATTAAAACGAGAAGCGTACGAATAAAACTAGTATAAAGAAGCCGACAGCACTCGGAGCAACAAACGACAGACCGATGGGCCCATCGAAAAATAAACCCCTTTCCCGGTTTAACGTCTGGTGGGGCTGAAAGGCTACGAGGGTCGAATGAGAGGGGCTCAATGTCCCTAGGGGTCACCCGATACTTCTCATTAGCTATACCTAATAAAGGGAATATACCTCATCTTTTCTCACCCTTTATCAGGATCCTAACTCGTTATGCTCTCAAAATTCGATTCAGAGTGTTACGAACGTTCAGAGTGGGGTGAAGAACAGGAGAGGAGGAAATGTTTCAAAGAACAATGAATCGACGTCGCTCACTTATAAGGTTTAATCATCAAACCATGTTATCAGTGCTGGAGAAAATGGGACTAGTCTACCAACCTTTGGTCGAACACGGTACAGGGACGGCAAATGTAGGACGGTAGTATACTATAACGGTGAGATGAGAAAAGAGCGGTCCCAAGTTGTCTGTACTCCTTTCCGCCTCATGATCCCGGTGTTATTTTGTATATTGTGCTTAATGAGTGGGACACTGCAGGTTTGTTTTCTTCTCATATTGGCCGTTCCTGAACTCTCAGGCAGTAATCTGTATTACTAGGGTTATGTCAGTTGTTTCTGGGGCAATGCGTACCTGCTCCACTGCTGCAATGGAACTCCGCATACCTGGAAGCGGCAAGGCTTTTGCAGACAGGAAATGTTTCCACCAGAACTATGGGAAGCCTCCAAGGAACGAATAGGCAGTTAAAACTAGAAGAGGCAGCAGCCCTTGCTACTGACATTACGTCAGAGAGGAAGAACTTTATTCAGTGTCAGCATTCACTCACAGGAACGGTGGGAGAGAGGGTCGTTCCAGACTGAGTTGGGCGCCCTGCAGTGGTACACTGACGGTTCCGTGATGGGGGCTAGAGCTGGGCTGGGCATCGTAGGGCCCAATTTCAGTCGTGCTAAGCCACTGGGAGAGTACGCCCCAATATATCAAGGGGAAGTTCTAGCCATAAAGATCTGTGCAGAAGAGATCCTGACTAGAGGGCTCAAAGGCAAGCGGATTTACATATTCTCGGACAGCCAGGCTGCTCGAAAGGCGATTGCAGCTTACACCTTCAGATCCGGATTGACATGGGAATGTATTCGATCAAACGCCTCGGTGCCTGCTGGCTTGGGGCATCACAACGATGAAAAGGCTGACTGACTGGACAAAACGGCTGAGCATCCTACGCGACTGCCCTGCCTTGGCAGCCAGGCGCTTTGAATACTTAAACCGCAAACCATAGCAGGCGTTTGCAGGGAAAGGCATACTCGGCTTCCCGAGGGGGCTGGTATGTACAACGTCTTCTATTAAGCAAAGGATAGAGTCACAATAGGCCCATGTGGGGCCGCAGGTCTGTTTCCTTATTTGATAACTATTCCTGTTATATTAGTGAGCATGCCACCAGACACCACGTGGGGCCACAGTGACACGGTCCCGTAGGCCCTCGGCACGAAAAAAAGTCAGTCGTTTATGAATATCATACAAGTCTGCTTAGCATCCACTGAACCCAGTCCTCTGGAGGTACATCAGGTGTTGTCATTTAGTCTTCTAGTAGAAGACGTTGCTCACGTGTCACTAGGCAGAAATATTACCCTGGGGGATCTCGTACCATACTCTGAAGCTTAATGCGGTTCTCCGCCCAATTCAAATGTTTACTTGGGTGCCATGTTTAAAAGAGAGGGGCCGACTGTGACCACGTTTTGTTGTCATAATATCAGCAAGCTTAGTAGCAGTCAGAGCTGGAAGGTTATTCACCCAACAACCGTCGCTCACTGTTATAGGAACTACAGTAGAAGAGCAAGCAGTTTCTTGTTTCCTCCTCATTGGACAAGCAAGATGTGCAGGATGGGGAAACAATTAACAATCAATTTTTTGACCATTTTTGTATTAAATGAAAAGAAAATTGAATGACTTCTTGAAATTTTGAAAGCAACAATCAACTCAGATTGCAAACTTCTTCGCATGCTTCGGGCGGACGATGGTTTCGCTAAGGAGAAAAACTCAATTTGCACCACTGAGTGAGTATTAGAGAAAAAGAACTGGAACTGTGCATTGTAGCAACCGCATTTAGAATGGAACTATCTCGTTCAGTGGTCTGACTTTACCTGTCTTCTCATAAGATGTTCTTGGACGTAGGAAAAAATTAGTGTCATCCCTAAACGGGTTCCCATCTTGCCCGCATCCGTCATGAAGTTCTATCTCCAGCGGTGGCAAGGTGCCACCTGATACGAGGGGAACTAAGCCATGGAGCAATGCAGCAATTAAAAAGCGTACGGCCTCATTCTTCGAAACCCACCAGTGAAGTTTGTCACGACGCTTCCACGTACCAGTCCGACAGCTTTGTGCGGCACCAAATGAACTGGAGTAGTGGTCACACGTTATGGCACTCTCACGACCAACTAACGAACTGAGTTTATGATTTAAGTCTTGCTTGTGGGACAAAACAGTTACTGAACACGCTCACTGTGCAATGTTTTTGAATAGTTGTGTAACAGGTGGAGAGCGTGGGTGCCGTTGCAGTGAGCCCTCAACCCTTCGCGTTTCACTATCGGTACAGACAGCTTGCGCTCGTAACTTCAACCTTCCTTTTATTCTGCCGGTTAAATCTGCCTGATTCTTGCTATCTTTTATCATCACCTGAGAGTTAATAAAACCTGTCTAACTTGGTGCTGTATTTCACACTCTTTATATAATATCTTATTTGAATTTGTAATGCAATAAAAACTGGGGGATAAGAAGTCAAATTCATTCAATTTCCTACATTTACTCGTCCAAATTACGTTTTTCTGAATATTCCTCGAATAATCCTTCGTACTTCAAGCGTACGAAACCATCCAAAAGAACATAATCGGTTGTCGAAAATGAGTTTAACGTTGGCCCGCAGTTGAAGTAATATTAGATTAACTTCACATTTGCTCTCTGCAGTGCCGCTCCGTTGAGTTGAACTAAGATTTCTCCGTTTGATCTCAAAAATCTCCCAATAAACACATTTTGGGTTGCCTTGGTACAGTAAAAAAAAACACAAAAAAAAAAAGTTGAATCGTTTGGGATGGTGAAAGGGGGAGACTTGGGGGTGTAATGAAGTAAAATATAGAAAGTTAGCACAGGTGATTAGAGGCTGTAGGTGGTAACTCGATAAAGGGCTTCTCTGATTGGTGCTGATACAAAGAGCCAATCAAATTACAGACACTCCCTACCCTCGCCAATCACATCATCCCTTACTCTCCTCATCAGCTTCCCCGGCAACCCTTAAGCCGTTACCTCCTGCCACTCACTCACTCTCTCTCTCTCTCTCTCTCTCCTTTTGCCAGCCTTTTCTTTTGCCTTCGCTCAGGTACAAATACTATCATGGCGATGCCACCTCAATCCAAACTTCCGCGCTGGGATCGAATGATGTTACCCCGAATAGTCTTTCCGTAAGTCGCAAATCGAATTTCGAACCAGAGCAGCGGAGATCCTTCAAACTTATGATTCGAGGAACCTTATCAACCACTCAAAACCCAAAGGCTTGTTATACCGGACCCTTTAAATCTAATTCATAAGTAAGAGATTGAGGGGCTTCCTAAGACTCATTAGCCAGTTTTTAATTACATTTCTTGAAGGGGATTCTATTACAATCTGTATTTGAGAGGGCGAGAGAAACGATAGCAACTCTGCAAGCAACAAAAACAAGAAAAACGCTGCAAGTTACGCATAAGTTTATTTACTTTTACCGCTATTTATTTCCATCTGCTATGCGTCGATTGATACATTCATTTAAATATTACTACTATTACTACTTTATTATTCTTTCGGTATGCAACCACACGACCAAATCGACTTAAGTAACATATACAATCTGCTTAATTCGCTCCGATGCGGTTTTCACCGAAATCAATTCGTTACAGCTATTATAGCGATAAACCCCAAAGCATGTTGAAGCGTCACTCTGCTGTCTTCAGCTGCTCTTCCAATAAGCCGCCACGACCGGCTTGACGTTTCAGAAAAGCGTGACAGCGCTACAATCAAATACATGCCAGTCAAAAAAGTTGATGACTGAACGAGATGTTTCATTGTTATATCCCAGTGGGCTCACATGGGCTGTCCCTCGCCCTGCAGAAGCCAGTCCAGAAGTTCTGGCTATGACACGAATAATGGACACTCTCCTCTTCTTCCGGGATTAGACCACAGAGCTTTAAACGAGGGAAGCAGTTCGATGTTAGTGTAAGATGTTGGATACGAAGTTGTCGTTTGCTTTCCTCATCTGACAAGCAGCAGGTAAAGCATCCACAGTAACAATGGCTATTTCCCCGTTTGTTGGTCAACACGAGAGAGCCACGGGCAAGCACGAGGCGTGTGCTTATGAGCATTGTACACAACATCCTCTTATAAGGGTCGAAGGAGTATTGGCAACCACAAAAAGTTACAGCAGAGTTACAGAGGGGGGTGTGCCCCCTGCATTGTTTGCTCTTACCACACAGTTTAGCGGTAGCGGGTGTTAGTGCAACTCACCTGAAAGAGGCCATCAAGGGGGCAACCAGAGTAAAGCCACCAGAAGGAAAGAAGGAGGGCTGTGACCTTTGGGAGGCAGTGAGACGAGTGGAAGTCAGCCTAGAAGGGCAGTGGGCCAGGCCGCTGATTCCAGTACTTGGTCCATGGCTGGATTGCTACCTTATCCAGTAAGTAACAGGACATGGAGCATTTAGGGCGTACTTGCAGTACTAACTGCAGGGCAACGGTGGATGACCCGTCCCATGACATCTTGTGCCACAGGCGGGCGGGCTTGTCGATGACACGGAGGCATTCGTCCACACCATTTTGAATTCCAATGAAAACTGGAGGCCCATAGTTCAATTATGCTGTGGCCGCACTTAGCCAGAAGAGGATGGAGCTTACTATAACCTGATATTCTCCCAGGAACTTCCAAAGCTAGTGAGTAAAATGGGAGAATGTATGGGAATGGCGGGATACTCCTGATAAAGTTGGAGCGAGTAGTGCAATGAGTGAGATGATGGCTGGGAGCACATGGGCTGCCCGTTGCAGTGCTGACAGTCCTGGCGGCGGCAGAATGGAGACTCTCCTCTCTGTCTGTGTGTAGACCACGGAGCTTTAAGCAGGGTTGTTGGGTGTAATAGTGGATACCAAGTTGTCGTTTGCTTTCCAGATACCGGCGAGTAGCCGATGAAGGTGCCACAGCAACAATAGGCTAATGGGCGAGCTCAAGGCAAGCGCATGTGAGCGTTGTCCACTCTGTCTTCTTAAAAGGTTTAACACCAGGCATGGCCTACAGTAGGAAACCTATAGCGATGATGCACAGAAGGTGCACCCTCCTCATTGTTTGGTGGCATCACACTTGTACGAGGCTGTGTTCGTGGTAGCATGTAGGTCATTCTTTTAAAGAGAAAATTACATAACGTAATGTTTCAGCAGCCACAGGCCAGGCTTCCTCTTGAGAAGCAAGTCAAGTACTTAGACGTCAATGCAGGTGAGGGGAGGCGTTACAAAAACCCTCTAATCCTAAAAGGGCACTAGACTCGCAAGGTTTGCCTCGTTACGAGCAATTAGCATGGCCACTCGAGTTTTCCCTTACATCCTAGAACGTCCAAGGAGAAAGTGGGCTGAGCCAGACCACTGGATGAGCTAGTTAGTTATGGAACATGGCGACTCTAATGCGCTAATAAAAGCTTCTTCTCTCAAAGACTCTCCAACCTGCACATCTTATGTCTCGACTCTGAAGGAAACAAGAAACCGCAGTAGTTCCTAGAAGAGTGAGCGACTGTTGTTGGAAGGGCAACCAGACAGTCGAGCTGCAATAGCTACGGAACAAGCTTACAGCCATTTCGCCCAGTTTGGGAAGAAGGTTGTGACAAAAACGCAAGGTTTCGCCTGCTAGTGAAACGCCAACCACCATGACGTTCGATTGGAATAACTCTCTCATGAGTATTGAGGAACAGTAATTTTGATAAGGAAAAATACTTGTCCCAATGCACCTTCTGGCCACAGTGGGGGAAGAATGCTCATCAACGGGGAAACCTGGCAGAACCCCAGAAATAAATGAGGACTGTGACCGTTGGGAGATCGCAAGACGAGTGGAACGTAGCCTGCAAGGGGTAATGAACCAGGCAGCTGACTAAATCACTTGGTCTATGGATGGCAGGGTGGCGACGCATGGTGGAAGACACAGTTGGCAGGCTCACGCCTCACTCAACTAGAAGACTTTCGGTTGTATACAAATTGGTTGGAGTAATCATCAACTCTTCAGAAAAACCTGATAGTTTTCAGCCAAGACGTACAGTAAAGCTGAAGTGTACGTCATTACCTCGGTCCATTGAGAAAATTCGTTGGCTGAAGGGAGAAAAATACTAATAATAAAGTTCCATCGGCAGAGGTAGGGAGAAATATATCGAGTTAGATTTCAAGGCACTTCGTGGGTCAAACATAAGTTGCTCGCCTCCTGAGCCCCTTACCGCTATCTTTTCCCTCCGGTCCTTCACCTTCATATTGCATTACCCACACAGACCTCGCTGCCCAATACAAATGAAATAGCCGTCAAACGACATTAACAACTGTCAGTTCGTTCTTGTCATATTACTTCAACCCTAAGCCTTATTCCCTTGATTTCGTATTTCGAAAATATCCTCCCCCTCCCGACCACCGCACGGGTTATTCTTCCCTCGACCGGCCGAAGCCCATGGGAGTTCCTTCAAACTGGAAGGGTATCCTGAAATTTCAATTCTACGCCATCAATATTTAATATAAAGCTCTGGGAGGCCGCGGCTGTTGGTAAATGTGGCGAGTAACACGATCCTGTCCAAACTACACCCTTCAACTTTAGGAAATACGACATTGGGGGGAGAAAAAAAAGTAAAATTGCAACCGTCATTTTTCGTTTCTGACGATTGACCGGTTATCTTTTCGATCTTATATATTGAACTTACTTTGTTTCAGGTGTGGTTTCAAAACAGAAGAGCCAAATGGAGGAAAGCGGAAAGACTGAAAGAAGAACAACGAAAGAGGGAAGAGCAGGAGCGCGATGAAAACCCACCAGCGCAAAGTCGGGTAATTACGATCTATTCGATTTATTGTGATTTGAGAACGAAATCGCATTCAACAATTTAGTTATGATTTTCCCAACAAAATCTGCCCTGGTATTGCTTCGCCTGTGTCACACTTTCTTTTTACTTTCCTTGGCTCTACGAAGTAGAAAGTAAAGTTATGTAATCAGCTGAAAAGTTTTTTTTTTTGAGTTTTCTTCAGATCTTTACGTTTTAGACCCTCATGAGTCCAAAAAACACTATTTGGGAAAATGGTCTGTGTGTCTGTGAACGATTTTTAGAGAAAACGACCGTACCAAATCAGCTCAAACTTGATATCTCGCCTGCAGGTTACCATGGAACGCCAAAATAAGGGTATGAACAAAATCCAACGAAATTTAACTATAGTTATCATAGTGATCAAAACACCAAATATTTTTTTTCTCCAAAACGGCACTAACGATTTTGATTAAATTTTTCATATTGATAGCTCTCAGTAAGGCAATTATACTATGAAATTCCGATTTGTGGAAAAATGACGAGAGCAGCACAATAAATTATCAAAATTTTCGACGAAAAGCGTTTTTACCGTGGTTTTAGAGAGAACAACCATACCAAATCAGCTGAAACTTGATTTCTAGCCCACAGGTTACCAAAGACGAAAAGATAAAGGTATGGGCATAATCCAACGAAAGTTAACTATAGTTATCATAGTGATCAAAACACCAAATATTTTTTTCTCAAAAACGGCTCTAACGATTTTGATTAAATTTTTCATATTGATAGCTCTCAGTAAGGCAATTATACTATGAAATTCCGATTTGAGCAGCACAATAAATTCCAGAACTGTAGGCGCTACCGCATTCTGCTGCCGTGAAGTGTTGTTTGACCAAGTTCAAAGGAACTGAGTGATAAATGAATCGATTAAATAGAATTAGCCATGTACAACGTGAATTGACGTAGAGCTAAGGAAAGTTGTGTGTTGCAACGCACCAGATACTTTTTAGATAATTAATTCAACTTTATTGTAATTTCCTTTACATTTTGGTTTAGATATCACTTGTTGTATAACGTGGTATACTTCACGAGTAACGTGATGTAGATCATTATCCACCGACATCGCCCACCAATAATTATAATAATATTTACAATAAATAGCGACCAATCAAACAATAGTGGAGAGTAATATAAAAAAATTGGGACAGTTATTATATTTATATGTTGCAGCCGAGTCAGGATGATTCGGGTGATCTTCACTTATCTCGCCGTCCTCGAATTCCCGATGCATGACAAAGACACAATTGAAGAAACTAGTTTTAATGACAACTGAAGAATTAGATTTTAAAGTGAAATTGGTAACTGGGAAAGTCGCACGTCAAGATGGCGAAGCTCCCCGTCCGGACTCTTGCCGTGCACTGCCCTGGCGTTGGAGAGGGTGTACCCTTCCGCCTCCGTCCGACAGGGTGCGACGCAAGAAGATCGCACTGATAATCTTGACGTAGGTAGGGAGGCGAACTGCTACACGGCCATCCTGAGGAACGTCGTCCTCGACGGCAGCAACTTGAACAACTCAACAGAAACGGGTGTGGTCAGTTCTCACCAAAAACCACTAAGGTCCCTACTAAGTGAATGCACAAAGGCAAAGAGCAAATCAAGCTCAAACTTTGGGGAGGGATGTTGAAACATTCCATCCAGAACAATCAGTAATATGGTCCCACCGACCAAACCGTGATAACAACTGTGCCACACAACAACCACACACACTAGTTGACCACAGGGCAATGCTACCCTGAATACAGAAAATCAAATACTTGAGCGAAATCTGAGAACAGACAAGTTGCAAAGGATACACCAGATGAGGCAACTCTGTCACCCACTGAACGAGAACACCACCTGCAGGCTAGGAACTATGTCTCACTGAGAGCACATACTCCCCGAGGTAGACTCCATACTGAGTACACCACTCGAAGTAAACCTCATACTGAGCGTACACTCGAGACAACACCTACGTGAATCAACTCATTCAGTACACCTCACCACTGTCCTCTGCAACTCAGCACTGCCTGCTATCGCAATTTTAACAGTTAAACCACAACCCAGAAAACTCTGATCAAATTGACTGAACGCGCACACTCCTGCTGGCCTGTCAGATCACTGGGCAAAACGGCCCATCGTCATACATGACTACAAAAACACGCTCACAACAGACATAGGCAGCACTGGATGCCATGAATGAAGATATGCAGTCTCCCAATGAACAAAAGCATCACTTACTGAAAGTTTGTATCGCGTTTCCCCCTGCAGCAAGCAAAACTGGACGTTGAGGCCGTTCTTATAGCGTGAAACGCGTTTTAGCCTTCAACTAACAGCTAGAAATCGTCACGCTAGGAGGGAACCGAATCGTGTCACAAATTAAGTGTGTAAGCAACTCAACCCTTCATGCCTCGTAGCCTTCCACCACCTCCTCCACAACTCGCATCAAACTCCCTTGAGCCCGCGTCGACTGGTCAACATCGGTGTATTGTTCTCCACGAATATTTCTTTGACAGTACGCTGAATGTGGGCGATTGGAGAAACTGGCCAAAACGTGCTGAATAATGTCCTTTTACTTTCCTTGGCTAGATGAAGTAGAAAGGAAAGTTATCTAATCGGTTGAGAATAAAAATGTAGAGCTCTCTTCAGGCCTTTACGTTTTAAGGCCTACTGAGTCCGAAAAACACTGAGAAAATGGTCTGTGTTCGACGCAAGTCAAATCAGTCCGAGTCTTTAAACCTCGGACTTCCCCGCACCTGCCTTAATGGGGAAAAGCGCTCTTACCTGTGGAAATTCCCTCCGCGGTTATTTCTAACGGCAGCGGATTTCCTTTTTTTATTTTCCCTCTCCTCAATTTCAGATTCCTCTCCACAAGATACATCTCCTCCCAAAATTCATTCAGCTACGAACTCTCGCGAAAGTCACACTCGTCTCCCTGTGCCCACTCAGACACTTTCCTATATCGATTCTCCCTTCATACAGTTCGCTATCTCCTTCCAATACAATTTCCCTCGCCAGGCCACGCATATTTCCGAGTCATCCTCCTGTGTCCCTCTTTTGTACACAAACTCTACTCACTTCATTGCATTTAATACAGTCTCCTCGCGCTCACCGAGTTCTTTTATTTTTGATATTAAACTCTCGTACTCTCGTGCACCCAACAGTCCGTGTTTGTGTGTTCCTTTGAACGCAATTGAGAGGAAACGCGTGAAACCAATCACTTCAAACTTGATATCTAGCCCGCAAGTGGGACGCCAAAAATGGGCAAAATCTGTAACTATAGTTATCGTAGAGATCAAAACGCCAACTATTCTTACTCAAAATATCTGATGCGTTGCAACACACAACTTTCCTTAGCTCTACG
Source organism: Pachypeltis micranthus (assembly GCA_020466155.1). Lineage (NCBI taxonomy): Eukaryota > Metazoa > Arthropoda > Insecta > Hemiptera > Miridae > Pachypeltis > Pachypeltis micranthus. The sequence continues at coordinate 3,118,936 of CM035780.1, forward strand.
TCAATTCACTTTTTACATGGCTTTTTCTACATAATCAATACATTTACCACTCAGTTCATTAGAACTTGGTCAAACAACGCTTTACGTCAGCAGGAAGCGGTAGCGCCTACAGTTCTGGAATTTATTGTGCTGCCCGTACTCATTGCAGGCCCATTATTGAGCAATTGGTACACAGAAAATGAATGAGGCTGTAAACAGGAATTTTTGAAGAAGGATTGTGATCACTTTTGCAGAGTTATTGGGTAATAACTGTTAGAGCTGACTGTAAGCGGAACGGCGGTAGTGGAAATTCAGGAATTTCTGGAGTGGGCCCCATGTATCTTATGAGCGTTTTTAAACAATCACCCTTTAGGTATTGGATTGGACTACAATACCATCGTTTTTAAACATTCTATAAAAATTCCAGCTGAGTTTATAAGGAAAAACTGCGCTAAAAACGCTTTTCGTTGAAAATTTTGATTTGATTGAATAATTTATTGTGCTGCTGTCGTCATTTTCCCACGAATGGGAATTTTATAATATAATTGCCTTATTGAGAGCTATCAATATAAAAAATTTAATCAAAATCCTTAGAGCCGTTTTTGAGCGAAAAAATTGGTGTTTTGATCACTATGATAACTATAGTTAACTTTCGGTGGATTTTGCTCATACCCTTATTTTGGCGTCCCATGGTAACCTGCGGGCTACATATCAAGTTTGAGGGGATCTGGTTCGGTTGTTGTTGTCTAAAAACCGCGCTAAAATCGATTTCGTCGAAAGTTTTGGTAATTTATTGTGCTGCTCTCGTCATTTTCCCACAAATGGGAATTTTATGGTATAGTTGCCTTATTGGGAGCTACCAACATAAAAAATTTAATCAAAATCGTTAAAGCCGTTTTTGAGAAAAAAAAAATTTTGTGTTTTGATCACTATGATAACTATTAAAGTTAACGTACCTGTTAGGTGAGTCCGTCTCCTCTGGCTTGTGAGTTACTGTGGGCAAGCGCTTTCGATGTAAAGACATCATCGTCTGGCCGTTAAGTCAGTACTCAGTAGTAAGGAGTACTGACTTAACGGCCAGACGATGATGTCTTTACATCGAAAGCGCTTGCCCACAGTAACTCACAAGCCAGAGGAGACGGACTCATCTAACAGGTACGTTAACTTTAGTAATTTGCCTACTGGCGGATATAACCCAATTTCTTTAATATATGATAACTATAGTTAAATTTCGTTGGATTTTGTTCATACCCTTATTTTGTTCATACCCATGGTAACCTGGGGGCGAGATATGAAGTTTGAGCTGATTTGATACGGTTGTTTTTTCTAAAAATCGTTCACAGACACACACACAGACCATTTTCCCAAATAGCGTTTTTCGGACTCAGGAGGTTCTGAAACGTAAAGATCTGAAGAAAATTCAAAATTTTTTTTCCCGCCGATTACAAAACTTTCCTTTCTACTTCGTAGAGCAAGGAAAGTAAAAAGGCTCTTACGATTTTGATATAAGTTTTTGTAATGACAGCTATAAGGGCACAATAATTCCATAACATTCTCATTTGTGGGAGAATGACGAGAACAGCACAATAAATTACTTAGCGCGGTTTTTTCCTTATAAACTCCGCTCAAATGTCAGTAGGATCTTCAGAAAAATTGGCATGGTAGCTCAATCAAGTGCCTATACGATGAGTGTTTGATAATGCTGAAAATATGCATAGGAGCTATTCCTAAAATTTTAGAACCGCGACCCCCACCGTTCCACCTACTACCATTTCTCACAGTGTTTACCCAATTATTCCAAAGCTTCACCTAAACTGCCTCGTGAATGACCTGTGAAGTGATTCGCGGCACAAGTAGAAGCAGCACAATAAATGCTGAAACTTTAAACGCCTCCCGATGTCACGTAGAACGGTGTTACAAAACAGAATGAAAAAAACAAATTCGATATCTTTCTAGATCAAGATATCGCGGAAAGTTATTCGTCGCCCTAGATATTTTGCGAATGTTTTCTAACGTTCCAGTTCTTGGCAAGCACGATTGTGCCTAATACTGGCGATGTACGAGTTCTGGGAACGCTTTTGTCTCTGCATTGAGGGGCTCCAGGCACTCGCTCGGCAGCCACAGAACGCATCTTTGAAGTGCCGTTCATCAACACTGACGCAGCCATTGGGTGATCTCATCCGCTGTACTCAGAGCCAAGTAAAATCGCACCAAGCCCTGAATTCCTGAATTTTTCCCGAAACGGGGCTAACGATTAAACATGGAGACTACTTTTTGTTTTTCCTACATGCGTTGAACGAACATACCGAGAGGAATGTTTTTAATGCGTGTTAGTAGCTCCAAGGCAAATGTTTTACCTCTTTAGGAACGATTTTCTTTCATAGGTAAACAAATAATGGAATTGGTTGCCCGAGGATCGTGTCTTTTGAATAGCACGAAGACTTAGAGGAGATTTGTACAAAGTTAGACAAACCCTCTATAAAACAGCGCATCTTAACTAATTTCCAAAGAGGGTTCGGTGAAAACGGAAAGGAACGGAACCCTTAATACGAAGGCGAAATATAGCGGACGCCAATATAAATAGGGTTTAGGGAAGGAATTGGCCCTAAGCTTGATGTATGGATTTAAGGAGGAAAGAACCCAATCCAATACGCAAGCCAATCTCTCTGCTACTCCATTACGAGAGCCATTCCTTATCAGTATTGATATAAGGGAAGGGATTCGGCCGGGAAACATCCATCCTAAGAGAAGATCGGTGGAGGCTATTTACTTGTATCCCCCCACTTTGTTAAACCCCGCCTCTACGAATCCCAATTCTTACGGCCGTTTTAGAAAGGCCGGCCAATTCCTAACAGGAGGCGTTATATCAAAGTCTATCTAATACATTTTGAAAATTCTTTAGGGTTGAGTTTCACTTACAATTTCGTGCACCTTCCCCATCGTTCCCATCATCGGTTTGACAATCCAACATCACGTTCGCTCAGTTCACGCATTGGTCGGGTTGGTTCTCCCCAATCCCGGGGTTTTCGTTGCTATACATCCTTTTAACGTGTCCGGAAGCAATTCCACTGATTGACACCCCCGCAGCACTGGTTGCTCCAATGGACTTCGCGTAGTCTTAAGGACTCCACTTCAGTTCTGCCAAGAAAAAAATGGTGTGCCTAACTTGGGTCATATATAGTCACAAGCTTGATTGTAGCGTAGTGGGAGGGTGTTCCTGTCCAAAAATCTCTCAGGTATCTCAAATTATTTACGAGCCATTATGTGCGAATGTTTAACATGGGTCCCTCGTATATTGAAAACCGAAGAAAATACACATCGCCCTGGAGTTGAGGCATTTTTTGGATAGACCTACTGCTAGGGTTCTCAACTTTGGGCTGGTTCAATCCGTAATACGATATGAAGCTACTCTATGAGGCTCGGCGTATTGTACAAACTTGTCACAAATTTATGTAGCTCAGAAATTAATTATTAAATTAATTTTGAAAAAAGTTTTCCCTCTGAGGACCGGAAGTGTTTCGTCCAAGCTGCTCCAGGACGAAATCGACAAAACCACTATATCTCGTATTTATAAATATTACGGATCAGCATCTGTTCGCGCGGTGTCCAACACAACTTGGACTTGAATGTTCGATTTAGAAGGACCACACGGGGGCAGCGGTCACTAATGTACAAGGCATTATTTTACGTATTATTTTATAATCTTCCCACTAAACTGACGTGCTGCTGCAGGCTGGGTGGTAAGGTGGTGAAGGTCCAGCATGAGATCAAGTACCTGGGAGCTTTCCTTGATGGGAAGCTCACTTGGGCCACACACGTGAAAAAAGCCTTACAGCGGGCGTCGGTGGTGATGTGGGCCGCTCAGAGAATGGTGGGGAAGACATGGGGGCTGGGGCCTGGGGGGATCTGGTGGATCTACACTGCGGTTGTTAGGGCCTATGGAGCCCTGGTCTTGTGGACTAGGGTGGAAAATAAAACAGTGCAGATGCAGTTGAATAAAGTGCAAAGTAGGGCGTGTCTGGCCATTACAGGCTGTATGAGAACTTGCCCTACGGCAGCACTGGAGGTCTTGTTAGATTTAGCTCCACTCCACATACATGATAAAAGGATGGCGTTCCTCCAGGCTGTGTGTATGTTGGAGTTGGGTCTGATCATGCGGTGGAGGAGGACTTCCTGCCACTTGATCCTTGACAAGGGGAAGGTGGAGTGGCCCGAACTGCATGTGGTATGCTCAATATCCGCGAGATCCAGCTTCGCGTTACCCCTTTGTATATTAATTCATGAGCAATCCACATGGGAAGAGGGAGTTCCCACTTTTGAAGCTGGGGCCCTGATATATTACACTGATGGCTCGGTGCAGGGTGGCCTTGCAGGGGCAGGTATCTTTGAGCCGAGAATTAGAGCGGTGATCCCTTTGATGTTGCTGGCAACGGTGTTCCAGGCTGAGGTGGCAGCAGTGACTGTCTGTGTGCAGCCGATGCTGCAGAGAGGGCCGGAAGCGGCAGAGGATCTACATTATGATGGACAGTCAGACCACTCCAAGGCCTTAGCCTCGTATTGTCTTATGTTGTGGCAGGTGTTGGAGTTCTGGCTGGACTGAAGACCCTGGTCGAGGACAACAGTGTAACACTGTGTTGGGTGCCAGGGTATAGAAGGAAACGAACACGCTAATGAGTTGGCAAAGAAGGGATCGGCGCAGATCCATGTTGGCCCTGAGCCTTTTGTTAGGATAACCAGGAGCCACCTACGTAGAGAGGTTGGCAAATGGGAGAATAGGTGCAGGGTTGCCCAGCCGTGACAGTCAAAACTCTTCATCTGACTCTCCAAAGGGAAGGCCAAGGAGGTGCTTGCACTGGGAAGGAAGGAGAATCATATGTGGCTTGTTCACAGGTCACTGTCCACTGAGCGGCCACCTAGGCAAGCAAATATAGGCAATTGCGAGGTTTCAGGTATGCAGGTTCCGCCGTCGTGTGTTTGTGAGGCCCTTTCTTCAGCCGGAAGGTGTAGCAAATGCAGACCATGCGGATGTCCTCCGGTTTGTGCGGGGGTGGTGCAGGGGAGCCCTGATCTGTGGATCATGGACGCCCTTACAATAGGCCCGTTTGTGGCTGTAGTGAGGGTATCGCCTGCATCCACCGCTTAAAAAAAACAAAAAAAAAAAAACAAAACTGTCTTACCACTTTCTCGAAAAGCTCCACTCCCGACAAAACTTGAAAAACATGGCACCCGCTTTGTAGAAGGTTGCAATCTGTGCTGCATCAATTGTGGTGCTGTGAGAAATGGAGTAGCGCAAAAATCATTATAAGCAGTCGTTTCCTGCTGGCCCTGTTGAAGGTTCAGAGTCCCCGAGCGGTTCATTGGATTAGTTTGATGGATTTCTCGTGTGAAACTGCATGAAAACAATTACGTCTACATTACCGCAATAAAAAGTCAACTCACACAATGTAATAAATACCAAATAATACCACACACACTTATCTTGAATAACTTTTGAAAATAACGCAGTACGTAGCACTGGCCGAATATGTCGTTCACACAGGACGCGTTCGCGAGCATTGCTCGCCCAGTGTAAACGCGCCTTTAATATTTTGTTTATCGATCTCTCCTCATACAATTTGATGTGAGTTAATTTGAATGTACCAATATAACATCGTCGGCAGTTACGACTCCACTCCCTAGCACGAGTTCAACTCAAGAGGGAGAGTTCGCAATTTTCTTTCCCTTTTGAGGATAGTACATAATTTATAAGGCTATCATAATGATATCTCCATTGTTTTTTGTAGATTAGTAATTACCAGATTTAGAGGCACTATTGTGTTATGTTATCGAACGCGAAAAAAATAAACATCCTATAAGTTGATAATAACTCTGTTACACTCATGATGGGGGGGGGGGCCTTAAATAAAGTAAAAGGGAACTTGGTGAGCGTGAGACTGTATTACACGTGAAATGAATATTGAGTTGCGCTTGAGTATACAAGGGTGACACAAGGGGACTCGGAATATGTGTGAACTGGTGTGGAGGGAGTGACTGGCTTGAAAGTTGATTGAGGAATGTCGGGAGCACTGGGTTACGAGTGTATCTGGGAATAGCTGTGAGTGTTGGAGAAGGAGGTAAATCGAGGGAGGGAAGGACATTTTGGAAAGTCCGAAAAGGGGAAAGAAGTTAAACCCCTTTGTTCAGAGGAGAAGCCGACTGAACGGGCAGTTCTCGAACTTCTCCGCGGCATAACGTGAAAAAGGCCAAACGCGCCTGGGAAAGGCCCAGGCTCATGATCCCAACTACTTCGGCCTGCGCCGAACAAACTCAGTGAAAATGGATTGGGGAAATAGTTGAGGGTAGTTGTATCAGAGGTGTTCATATAGTTTACACAATTTTTAAATGCCACGGTGAATTTCCCAACCCAAGAATCCAATGGAGTGTCCTACAGCTCACGAAAACGAATGATTTTATGTTTTGTATTGGGCATTCTTTCTCCCCAACGGCTTTGTTTATTGTTATTATCATTATTTCAATTAGAGGTAGCTACAATAGGCTCTACGTCTACTCTCATGAGATTCTCAGTGGTGTGTTTTGACGGCCCTTCCCCTTCTCCTCGCGAGGCCATTAATTCGCCGTAATGGAACCGCTGAGTATGTTGCCAAAAAGCCTCCTGGCTCCGTTCAACATCCAACATTGATCTTGATTCATTTCTATGGATGAGGTTGAATTAGGCAAATGGCTTTTGCACAATATTCGGGTCTAATAAGATGTCGACGCTTGCAGAGAGAAGAGCAAGTTGATTAGACGCAGGCCTCCCCTCTGGGTTTGATAAATCATTCACGGCGCTACAAATTACCTTGATTCGCGAGTACTTTTCACGTATGCGCAGTTACCGAGGCATCGCATTTCTGCGGGTGTTCGTTTTAGCGCGACCCAACTTCGTAATTTTCTGACGATTCTGCAAACTATCCCGGGGCGTTGCGTTTAACGTCGAAGCGTGAGGAGTCCTCGTTGATTCATCGACTATATTCATTTTCTGCGCCGTGGAAACGTGACAGTCCTAAAGATTGCACGAGAAGTGCGGCAACGGGGTGTAGTTGTCCTCACTTCTCTTTCAACCTTGCCGTCGATGAATCCCTGAATGCAATACTAATAAAGTGAGGGTATAACTCCCACAAGTACCACATCGAGCTTGTAAATCGCCCAAATAAACTCATCGGGCATGTGAGTGTGATAGTAAGGAATTATGCGCGCCCTGAGACACGCGTAATCCGTGGAAGATCCGACGTTGAGAATTCCTCAAACCTGTTATAAGCGTCAGGTGTTCATGTTAGTGAAATGACAAATTTTCTCAAACGCAGACGAAATTTAAATTAAAACGCAGCAAATTATTACACAACGGTTTATTATTCAACGACAACGGAACAACTAAAATTGAGGTATTAAAGAAATTGGGTTATGTCCGCCAGTAGGCAAATTACTAAAGTTAACGTACCTGTTAGTGAGTCCGTCTCCTCTGGCTTGTGAGTTACTGTGAGCCCACAGTAACTCACAAGCCAGAGGAGACGGACTCACTAACAGGTACGTTAACTTTAGTAACTAAAATTGACATTTTCTAGGTGAAGCTAGGCCAGTGGCACGGCGGGACGTGTCGAACGATAACGTTAACTATATTGCCTCGCGAATTCCTTCAATCAGTAGACTTTGCCTCACTATATTTGCGGCGATTTCACTGTTTTCCCACTAGACGCAGTCCTACACCCCTGGGAACCGTCTTTTTCCACATAGCATCGAAAAACACCCAAGAAACGATACCAAACACGACGTAATTGCAATAAAACTGCCAAAATTTCGTTTTCGGCGAATTTTGAAACCCATTTTTGCCCGAAGAACTTTGAGTTTTGTCCAATCCGATTGCCGATTTCAGAATTTTTGGGCAAAAAACGCCTTTTTTAGACCATGTTGTTACGTTGTAGTCAGGACATATTTCGTATCGTTTAGTACCTTACCTTCCGCTACCCCAAAAGGAAAGGAAAGTATAGACATCGTATCAAAAAGGCTGGCGGGCGCGAAAGAAACCTTTACACAACGGTACCTTTACACAGCTTTCGTACAAGTACGCAACCACTAGGAACATTTTATGTCTTATTTTATTTTTTTTAATGCAATGATAACTACGTTTGATTGTGCTCGTTGATGGTTTCGATATAATGGCCGCGTCAATTGCAATTGACATCATCACTTAGTCACTGAGGTTATTAAAACGTGTGATGTTACCAAGCGTTACATTTTGTAACAGACGTTACCATGCACTTAACCCAAAACAAATTTCGTGACGCTTCTCCGAGTTTATGTAGCAAAGTAAAGACATAAAATGTCAAAAAAAATTTGGGTTTTCTTCAGATCTTTACGTTTTAAGGCCTACTGAGTCTAAAAAACCTAATTTCGGCACGTGGTCCGTGTGTCTGTAGTTCGATTTTCGGGAGAACGGCTGATCCGATTGAGCTGGTTCTTTTTTTGTTTTGTTTGTTATTTTTTGTAGACACCAAAATAAGGTTATGGGCGATTTCCATTGAAGAGAAAGGAAGGGGGACAAAAATGTACCGAAAACTAGGGTTTTTCGCATTTTCCCAGAAAACCACTTGAAGGATTTGGGTTAAACTTTCAAATTATCTTTTACTAGTTAGTACAAAACTTTTCTTCTCAGTATCCATCCCCATGAAAATACGGTGAATGGTGATATAGGCCTATGAAGCAAAAATAGGTTTTTTTAACGCTTTTTGGCAAAACAACTTCAACAATCTTCGCCAAACTCGCAGGATGTTTTCAAATAGTTAATACCTACGTATTGTTCTCAATAAATTGTTACTCTGAAAGTCCATTGAGCAGAGATAAAAACGAAAATGTGTCGAAAACAACGTTTTTTCGAACATTTCCGTAAATTCTGGAGTAACTGCTACACCAAAGTCGATCAATCGTTCAGAGTGTCTTTAGGTAACCCACACCCACATTTCGTTCTCCATAATTATTTCTGTATATATATGTTGAACGGAGATGTAAGACAAGTTAATTCAAAAAGGAGATTTGTCGAATATTAATTTATCGGTATTCCAAATTTCTCAAAAATGGCTCGGACGATTTCGATCAAACTTACGAATGACCCTCAACTAATTTGTCCCTTTATTTTGTTCTCTATAAATGTTCCTGTAGAAATGCGTTGAACGTAGAAACAGCGCCCGCATATGTGGCTGGTGTTCGAACTTTAAGGGATGGCGGAAAGTTGTGCTACGCACCGCTCGTTTTTCTATGCTGACTCGAATGTAGTGGGTCTGTGTAAAGCTGGATAACCAGGAAATAGTTATTTCTGGGGTCGCTTGTATAGCCATGTTATATTCTTAATATTGTTCGAGGTCGAATTGTATAAAATACGTTGCAATCACGCTGTGTAATAATTTGCAGCCTTTTTTTTAGCGCATCGCAGACAGGAGTGGTTAAGTTTAATCGCTACACTGTCTTGTACTAGCTCTGAACGAGTTGTGAATGCGCCTTGGTGCGACCAGCCTCTACGATCGATTCCCAAACTGTTTCTTACAGTAACTATCCGTACTCCCTTAGACTAACCGCACGTTTCGAAGTGAGTGAGTGAATTAGCAGTTGAAGCCATGAAAACCGCAAGGGGAGTCGAGCGAGATATTTATGTATGTGGGCGTGTGGCGAATCGAACACGTCGAATAGAACGGCATCATTCGTCATAGTGTGCACGTAGCTTAATAATGAGCACGCAGGCAGTACTTCTGCAGTGAGCCCTGTTTACGTCGTTAATGAAAAATAGGCAGAGTTTTTTTTATTTCGTATTCACGCTATTGCTGCTGAAATAAGCTCAACTGAAACTGAAGAGGAAGAGCGTTTGGTGAGTGGCGGAGAGCATGGTCCGTTTAACATTCGGAAAGGACGACTGAGTAGAACCGAGGAGCCGTCGGTGTCATTGCCGAAGACTTACAAAGAGAAGAAGACCAATTCGTGAGAGGGAGTTGCCCCTAGTAACACATTATCATAGCGGAATCTCAGAGTCGAGCCTTCCTGGGGTCCCTCCCCATTTATTCACATGCAAATCAGATAAAGAGCTTGTAAACAAGATGGCGACTCCACGGCGCCCTTTCCCACCCTTTCTTTTTAACCCCTTCGCAATTTCCTATACTTTTTTTTCAGGCTCTTTGCATACTCCTTACCACTGAATCAAATGGTAATTCGCCAACTATAAATCACGGCGGCTACTGAAAACATCATTTGCTTTTCTCGGCGTATTGAGCAAGTTACAAGGTGCTTCGGTCGAAGGGGAAAATATCTTGCTGCGGAGCTTTCCCGACTTTACTCAAACCCTGAGACGCAGTACGCATCCACCGCATCCTCCATGATAACACATAGAAAGAACAATATGTAGGTTACTAGTTTGATAAAAGTAACTCAGCTTAATCAAAATCAAAAGGCCTTTTATTAAAAATTTAAAACTACCTTTTACAGTTTGGAGAATCTCATTTTCTGGCGTATCTTGGATTGCTTCCGTTCAACGGGTAGTTAAAAAAGAAACCCCACCAGGTTGGTTATATTCAGCTAGGAATTTACATAGAAATTCCGGAATTCCAACCACCGCCGTTTCACTTACTGCCATCTCCAACCGTTCCTACCCGACTATTTTAAAACGTTGAACACGATCCTTCTATAAAAAATAAACAAATAAATAAAAATCCCGTTAACAAGGTCGTAAATCTGTTGTGCGCTGAGAGCTCAATAGTGGTCACGGCACAAGTAAGAGGAGCAGAATAAATTTCGGGACTCCAGTTTTCATGTAGAACGTTGTTATAAACCGAATGACAAATAGATGTGATTCAAGCAAATCGTTGAGTGCACGTAAGGCCAAGGGAAGTTACGTGATGCGTCGCACCTGATGTTTTTTTTACATTGTTTAAAATAACACAACGCCTTTTCCAAAGAACCGATAAAAATAAGTAAAATGAAAATCATTCTGCTGTTTCAAACGTAAATCTCTTAACAATTCTTCCAAATCTGGCACATTTCTCAGTTGGTGAGCTTTCGGACGTGTCCTCTGCTTCAGACTTGTCGTGTTAACGAACGGTAGCGTTCGAACTAACTGCAATATCATTTGTCGGTGTTTTACTGCAAGAATATATCGAGCGGGTGTAACAAAAGGATTGATATAACGTCACTCGCAGTGATTTCAGGAACTTTAAGTCTATCCTGTTTACAGAAGTATGGCGAATTCACGTTGAACCGTTGATATACTGATTTACCTTTACTTGGAATGTTACAGGATGTAATCGTGGACGATAATTCAGGCTGTTCGAGCCCAGAAGCTCCGCCCGAGACTGAAGACCAGCCTTCGCACTCTCCTACTCCTGACAGACAAACCAGCCCGAAGTGAGTTGCATTAGTAATACAATTATTATAACTACGACGCTATTTATTTTACTACACCTGCTGATCGGTTGTCTCATTCGAAGGTTGGCTGTTGTTGTTCTTCATAATTTGGAGGTATTACCAAAAGTGCTGGTTCCGCCTGTCTAAAACCGCCCCGGCGGCAGACGGTGCTGTAAAATGCCAAGTTCTTCGAAGCCCTTTGGCGGCTCATTAGGCATTTTTAGACTGGTACTGCGTGACATGGTCTAGTTTCAAGCGACAAACAAATTTAATTAGGGTATTCTGGTTTCCAGTTAAAGCAATATGTTGACTGTTGAAATCGCAGGAGACTACGTAAACGATAAGCGATGAACGTAAACTCTATTGCAAGCCGTAGCAGTGTCGGATCCATGAATTTTTCCGCAGACACATGTCACTTGGGGCCACTAGGGCAGAGTGTGGTTAACCATTATTTCAAACTCTTCAACCTCCATTATGTATCTTATTTCTTTCCCGCTGATGCGCCATTCGACCGTTCAACGAGAGGCCTACTTATGATATTTTTCAATCCAGGCTCCATAAAAACGCGTTTCGACCATTCCTTTTGCTTATAGTGGTTCGTCCGATCTCTGCCATCCCAATCACATAAGAAAAGTCCAAAGTTTCCATTTTTATCAATGCATGGTTGAGCTTTAAAAACGTCACAATTTATTTGGAATAGACGATTTCAAAAGATTTCAGTCGTTTTTTGAGGTTAGGAACGAACTCCGACGTATAGTTATAGTATTGATGATACCACAAGACATGAGAATAGTAGAAATTAACAATGGTGCATAATTTAATTGGTCGATTTAGCAATTTTTTACTACTTTTTGAGGTTAGGGCAAAACTGTGACGTGCTAGAAGAGTTCTAACCTCATATTCGTGGCTGCAGCGTAGTTGATGTCGTTACTTTTAGTGGGCAGATAGATTTGTAGGTCATCAGCACACAACATGTACGTAGAACACACTACAAAAAGTTTATTACTACAACAAAGAGCATATTGGAGAGAACAGAACACTGCGGAACGCGGAACGCCTAAGTGAACAGGTTTTTTTTCCTAATCAAAACTGTTCCATAACACTTAGTAATATCAATCATGGATGTTGCGTTTTCGCTGTGATGATGGAGCCTATGCACTCGCTCAGCGTCCGCCAAACCTAGACCTGTGGTAGGTTGTCATTTAGCCAGTTTCCCGGTTGAGAGCTGTTGCCCTACTCACTCACTCATCAGGGAGGCAGCTGCGGGCCATACGACTCCGCTACAGCTGCAGGACCAATGTAATTTCACCGTGGCACACATTGGGCCCATGTCCTATCTCCCCAGCAAGCCCGTTGGGGGGCCCGCTTAGTCTCCCAGCTGCCGGCGGTACCTATTGCCTCACCCCTCTGGGTTTGGTGGGGGGGGGGGGGTGCCAGGACGGGGATCGAATCAGAGTCTGCTGGTCCTATCCTAGCCTGGCTCAGAGGGCCTCACGCCTCAACGCGCTTGGCCACCGCGCCGTAGTAGCTGTTGCCCTAGTACCACCTCGCGGATGTATGACACGGGGATTCTGCACCATCTGAGAGGAGCTCTTAATCTGGTTTCCTGCGTCTTGTATTTACTCGGGTGCCATGTTTAAAAGGGATGGACTAACTAGGAGTACGCTTTGTTGTCTTAACATAAGCATTCCGACAATCGCCGCTCACTGTTTTAGGAACTACAATGGAGCAGCAAACGGCTTCTGGTTTCCTCCACGCTGGAGGTGCAAAATGCGCGGGATGAACAGTCTTTGAGGGAAGAAAATGGAGCTCTGTGTCGTAAGGAACTGGCTCGTCCAGAGGTCTGGCTCATTCCACTTTCTCCTTAGACGTTCACCGATGTTTGGGGGGAAAACTCGCACGTGCCGCGTCTCTTCGACGAGGATTCCCGCATCGTCGGCCATTGTGCATGCCCATTCATCTACCATGGCAAGTTTGTGTTCAGTGGAAAGGTTTGCACTGAGCTCAGCCAGAGAGTGAGAGAAGCTCCCTTTGGGTAACTGGCCAGTGATCACTTAGAGTGCTTCAGTGGATGCTGTCTTGTACCCTGGTGACTCACAGGAGCACCGCTATCTGGCATTGGGCCACCATTTATGGGATCTAGAGAAAATGTAACAACTAAGCGCTTGAGATTATAAAATACTCGCTTAAAGTTGTTTTCACAAGGTTCGAACTTGAGTGTGGCCTATTTGATGATTAACTGAGTCAAATCTCGAAAAGACGCATCAGTTAGTCCTAACACGTCTTCTGTTATCGCTCCTCCCCAACCAAGATGAATGATGGATTATGTTATGAGGCCTATAATGAAATTTGTTCAACGTTTCGGTCTAAGCAGCGATTTTCTGCATTTGGCTCTGTAATGATCAAAGACGTCATATTAATCAATTCATCATCATAGATCCAAATAGAGCAGTAACGTAGGCTGAGTCCTTCTTAACGCTAATAAAACGCCATTATTTCTGTATTCCAGATCGCCCACGTCGAGTGCAGCAACTAGTCCAGCAACCACTTCTCTATCGTCCCCCTCTCACCACTTCTCGCTATTTTCTCCGTTTTCGTCAGATGGGTGAGTCTCACATTTTTTTATAAACGGGCCGTAATGCGGCTCTTGTTGGAAAATTTGCTTTGCACGTGTATAGGGAAAGGATGACACCGAAAACGAATGAAGCTGCCGTCTTCAGTTCAGAACTGGGCGCATTTCCGTGTCGAATTGGGAAGAAAATGTGATAAATCTTGAAAACCAATGCTCCGTTGCATTGAGAAGCTCATTCTTTAAAAAATGTGTTAATCACGAAATGCATGTAATAACAAAATTAATTCGGTAGGTAGAATAAGTAGCAAAATAGAATAATTAATGAAAATTATTTAGAAAAATAACAGAAATAGTGCCCATGCGTGAGTTTTATAGGAAATACAGAGTTCAACGAGAAAGAAGCTTATGGGCCAGCGAAAGCCGTCGGCTTCGGCCTCCTAATGGTATCAACATCTACACAGATGGATCGAAAACCCTGGAGTGTGGATAAGTGGCGCTGGGTAGAATGGCACGCGCTTCGCCCTGGGTCCCACTCCAACGATTTTTCTAGCAGGGACTTGTGCTACCATCGCTGGGGCTGTCGTGATGCATGGAAAAGGATATGCAGTATAACTATCAACATAATGACTGATACTCTAACGTACTGCACATCTATGTTATGGGCATAGTCGATACTCCTCGGAGCAGGTGGTGTGGCACAGATGAGGAAACTCCCTACCACATCCTGGCCCAGTCCCAGAGACTAGGGAGGGAGCAATTTCTGGTCTTCAGAGCTACTTCTCCTTGGGTGGACATCAAAGAAGACTCTAGCAAGAATACTAGGCATTACTTAGGAAGCTAGGCATGGCCCTGTGATGCATTAGGACTGGCGCAATAGGTCTTCGGGCCGCGCTGCTCATCCGAAGTTCGTTATATAAGGCGGCTTGTTGAATTGAAGCTGAAGAAAGGGAGAGAGAGGATGAATGAATCGTTTATTTACCCACCAGTGGTCAGGCCAGAAGTCCTTCTCTTCCCCACTCCCTGAACAACAATTCAAAGATACAAATGCACAATGGACAGTTACTTACTTAATTACGATAATTAAGAATACAATGACATTAATTCCTATAGGTAGCTCAACTGTCTCTAAAGAACTGCTTGCGTCGACGGTTGTAATTACGTTAAAATGTTCATATACAATCTGACCGCTCGAACTATAAATACGTATTGTAAACGGAAATCGCATGCTTACTTGAATTAGTTTATTTACATTTCTTATTTCGTTACTATGCATTTGGGACATGATTACACGAATAGGTAGGTTTCCTCTATTTTAAAATGTTAAAAGTCACAACAGCAAGCGCCAATTTCTTTTTTTAGTTCATTTTTAGCCTTATAATGCGCGATGACCGTGTTGATCAGTTTTTAGTAGCGATGCTAGGTGAATCGCTGTACAGCCGCGTTTTTTTGGAGTTTTTCGGTTAGTTGGACGTAAGGGTCGCATAACGAGAGAGAATCGTGGTCTAAGAATAGTAGCACCAGCCACTGGACAAGCTGGTTCCTGATAAAGGAAAAGTCTGTGGGCTATCTCTTGAGTCGGTGAAGACTGTACGCCCTATCGCAGGTACTCGAAACTTGGGAAGTTTTGGACCAAAATACAAAGATTTTTTATTTCTTGGGTGAATTCGACGGGTTCTCGGTCAATTGTAACTTTTTTTAAAAGTCCGGATTAAGCAATTTGGTAAATCCAAAGATTAGCCTTGCTCGTGCTTTTATTGGTTAGCCCGTGCTCCTCACACCGCCCTTTTAGCCTTCACAGCTCTTAATTAATCAACTCTGTCGTGCTAGCTACGCCTCCAATCCCGCAGGTTCCATAGGCTTGAAAAGTATGTAGTCTCTGTAGCGCGAACGTACCGAGGCTTGACAATATTGACGCGTGAGAAGTGTTTTCATGGCCCTTTACAGCTTGTTGTCGACCGAACAGGTATGATTCGAAACACGAATAGAATGGAGTGTGGGTATTAAAGAAATTGGGTTATGTCCGCCAGTAGGCAAATTACTAAAGTTAACGTACCTGTTAGTGAGTCCGTCTCCTCTGGCTTGTGAGTTACTGTGGGCAAGCGCTTTCGATGTAAAGACATCATCGTCTGGCCGTTAAGTCAGTACTGGAGTCAGTCAGTTGGTCGTGGTCTTTATATACAAAGAGAAAGGTGAAAGGGGTGATGGAGCGTCGGGGAAGGGGCGGGGAGAGGTCTTGTTGGTCAGTCTTGTTAGTAGTACCTTAGCCGGACTGGCTGTGTTAGGTATTAAAGAAATTGGGTTATGTCCGCCAGTAGGCAAATTACTAAAGTTAACGTACCTGTTAGTGAGTCCGTCTCCTCTGGCTTGTGAGTTACTGTGGGCAAGCGCTTTCGATGTAAAGACATCATCGTCTGGGTAGCCCCACGTCTCTACGAATCAATCAAGTCTCTACGAGTCAATTTTGACGAGCATGGTGAACTGACGATCGTCCAGTACCGCGCTATTAGGGGACTGTGCTGTGGTTGGCTCTGCAAGGGTACCTCAAAGGATCAACTAAACCTTTATCATAGACAGAGAGAGAGAGATTGATTCATTTGTTTATTTAATTAACCGGGGGCCGTTAGGGCCATAGAGCCCTCTCTTCCACTGTCGCTGGAAACATTGATTTATTCACGTCTGGCAGTTATGTCCATAGAAGTAGAGAGTAGAGAGATAGAGAGAGAGGGGTGGGGGAGTGAGAGAGAGAGAGAGAGAGATTAACCGTTTTTTTTAACGAACAGAGAGGGTTAGGGCTCAGTGGCTCTCCTTTCCACGCTCCCTGGACACATATTTACAAAAGTAGTACCCTCGTACCGTCGTGATGGTCAAACATTTTAAGGTAAATATTGTTAATACTTTTCTAAAATAACTAAATCTGCGACGAATAGAAAGAAACGAAAGAAACATGTAACGCAAACTAATAACGAAAAGGAATGAATATATCAAATGTCAAAAAGGAAAGTAGAAATAAAATCCACTTGTTACGTTTGCGAAACTATCTTCAGTATTCACTAATAAATTTCTTCTTCAGCGTTGAACGAAAAGTTTTGGTGGTTTTGATGGAGAGAGAAGAGAGATTGATTGATTGAAATGTTTTATTTATTTACCTGGGAGAATCGGGGATCCTCCGTTCTCCCAGGATACTGTACCGGGACGAACCAAACCCCTCCATTTATGGGGGGCATTTATGCTGACTAGGCACCTCAAATGCCCTGATTCGCTTGAGACTTCGCTGCCGTCAGTTGAAACCGAGCCGGTTCCCTCGTCGCCATGTCGTCCTCGCTCGTGTTCGCTCCCACCCAGTTCCCTGTTTGTGGTGGTAAAACTACCTCGAATGTAATTGAGAACAAAACTCAGTTCCAATAGCATTTGGCTTGATATCGTACTACTTGCCGACTCACTTAGTGCGATATCGCTTTCAATATTAATGCCCCCTTGAAACAATACACTGAACAGTTTACATTCCCCTTTACACACAGAACAGAACAAGACAGACTGAACCAAAATTCAAGTTAAAAAAAAGAATCAAAAACGACAAATGTACGAGCATAAATCAGAACGCTTATGCTGACAATAACTTGTGTGCTGATATTGTACAGATTTTTTAAAAACAAATTTATTTCTCATATTCATCTAATAATAATTTCTTAAATTTATTCCTGAATGATCCTTATGTTCATTATACTCGTATATTATGTAGTATCATGTATGTTTAGGTATTTGTATTATTTTATTTACATTTGTCGTGGCCCTACCGTGCACATCACACACCTAAGTAATTTTTTCATAAATGTTAGCAGAATTGCGAAATTTCAAAAGTTTAAACATCATCCTTGCTACAGGAGTTCCTTTCTTTCTTTTATTTTTAAACATCCTAGCTGGCAGGTGTTACGTGGTCATCCCTTTTTCAATCCGAGAATAAACCTGATCGCCGCATTCTGTGCTTTCTGCAGTATCACCATGTCCTCATTTCTCACATCGCAGTAGGTTGTAGAGAGAGAGAGAGAGAGAGAGAGAGAGGGAGAATTAGGGCCATGTGGCCTTCTCTTCCATTCTCCCTGGCTGCATCACACTGTTATATTTCCTCCTACCTTCGTCGTAACTCATTATGTTATTTAGTTATTTATGAGCACATCTCGTTCACACCAAATAAGTTACATTCTTACCCTACTCACTAACACACTGGTCCATACATAAACACTTACTGACACATACAAACACTCACTGCCCCGACTTTAGAGAAGGGTGTGTACTTGGATATTCCTCCCCTTCTCCGCAGTGGATATCCTAATACTAATAGTTAACAAACACTTAACAAACAAAAAACATATAACGATTGGCAACAAACTATTTACAATGTAGGAGGGCGTGATGACTAAATAAATAATATTAGTATAAGGTCCAACTAGTACACAACAACGATACAATCTAATAGCTCTCAATTAATATTTTTTTAAACTGTTCTTTGAACACTTCTATCCTACCACACTTTTGAAACAGCTCTGCATGCTCATTATGTATTTTTGTCCCTTGGACTACGAATGATCTTGCCAACATGTTCGTCCGACGGGCAGGAATCCGAAGAACACTGTTCTTGCTCCGAGTATCGCGCTGTGAGAGAAACTCGAACGATTGGTAAAGATATTGCGGTCTACGATGTTTCAATACCTTGAAAACCAGACAGGCGATATGTAGCTTGTTACGTTCTCTAATCTTCAGCCATCCTAACCGTTTATAATGGGGTGTAAGGGTGCTCGTCCAGGCGCAGTCGCAAAACAAACCGTAGAGCCGCGTTTTCAGCCTTTTGTAATCGATCAAGCTCGCCACTCTTCCAATCATGTCTACCTTATTTAGGATCTTACGGTAGCCAATGATCATTGCTTTAGTTTTGTCCGCATTAATCATCATTCCATGCCTATTACACCAACCCGTCGCACTCGCTAGGTCTCTGGACAATAGGCTCACGGTCTCCCTTATGTCGCTTACTTTGCAGAACCTGTAAAACTGTAGGTAGTCCGCATATGCCATGTGCGAAGTGCCCTCTGTGAACGTTCCTACTAGCGATGTCGTGTAGAGAATGAAACACAGAGCCGACAAAACTGATCCAGAGAGCGAGAGAAAGGAAGAGTGTGTGGTGGTAGTTCCCCCTCTCCTTCGAGCTTGGAGTGTTCCCGTTCGCAGCTGTGATAGAATTTTCAGTCACTACATGCACCTGTTCATGTGGCGAGGGTCAAATTGCTATCAGTTAGCAGCAGACTCTTCTTGTAGCTTGCGGTGTTCGCACTCGTGGTCGTGGAAACGCGTCTTCCCGTTCCCTCCTCCGCTCATCGCCGGTACATCTTTCCTTTTTAGCTCGAGATTGAGCCACACGTGGGTGTGAACATTTCTCTACTCTCCCTTTACGTCAAAACTGCACTCTGTCGGTTACCGGATTATTTAGTTCGCTTTACTCATTCCATACTCCTCACTCAGACTCTGAAATAAAACTTATTCGCGAGCTCTCCACACGTAAAGTGAAATTATTCTCGTAAGATCCGTGACGTTGAAAGTAACTTAACTTAAAAACCTTTTGAAAAGGAAACTAAAGATAAACTTATCAGCGAAGTGAATGGTGTTTTAATTCCCTTGAGAGGTCCATCACTTAGCTTTCAGAAGCTTGTGACGTAATAGGGGGGGAAAAGCAAGTCGTGGCGAAGTGAAGCTTCATGCCCCCTAATCGAGTATTTTATTATTAAAATGTTACCAAGCGGAGAGGGTATCCCTTCGCGGCAGTAAAAACCTCAAAGACATTGTGTCAGACAGGGTCGATTAATCTAAAAACCGTTCCCCAAAAATATAAATTGACGTCAAAGTTGATTAATCAACATCTTTCCAAATTAGTCTCCTCTGCCCGACCGTTTTCTGAGGAGGGATGCATGGTGAGGGAAGGGGGAGGGGGAGCCTCCTTTGGCCGCTGGGTCAGGAAGTTGGGGGAGGAGGAGAGAAGGTCTATCATCCATTACTACGTCACCATCACCAACCGTTGAAAATGAATATTTAATCGGAAAAGAGAATCCTCCTAATCCAAAAAGGATACGGGGTAGAAAGTAGGGTAGGAAAGAGGAGGGTATCACCCAATTATCATATTTTTATGGCATCAAAGGGAAAAAATGTACGAAAAAGTTGGAAGATGAGTTGAGTAGGGTTGGTAAATAGATTGAATTTATTTGCTTTCCTACCCTCTTCTCGAAGCGCCCTCTTGAGAGGGCCAAAAGAAAAAATGTATCTCTAAGCCTTGATGCAATAATAACAGGGACCAGAAACTCGATAGAATTTTAAAACAAAACTTGACTATATACATCTTTCATAGCGAAGATGATGGTCTTCTTTTTTCATATTTTTTCGGATATGTCTCAACATGCTAACTTTTTAAGTAAGCATGGAAAGGAAATTTATGAGTTCCTAACGTCGTAGCTCGCATTCAGCTCGTTGGAACTTGAATACGTCTGCGTTGCCTAAGGTCGGATCGATTAATAGAATTCTTCAGGCTTTCAACGCTACAAGGCGTAGGAAATGGAAGTCCGCAACTCTTCACTTCGTCGGGAGTCTGCGATTATTGTTGCTGAGACCGCGACCACTTCGTTTCAATTAGCTCCTCCACGGGCATTGCCTGTTCGGCTGCTGCGAACTTGTGCCATCTCTACGGTTGAGAGGGTCTGATCATGCGGTGGAGGAGGAGTTCCTGCCACTTGATCCTTGACAAGGTGAAGTTGGAGGCGCCCGAACTGCATGTGGTAGACTCAATGCCCGCGAGGTTCAACTTCGTGCTACCCTTTTGGATACTCATTAATGAGCGATCCAGGTGGGAAGGGGGAGCTACCGCTTTCGAAGCTGGGGCCCTGGTATACTACACTGATGGCTCGGTGCAGGGTGGCCTTGCAGGGGCAGGTATCTTTGGGCCGAGGATCAGAGCAGCGATCCCATTGGGGTCGCTGGCCATGGTGTTCCAGGCAGAGGTGGCAGAGTCTGTGTGCTGCGGCTGCTGCAGAGGGGACTGAAGCGGCCCTGAGCCCTTTGTTGGGACTACCAGGAGCCACCTACATAGAGAGGTTGGCAAATGGGAGGACAGGTGCAGGGCTGCTCATTGGCAGGGGCTGCCCGGCCTTAGACAGTCAAAACTCTTCATCCGGCTCTCCAGAGAGAGGTCCAAGGAGGTGCTTGCACTGGGGAGGAAGGATATGAGGATCATATGTGGCCTGTTCACAGGACACTGTCCGCTGAGGTACCACCTTGCAAATATTGGCAAGTGCGAGGTACAGGTATGCAGGTTCTGCGAGGTAGGGCTAGAGACAGCAGAGCATGTGCTGTGCGTATGCGATGGACTCGCGGCATCGCACCATTCTTTGTTTGGGAGGCCATTTCTTCAGCCGAAGAGGTGGCAAATGCAAAACTTGTGGATATTCTTTGCTTCGTGCGGGGATGGTGGCGCCCCGCCTAGGTGACGTCACACCAAGTGACACCTGTGCTGTGGGGCCTAGAGGTGGTGCAGGTGGGCCGTGATCCGAGGATCATGGACGCCCTTACAATAGGCCCGTTTGTGGCTGCAGTGAGGGTATTGCCTGTATTCACCGTTTCAAAAAAAAAAAAAAACTTTTGAGAGGACGCAGGAGAGGGAGCGGGCGTCAGCCAGGGGAGCTCTCTTCTAACGAATTGAACACTTAAGAGTTCGTAATGCACAGTGCAAGATCAACGTGTCGACTGTTGAAGGCGATAATGTTTGGGTCGGGTGCTTCAGACTTGTGAAATTGCGATGACACGGAGTTTAATTTAGATTCGTATTTCCAAGGGGTGTAGTGACTTGTGCCTAGGCCTACTTGTGACACAGACAGCTTTGGATTGAGCCCTGACGACGTAAAATTGCTCCTCCGGTAACCATGAACACGAATATTGCTATCTTTATTTCTGGTATTTGTGTCGCAGATTTTGGCAAAATGCGAAAGTATTCAAAACTGCGCCCGTGCTCTTACGAATCCTTCAGTTCGACCTGAGTTTTGTTTTGTTTTTTTTTTCGTCACCAACAGTTCGTTTAGCTCAATTAGCAAGCCACCGGATCACTTAACTACCTGAATAGGGCACATCCTGTATAAATCACAATAAGTTATCGAGTTAGTTAGCGGGCAGCACGTAGTGATTGCTTGATTGCGATACCCCCTTTAACCATCACTTCCACTAAAAATCGTTTAATAACCAAACGAACTAATTCCTTTGATAAGAATCAGCCGACTGAGACATCGTGAACCCTCGCGGTCTTTCAATTCCCCCATTAAATGAGGATACAAAATAGGTTGGCTAACTGTTAGAATGTCTAAAACCAATGCCATAGGGTGTGGACTAAACTGGCGCAGTGGAAGCGTGCTGGGCCCATAACCCAGAGGTCCGTGGATCGCAACCACACTCTGCTACCAATTTGTGACGTACTTGGGGAATTCTTTTACAAATTACCCGCATACAGAACACGAGTAAAAGTCGTGTCCGGGCCCAAAAGAAACGAACAAACTAAATACACACAATTATACTCACTGGATGAAAATAAATAAAATAATGCCTCTCAGGAAAGTACTGAGAAATGGAACTATAAACCAAAGGGGACCCACTTGAAATTAATCAGGGAAAACTCGAAATGAAATGAACTCCTACTAGAATGAAACAAATAACCTATGCTCGGATTGTAGTAAATGACAATAAAGGGACCATGGGGAAAATGAAACACCAAGCCCTGATCTCTTACCTTACTTCACACAATCTAAAGGGAATTTAAATATTTGATCACTGGCTTAAAAAAGTAGAAGATTCATCAGCGATGTTGTTAGCCGCTATATAAAAAAATGTGGCTCCTCCGCTAATATAAACAGTGGCGAACTGCATGGGTGGCGGCAACGTAACAGCTAGATGAAAGAGCGGATTGTGTAAAACATCACTCACGAACAGACTAAATAATTTCAGTATTAGATTGGAGAAACTAACGTCAAGTAAACTATAGTTTGCAAAATTCTAAATCCGCGCCTAAACCATTTCAGTGCTGGAGCGCCAGCGCCCTGCAGCAGTCAAATCACCCATGACATTCATTTTCATCTGATTAACTCATTGAAAACATCGTTTTTTGGCTATTCTCAGCCCCGCTACAGCAATTCATCGCTCTACCAACTAAATTAAACTGTTTCTAAAGGATATAATTTCTTATATTCATCGGACTGGTCTTTACTCTCACGAGCTCATGTGGAATAATGATACAGAGCAGTGGGCAGTGGGCTCTCTCTTGATTAATTCAAGTTCAGACCGAATACTTCAGTACAGGAATGCCCCCGGGTGTCTGAAGGTTGAGATAGGTCAAGTGGGGGTAGTAGCTTTGAGGGGAGGGGTGAAGCCTACCATCAGGGTTCGATTGAGACTCATAATAGTAGTAGTGGATCTAGGAAGAGGGGCCAGGGTTCAGTTTGGGTTTGCAATATGATTTGTTGTGAGGCTGATGGTGAGGAGAGGATGGAAGGTTAGATAGACTGCTCACAGGGTTCAGTTTGATAATTGTGGGTGCTAACGTAAGTTGAAGTGAATTTTTACATCTGGGGCTGGTCAGTGACAGGAAAGCAATGTTAAAACTCGATCTTAACCATTGGCTCTATTATCTCCTCTGACTGGGGGGAGTTGTAGAGGTCAGGATTCACGCAGGGCGTACGATTAAACGTTCAAACTTCCGTTTGGGAGGGGGGGGGGGCTAGGCGGACTCTTGGCTCAACCTGTAGGCTCCCCCGTCTCCAGATTCTTCCTCTGGTTCGCGCAAGCTTGCGCAAAGCGGGCAAACAGGCGGGCTGCATTCCGACTGGAGAGGAAACCGTGTGTGGAGGCATCTCGGCGCAGATCCTCGCATCTTGATACAGACCACAGTCGAGTAGGACGAAGGCGGCATCCTCAGCCATCCCCACCCCCACAAGGGCACTCATTAACCGCGCGCTGTCTAACGAAATAGGGTCACCCGTTGAATGCACCTTGCCCCGACAGCAGTTGTGTGATGGCGAATGTGTGGCGAACCTCTTCATCTGCTGCCAATCCTGCACAGAGGGCATGAGCTCATGCAGGTGGTGGGCAGTGATCTCTGAGCCCCACTGCGCCTGCCATTGGTCATGCGATCTATTGAGCCCTTGTGTAGCATCTCCGAGACCAAACCCTTAATTTACCCACGCACCACTCACCCAGAAGAACTTGCCAATTCGATGGCCAGTAGCTCGCATGTACGAAGAAGGAAGATGCGGAAGAAACATCGCTTCTGAATCTCCCAAATTGCTGGGAAGTATGGGAGGATGCATGGGAATGGCCACACACTGCAAGGTTCTCGTGAGGGGGAAAAAGACAAGAAAGAAGAACTGCCATAGCAGAGAAGCCTGATGCAATGCGCGAAATTGTTCCAGGTCGGTTCTCAAACACGCAGGAGTAAATTCATGAGCCGACTAGAACAGCCCCTTTTGGTTTATTATTCATTCTGAATAATAACCCTATGTTTTCGATCAGTACAATTTTTTTACAACCCCCCCCCCCCCTCAGAATTTGATACTTTACGTTTCAAAAGACATGGGGATTCCAAATCTGCAATGTCTGTCCCCCGTCCCCGTCTGGGCCGTTTTGTGCCTTTAACGTGATCTAAAAAACCGTTCTTTCGCACAAAAATCCCATTTGGTATCTAGTTGTACCCGCCATCTCGGCAATCCGATCGGACGAAGCCCATGGTTGTTATGGACAAAAAATGGTTTAAAAAATTAACGAAACGCAGTATAAACGCAAATAAGCCGTGTTTCGTATCGTTTTCAAGGTATTTTTACATCCTGGGTCGAATGGAATGAGTATCAGACGTGTCAACTTCGTATAGGGAAATTACAGTAATGATTAGATTCAACTAATTGCAAGAACTCGCGGGAACTACAGCAGAAGTCAACGTTTCGTCGTTTGCACTCCCTCCCGTCTCATCAAAACCACCCGCCCATTGCCGAGGGTTCGCTGGAAGTCCCCGTCCCGATTTCCCTGACGGGGCGGAGGAAGGTTAGGGCCGATGAGGTCGGCACTTCCTCCGCACACCCCTACATCGGATCATAAATGCCTACAGGCGCATCCCTGGGCGCCACGGGGATATTTAGTTTCTGTAGTTCCATTGTAGTCAGGTCATGTTTCGTATGGTTTACTAGTATTTTTCGGTACTGAATCGAATGGGATGGGTCTCAGAGCAGTAATACTAGGTCAAGCTGTTCATGAGAATAATAAACCGTTGTATAATAATTTGCAGTGTTTTACGCCCCCTTAAATGCCTCCTCCCATGTGAAACTGCCATTCAAAGATTCATCCTGATGTATTTCCGCTGATGGCTGACCACTTTCCGTCAAAATCCAGATCTTTGTTCCGAATGTAGCCCAGGAGTGCAGAAGAACCCTTTGCAAGTATTGACATAGAGCTATAGGGGTCTCCTCTATATTCGTGCATCTTAAATTTAGCCCTGGTCGCACCAGTATCCGCAGCCTACTCCGATCAGAACCTAGGACAGTAAGTGCCAATCTTCTGACACCGCCTTTTCAAGATTAATCCTTCTGGATCTACTTCTTGACACAGACACATGTACTTACCACGTCTGTTTTAGTTATAATAACGATAAAATACGTATTGATTGCATAGTCCTTCGTTTGTTGGGTTTTGAGGACAAAACGGGCTAACGAGCTATTTTATTTTCAGTTAATATTATTTCAGGATTCTTATTAGTCCGGACAGTGAATCACCTTGTTGTAGAGTGTTGCCGTTGATGGTTGATTTTAATAATAAGATTGCGGCGTAATGAAAAGTTTCAAGCGGTCGTGATGTTGGAAACTATGAAATTGAACTAAAGGCTAAACTAATTCAAGAATCCTCGGTTCCAAACTGGGTTATGGGATGGGAGACAGCGCTCTACCCCGCGGCCATGACTAATTTAATCTTTGCAACGGATAGTCGGATAGTTAATTGTTAAGTTCCTTGATGTCGGAGCATCTAAGTGCCGGTGAGATCGTCTGATAGAGCGGAGTAGAAGCAGAGGAAGGAGAAGCCCCGTATTCTACTTAATTATAAAATTGAATAATATAGCAGGAAATACGGGGGTGGAGGAACGAATGGAAGAGACGTCGTATCAAAGTGCTCGGTCCTATACAAGATTTAGATGGACCACAACTCTATTTGGTGTGATTAAGGCGGGAATGGTAGAATAGAGGGTTCCTATGTTAATATTCTAAATCAACCCATATTCTATTCACAAAGCCAAGCGGAGAGTTAATACACCGTCAAAGAGAATTGTCTCTGAGCTCGGGGATGTGCGATGAATGATCACATTCACACGACGCCGATCTTCAACAACAACAGGGGAGATCGAAGAAAGTGTTCGCGCTGGTTGTGCCTTTTTGTTCGGAACGCGAATGAAAATTTAAATCTCAATTTGACGTTTACAGTTGCCGTTCTCCCGTCATTCGATTCCTCTTCAGTCTCTCCATCAAGGATTTTCGTGAGCTTCAATATGAAACGCTCAACGCTTTCTTCGATGGCACCTTTGATCCATCAATGAAGCACTTCATAGAGACACCTTTCCTTCGGTTGTCGCATCGCACCACGAATCACACGTGCAGCGACAAAGCGTCTCTCACTTTATGCCGAACAGCACCTTGTCTGATATGCGTGCTCATGGAGGTTGCTGACTAAACTTCCTGTGTGGAATTTCCAGTTGATTATCTCAGCATCGTCTATCACTAGAAGCGAAAGGCCCTTCTCGCCATCTGCGCATTGTACATCGTCTCTTGTAAAGCGGCCACAGTGATAGCAAGGGCCATGTCACCTGGGGTTGGAAACCCTCAGTTAATCAAAGGTAAGTACAAGGCCAATCCCAGAGAGCTGCACTCCTGTGGATCGCCACGGCCTACAAGAATCCACTGAAGCACTCCACCTGATCAGAGGCCAGTTGACTTGCTCGTTGGGAGCATGGTGGAAAACTGGACCGTGGCGCTTACCCTGCTCTGCGACCTCTGCATACATATCTTCACTGAACAAAAACTTGCCACAGCAGTGGGTTATGCCAGATGCCAGTTCCTTAGGGACATGGCGCCTGCAACGTACATGTCTACTTCTTTTCTCTTCATCACGTCTTGCGCCTTCAGTCCAGAGTAAACCAGAAACCAATTTGAGGAGACGGCACTCGTTGGAAGGGCAACCAAACCTTCCAGCGTTGACTGCTACTAAGCCAGCTTATAATCATCACGCCCTGTTTGCAAAGAAGATTATGACAAAAAAACTCCTCCCAACGGTACAGAGTACCCTAGAGCAGCACTTTGGATGTGGTGACACATAGGGCAACTGCTCTGTACCAGGGGACTTGCTAAATGACAACCAGCTGTTTTTTTTTCCTTGAAAACGGTGGATGCAGGTGATACCCTCACTGCAGCCACAAACGGGCCTAATGTAAGGGCGTCCATGATCCTCTGATCATGGCCCCCCTGCACCACCCCCAGGCCCCACGGCACTGGTCTCACTTGTTGTGAGGTCACCTAGGCGCCCCCACCACCCCGCACAAAGCGAAGGATATCCGCAAGTTCTGCATGCGCCAACTCTTCAGGCTGAAGAAAGGGTCTCCCAAACACACAACTGCGTTTGGGACACCATATGCTGCGAGTCCATCGCATATGCACAGCACATGCTCTGCCATCTCTAGTCCTACCTTGCAGAACCTGCATACCTGTACCTCGCACTTGCCAATATTTGCAAGGTGGTACGTCAGCGGACAGTGTCCAGTGAACAGGCCACATATGATCCTCATATCCTTCCTCCCCACTGTAACCACCTCCTTGGACCTCCCTCTGGAGAGACGGATGAAGAGTTTTGACTGTCTAAGGCCGGGCAGCCCCTGCCAATGGGCAGCCCTGCACCTATCCTCTCAAAGCCAACCTCGGTTCGTTGATGGCTCCTGGTAGTCCCAACAAAGGGCTCTGGGCCAATAGAGGTCTGCGCCGATCCCTTCTTAGCTAACCTATCAGCTTGT
This sequence comes from Pachypeltis micranthus, assembly GCA_020466155.1. NCBI lineage: Eukaryota > Metazoa > Arthropoda > Insecta > Hemiptera > Miridae > Pachypeltis > Pachypeltis micranthus. Next base: position 3,147,012 of record CM035780.1, read on the forward strand.
TTTTTTCCCTTTATACCCTGATGCCCTGGAACCCAACACATGTTACACTGTTGTCCTCGGCCAGGGCCTTCAGTCCAGTCAGACACTCCCACACCTCCAGCCGTACCTCCATGTCTTTCGACTGATACAACTCTCTGATAAGTGATAAGGAACAGAGACCTGACAGCAAGCGGCATCCTGATCGACCTCCAGTCTACAGGAAAGTAATACGTGTGCCCTTGCGCTAGGGCGCATAGTGTTTAGCACGAAGAAGAAACTGAAGAGATCAGCGTCCCTCAGCAGGAATGGCGAGAAGACTGGGACGAAGCTGAGGGACAGCATTTTACTGAGGAGCCAAGTTCCACCCTTGGCCAGTGGCATTGGCGTTGCAAGACAAGTGCGCAGTAAACCATCCTGATATGCAAGATTCCTAGCACTCACTGCTTGAACTGGGGGCCTGATGTGAACGATGCAAGGTCCCAGTATACAGTCTACAGGAAAGTAATATGTGTGCCCTTGCGCAAGGGCATATAGTGTACAGCACAAAGAAGAAACTGAAGAGATCAGCGTCCCTCAGGAGGAATGGCGAGCAGACTGGGACGAAGCTGAGGGACAGCATTCTACTGAGGAGCCAAGTTACCCTTGGCCAGTGGCATTGGCGTTGCAAGACAAGTGCGCAGAAAACCATTCTGATATGCAAGGTTCCTAGCACTCAGTGCTTGAACTGGGGACCTGATCTGAGCGATGCAAGGTCCCTCTCTGGCCAAAAATATTGGAGACTGCAAATAGGCTAGCTCACGAGGTGGATAGTGACTCCATTTTAAATTGCTGGAAGAGCAGGGGATATCGCTGGTGAGAAAGCCGCTGAATTTATCAAAATCGACAGTTTGGGAGGATGCTTGGGAATGACTTACGGTGTGTGTGAGTTAGTACTCTATAATGTCTGCCCTGGCGGCTCCACTTTCGACTGGAACTCATCTTAGTGGCACTCTGTTACATCCAGGAAGCTTGCTAAGTTTTACTGATGATAGTGGTACTCCCCATCAGCCGAATGGCAGACCCCACTGCTCCACTGGGTGTTACACACCGTGCAAATCAGTTAATATATCAAAAGTTATTGCAGAGAGTGCCGCAGGCTTTAATCCGGTAATTGAATTCGCTTTGCTTACGATTTTGTATTCAGCGGACCGGACGAATAATCAATTTGAAAAAGGGCATTAAAAAAACGGTTAGAACCTACTCACCCTTCCGACCAACGCGCCGACTAAAACGATCCCCGTCAAGTTTGACAACTGACATGTTAACTGGCCCTGTACATTCGGAAGACACGAGTGTCAAACAAGCACGTGACCATTTCTTAGCCAACTCGATCCGTTTCTAGTGGTAAACAAAACCAATTAGGTTGAAGGGGGTAAAAGGGAATAGATTGGCCGTGCGGAGCGGCACGTGCGAAGTGGGACTGGCATCGTGTTGAGGATGGGGGTTGCTGGGAAGCCTAGCCCCCGTCTCGTCTCTGTCTCTATTGTTCTTGTTTAATGAGAAGGAGGGCAAGGATAGGTAAACAAAGACGCCTAAGTTTGTCACCTCGGGAGCCTCACTGGGAGCAAAGAGGGCGGTCTTTCAACTTTTTTTTTTTTTTAAAGAGGGACAGATTCAAAAGGGAAGACTTTGGGGAGGCAGCTCTCTTGCCTTCATGCGAGAATGGGTGAGGATGGAGATCTTGAACCTCGTAATGAGGCTCTTCAGCGAGCTCCCATTATGATGAGAGATTTCTTTCCTTAGCAGGGGAGAATGGATTGCTTAGCATCATAACAAGTGTAATATAATACAAAGGAGTAAGTATTTGGTTCTACTCTCTACTCTTGCAGAGCACGGAGTTTCAAATTACACTCATTCCTATAGCAAAACGTTGCGAAATAAACATCTCATGCCGTTAACTGTATCGAAATAACCGATCGCTTCTATGCGCGACTGCATTTCAGCCTCCAATGGGCGCTCATTCCATCGCAGGTCACGAATTTCTCGCCAATATCCACATTTGAAGCTACAGCAAAGATGTTCCAAAGTGTTTCTCTGGGGACAGACATTTTTCCCTTTGTGCTACCAACTAACCTGCTGTTCCGAACCAGTGGGGAGACGGTTGCACCTAGGCCTCTTCTGTGGCCTATATCAACCCGTCAGCACTTCGGCGACCTTACCATTTATTTCTTTTCTTTTCCTTCCTCGTCCAGTAATTCCGGTCACCCCTTTTTTTCTTCTCTTCGACTGCAAGGACGCTTTCGCCTTAGCAGTGACACGCCTTCCGGCGTGCCTGGGAATGATGTGCCTCTTGGGTGATGCCTCTTGGGTTTGGTTGGCTGAGACGGAGTTTCTGTCCAAGTTATTTATTTTTGTTTTCCTCTAATAGGGGCTAGATACCGTCTGGCTAGGCACTCTGCTCTTCCTGTATCTTGTAACGTACTTGGGGAATTGTCTCACAATCCACCCATGTACAGAACTAGTCGTGTCTGGCCCCAAAACAAATCAAATACACTCAATTATACTCACTTGATGAAAATGAATAAAATAATGCCGCTCAGGAAAGCACTGGGAAATGAAATTATAAACCGATTAAGACCCACTTGAATTTAATCAGGAAAAACTCGATATGAAATGAACTCCTTTTAGAATGAAACAAATAACCTATGCTCGGATTGTATTAATAACAATAAAGGGACAATGGCGAAAATGAAACACCAAGCTCTGATCGCTTACCTTACTTCACACAATATAAAGTGATGTTTAAGAACTGATTCACTGGCTTAGGAAAAGGGGGCGATTCGCCTGCGAAGTTGGTAGCCGTTCTGATGATGAAACGTGGCTCCACTGCTAATATAAACTGCACGGGTGGCGGTCAGTGTTGCCGCTTCTGGCAGTCCGCTGCAAACCATTACAATCTTGAAGTTTTCCCATTTTCGCCTGAACTATTCGGACGTCTGACCAGGACCTTGGGCTCCTCTTGATTGGAGATTTACCTACGTGATCTGGTCTGTTTGGCTTTACAGAGCCTACGCTCTGTGTAGTGGCCCTCCCTAATCCTAAATTGCTAAGTAGAAGCTGACACTTAAATAGACACAACACAGAGTACATGACACACATATAACATTCACTCTATAATTTACATACATTCTTGATAAATTACATTGACACCTCGCAGGGGAGTACTTGGATATTCCTCGACTCTGGTTAAAACCTACCAGCTAATGATGCCATGCGAGTCCGACTCAACAGACCCTGATTGCCGATGAGATTTCACAGTACCCTGGAAGCAAATCCTCCCAGGGAATCCCACGCTCTCAAGCTATGCCCGATCTCGCGTTTTCCACGAAGCCATTGTACGGTGTCCCAGGGGAGTATTAGGCTTCACGCTATACTACTTAAGCGTCGAAATGAACGTTTTTAATTGACTGGAATTGATATTAATTTTTCCTGAACTTTTGTACAACTTTGTGAACCAAAATGGTTCCTTTTTTTACAAACAGCTTATGTTATCCGGGAATGGTAAAACAAATGTCAAACTGAACTTAAAGACAGAAGTGAAGCTAAGTAGCTAGTAAATTGACGGACACCACATCAGCCACCAGAAGTTCGGGAGATTACTACTTCGAGGGTAGCTCCCTCATCGAGGAAGGCTGGCTAAACACTCGTTTTTCTATGCCGTTGTGCAGAATTGTGACAGTTTTCTCATCCTAGTGAATGACAGGATGGGGCTCAGTGTAGGGTGGCTCCAGGAAACGCCGGATCTTACCTTCGCGTAGCAATACACGCCAGGTCGCCCAGATGTGTTGAGGTGGAGGAATCTAAAGTGACAAAAGCGACCTCAGATGGGCAGGAAGGAGCAGCGCCAGGACGGTGGTGGCCATTGTAGCATATGTGATGGAGACGGAGGGTAGAGAAAGTGAAGCTAAGTAGCTAGTAAATTGACGGACGCCACATCAGCCACCAGAGGTTCTGGAGACTACTTCTTCGGCAAGGCTGGCTTAGCACGGTCCAGGCTCACTCGTCTTTCTATGCCGTTGAGCAGAGTTGTGACGGTTTCCTCATCCCAGTGAAGAACAGGATGGGGCTCAGTGTAGGGTGGCTCCAGGAAACCATGGCCATTGTAGCACATATGATGGAGATCGAGGGTGGAGAAGAAAGTGGCTGGTAAATTGACGGACGCCACACTACTAGTGAGCTGCTTTACCTCCGTGTAAGTTAACTACTGGCAGCGACGGTACTAGTTTGCCCATCACACGCGGTTTGATCGGAGCCCGCCCTCGTAATTCCAAAATCACCAAGATAGTTTGTTGAAATGACAACATCTTTGCAGAAATATCGATAACGGCGTCTTTAGTAGTCTCCAATCCGAACGTTTTGTCTGTGGCTGGTTCCATTTCTATTGAAATGGTCCAAACTTCTTTGAGCTAGCTAAGTTGGTTTCCGCGGTGAAGATATCCCTATGGGGTTAGTCGATGCCAGGACTTACTGATTCAAGATGGCCCTCGCTTGACGACTGCAAGGCCAGAAGTGCTCGAAATTGTCATCGCTTTTCGGATCTCTTGTTGGGGAAGAGGTCGGAGATTTCCCCCTGAGAACTCTGCAGAAAACGGTTTCTACCCAATAAGCTGAATAAGGCGGAGTGAATTTCCTTCGAGGTCAGTTCTAACCTATTTAGAGTATCAAAATAAATCAATGAAAGTACTGTAAACGAACTGTCTGACCAGGTGGCCTGCCCTCTCATTTCCAGCGTCCCCCGTGACAAGTTTTGACGTGAGTCTTCAAGGCGCCTGAACGTCAGTCATTACGTTGGTAGCTTCAGTGTGACCCTGTGATGATAGCATAAATATCCGCTTGAAAAACCGTTGGAGTGGGGCCCAGTGTTCCATTCCTCCCAGAGTCACTTATTCACAACCCAGAGCCTCCAGGAGTTTAGACCCAAATGTGTACAGGTTGATACCATTACCTACGATCGGGTAGCACTTCGCATTTCCTGTCGAACTCTTACCTTCAGGTCTTTCCGTTTTTAATTTCTTTTAGCTAGGGGTGTCAATACAGCGTGGATTTGACACAAAGCCTTTTTATTTTGAAGTTTGTCACGCTCATCTATTGCCCCCTGACTGGAGCACATTGTCATGCAACAATTCTCTTCGTAGCATTCCAGTTGGCAAAATGTATTCATTAATTTGCTTTCATCAGTTTCCGTACAGGGAGGTCTCGCCATGGCTGTGGCACAATGCCGCGTGCACACAGCGTGACATGATGGTAGTGGCGCTGGCTGCTTGCGCTGGGTCTGGCCACTCCCCCAAACTGCTCACCATACTTAAGTTCACCGGCTTTCTTTTCGGGCCTCTCCTGATCGCTTATGATCATGAATTGTAAAAATTTTTATTTTACCCAAAAACCCAATTTTTCTTTTTGGGAGGAGCAGATGTCACGCTCATCTATTGACCGCTCTCGGGGATGAACCAAAACGACTGCAGCAACAACTTTGTGCACGCGACACCTTCCACTCTCACGACGGGATTGAAGCGTGAGTTGGCTGAGCAGTATCGTTTCCGGCTTTTGGCAGTCAGGTCCAGCTGAGAAATCATTAATCGGTTTGATGGACGGTATTTTTCCGCGGAGTGTTGAGAAGTCATCACGACATTCCCGTTGGTGAGTCTTACAAGTTTTACTCCAAATGAGTCTCTTCTTCGGACAACACAATTCGGAGATCCTCACCGTTGGCGCCAAAGGAGATCATTATCTAGTTCTGCCGAGAAAACGCACCCGCGGCACCCGCTTACTGTTTTTAAAACTTCTTTTTAGAAATCCGAACGTGCATGTTTGTGTGATTTCGGTCATTTACATTTTTCATACTCGTTGAATAGTGTGTAGTGAACACTTCTATAATACTCCTTCATATTTCCTACCCCAACCCCCTTTTCACAGCCAGGTAAGCCGTAAGTATACCTTCAGTAACGCATCGTTTTCGAGAAGAGCCAATTTTTATCTTCAAGCAAAATTACAGTCCATTTATTTCATCAGACAGACAAACGATAGAAACGCATCCGCACTCACACATACTACCAACGTGTTGTTCTGGGTGAGAGAATGGGCGGCTGTCAAGAGGAGTAGTCTACACGGTGAGATATCCGGTGATACAAAATAGGGAGCAAATCGGTTGCGCAATTTAAGGGGTTGCTTTTATCGGCACTGCAGGCAGTAAATGTGAGCAGCGTTTCTTTCGAACTTCTAGAAAACCTTGGTTGGCTGGTTCAAACAAGTAAATACAGATCAACAAAGTAGGTTGAGCTCGAGAAAGGGGGAGGGGTTAACCGCTGTTTTCGTACATGATACCAGAAACTGTAAACACTACGCCGAACAAATGGGATTGTCTTAAATTGGAGTGCTGAGCATTTAATTGTGGAAACGTTAGGGGGAATGGCGAGAGAAACGTGAGTGGTTACATTAGGAAGTGAAGAGAGCCCTCTTAAGAACCCAAGTCTTTAACGTACAGTGTCGGCCATTAGAGCGCCTTTTATTATCCGCCATTACCCCTTAGGGCCATTACCCACTGGACTCGTGTTCAATGGCCTGCGCCTTCCGGCCACCTTCCAAACAGGCAGAGACTTCTTGACCTTAAAGGAGGGAGGAACAACTTAACTGTCAGATGGAGGGTCTCAGAAAAAGGATTGCTGAGAAGAAGGGAAAACCTTACACTGGGACGGTCTGCAAAGATTTTGATAGCCGAATGCCCCGATTTCATAGCTTTTTCCTTTCCCTGCCTTTTACTACTTGAGAATTCTCTCAGACTCCGTACGAGGATGTACATTAGAGTGGGTCGTTATTGCCTTTTCCCTATCTTTATTGCCCCTTTTTCCGTTCTCGGCGCTCAACATTCTTTTCATTTCAATGAAGTAAAACTCGATAAAGACCGCACGACTTACTCGCCAGTACATCACGTGAAAACCTTCGGACGGACGTCTTTTTGTATGCTAATTGTGTATTCAGTTGGCGGGAGAAATAACATGGCGCCAAAATATCAAACGCAACTCTGCGTGATTCAGATGCTATGTATTCTGCTCCACGCAGGTGAGTTGCCGGGTGAACACATTTTGAATAATAGAAACAATACTGGCTTTTTTGTTTTGAGTTTTGGCACGATGTATTTCATGTAGATCAAGGTGGCAATGATGGGTCCCTAAGGGGGAAAGGGTTCTAGATGATCTATAGTATAATAGTCGGTCTGGCGCTCCTCCAGTTACGACTGAATCTGGGAATGTCTGGGGCAGTACCAACCCAGGTAGCCCCCCCCCCCATCAGACCCCACACGTTAAAAATAAATTGGAACGGGCGAACTACCTTCCAGCGACCCCACAACCACCTAGATGTCCGCAGGGCAAGCACATTGTCCAGCTTTTTCAAGCCCTGCCCTGAGTGGGAATTGGATTGCTCCGTTCTACCTACCTTGGCCTGAGAAGGCAGCCACCTATTGTGGCCCTAACCCATAATGCACAGGCGCAAGGCCACGGGCACGTTTGCGTCATACAACCCTTAAGGCCAGAATGGTCGCTGGCCCGCCTCACCTTTCTACGGTACATACGGCTTTTCCTCATCTCAGATCAAGACAGTTTGAACTTTCGGCCTCACCAGAGGTTAGGAAGGACCCCAGTAAGCCTCGGCAGAGGTCACCCAAGCTTCCAACCCACTATTCAGGGACCCATCTGTCGTGCATCTGGTTTTCCGTCCCCTTTGGCGCTCCTGCATGTGGGGTAGTGCTCCAGATGATGATGGAGTGGGAGAGAATGTACAGGGGCGCTTGGTGAGATTCTAAAGACCGTCAAGGAGAGTCACGCTATCTTATACACAGCTGGCTACAGCCGCTTCGAAGGTGGGTGGAGAAGGGGAATGCATGTACATGGGGAAGATCATAGAAAATCCCTATTAGAGCAGCTGCCAGACCAGAGCTGGTGGTATTCCTCTAAAGCAAGAGGGAGGTTTTACATGCTAGATGGAATTAAGATATTGAGCCCTGCACTATGAACCACTTCTTTCAGTTATCCTATGCGAATCAGCAGAGGCTGCAGACAGGAGGACGGCTAACTTTATACCAAATGAACCTTTGTGCGACTTCTGGTGACGCGAGGAAGTGAATTCTGGAGTATGATAGGACAAAGGGTTGTCACACGCTGTCTGGTTGTCGAGTATCTTGACCAACTTCTCACTGAGCTGATGTTCGATACATGGCGTATGCAACAGCATGCATATGGATGTCGTAACAGTCGCTGGCTCAGCCGCCTGATGCATAACACACATCTGAGTGTGCTATGCCTAAGGGTGGTCAAATATCTCCTGCGTCAGTTTGGCACTTTCCCATTGTGTGATGTAAATGCCAAACCCCTCTGTCTGAATGAAGCGCCTGTTAAGCAGCAGTCTATGTGAACGCCTGACCATGCTCAGTCGATCCACTAAATCGAGGCGAAACCCCATCAAGTAGGTCCGCCTCTGAGGCAGGAGCAGGTCAAGCTGCTACTGGCTGAGGAAAAACCCCCAGCCCATCCTCTTAAAGAGAAAATTAAATAGTCAATCGTCAATACGTTTTGGTGGCCACAGGATCCTTTTTTGAGAAGTGCGTCAAGTATTTAGGAGTCAATACAAGTGAGACAATTCAATGGGCTCCCCGTCATTTCTCTGAAAGAGCCACCGTCCTTCATGTCTTGCGCCTGCAGTGAGGAAGTAACAAGAAGTTCCTACAGCAGTCAGCAACGGTTGTTGGAAGAGTGGACTTCCACCTTTAACTGCTACTAAGCAAGCTTGTGGTCGTTTCACCCAGTTTGTGAAGTAAATTGCCCATAAAACAAGGCTGCAGTTATATCTCCATCTTACCACCCAAATACGTAGTTAGATATGGTGGGAAACTAGATTAAGAACTCCTCCCAGACAGTACGAATTCCCCACACCTCAGTGTGTCAGCACTCCACCGAAGGGGGGGGGGCTAAATGACAACCTGCCGTATCCCCACAAGTTTGGGTTCTGTAGATGCTGAGCAAGTTCCCGTGCTCGCGCATGTTAGGAAGACCGCCTCTCGATGACTTTCGACTGATATAATCCTCTTAAGAATGCTAATTTTGATAAGGAAACAGACCTGCGTCAGTCAAGCAACGCAGCAGCATTGACGATATGCTCCTCTGCCCCCGCACTGAGGAAATAAGTAAATCCATCTGTGGAGAGGTGTGGTAGTCTAGCTACCAGCAGGAATAAGACACCAAGGAAGAACACAATGATGGAAGTTGTGGACCTTGAGCCGCTGTAACGTGGCATGGTAATGTCGATCTCTATAGCGACGGAGACACAGAGGGGTTGGCCACAACTGTACAAGTCTATTTCAAATTGCTCTGACGCGTTCCTCACCTCGCTGTTTGGACCAGGATAGATTTGAGTGATTCTCAGAGACAGGTTTTAGTTGAGCAAGAACTTGTAATTTATGTGTTGGTGTATTTAAATTTAAAGACTTGGATATACAGAGAAGAGTTGACGTACACAGGATGTGAGTTGAGTGCATAAGTGCGAACAAGTAGGGCTCTGAAGGCGTGAAACTTGTTCTACTGGGAAGTAAGGAGAAGTCCGAATTAGATGTCGATGAGAGGTGAAAACTGGTGTCCGTTGGGAGAATTGGAGACGACTGTCTCGCGAGAGGTGTTAGAAGACAAGTGTTGGGGAACAGGAGAGGATCGACTTCGGCGATACTTCGTAGCAGAATGATTTTGGGAGAAGGTATCAGTTGTGGAGAGGAATGTGAAAAGGGAGGAGAGGGAAAGGATTTCGGATTTCCATAGGTGCAAAGACCTTTGAAGGAATAATGACCTTGCCGCAGGTGCGGAATTTCTTCGCCTTACTGCGTTCGGGATAGATCTACAAGATAAGAAAGATATAGTTCTTCAACTGCACCAGGCATCCATTCTGCTACATATCTAGCTGTAGCAGGTCGACCTTTGCACAGAGCTGAGGCCACGGCGGTGTCTAGACTTGCGAAGGACATGCTAATATGAGCGTTAATTGAAAACGAATAGCTACAAATGCTATCATCACATAAGAAAGCTCCGAATTGTGAGTTGCTGTTAGTGGGCCGCTCAATCTTGTTAAAAATTCCCGTTTTCATCTTCAAGTTTGTCGCTCCGCAGGTTGCAAAAGCTTTCGTTTTAAATTTGCCGTTGAATTTATCGCGTGGTTTATAGAAATAGAGCGGAGAGAATTGGAATAAAAGGAGATCCGAGATTACGATTAGCGAGGGATGGAGGGAGGAGGAACAAGGAAAGCAGGAAAGGCGGAGGGTGAGTATGAAAAAAAAAACCCCCAAATGGTAAGGTTTTTGGGTCTCGAAGAGAAAAGGGAGGAGGATTTACTTGTTCACTCTCAACGCAGTCTGCTGCACCATTACTTCTCCAATATTAATACGCTGGATTCCGGCTTGAAAACCCATTTTAAAGGATTTTATTCTTTACTCTGCTTTGTGCGCTTCTCCCTTTGCTCGATGACGTTTCTTTCCCTCTGAGGTAATGCCATCAAGAAACAACCGCCAGTACATTAGCGTCTACTGGCTTTCTTTATCCATTAAAATGCCTCGGTTCCTCGTCTCTTTTTTTTCTTCTTCTTCTCCGGCTGTCAACAAATGGAGAGCACGAGATATTTGTTTAATCTTTCATGCAGGTTCTCTTGTTATTTCCGAGCGATGTCAGAGTTCTCGTTGATACTGAACTACGAAACGGGTGAGATATTGATACTACCTACGGCGAATCCCAACATTTACCATTTACCGGTGCGGGAGACGCACCGTAACAACATTTCTTGGCATCAGGCGCATACAGCGATTTTCATGGCTTTAGCTATTCACTAAGGCATTTGAACTTCGTAAAAGATGACTTCAACTTTCACGGAGAAATGTACGGATTTATTGAGTTGCTTCTACTCTTCCATGATTACAGTTGTTACAAGTTCATGAGACTCAACACGATTTTAAAAGTATAGCTGTTGTTTACACGCTACAAATTACTTCACAACGGCTTGTTTTCCTTTTACAAAGCTTGATATAGTCTTGTGCCTCTGAGACCCATTCTGCATCGAAAAATACCAGTAAACGATACGAAACATGACCTGACTACAATGGAACGATGAAAATTACATCTTCCAGTCGCCTGTAGGCAATTGGCACGACGTGATGATGCAACGGTTACAATCAACCAATTAGTAGACATTGGCTTACTATAATTACTATGATTTCACTGTTTTCGGTCTAGACGCAGTCGTACACCTCTAAGACTCGTTCTATTCGACCCAGCATCTAGAAATGCCTAGAAAATGATACCAAACACGACGTAATAGCAACCGCCACCCGTAAACCTACTACCGTTTCTCACAGCTTTTATCCGATAATTACAAAACCATAAGCACTATTTATGCCAGGTTCTTGTAAACTGAGTGACTAACAGATTGAAACTTATTTGCAAGAAAGCGCAAGAAATTAAGTCGTTATAAGTCAGGTTCTTTCCGGTAGAATAATATAAAGGGCTTTTTGAAATAATATATTGGTGTAATACCAAATCTAAATAGATGCTCCACTCCATAGCCTCTCCAAGACAATGCGTGTGGGACCCTTGTGCCCTAGCAGCCTTTTTATTTCGGCATCAATACTGTGACGTTCCTGGGAGTGGGGCCGCTCTACAAACCCCAGAGGTTCCGATCGTGCCTGTAACATGACTTCCTCTTGAAAAGACATCATGTCCTCATGCCCCTTGGGTGAAGATGGGTGTGCTAACTCATCGTTCGGCAGTTGCACAGGTTAATGAGAAGATGGTAACGTTATTATGAGACACAGGACGACTGAGTGCAGAAAGGGCACGTGTAGTGATTGAGTATCAAGTGATGGGCTGATATAATCAGCAGATAGGGAGGCCGAGTGTTCGTATCGAGCGAAAGAACGCTTGCCCCCCAGAGTACCCCAAAAAATGTTATTTACAGAAGTGGTAAAGTATCAATTTGATGTCATGGTATAAAATGCAGCGAAAGACATATGGCAGATCATAAAGGTGTAGTACAGATAACAGAGAGTAGTAGAGAAGAAGAAGACTGTAGGGCATTCGCCAAAGCCGAAGGGACATTACCTGAGTCGTGGGCACAAATGACCCCATTTCCCATCAGCCAAATAAAAAAGGGATCCGACTTTGGCTCCTAGAATGGAAACTGGAATCACCCAGTTCCCTCCACACATTTGAGGATTTTCCTCCATTCGTATTTCGTATGTCATCCCTATCTATTGTACGACCTCCTATTCTAGTAGAGGAGAGTAGTAGGGATAACATATCAGTAATATAGGTAACAGGAGAGTGATAGAGATAACAGGAGAGTGAAAGAGATAACAGGAGTGACATGGAGGTAACAAACCGGAGAGTAGTAGAGGTAACAGGAGAGTAGGAGAGGTAACAGGAGAGTAATAGAGATAACAGAAGAGTAGTAGAGATAATGAGAGAGTTGTAAGATAACAGGAGGGAAGTATAGATAACAAGAGCATTATAGAGGTAACAAACAGGAGAGAAGTAGAGGTAACTGGAGAGAAGTAGAGATAACAAGAGCATTATAGAGGTAACAAACAGGAGAGTAGTAGAGATAACAAAAGCATTATAGAGGTAACAAATAGGAGAGCAGTAGAGTTAACAGGAGAGTAATAGAGATAACTGGGGAGTAGTAGAGATAACAGGAGCATTATAGAGGTAACACACATGAGAGTAGTGGAGGTAACAGGAGAGTAGTAGAGATACGGGAGGGTAGTAGAGATAATGGGAGAGTAGTAAAGATACGGGAGAGTAGTAGAGATACAGGAGAAGAGTAGATGTAACGGGAGAGTAGTAGAGATAACTGGAGAGTAGTAGAGATAACAGGAGAGTAATAGAGATAACAGGAGAGTAATAGAGATACAGGAGAGTAGTAGAGATAATAAGAGAGTAATAGAGATAACAGAAGTGTAGTAGAGATAACGAGAGAGTTGTAAGATAACAGGAGGGAAGTATAGATAACATGAGCATTATAGTGGTAACAAACAGGAGAGAAGTAGAGGTAACTGGAGGGTAGTAGAGATAATGGGAGAGTAATAGAGATAACAGAAGTGTAGTAGAGATAACGAGAGAGTTGTAAGATTTCAGGAGGGAAGTATAGATAACAAGAGCATTATAGAGGTAACAAACAGGAGAGAAGTAGAGGTAACTGGAGAGAAGTAGAGATAACGGGAGAGTAATAGAGATAACAGAAGTGTAGTAGAGATAACGAGAGAGTAGTAGAGATAACAGGAGTGTCATAGAGGTAACAAACAGGAGAGTAGTGGAGGTAACAGGAGAGTAGTAGAGATAATGGGAGAGTAGTAGAGATAGGGGAGAGTAGTAGAGATAATGGGAGAGTAGTAAAGATACGGGAGAGTAGTAGAGATAATGGAAGAGTAGTAGAGATAATGAGAGAGTTGTAGATATATATGGGAGCTTTATAGAGGTAACAAGCAGGAGAGTAGTGGAGGTAACAGGAGAGTAGTAGAGATAACGGGAGAGTAGTAGAGATAATGGGAGAGTAGTAGAGATAACGAGAGAGTTGTACAGATAGCAGATGAATAGCACAGTGAGAGATCAGAAAATAGCATACTTACGCAAATAGGGTCGGAATCGCAGAATGAAGAAATGGCATAACTGAAAGCTACGAAACAAAATGACAGGTTTTCATAACACGCCAACAATAAATTTATTACCTGGCCAGTTCTACAACTACTAATGCGTTTCTCTTACTCCCCCCAATTCTCTATGGTACACCATGAGCGGCTTTTCCTGGATCCAATTTCCCATAGTTATCTGCCTGGAGATCCGTTGTCATTAGTCATTCACTAATGAATCACACAAACCATTCAGTTTATACCCCTTATAAAGTAACACCCAGCATGCATCTTAACACATGTTGACTGCCTTCCCAGTCCATCAGACCTTCCGTCCAGGAGAAATGAATAGAGCGTGGAACTGTTTCTTATTGTACTGCGCAATGTGTCCCTAAAACAGAAAGTTACTAAAAAAAATCTTTATTACGTTTATTAAGTTTTAACGTTATCGTCAATATTAACGTGGATTAGTTCTGCGGAATTGGCACGGCCTAGACTGCCATTAAGACAGCACAACGACAACCGGAAACCATCAGCGTAAAAACGAGATTTTTCTGTGTGCGAGCACGTGCCATTAACTGCCGTCCGTCGAGCGTTTCCCTCGGAATTGCATTCGTCTGCAATTTCCCTCGCAGGAGCAACAATTTGCAGCTTTTCTCGGTCCAACGTAAGCTCATATTTATATATTGTGGAACTAATATTTCTCTCTCACCTCGCCAGAATTGAGTCACGTCCTCCCCGCCGGGTCATAATACTTTAAACCCTGCTCGAGTTATGGGAGAGCTACGGGACCATCAACAGTTGTGACTAACTAACCTGAAATAAACGTCCTCTCCACCCCCACCCCCCACCGCCACAACCAACCCATTCGGCCGCCACAGTATTACACTCGTTAGAAATGATGAGGAGAGTGTGGCAGATATTTAATGATCCTTTGATGTTTGTAACGAGGGAAATCAAGTAGGGTTGTTATGAAAGCAGAAACGCTCATAGGTACCTCCACGGTTTATCGCTACCTCAATTTAATACGAGATGCTAGCAATTCAAACCAAATGCGACATCGTCGAGCCGCCGCTCGCATTAAAACGCAAAAACGGTTTCCTCCTGTTTAGTACTTACTTCAGATCATTATATTGTACCGTTTTGGTTCGGGGCGAATCAGAGGCTTTTAATTAAAGGGAAATAGGCGCAAAGCATCGGTAAATTTATGTCGACAGGTGACATTCAACTATTACCAGTTTTCGATTATCCCTCGAGTGATTCATCAAAATTTGGACCTGGAGCAACTCAATAAACGTAGATTGAACATCAGGAGCGACACACAACACAACTATCCTCAGCTCTACTTAAATTTGCAATTTGTTTAATTTCCTTAGCACTTCGAAGTACATCGGAAAGTTGAATAATCCACTGACAATTTTTCAAATATTTACGTTTCAAGCCCTGCTCAAAACACCATTTGGCGTTTTGGTCTGTGTGTGTGTACACGTGAAGCTGATGTAGAGAAAACTCCTGAAACAAACCGACTAAAAATGTGATATTTAACCTGCAAGTCACTATGGAACACCGAAATAAGGGTACGCGTAAAATCAACCCAAAACTAGCTACAGTTATCATATTTCTTTTCTCAATAACGGCACTGGCGATTTTTTAATTTTATTTATGGGCAGCTCTAAATAACACAATAGCATCGTAAAATGCTCACGCGGGGGTAAATTATGAAAGTAGCGCTATCAATTATTAAAAATTTCGAAGAAAATTGATTTCAGCGCAGTTGTTTTTTAATGGATTTTGCCAGAAAGATATTAGCAATTTCAGAAACGTTAGGGCGGTAGTACAATAAAATAATTATACGGTGAAAGTTAAACAACTTCCGTAAGATATATAGTAGCAAAACAAGGAATTACGACATTCCAACTACTGTCGTTTTACTTTCTTACAGTTTTGACTCGATAATTCGAAAACAGAAGACACAATAATCCTCAAAAAGCGCTGCAAATGATTACACAACGGTTTATTATTCTGCTGCACAGCTAGACGTAGTGTCACACCTCCAAGACCTATACCATTCGACTCGGCATCGAAAAATACCAGTAAACGATACGTAACATGACCTAATCACGACGAAGCGACGAAAAGGCGCCTGTACGCAATGGGCGTGACGTGACAAGTTGAGCTGACATGTGGTTGGAGTGCAAAAGATGAAACGATTACTTTCGCTGTATTGTCACGTGAATTTTTTGAATTAGTAAACTTTGGCTCACTATAATTACTTCGAGTTCACCGTTTTGCTCTGTAGGCTTTTTGTGTTTCACGTGGTTCCAATTCAATTTGACGACTCGGCGCCATCGTAACTGCCAATTGGTTTGCTGCTTCAATGCGTAGAGTGGTGATCAAAGCCTGCTGTTTATTCTCTGATCACCTGCTCTCTCACACGAGCATTTCGTAGTCCTCGCATGAAGTGCAATTTGAGGATGCCTTCAGATGTTGCATCTTTTTGAGGCCAAGCTTCACGTCCCAATTCACAAATAGCCCGGTGAAACGTGGCAATGTCCTCGTTGGGGCGCTAGAGTCGGCCTTGAAGAAGTGCCAAATTCACCTGGGTGCGTACAGCGTTCCCATACTGCGCTTCAATAACCTCGACAAAACTGGAGAACTTCAGGGGTGAACCAACCTCTATCAAGACTGTGAGGGCAGGCCTGCGTAGGGCAGCGGCTAAAGCAGCGGCCTTCTGGTTCTCTCTCCACCCGTTGTGTTTCCCAATGACTTCAAATTGCAATCGGTATAAGGTCCAACCCACGGAACCATCATAGGGACGGCTTCCATTCGCTTCGACTCGGGCATCGGTTGTTGCTGCGCGCCTCCGAATTCTTCCCGAAGCCCGTTGCCTGTCTCGCATTTCCCCCAAACAGTCATTCAGTTGAGTGTCGAGTTGCTCCCTAAGATCACGAAGCAATGAGTCGAACAGAGATCTGTTTTCCAACACGGGAGGCATAACTTCTACTGGTTCTTCAGTTCTGTCGAATACGTCACCTGAAATCACGAGTTGACGATCGTCTGTCACGGACAACGTAATATCACAAAGCACCAAGATTGGTTTAACGGTTTAGTAGAGGCTCCCGTGGCTAGTCACTGCGACAAATGAAACGGATTGTATTTACTCTTTAATTAGGTTTTAGTCCACTTCATGAAATGTCATGTTGTTTTTCTGTTACAGAGTCGGCTTTAGGCCTGTTGGCGAGAGCAGCCTCTCCTCGAGGAACCCGCCGCTGTTTTTCCCACCGCAGTTCGGCCCACCTCTATTCCCCGTTATCAAAGGTACGTGAACATAATCACTAGCGTCTGTCAAGTCGACACTTAGATTAGTATGATGAAGCTTGCGGCATCATTCAAATCCAAGTACGTCGTTCCCCCAGAGGGGGGATGTAAAATCGTTATACACTAAAAGAGAACTACTGGTAGTGTTTCAATGCTCACAAAGAGCTAAGGATTAATTTTTAGCATCACACTTTTTATCTGATCGTATGTCATTGTGCCCACAACCTTATTTTCGCTACTCTACGCCCTCTGTGGCTCTTAGGATAGGAGGGGAAAGGAAAGAAGGATATGAGGACTGTAGAACGACCAAAAGTTTAGATGCGATCCGAACGAGATGCGAGTAGTGATACCTCGGAGAATGCCAGCTCATACACCCAGCCCAAGCATTTCCTCAGCACTTGTACCACACACAACATCAGGACACGGTTGATGCTGCAACCTTGATGTTACTTGCCTCCTCTTAATTAACTTCCGACTCAGCCATGCGAAGATCCCGGCTGTCCTGTTATGTTTGCACAAGACCTCAGCTGCCAGATATAAGGTGAACATCCGGGGTTACTGCAAACTGGTCAGGACCAACGGCGATGTCAGGCCGCAGTCCTTCTCCAGAGACAATCTGGTAGCGCGACTCTCTCTCCACTTCCCAGCCCTCGGATGGTAATGCGCCAGCAACCTGCCTACAGACTGCCTCATGACGTTTGATGCTGCTCCCATGAGCACGCAAACACACCTGCACCATACAATTCGGGGCCTCTCTCGCCAACATTGGCGGCATTCCAACGGCTCCACTATCCACTGTTTGCAACCTCGGCATCATTCTCGACAGCTTGCCTTCCATGATCACATTGGCGAGCAGTCTGTAGTCTCCTGGATCCTTAAAGAGGCACACTCGAGAGTTCTCCCTGTTCCAGCATTATCTTGGTTCTGCACTCTCGTTCAGACTGTTCCTGAAAACGTGTCTCAGGTGCGGAGCCTCGTTCTATGAACAACACATCGACTAACTGCACCGTCTCCACTGCACCTTCCTAGCTTACCTCGCCTGCAGGGTTTGGTACCTCCCGCGACCAAGCTCGCTACCTTTGTTCCAGGTACCCCCCCCCCTCCACTGATCGCCGTGTCTCCTGTGAAGGGATGTTCTTCAATGGAACTTGGTTAGGTCTGATCGACGCCCCTTATTTCTTGACCGAGCTGGGTGTTCCCGGCCAGGGCTCCTACCCCTGTTAACTTTCCTACGTCCCCTTGTCACCGACAAATTATCTCCTGCTCCAGCTCATCCCTCCTACCGCCAACCTCCACGATTTGGACTTTTATTGCTCTCTTCGCCCAAGACCCTTTTCTTGAACTATCAGTTGTTGTAAAGCTATGTACCTTAACATGTTCATATTCTTGTCCCACTCGCTTTTGATGTCTTTGTGTAACACTGAGCTCATTCCTTTTAAATAAATGAAGCGGCTCAAATGTTGTATTTGGCACATATTAACTTGAGTAGTCCCTATCCCGTTATGGGCACTCATAATGGCATGACATGGTTATCGAAGTGGCATAAACACCTTTTTTTTAATAATGCTGTAGAATAAATAAGAGCTTTCAGTTAGCTCTGTAAAGTATTATGGTGAGAGACATGGACGAATTACCTATTTTTATTATTCACTCGTTTTCTTCTGCCACATTTTCGTCTACTTCTCATAATGTCTCTCTAGATTTGCATTTTTCGAATCAATTTGAACGGACACAAATTGCTGAAGTCTGGTCAGGGTATTTTGATGCAGGAGTGGGCTTAGATTGCGTGTGATGGTCTAATGTACAAAACGCAATGTTCTCCAGCTCGGAATAAAGTAGCAGTTAATTAAAATTTATTGAGGGGATGAGAGTTCGAGGGGAAGTGCAGGTGTCTCTGAAACCATTCGATAGGTGCAGTAGATTGTGTTGGGGAGGGTGGCATCATAAAACGCGCAGTAGTAGAAAGTGGGCCGTGCTCCTGTGTAAAGCAGCTTCTGGAAGGGAGAGAAAAGGGGCGTTGTCATAATTCGACCAAGTTTGAGCTCTTCCTCCTCCCAAAGCCAACAGTGAGAGGCTGTAACTTGATTACTGAGGGAGGAAACGTAGTCGACCGAGGGGCCAGAAGTGCGGCGAAGTGTACGGTATTACATACGCACCAGCTCAACCATCGTAAATTATACACGCACTCAGGTGCAAACTTACAACTCTCCATAATGCGGTTAGTCTTGGGGGTCTCATTTTCAAATGGATCTGCTTGAAAGGCCCTCCCCAATACATCACCTGTAAAGGGAAAGGATAGGAAGTAGAGAAGGAGTGAAACTTTCGAAGACATCTTCCTATTCTTGGGATGAGCCTAACCTCCAACCTGACACCCTCAACACCCATCTCTCCCTATTCACTTCGGCACAGCCTATCAAAATAAGAGCCCACAACTCCCTTGGACTATTATCCAACGCATTTCCGCCTCCACGCTGCGCTCGAAGGATGCCTGTTCCAAATGGGCAGCCCTTCTGAAGAACGCAACACCCCGGTACAAACAGTATACACAAATAAATCATTAAATATACAGATAAACTTCATCACGGCATTTAAACAGGCATAAACATGAAAATATCTCCAGAACAGTTCAACAGATCGAGCATCCCCCTTTACTGATGGCAAACAGTACAAAAAAAGTAGTCCCATAATGTTTAATTAATTATATTAATATAGACTACACAGAAGCTGTACATAATAGTTCAGGGGGAAAGTTCCCTTTCCTTCTTATCTTTCATGACCCGTGAGCAAGAATAATGCCGTCGTCTTCTTGTGTGTCTGTGTCACCAATGCGAGCCGAGCCGAAGAGCGTAGCCCTGCTTCTTTTCTGTCCCACCTTTTAGGACCTCCTTTGCCACTAAGGTCAGGTTTTTGCTCGTCTTGCCGCGCTTTACCTGACAGACAGAACTGCTTCGATCGAATGCAGGCATTTCCCCGTTCAGAGAAAGATTGAGAAGGGCTCAGTCCCTGGACCGGCACTCTGGAACGCCTTCTTCTCAGGAGGCTCATAGAGTCTGACCACGAGCCGGTACGCCTATGTGGATGACTTGACTGTGCTGATGATGGCAGAGTTGGTCCGCCAAATCGTGGCACACTCGCCATGTGCACCAGAATGAAACCCAACCGTGGGAGCATGTAAAGATGGCTGAGAAAAAACCCAAAATAATAAAAATAGTCAACCTTCAATACGCATTGGCGGCCACAGCTTCTTGAAACGCATGTCAAGTATTTAGGAGTGAATGGAGGTGAGAGGGGGGAGTGGGGCTTCAACCAACATCTTCAGTCCCTCAAAGGCACTACTATTGCAAGGCTTGCCTCACTGCGTGCAATTACTAAGGCCACTTGGGATGCTTGTTACCGAGACACCATCCTTATGCACAAGGCCATCTATCTAGGCGTGATTCGTTTTTGCCCTGTCAAAGGGTCGTGAAACGTATGAGTTCATCCCCAACATCTGTGAACGTCTTGGGAGAAGGTGGGTTGAGCCAGATTACTGGACGAGCCAGTTCGTTACGGGTCATGGCGACTTCAATACAGGTCTCCCCTTCTTTCCTCTCAAAGACTCTATCATGCACGTCTTGCACCTGCACCAGAAACCACGTCCTGCTTCACTGTAGTTTCTACAACAGTGAGCGACGGTTGTTGAAAGAGCGGACGAATCGAGCAGCATCGACTGCTACAAAGCAAGCCTCAAACCGCTTTGCCTAGTTCGCGAAGAAGGTCAGGGCACAGAAACGTGGTAACAGTTGATCTGGCCCTCTGAAACTTGCCACCCAAGTAAATAGTTAGGCCAGGCGGGAAACCCTAGGTTAATATCTCCGCGAATTAACACACAGACAACAGCTCACCACGGGGATACTGGCAAAATGACCAAACCTGCCGTACTTCCACAGGTGGGTTGCTGGTGGGATGCTGCGCAAGGGGCTGGCCTGTTGCATAATAGCGAAACTGCAACTTTCTCGACAGTGGACGGATATAACCTTCGCCAAGGGTTCAAGAACTGCCAGTCAATAAAATTCTTGCGCCTACAAAACATATCGATTCATATTCAATAGCCGGTCAAGTGCTTCCAATGCACGTTTATCAAAAACAACGGCAGTATTGCTAATTTATAAATACCTTTTTAGGATTAGCATACATAATATAGTATGTTAGGATGTTGCTTTTACTGTAGTGTATGTAAGTACACGAAATAAATTAGTACCTTGAAGTCATTTGGAAACAACCATTGTATTTTTGAATGTTATGATTCGTGTTTTTCGCCACGAAGCCACGATTGCAATGGCTCAGGTGGTGGAGTCAATAATGGCAATTTTACTTTGCCACTAAATGCTGCTGGAAAACTGGAAAACTTCAACTCGCAAATAATAATACAAAAAGTATCCTGTGGCCTAAGCTATTTCCTGCTACTACCTGCTGTTCCTGACCGTTGGGAGATGGTTGCACCTAGACATCATGCGTGGCCCATAACAACCCATCGGCTTCTCGATAGCCTTGCTCGTACGATTACAACTCTGCATTTGGGGATGTCTGAGGGAGTATCGACTGGGTGCCCCCCCTCCATCAGACCGCGCAGTTGAAAAACGAAATTTGGAGTGGGAGAACTAACTTTCAGCGACACCATGACCCCCACGACGTCCGCAGAGCAAGCGCATTTTCCAGCAATTGCAGGCCTTTCCCTCGGTAGGAATTGGATTGATGCATTCTACCTACCTTGCCTGGCAGAGACATAATGCACCGACACAAGGCCGGGAGCTTTGCATTCTCGTGGTACCATTTTTGGTTCAAACAACTCTTAAGGACAGAATGGTCGCTGGCCCGCCCCATCTTTCGATGGCTCTTACGGCTTTTCCTCCTCCTAGGACAAGGCAGTTTGGACTTACTGCCGCTCCCTGAGGTTCAGAAGGCTCGTACTTTCTCGGCCTTCCTCATCCAGACCTCAGACCACCCCATCTTCATTCTCTTTGACTGCAAGGACGCTTTCGCCTTGCAGTGACGCGCTCAGGAACAGCAGGCCTCTCTACCCTCCTGGCTTCAGGTATACCTCATGGCATGTCTACGATGGACCTCATAGCGGCGCCAGGTTTTTGAATGGCTGAGACGGAGTTTTCATACTCATTAGGTTAATTATTTATTTTAAGTTTTTTTCGGGCACGGGCAGAGAATTTGGCACATAGTCTGTTGGGCTACATACTCTACCCCCTCTTTGTATTCTTGGGGTTTTCCCATCACTTCCCAGACTGCTCGGATCGTCGGGCTAGGTACTCTGCTCCCTCTTCTTATATCACGGTGGATGTTGCCTGACGCGGGTTATCTGGGTTCAATGCCCCTCTTGTCCATCACCATGATGCCACCTGGCATCTACAGGTCTATTTCCTTATATCCTTCCTTATGACTGTACCTAAACCCTCGACGAGGGTTATATCAGTCATGGAAGTTGCGGTTTCGCTAATATGCAAGAGGCTGGCCTCTGCAGCACCTACCAAACTCAGACCTGCGGAGGTACGGCAGGTATTTGGTCGTTAGCCAGTCTCCCGGTAGAGAGCTGTTGCCCATCACTTGGCATATACCTACGCATACATAACACACAAATACACGCAAAACAGAAAACACACTGACACGCACATTCACTCCGAATAACTCACGTTCATTCTTTATAAATTACTTTCACACCACAAAGGGGGTACAACAACAGTGGGAGGAGGGTGAGTACTTTTATAAAACCTCCCACCGTAGCTATACTATTCCTAACCTGAATCACAGCTCTTATCTAAACTACTCCTTCCCATATTGGGGCCTGGGCCTCGCCTTTTGTGCCAATTCAGCGAAGACTCCACCTTGCTACCGCCATTTCGTCGCTCTACTAACATGCTCTATGGCCCCTCATACTGAGCGCTACTACTAACGCGACTTTCTGTTATAGTGTGTGCGGTAACGAAGCGGCGTTGTCGTTAGCTTTTTACCAAATCCCAGAACGCGAGTAATAACCGCCAATATTGTTGAAGAAACTAGAAGCGAAAGGGCAAATGTATCAAAACGCGCGCTGTACCAATTTCCGGGATGTTAGCGAGCGGTAAGAAAAGTGCGAAGGCATCACGAGGTTCGGAAAATGGTGTAGGGTGAACTAATTAGATGAGATATTTTGAGCGTAGAGGGTTGATGAGCTCAGTGCTTTCTCTTCCCCAAGAAACACCTGATGCCTCTAACCCAATATCACGACCCGACTAATGTAATACGGAATCCAATCCTCACTCCTCCGCGTCTCCTAAACCTAAAGGCTTCGTTATTAATAATGATTATGGGTAGCGGCAAGAGTTTCTGCCAACCCAATTTGCCTAACGTATTCTTAAATAAATTTTCATTAAACCGTAAAGGGCTTTAGGAGCGGAGGAACTCGGAAAGGGAAGGGAGATAGAGTAGGACATCGGTTGTTATCGCTCGGCCCATAAATATAAATTACTGAGGAGACGTCGGTCGTGTGTCTAGATGAAACCAGGTGCAGGACGACATTGATTCAATGATGTTCACAAGATTAAGTTAACTGCGCTGTTCGTCCCAAGCTCTAAACAACTTGGTGCTTCAACCAACCTTCTCATTCCTTTTTCACGTTTACTGGCGCTTTTAGTCTTTCCATTTCAGCAAGCCCTACAAGCGAGATTAAACCCCCTTTCGGAGACATCATGCTCAAGAGGCTCACATTTGACGTTGAGCGGGACAAATTTGAGTTTTGAAAAGGTTGACGTTTAATGCATTCACACACTTTTTTAACCCTTTCGAGGGGGGGGGGGGAGGTGTCTGCTCCTAGCGGCCCCGTGAATGTGTTGATGTACCAGCTCGTAACCATTTAGCAAATTGTACCAGGTTGGTCTTCACGCCTCTCTGCTACGGCAGCACTTCTTTCTTGTCCTCTTCCCCCTGTCGAGAATCTTGCAGCGTGCCGCCATTCCATACTGCCAGCATTTTGAGATGTTCAGGAACGGCCTACACGTCTTCGTTCTTAAACCCGAATCAGCAAATTCCATCCCCTTCTGACTGAGCCCTGGCTGGACAATTCAGCAATGCACTTCCCGTTTCCTTCCGAATTCGGGTCTCGTACTGCAACCTGATGCTTGGAATCGCTGGGCATTAGCGGGTCACTCTTCCCTTCGTTTGCTATCTCTCAGAGAGCAAAATAATGGTTAGATTAGGAGGAGTTGTATTGGATCCATTTTGCTGCTTCGCCTAGAGTACGGCAGGTTGCACACAACAATTGCTCTTCTTTGCTTTCTGCGGCATTTCCTGGTGTTTGAGGAAGCTCTTTGGCCGTTGTGTGGGTCGCCCTGCAGCATCTTATTTAAGATTTTGTCCGTTATTCCGTTGGTTACGTTGGTTACAGCCTCCAGCCAAACCTGAGTGCTCAGTAACACCGTTCTGTCGTCACCTGTGTCCTATAACCTGCAGCCACACAATTCAAGGCGCTTTTCTCAACCTCACTGTGGCGATGCCAGAGCCATGAACGATTCATTTGTCAACGTAGATTTTGAGAACACCGTCAGTGAGGTTGAGCAGCGTCGTTAACTAAGGTGACTCAACCAAGGGGCCCCAGAAACGGTTCTGGATTGGGACATCCACCGCTCTCTCGCAACACTACCGAATATAGCATTCGCACTTTGAGTTAAACCTTTCGCGAGTTGAATTAGACTTTTCGCAAAATGAATTAAACTTTTCGCGAATTGAATTAGACTTTTCGTAAAATGAATTAAACTTTTCGCAAAATGAATTAAACTTTTCGCAAAATGAATTAAACTTTTCGCGAATTGATTTAGACTTTTCGCAAAATGAACTAAACTTTTCGCAAAATGAATTCGACCTTAGCCAAATCTGTAGTAGAAAAAAAAAAAATTTCAACTTCAATAAAATGTATAATTGTAAGGACAAATGATGTACAGAAAATACCAAACGGTACAGAAAATAGAAAATTAATATAAAAGTCAAACAAAAAATCAATACAAAGTCAATACAAGAAGGCAACAGTTAATCGAGAGGTCGTTCTAGAGCAGCAGCTGGGAGCAGTCGAAACATATCTATCTCGTAGTTTGCACAATCTTGTGGCGTGATGGATTGAACACTTTCTGTGATTACGTCTGGAAGTTGGTGTTCTCTTTGGATGCCTAGAAGACCTCTTGCGTGATTTTTTTATTTTGTAAAAAGCTTTTTCCACGGGGTTCAACATCGGAGAGTAGGGGGGCAAGAATTTTATATTCATTTCTGAACAGGCAACGCGTTCACGAACTGCAAGAGGTCTGTGTATCTGTGCGTTGTCCATGATTAGCAATGCATCTGGCACGAAATCTTGAAGTTTCGAGTTCGGCTCTCTCCAAAAATCACAAAACACAGCTGCAGTTGTTGTCCCCATGGAAACGATTTTGAAATGAACGATTCCTAGATTGTTCAGAGCAACAATTAAGGAAGTGTTGCGTCCTCTTACCGTCGGAACGGTGACTACTGCCCTTGTTCCAGCTGTTGAACGCGCTTGAGATCGCCTCATATGGAGATTATACCCAAACTCATCTATAAAAATTAGTTTTTCCCAGTTTTCAGGAATAGACTGGTTGAAGCCTACAGCGTAGCGTTTTCTTTGTTGTAACGTTGACACACAGTTCATCCGATGCTTCTACGATGCTACTGCATCATTACATTGATGTTTTTTAAAGTGTAATTTTCAAATGACGTAATGCAGTTCTTATAGATGTTTCACTAAGGTGTATGTTATGCTCCTGAAGGTTCTCCTTCATTTTCTTGAGAGTAATAGTTGGGTCAGATTCAACTATGTTCTCAAGTCTCTGTAGCACATCAGGCAACAACTTTTTCGGGCGGTGTTCACGGTGTTGGGGTCCTAGAACCGCACACTGATCCCGCTTGTACTTAGTAACATTGCTTTTACCTGTAATCAATTTCGCACCAGCTCATGATGCTGCATCCTTCAAGGAAAACCCTTCTTCGAAAAGGTTTACGAAAATCTTGCGCTTTTCAACAGAGATTGACTCATATTTCCCTCAGCGTCTTCTTATCCTGTTCCGAGTACCTGAAGTAATACTTGAATCACTGTCGCTAATTATTATAAGTCGTCTACCGTGTCTACGATTATTTCTTCTGTTACGGAAATAATCCGAAAAACTTGACTCATTGTCACTCATTTTAATTTTTAAAAAAACGTTCTACTATTGAACAAAAATCGGACACTTTACCAACAACGGAGACGGAGGCACTGAGATAATGAACTAGGCATGAGAGAAGGAATACGTCTTCCTCCGTTCCTACCGGTCTGGGAAAAACAACACAGAGAAGGAATGCTGAAACGTGCAACGAGAAGGATTGTGGACCAATCAACAGGAAGGTATCAGCTCTGGGTCGGCAGAGTTCGGACTATCAATCGGGACCATGGTAGTTAGGTACTTTTCTGGTATCTAAGTCTAATTCAATTTGCGGAAAGTTTAATTCAATTCGCGAAAAGACTAATTCAAAGTGCGAATGCTATATTTGCTCCCTGTGCACTGTCCTACGTAAGGGGCGTGAGCAACCAGGATGGCTGCCCTTGAAACACACAACCTGGTGAAGAGATGGTTAAGAACACCCTGAGACAGAGAAATAGAAAATCCCAGGAGCGTCCCAGGACCTCCACATAGGATCGTCACATGTAATACATTCGGTAGACGTAAGACCACAGCTTTTTTTTTCTTTAAGGGGACATCAGGAGACGAAAACCGTGTTAGTTTTAACAATAATTATTTCCAATCAGTTTGTATGTGTTGCATTCATGATAGAATTTTCCTTTGGTCATGAATTAATACGTTTTACCTATTGTTTCAGGACACTGTTCGTGTTGTCCAGATGACAATCGCTCAGCTCACGCCAGCTCGGGCGCTGGAGGAGCGACAACCGCCAATACCAACACGACACATTCTGCCACAGGCATTTCTTCGGCGGCTGAACTTCGGCGAAAAGCCCACGAACACTCAGCAGCCCTCCTTCACTCATTAGCCACGTTCCATCACTCATTGCCGCTTCTTCCGTCGCTGTCGTCCCTTCACGCTGCTCTGAAGGCCGCACCCTCACCGCCGGCTCATCTCGCTCTGCCCCCTCCACCGCCTCCTCCGCCGACATCTGATTGAAACAATAATTGTAATCAACTCGACTACGACCTCAAATAGGTTTCCGATTATCGCAATCAACCGTCGATGCAAAAATAAATATAAATATTTAAGAGGAGTTCCGGAACTGCATGTCCAGTAGGTTGAACCGTCGAGGCTTCAATTTGTTGTCTGTCATATTGAACATAGTCAGCAGTATTTTAGACGTTTCCAGTAGAAAAGGTGCGCGCGAGCACCTGAAATACAAAATTGTTCCTCCTTTTCCCAACTGAATGAATGTTAAATCAAACCGATTTGGTCCTAATGCGTAGAAATGCAGAATGAC
Organism: Pachypeltis micranthus; assembly: GCA_020466155.1. Taxonomy (NCBI): domain Eukaryota; kingdom Metazoa; phylum Arthropoda; class Insecta; order Hemiptera; family Miridae; genus Pachypeltis; species Pachypeltis micranthus. The sequence continues at coordinate 3,174,487 of CM035780.1, forward strand.
GTCTGTTGTTTGGTCTTCAGTCGAGATTTGTTAGAAAAGGCCAATTGTGGACGGGGTTTCAACTTGATGAGGCAAGCGGTTCTATTTTTGTGTTACTGGACACCTTGCACATTACCACACGCTTCGTTTTGGGCTGTTCCAAATACAAAACCACTCAAAAGTACAAACTCTCACATCGTAAATTCCACGACGTCGTTCATGTTCATTGTCCCCTCAAGATATTGGGGTGTCACGCTGTTGCAGTAAGTCCACCTGCCCTTAAATTCTTTTGTTTGCTATATTAATCAATTCTCGGGCTGCATTTCTCAGTAGTCCAGTGGATTTCGTGATCACCCTCATGAAACTAAATCTGAGTGTTAGGGGCTCTTTCCTGTTGGCCATACATGGCGATTTCTCAGTATAGTAGTCCTTGAGCTCTACAAACTGCCTAACTGGATGTCTCCCCTTTAAGGGGCTACTCGCTTCTCAGCTCTATATATTTATACGCGTGTCATATTCTTACACTGTTTCTAAGTTTCTGAGACAACTAAGAAGCTTCACGAATCTCATACCCACGAGACTAAACCGGGTGTCCGTCTGCCAGCTTCCCTCCTGTTGGGATTCCAAGGTCTTTTATAAGGCGTTATGTCTAAATGGTCACCCGCATGTTGTTAATAGAAAAGGGCGCTTCCAGGTTACTGAAGGAAGGATGCTGTAATACTGAGTGTTAATTCCAAGATTTAGCATTACTGAAAGTATCCCCCCTTCCCTCACCATTTGTGTATGTGTCGTCACACACTGCACCTTGGAGCCTCCATTCGTGCATCTCTTGTCACACACTGTACCTTGGAGTCCCCATTCGTGCTTCTCTTGTCACACGATGCACCTCAGAGTTCCCATTCGTGCATCTCTTGTCACACACTGTACCTTGGAGTCCCCATTCGTGCTTCTCTTGTCACAGGATGCACCTCAGAGTTCCCATTCGTGCATCTCTTGTCACACACTGTACCTTGGAGTTTCCATTCGTGCATCTCTTGTCACACACTGTACCTTGGAGTTTCCATTCGTGCTTATCTTGTCACACACTGTACCTTGGAGTTCCCATTCGTGCATCTCTTGTCACACACTGTACCTTGGAGTTTCCATTCGTGCTTATCTTGTCACACACTGTACCTTGGAGTCTCCTTCGTGTGTCTCTTGTCACACACTGTACCTTGGAGTCTCCATTTGTGCGTCTCTTGTCACACACTGCACCTTGGTGTTCCCATTCGTGCGTCTCTTGTCACACACTGTACCTTGGAGTCTCCATTTGTGCATCTCTTGTCACACGCTGCACCTTGGAGTCTCCGTCCACGCATCTCTTGTCACACACTGTACCTTGGAGTCCCCATTCGTGCATCTCTTGTCACACATTGCACCTTGGTGTTCCCATTTGTGTATCTCTTGGCGCACACTACACTTTGGAGTCCCCATTCGTAATTCTCTTGTCACACACTGCACCTTGGAGTCTCCACATTCGTGCATCTCTTGTCACACCCTGTCCTGTGGACCTCCCTCCCCCTAAATGCCTAAATGATCTCTCCCTGCTCTCCTGTAAGTGATAAAGGAATCTTCCAGGTTACAGGAGGATGGCTGCTCTAACTCCATTCATGCATTTCGTGTGTCACACTGTATTTTGGAGTCCGCATCCTCACTGAGAAGAAGAAAGAGGTGACAGGAGGATGAAACACAAACGTGAGAGGCCATTTACATCCTCTTGATAAGCAATTACATCATAATAGGCTGACGTTCATGGGTTAGTTTAATGCTGGATTACAGCAAATCTGTTCGATTCGCGAAGACTGACTACAGGTTATTTAGGCCAGTATGAAAGTGGAATATCTCGATGACCAACAACATCGTCACGAGAGATAGTCAAGTCAATATTAAATGGATGATCTCTGCAAACATTTTCCTTGACTTGCTAGCCACAAAGAGAGAAAACTCTCCTTTAACGATTCAAAATACGTGAGTCAACCCACAGGTCGGTGGCTTCGCCTTAAGTCAATCCTGGGATTATAAATAGAGCTTTGAATGTTCGATGTGTTTGAAAAGCTGATTTTTTCCAGACTGTTTGATATCGCTCCTCACAAAAGTCTTCCCGCTGTTTTCTAACCATCAGGACGACGTTTTTCTGTGCCACGAACTAATTGGCTCTTTCCTGGAAATAATCTGACTGAGTCAACAAATACGACGCCTCACGAGGGCAGCCCAGTGGCGACAAAGAAATGTTCTGTTCCTTAATGTTGATCAACCTGGAAAGCAAGTAGGCTTTAATAAGGGAGAAAAAGTCCTGTTGCACTTTCGTTGATTATTTGCAAGAAGGAGGCCTCAATGACGCCTGACCAGGATTCGGTGGTTTGCGGCCAGTTTGCAGTTTTCTGTCATTGAAAGCAAAAAGAAAGAACCCTTAGACTCTTAGAGTACAGCCAATGTTGGTTTGGTTGTGGGCTTTGGGAAGCTTCTTGCCTCCATATTGTCATACTCTGTTTAGGAGGCAGAGTGGACCAATCAGACTGACGTGCAGTTGTTAGAGGATATATCAGGCTTCTCACAATAATCAATACTTCCTTCCACTTATATACGTGTAATAGGGTCTGTTCCCAGTAAGTGAATAGCCCAGAAGAATGTAGACAGAAGGACCGAAGTGATGCGGTAGGCGTCCGAAGGAGAAATAGGACGTTATTCATGGTGCGCGCCGCGAACCCGGTCTTCCTAACCCCCCTCTCCCTGTCCTCCAGACGAATTCGTCTTCTCCGAGGCCGTGCTGTCCTATCAGGAGCGGTTCTCCTGGTAGGAGGAGCTCGTGCCCTGTGACACAGTCATTCAACCCAATCGTAGATACTAAATGTGTCGATGAGAGGCGTTGTTTAGGTGGTCCTGATTGTAGAACAAGCCACCAGTCTGCCACTCACCTGACTATGTGGAACACCTTCCCTAGGAGAGCGTTCTCATTGCTACCTCGGGATGTGAGCATCGAAATCTTAAGAAGTCCCCATAGCTGCTTTCTGTCATACGAGTTGTTGCTGAACATGCTTCATGACCAAATCGGCTTCGCTCGGTTAATGGGTTAGCAATCATGCTGTGACACATCCCCCTCCACAAGATGACCAAGACATCATAATGCTTCCAGTCAGCTCCCAAACATTGGGGTAAACAACAACACAATGATCACGTGTAATACAAATACCAGTAGAAAAATAACATTTTTAGTTGTTCTTCCATGACACCTCATTACCCAAGCCCTTAGATATCTCAATCGTATTATAGATATTCTTGCTACGTCACAACCCAACTCAGAACCTTCCATTTGATTAAAACATCAACATTAGAAACACAGTTACGTCTTTCTTGGTCTAAAACTTGAACTGAAGTCGAAGGAATTCAAATTAGGGACTTTCATAACATTTTCCTTCGCTTTGATGGAATTTCAAATTCCGAATTTATTGATTCTAAACTCCAGACGGCATGTTATTGTTTCCTCCTTTTTAACGAACAACCCACTTCTTGTTCAGGAGAACGATTTTGAAGGTTTCTTTGTTTTCAAAGACTAGTTGTTATCAAATAAAAGTAGCATTTGTCATTAATAACATAATACAGCGATTCGATTTTACGTGCAATTTAGAATTAAAACGGTAGGGGCGAAGAACCTTTCAAGAAAATATAGTTAGACGAAGGCAAGTTTATGGTATGTACTTATACGTATGGTCCATATCTGCCAATTAAATATTGACATGCCAGGTAATTACGCTAGATTGATTGATACCTGAAGTGATTTTTGTCAAATAAACAAATGATAGTCAACGTAGTTTTATTCGTGTTAACCGACCATCTGAAGAGTCCTGGGGCAACCGAAGGATGCTGAGAAGAAGATGAACTTACATTAATCGAGAAACGAAGACCGAAGTCGGCGTATTTTTGGGTGAGTACATCTTCCTCCACCCTGCCAGCGCCTACGTGGGATTTCTTCAGAGTGGAGCCATGTGTTCTGGCTCTCTATAAGGGCGCCCAACCCTTCTGTTACGGGCACAATCGGATTAAGCTGTGACTTGGAACACCGAAGCCACTTCTATCAGGCAGAGCCACTCAAAGCAGCTCCGATTAAATCTGAAGAGGAAGAAAACTGCTGAAGAACAGGGAGAGGGGGTACCGCATTGCCGCGAACGGGAGGTTAGGAAAATAGGGCCCGTGGCACGCAACGAGCCGATCGGCCTATTCCTTTTCCAGACTCCAGCTCCACTTTTCTATTGATACCTGTGGGCTTTGGTTGTTTCTTTGCGAGTATACGATACTGGTTAAGAAGGAAGGAAGTATTATTGCGAGACGCCCGAATATATCCTATAAAACTTCTTTGGAAGCCGGATGACACTAATCATCCAACTCCTCCATCCTATTCTGTGGGAGCACGATCTGAACTAGTTCGTGCACGGCCTCCGACCTCGACTCATTCTCCAACATCCAACTGTGAATGATAGGAGCTCCCCCACAGCCTCCTGCAGGACCCTGTGGGTTTCAGCCCACCTGGGACAGGCAAAGAACGTGCACTATTTGCTGTCCTCAGTGTACTGCCCACAGTATCTGCCAAAGGGATCTCCCTCCCCTCCCCCCACCATGGCATCGCCTACGTGGCAATTCTTCAGAGTGAAGCCTTGTTCTCTGGCTCTCTATAAGGGCGCCCTGCCCTTTTTTGGAAGCCGAATGACACTAATCATCCAACTCCTCCATCCTATTCTGTGGGAGCACTATCTGAACGAGTTCGTGCACGGCCTCCCACCTCGACTCATTCTCCAACATCCAACTGTGGATGATAGGAGCTCCTCCACTGCATCCTGCAGGCCCCTGTGGGGTTCGGCCCACCTGGGACTGGCAAAGAACGTGCACTATGCGCTGTCCACAGTGTCCTGCCCACAGTATCTGCCAAAGAGATCCCCCCCCCCCCGCAATCTATGAAGGTAACTCCTGAACTTCCTGTGCCCTGTCAAGAACTGGGTGAGGTTGAGACGATGAAAGTAGCCTTAAACCTCTTTCCACCGATACCAATACTACGAATGTAACTCTGGCCCCCTCTAATAAGCAGAAGCTTTCCATGGTGCCACTTCATATGCAACCTGACTAGTAATTGCTGAGAGGTGTTCTGCCTGTAGACACGAGTCTTTCCTCCACATGGGAGGTGTTAGTCCCCTAATAACGGCCTAATCTGCGATCTTCTGCAGTAATCACGCACGCATGCCCTCACACCCCCCATTCATACAACAAATCACCACTCCTTCACACTGTAAGGCGAACCAGGGGAGGGCTACTCGATATTCAGCCATCCCCAGTCTCCAAGTATGGTACCACACCGAACGCATTCGCTAAATAAATACAGGTCCGTTTTCTTCTCAAAATGCACGCTCATAAGAGATTTATATCAGTCAATAGTCATGGAGGTTGCAGTTTTGCCAACAAGCGGCAGCCCAGGCCCACGCTCAGAATCCACCAAACCCAGAAGAGTGGTGGTACAGCAGGTTTGGCCATTTTGCCAGTCGCTCACTGTCGTAGGAACTACAGTAGAAGAGCAAGTGGTTTCTGGTTTCCCCCGCAATGGAGGCGCAAGAGGTGCAGGATGGAGAGTCTTCGAGAGAAAATAAGTGGATCTTCTAAAGAACTGGCTGGGTCAGGCCCCACTTTCTGCCAAGACATTCACAGCTATTGGGAAAAAACACGTATGCGTGGTTCCCATCTCCATTTATCTAATTCCCGTTCATCTGGTATGGCAAGTCTTCATTCAATGGAGAGGTCATTACGTGGTTCTGCTCACAGGTGTGGGTCTGCCATACATACACGCAATGGACACGTGGTCAACTGGATGCTGCCCTGTAGGCCATGGTGATCTAGTGTAGGGCAGTTGTTCCTTTTGGATTGACCGTGAGTTCGCTACCCTAGTCAATGGGGCAGTAGCCCATCACGCCTAAGTAAACAGCCTTGTACATGACTCCTACTACACAATGCCTAAGTCTTAAAGCTTTAGGCTAGAGTGAAGCACACCTTCGGTGCACATTTACGAGAAACACGTGTAGGTTTAATACAACCATTAATACCGCCATTGAACGTGTGGTTTGTTCGGCAGGCCGAATTAGTTGGGTTTTTGACCTCTGGAATATCCGCTCTAATGCCTAATGGTACTCATCGGCCCTACGGAAAGTCATTTTTCCTCTAACACCTTTTTATCTCAACCCTTTTGTTTGTACTTGTGGAAAGCCTAGGCCCTCACTTATTTCCAATTGACAATGGGTTTCCCCTTGTCCTGGACTTTCCCATCTGTCTATTCCCATCCCTCAATTTTAGCTCCTTCCAAGTTGGTCATCCATCAGCACTCGCGGTACTGTCGTCTCCCTGTTCTCTCAATGATTCGTCTCACAGCTCGCGCTACTCACAACTCAACTCTATCTCTCTGTCCCTCTCCCTCTACTTAGTATCTCACAACCAGTTTCACGTGTATTGAGAGTCTCTTGTGCGTCTTTTATATACTCATACTCAACCTGATACAGTGATGAGTTCGCTACCCTAGTCAATGGGGCAGTAGCCAATCACGCTAACACATGCCCCATGTGGCTTGCTTATTGCTCGTAATGAGGCGTATCTTGCGTAGGTTGTGTCTTTGAGAAGCGTTGTCAATAAATTCACCATTCGCTCGCTCAGGTGTGACAGTAAATATTAACGTATTAGCGTTGCACACCATTTTCCCCTGACTCTGGTCCTCCTTAAACCGTTTCCACCGTCTAAAACTCCCCTTTCTCCTATCACTGATCTGTTCTACTCCCGTCCACTGCCCAAACTCCTCATTCCCTTTTAGCCCAACGTCAAACTCCCAAAAAGAACATACTCCCGCTTCTGATAACCCACGTTCCTTTGCCCCATCTGACACCAACCACCCTCAGAGTTTTCCCCTGAAATGTCTATCCCTGTGATGTACTGGCTAGTATAATAGTTATACTACATAACTGCGCCTCCACTGTGTCCACCTTCCCTTCGTGCTACGTTCTCACCTAAGTTGCCACACCTCCACTATGAGTTAACAGCATAATAATAATAAACTTAACCCAATCTCTTTACTAAAGGATCTAGACAGACTATTGCTGTGTATATCAATTAATCACTGGATTCATACCTACTAGACAATGCCTAAAGTCTTAAAGCTTCAGGCTAGAGTGAAGCACACCTTCTGTGAACATTCATGAGAAACATGTGCAGGTTTAATACAACCATTAATACCACCTTGAACATGTGGCTTGTTCGGCAGGCCGAATTAGTTGGGTTTTCGACCTCTTGAATATCCGCTCTAGCGCCTAATGGTACTCATCGGCCCTACGGCAAGTCATTTTCCCCCTAACATCTTTCTATCTCAACCCTTTTGTTTGTACCTGTGGAAATCCCTGGCCTTCAGTTATTTACAAGTGACAACGGATTTCCCTTATCCCGAACTTGCCCATCTATCTATTCCCACCCCTCAACTTTAGATTCCTCTTTTCAATAGACAGCTCCTTCCAAGTTGGTCATCCATCAGCACTCGCGATACTGTTGTCTCCCAGTTCTCCCAATGATTCGTCTCACAGCTCCCAACTCAACTCTATCTCTCTGTCCCTCTCCTTCTACTTAGTATCTCACAACCAGTTTCACGTGTATTGAACCTTCCATGAGCGCCTTTATATTGTGGGGTTCTAATTTCCTTTATTTTTTATTTTCGTTTACACCTAGTCAAAAAATAAGGCTTTCGGGGGGTGGGGACCTATCGTCCTATTCTCTCTCTGAGGCTCACACAAAAATAAAAGTATTTTTCAAACAGGAGAAAATAAATTTAATATGAACTATTTACGATCGAATAAATTTAATGACGTTGTTGTAATTATATGGTTTCGCACCTGCGTCGGGGATCCAATGGGATGCCCAGAATTCAAAGAAATAAGTCAGCCTGGTCTATTTTCCTGAGTGGAAAGGGTCGAGATGGCGATTCGCCCTCCGCTTCAGAGACGGCTTCTCCACTCTCCAGGGTCTAGCCTGCGACTACTTCCTGCGTTTTGGCGACGTTCGAGGTGGCGCTTCCCACTCCCTCGCCTTTCCTGCAAGTTCACGAGCGAGTTCTGACTCCACAATATACTCATACTCAACCAGATACCACTGGTCTGTCAAGAGTAATACAGTCACGTTCATTTATTTCTCAGTTTCAAGCACCCCCATTCGTGCGCTCAACACGGTTACGCACAAGGAACTTTCCCATTGCAGTCTGCATAACTAATCGCGTGTGCAGCTCGTTCTTGGTACAAGACTCCGCATCGCGTACCGTTTTGTAGCGTATTCGAGGCAGTGGCTTTCCAAGAAGCAATATGTACCCTGCGAAAGTAAGGGCTGAAACAGGCCCCGCTTGGAATGCGAGATCACTCGGTCTTCCCAGTACCTGCAACCCTAACTCCCAAACATCATAGGCCACGTCAGTAAACGTTAAGTGGGCGTTTCGTGCGATTGTTCACAAGTTGCTATCAACACGCTGCCTGGGAGCCGAAATCGACCGGAGGTTTAGATGGGACCCTCAAGTAAACCTAATCGCAAACTCAATTGAGAAGAATAATGTAGGGAAGCTAGAAACTTTCTCTCCCTTAATTCTAAGAGGATGGTTTATGTCACCACGGTACAATCAGCCCTTGCAGTGGTGAACTTATGGGCTCATTCCTTGTTTGTAAAAGTAAAAATCCAATTACTCCGATTGTTCTGGAATAAAAGACAAAAGGTATGAGACCGATGGGACACAAACAGTGAACAATCAATCAATTAACGCCTTAGCTCACCTTATTGTTAAACAGACGGAAAACGACCCCCCGCAGTGGTTGGAATTCCGTAATTTCTGGAGCTGTTTCAATTTACCTTCATTTCCAACCAAGTTCCATTATCTTATCACCAGTATCAAAATTATTATCATCATCATCATCGTACAGCCATCGAACATCTCATCATCAATCTTCTTTTTTTGTTTTTCACCTCTTTGAACACGCGATTGTGCACTAATTTTTTCATTCGTTCTTCCTGGGGTGTTCCTGGGGAGTAGGATTGAATCAAACAGAACATCTGAAGTCGACAGCATCAGCGCGTGGTAGATCACAAGTGGACATTTCCCTTTTTTCTGTATTTTCAGGTCTTCATACCTTCCGTTATTAAAGTAAGTGAGTGATATAATTGGTTCAATCAAATACCCCGAACTAGTCACGACAGGAGCACTTCGTATCTTACGAGTTTTACTAAACGCCGATCGTATGAAAAAATTAGTATCAATTTTTCTAAAGATCCTAGTAACATTTAAGCTGAGTTTTTAAGGAAAAACTGCGCTAAAATCGATTATACCCGAAATGTTTGGTAATTTATTGTGCTGCTCTTGTAATTATCCCAAGGATAAGAGTTTTATAGTATTGTTGCGCCATTCAGAGCTGTCTATAAAACGAGCGGTGAGTAGCAACACACAACTTTCCGCCATCCCGGTTTTGAGAAAATTGGAATACCGATAAATTAATATTCGACAAATCTCCTTTTCTGAGTTAACTTGACTTATATCTCCATTCAACATATATGTACAGAAATAGTTATGGAGAACGAAATGTGGGTATGGGTGACTAAAATACACTCTGTAAGATTAATCACATCTGGTGACGCAGTTACCCTGGAATTTACGGAAATGTTCGAAAACCCGTTATTTTCGACACATTTTGACTTTTATCTCTGTTCAATGGACTGTCAGAGGAACATTTATTGCAAACAATATATAGGTATTAACTATTCTAAGACATCTTGAAAGTTTGGTGATAATCGATGAAGCTGTTTTTGAGAAAAATGCGAAAAACCCTAGTTTTTGGTACATTTTCGTCCCCCACCTTCCCTTCCCGTCGGCCGAAATCGACCATAACCTTATTTTGGTGTCTACAAAAAATAACAAACAAAACGAAAAAAGAACCAGCTCAATCGGATCAGCCGTTCTCCCGCAAATCGAACTACACACACACACACACACGGACCACGCCCCGAAATGAGGTATTTTAGACTCAGTAGGCCTCAAAACGTAAAGATCTGACGAAAACCCAATTTTTTCTTACACGATTACTAAACTTTCCTTTCCCTTTGGGGAGCGGCACGTAAAAATTGAATAAAAATCGTTAGAGGCGTATTCAAGAAAAAAATGTTTGGTGTTTTGATCACTATGATGCATGACAGGAGTGAGCGTGTTAGGAGAAAGCCAGACCACTAGACGAGCAAGTTCCTTATGTGACGAGGTGAGTTCAATCTGCGGTTCCACTTCTTATTCCTCAAAGGCTCTCCATCCTGCACGTTGTGTGGAGGAAGCTGCTCCACTGTAGTTCCCAGTTGTTGGAAGAGCAGACGAACCTACCAGCTATCGAAGCCTATAACCGTTTCGACCAGTTGGTGAAAAAGGGCATGAGGCAGAAACGTAGTTCCTCCTCATCGTCCTCTATGCAGCGGCAGTACAGTGGGCAGCCCCGCCACAGCAGGATAGACAGCGTGCAAGGACACTGCAATGGGACACACTCCTTGCCATACTCCCAGCGTACAGAACCACTTCCCATCAAGCGCTTCAGATCCTGGCAGGAACTCCCCCGCAAGATCTATTACTCGATCTAACCGTCGCAAAGTTCCGCATCAAAAAGGGCACTCTAGAGCAGTACAAGGGGAGCCTGCAACCGCTCGTCCCAACCCTGCAACAGCAACCGAATGCGAACCAGCAACTACAGATAGCTCAAAACTGGCTCATTGACCAATGGCAAGCCAGCTACGATGCAGGACCCACAGCACGACATGCATGCCATAGTCCCATCTATTGCAGAGCGCCTCAAACATGCATGGTGGCACCCAACAGCGCAAGCAACCCAATTTTTGTCAGGCCATGGTGCGATCAACAATAGACTCCATTTCTTCAAGCGACGACCCTCCAACGTCTGCCCTTGCGACGCAGATGTCGTCGAAGACGCAGCGCACGTAATTCGTGACTGCCCACTTTACCAGAACGCACGCACACGCAACTGCATCCCAAGCAGAGCAGATGGAACCCAACTAGTGACGAGCAAAGGAGCTATAAGGCGATTCACTAGCTTCGCTCACGCCTGGGCACACAAACGGCACTTGCTAGAAGCATGGGTACCAAGGCAAGCACCAATTCCCACTGCGCCTATGCCAACCGCCCTCTAGACAACAAAAAAAACCGTGCTTTTCAGCTAACAAGCCAAGCACAATTCCCACAAATTAGCCAGCACTAATAGAGAAAAAAAACCGTGCATTTCAGGCGAGCAAGCCAATAACCAAGCTGCCTTATCTCCTCGAGCAAATGGCCTATAGGCAGTTAGTGCGGCCTGGCCCAGAACACCCATTGGGTCAAAGTCCCCTTCGAAACTTACCACCCAAGTCAATAGTTAGTAGATCAGGTGGGAAACCACTTTAAGACCTGCTTCCAGATGGTACGGGATTCCCCAGGGGTGACACGGTAACACACAGACAACACCTCTCCACTGGCAAAATGACCAAACCGTACTTCCTCAGGTCTGGGTTCGGTGGACTCTGAGCGAGCGTCTCCATGACACTCGACTGACAGAACTCTCACGAACAGTCATTTGATAAGCGCAGGCCCGTTCACAATCCAAAGCTAAACGTCAAACAAATGGAGTTATAGAAGAGTTTTGTGTTGGTGGTTGACGAGTTACGAAGGGAATAATAACGCGGATGAATACGAATTACGTTTTGTCAAAAAATGAATAATTCCGGTTGTGATTTGAACGCGCCTTTATCGAAACATGCGCACTCAAATATGTTAGGCATTCTATATTCCGCTTTGTCCGTAACCGCTCTCAGTCCCGTCTATCGTGAAGTTGTTACGTACCCATGAGAAGTTTTTACGTACCCATCGCGTCCGTTTTATGCAACTTGCCTCACTCCCTTTGATTCACCTCCTTTGATTCGGGCATGAATTTTACGAGAATGCATTTCTCTTTAAAAAAAAAAAAGGATTGAAGGGAAGAAGGGGCAGTGGGGAGGAATATTTATAAATACAGATACGAAATGCGCATTTGAAAAAAAAACGGATTTTTCCGATGCGAAAGCTTAAAAACGCCAGTCGCATCAATTGGGGAAGCAACGAGCGCGGGAGTACATTTAAATACTCACGAAATTGTTTTAAAAGAAACGCGAGCGTGTTGCATTAATGGAAATGCTAATCCTGACGAGTGGAGAGTTGTTTTTTTTGTTCAGGGGGATCACAAAAAGTGCTCAGCGGTGCTCATGCATTGTTAACAACATCTTTCTATTCAGCCGGGGGATCTTCAATATATCGGCGCAAATCGTGACTTAATAAACATAAACAAAAAACGAAGCTTGCAGACTCATCCGTTTCAGATGGAGGATCTAGTGGAGCTACGAGGCATATCCACAAAGTAAGTGTACTCGATTTTTTTAGGGATCAAAAAATTTATTAAAACAAAAAAAAACGTGCTTACGTAGGTATACATTTAAGCTATCTTTCTACGTAGTCGCCATTTCTCTCGATGCAGGTAGTTAGGCGGGGGATCAATTTTTTTATGCCTGCCTCGTTGAAATCTGCCGCCACCTCCTTCGTCCACTTGTCGACCTCCCTCTTCACCTCCTCGTCGGTTGAAAATTTTTTTCCACCCATGTGCGTCTTTAGAGAAGTGAAAAGATGATAGTCTGAAGGCGCCAGGTCGGGGGAATAAGGGGGGTGGTCTAAAACATCCCATCCAAAAGAGTCCAACAGTTCCTTCGTGAAGTTGGCTGTGTGAGGTCGGGCATTGTCGTGGAGCAAGCAAACGCCCAAAGACCCCTGCTTCGATTTTGAATGGCTCTTCTCAATTTTTTCAGGTTCTCACAATACCTTGCCGCGTTTATGGTCTCCCCCTGAGGCAAATAATCGATCAGTATGATGCCTTTGTGGTCCCAAAACACTGATGCCATGATTTTTTCCCAGAAATTGTGGTTTTGAACTTTTTGGCTGAGGGTGAAGTGGTGTGACGCCACTGTTCGGACTGTCTCTTGGTTTCTGGAGTATAGTGTGCAACCCGAGTCTCATCTCCAGTAACAATACACTTGAGAAATCATCACCCTCCAGTTCATACCGTTCCAAAATCTCTTTAGAGGTCTGCACTCGATTCAACTTGTGTTGTTCAGTCAGTTGTTTTGGGACCCATCTTGCACACAGTTTATGAAATCCGAGGGTTTCTGTTATTGTTTCGTGCAGCAAAGATCTGGATATTTCAGGAAACTTCGTAGAAATTTCGTTCAGAGTCAATCTGCGATCGTCACGGACCGCATTCTCAATCTTTTCCACAAGTTTGTCAGTCACAATCGACGGTCTCCCACTCCTCAATTCGTCATGCACATTCGTACGACCGTTCTTAAACTCCCTACACCACTTGTACACACTCGTACGATTCATGTGTCCTTCACCATAAATTGCTTTTACCTCATTAAAAATTTCAATCGGGGATTTCTCCTTAACAACGAGGTACCGGATGACCGCGCGGATTTCGCACTTGGCGGCAGAGTCGATCGACATCTTTCACGAGAAATGCTCCTGAGACCACAGTTTTCAACGTACTGACCTCATTTTGGTCTTGTTTCGGAGAGGAGGAGTCACGCTACACGACAGTGTGCCCAACATATCAAAAAAAACGTCAAGTCCGGAGATTTGAAATAGTTCAGTTTTAGCCATTTTGTAAATGAATTTTCTCAAGAGAAAACGCAATTTTCCTCTCCCTTTTTGTAAAGGCGTCAGAGCAGTGTTTCCCAACCTTTTTTTTGCAATGTCCCACTTATAACAATTCAAAAATTTTTTTTGTTATTTATGTTGGGCGAGAGTTGAAGATCGAAAATAAAAGAACTTGTTAAGGGTGAGGAGAACTGTATTAAATGCAATGAAGTGAGTAGAGTTTATGTACAAAAGGAGGACAAAAGGGGACGACTCGTAATATACGTGAACTGGTGCGAAACTGTTTCGGAAGGAGATAGCCAAGTGTATGGGCGGAGGGTAGATATAGGAAAGTCCCTGAGTGGGCGCAGGGAGACGAGTGTGACTTTCGTGAGAGTTCGTAGCTCACTGAATTTTGGGAGGAGCTGTGTCTTTTGACGAGGAATCTGAAATTGAGGAGTGGGAAAATAAAGAAAGGGAAAACCCCACATCAGGTAAATCCGCTTCCGTTAGAAATACCTGGGGAATTTCCGCAGGTAGAAAGCGGTAAGGACTGGGGAAGTACAAGGTCAAAAGACTCGAACTGATTTGACTTGCGTCGAACAACTTAAAGAACATAAATTATATGTGTCGGGTGCGTGAAAAAGAGAGAGAAATAGACGAAATGAACGAGATATAGAACGGTAGAGCTTTGATTGGGCAGTCATCTGGTTCTCTGAATACTTGAACTGGTGGTGAGGGTCAGTAGAGCTGTGAGTAACACGAGAGTTGATGAGTATCAATTGCGAGACTTGAGAGTCATGACGGCGGTAATTTTCGTTCGAACTAGCGTTAGTGATTATGGCGACAGTATTTGGATGTAGCGGCAGGATTCAGTCTCTTTCTTTTTTGATAGCCAGAGGTGGTTTTGCTCACCTGTGGAGCAAGGGAGAGAGCTTCGAAACGAGCAGTCAACGTGGCTGTGGCGATTGGACCATGTGTTAACTTCAGAACCAGGATATGATTTATTTCAGTTCGGAAAGAAGAAATCAGAAGGAAATCGTGAAGGGCGACGATAAAGAAGCTGACAATGATAGTTAGGGCCATTTTCACCATAACCACGCCGATTAATTTGGTTAAAAACGCAATTTTGGCAGATTAATCGCAATTCTGGGTACTTTTCAATGCTGGAACGATTCCCAGAGGTATACGACTGCGTCTAGACTGAAAACAGTGAAATCATACTAATTACAGTGAGCTAAGAGTCTACTAATTGCAGAACTCACGAAACACTACAGCGAAAGCTGTCGTTTCATTGTTCGTACTTCCTTCTCTTCCTGTTCGTACACTCCAACCACCCGTCGTGCCAATCGCCTAAACGCACACCTACAGGCGCCTCGATTATGTCATTTTCGTCATTCCGTTGTATTCAGGTCTTATTTCGTATGGTTTACTGATATTTTTCGATGTTGAATCGAATGGGATGGGTCTCGTAGGTGTGGCATTAGGTCAAGCTACGCAAGAGAATAGTAAACCCTTGTGTAATAATTTGCAGCGTTTTTTTTGCCTCGATTATTACTTTTTTTTAAATTTGTGTCCGAAAAGTGTGTCTTGCGTTTGTTTGATTTCACCAAAATGTTTAGACTCTCCCTCCCTCCCTCCCTCTCTCTCTCTCTCTCTCTCACTCTCTGAGAGAGTGCAGCACACACTCTCCTGCTGGCAATGCTAGAGTCAATAGGAGTTTGAGGTAAAATGCTGTGCTGTGCAGTATCCTATCAACAAGCTGTGGTTTGGAGGAGGGGGTACCCCAGGGTTCCGTATTGTCAGCTAAGCTATTCACCGTTTTTTCTGACCAGGCAGCTCTCCGAGTGTATGGTATACACGGATGACCTACAGCTTTATACAAGGGTACTGTTGTCTCGCCTGTCAGAAGGAGTCAAGGTATTAAATGAAGTTGTCACGTGTGGTGTCATGGTGCGACAGTTATGGAATGACGATAAATGCTGCCAAATCTAAAGCCATGATCCTGGGGACCTCTAAGGTAGTGACACAGTGTGATGCGATGTGGATACCAGAAGTGTGCATTAATAGTGAATCACTAGAATACGTGACCAATATAAAGAACCGGGGGATAAATGTATCACACACGCTGTCATGGTTGCCACACGTCACGCCCTTATGCAAACGTGTGTATAGTTCAATATACCAGCTTCGCAGGTTAGCAATAGATATACCGTTAAGTGTAAGACTGAGGCTTGCCAAAAGCTTGGTACTGCATAACTTTGATTACAACAGCGAGCAGTGCGATAGTATGCAGAAAGCACCTGGTAGCTCTCCAGAATGCTCTAGTACGATTTGTATGCAGGTTGAAGTTGGACGAGCACGTTACACCATATAGGTGATGGGGGGGGGGGGCTGAAGATCAAACAGATAATCAAATTCGTCGCTCGAGCTTGCTGTAAACATGAAGTGCGCCCGGGGAAATGTGGGCGAACAGGGTGGTTCCTCCAATGCTACAGCTGGAGGACCCTGGCGCCACTGTTGGTTAATGCCCTGAGATACATACCCATAATATGGAAGAAGGCAAGGCTGGGGTGGCTCCCTGACTCAGGCAAAGGTCTACCTCAGGCTCATGTCCCTCCTGTTAAAAACTATGAGGAAGATAGTAGGTCTCAACTTAAAAGACAAATGTCTTGCTCATACCCCCATCAACTGTTCCCAACTCGAATATCAGAGGGAAATTCACAGGTACTGCCCTGAACGAATTGGTGAGTCAGCTGGAGGACCCATTGGAGGTGGGGGAAAGTGCTTTGCGCTGCTTTCTGGACAGCCGAGTGGGTGAGTTGAAGGTTACGTCACAATTGAAATTCCATTTGAAGAAAGCTAAAATGTAGTTTGATGATGTAGTTTGAGCAGAAGCTGCTGCGTTAATTATTGGAGTTACCACGGATTCTTGAAAGACCTTTTACTAGATGAGGAGGACTTACTCAATTTAGAGTATAGGAACGACGTTGGCTTCGTTAACCTTTGCAGTGTGAAGAGGTGTGGTTTTGAAGAGCTACTAAGGGTGATTCGACCAAGAATCTCCTACCAAAAATATCCTTCAGTCACTCTCCGTCATGCAACTGGGGTATGTAACCTTCACACTATGCCGTTCAGCATCGTTTGGCTTAAGACACGCAGCAAGACCAAACCAATGTGCCCTCTAGGCTGGCCTTAAGGCTCAGCCGAATCCAGTCCGAATCAGCTTGGTCCATGTGTCATACGTGGCACAGTGTGGACGTTCCGGGTGGCTTTACTTTAAAGAAATTAGATCGCCTTCTTCGAAATCTTCATGAAGTAAGGTACATTAGGGGATTTTGGATGCGAGATTCGCCACACGGCAAGTTCAGGATTTGGCTCCATCATCTGTACACTCAGTATATAGCTTTTTGACTGTTCCAAAGTTGGGATAAGCACCGTGGCCTAAAGACCTACTGTCCCAGTCCAAATGTCTCAGAGGTCCATGCGTAGCCTCCTAAGAGGTGTCAAGTATTTCCTGCAAGAGTCTTCTTTGATGTCCACCCAAGGAGAAGTGGTACCAAAGACCAGCGCTGCTTCTCACGTCTCCAGCACTGGGCCAAAACGTGGTGGAGAGTCTTCTTATCCGTGCCACACTACTTACACCGAGGTGTGTCGACTATTCCCATAACATGTGTTTGTTCATTTGGCAGTGCCCCGTGATGATCCTCACAATCTTAGGTTCGTCTTCTCCATCCTTAGAAGGCTCTGCCTTATCTCTTAGCTCTTGGAATGCCTCACTCCCGCATCATTCCACATGCCCCACAACGGGGAAGTGGCTCTATAGGTACAGTAGACGAACCGAGTCGGACCAGATGGTCTGCCCCCTCCTGTCCAGTGATCCCTTTACGCCTAGGAATCCAATAAAAGTTGACTCTATTAGAGCCAACTAAGGAATTACTCCGCATTCTTCACTCCTGCTCGAGTAGTAGTTCTTCGGCGCATTGCACGACGCTTGACTATCAGTCATTATTTTCCTAGTTTTATTGCTACAGCCTTTTTCGTGCATTATGATGGCCCTGGCAATGTTAGCGTAGATCTTGGCTTGAAACATCGTTGGAGTGAGTCCCAGAACAATATACGTCCCACTCCTCCCAGAGCCCTCCGAAGTTTTCCATCCAACTGTGTAAACGTTGACACCATTAGGAGGCCCAAACTGACGACTTTCGCTGTTCCATCGGTTTTCTACTGGCCGCCCATTGCATATTTCCTATCATGCTCGTTGGCTCTGAATCTGAATACTATTAGAAATGGCTCGGCGTCTACCGGGACACCAGACCCTTTACAGGTTCTGCCTTTGCAATGGCGCCATTGTGGCGAATACAGTCCGGAATAAAATAGAAATAGCGAATGATTGGGAGTTCAGGATAATGAAATGCAGAAGGAACTCGCTGGTAGGTGCCTATGAACCTAATGATGTCATTCGCCTGGCATGTTATATACATTGGACATTGTTCATACTACAACCCCGTACAAAACTGTCTCATCTATGATGACGAGCTTTAGCACAACATGTAACACGAGGCTATTGATCTGTTGTCCCCTAGGCCCCCTCCCCCTCATTCCTAATGGATTGTTATCATATGGTTCGTGATTTAGCGTCGGCTAAACCTCTCAACGATGTTTATATCGTGTGCGGCAGGGCGAATTCAAAGTCATATTTCTCCCGTTCATCGATTAAGAGCCGCTCGTCATTCTCATGACGGACCATAAAAGCTAATGACCTTTTGAACGATGGGCAATAACATCACTCCACTTTTAAAAGGATATTCTCTTTGCACAATCGCTGTAAATCGTCGTCGGGTCATTAAGGACGAACCGGAAGAAGACAGAGAGAAGAAAAGGGGACACTCAGTTTCTTCTAAACATCTTCCGGGGGTTTCCCTGTTCTATTTGGATGCTGCCCTGGTGCTATGTGTCTTATCCGCTTTTCTACTCGGATCCCTCCTTCGCTCGGCGAACATCCGGATGCTGCCTGCCGCTCGCTTGATTGCGAGGGTCGTCTCCTCTCAACAGCTTCCTGAATTGAATAACCCAACCCCACAGCTCACTCTCTTTTGGATTACTCCCGTCACTTCATTGTGGCTTCATATTACCATTGTGATGAAATCAACTGTGACGCTTCCCAGTCTCTGCCAATCCAAACTCGTTCCCTCTTCGAACATTGAGTCTCTTTTATCGCGGGCGCCCCGAAACCTGGAACACCCGTTTTACGGGAGAAAGAAAACGATATACTTTATTGTTGGAGAGAGAAAGATATTTAGTCAGTAATACTCCATAATAACAGACATGAAAAGACAATCTAACGAGTTTCGCGAGCGTTTTAACAATTTTATTCGAACGAAAGAGGCAACCGAAAATAACAAGACGGAAATAAAAATCAGCCTAGCGAACAATTCCATCAAATCTTGACAATTTAGTCATCAACTACTGCATTGCATCTTCGTAGAACTCAACATCCCGCCCTCTCGCTAAGCAAATAACCAAACAACCCATTATCCCCGAGATTGCTCGCTTTATTAACGACGACGCATTAAGGATCCGCCGTCACAAAGGGATATTGAAGAACAAAAGGTAGTAGCGGAGCTTTAGCGGGGGAAAGAGGACTAAGAGGTGAACTACAATTAGGAGAAACAAAGGAGGCAGATGGTTGAGAAGTTCATTATATCAGGGGCTCGAGCTAAACTTTGTTGATCAATTCCTTGGCGTTTCAGAGAGTTGGCCATATGGCCAGCATTAGTCTTTACTACTTCGTCACTTCTCTGTACAATTCATGAAATGCCTCTACTGACCAACGCTACTAAATGTCGCGACTTGTTCATTGTCAGCGAATTTTGACAGGAAATAAAGAATAAAGCTACCATCATCGTCGAGGAAAGCGTGGAGTTCAAAGAATTATTCAAAATCTTCACCTCAATAGAACAGTCAACAAAAATAGATGGTACAATTGGATTAGTAACAAGTACGACCTAGAGAAGCTGCAGGTAATGAAGGATGGATCGTCGGCAGTTCGTAAATGCGTACAAAAGGGAGTGCAAATTATCCTTGTCCCAACGTCCAATGTTAACTTCCTCGTGAACGAAACGGGCGTCTTGAACGAAGGGAAAGAGATAACAGCGATCGTACGTACAATGTCAAACGAAACTGGCGGAAAAAAGGCAATTCGGAAGACTGCAAGACAGAAAAAAAAGATTTGGTCGGAGGGTGGTGAGTGGAGGAGATAAGTCGATAAGGCTAGTCCGAAGGAGGGAGTCGTGAGCAATTCTTGAGGAAAACAAGGCGTATGAGTCATGTTTTGGAAGTTGCAGAAAGATGAACGAGGGTTCAGTTGCTTACACGTAAACAGAAAGTGACATAATTGCCGTCATCGACAAGTCCTTCAAGTTCAAATTCTGTTCACCGTGGTATTCCCTGACGAATCTTAGATTTCAAATAATATATTACAATTAAGGCAGATTTAAAAAGAGAGACATTGATTGATTGAAATCTTCTATTTAACAACCGCGAAACACCTAATCAGTGTCAGTTTTGGTTTATTATTCATTCTGAATAATAACCCTATGTTTTTTATTACTTTCCTTGCTGTACGAAGTAGAAAGGAAAGTTATGTAATCGGCTGAAAAAAAAAAGTTGAGTTCTCTTCAGATCTTTACGTTTCAGACCCCCCTGAGTCCGAAAAACACTATTTGGGAAAATGGTCTGTGTGTCTGTGTGTGACTGTGAACAATTTTTAGAGAAAACCACCGTACCAAATCAGCTCAAACTTCATATTTCGCCCGCAAGTCACCATGGGACGCCAAAATAAGGGTGTGAACAAAATCCACCGAAATTTAACTATAGTTATCATAGTGATCAAAACAACAAATATTTTTTTTCTCAAAAACGGCTCTAACGATTTTGATTAAATTTTTTATATTGATAGCTCTCAATCAGGCAATGATACTATAAAATTCTCATTCGTGGAAAAATGACGAGAGCAGCATAATAAATTACCAAAACTTTCGACAAAATCGATTTTAGCGCAGTTTTTAGAGAAAACAACCGTACCAAATCAGCTGAAACTTGATGTCTAGCCTACAGGTTACCATGGGAAGCAATAATGAGGGTATGGACAAAATCCACCGAATGTTAACTATAGTCATCATACTGATCAAAACACCAAATTTTTTTTCTCAAAAACGGCTATAACGATTTTAATTACATTTTTTATATAGATAGCTCTCAATCAGGCAATGATACTATAAAATTCTCATTCGTGGGAAAATGACGAGAGCAGCACAATAAATTATCAAAATTTTCGACCAAAAGCGTTTTTCGCGCATCCTCCGCTGGAATTCTTATAGAATGTTAAAGAAAAATGGTATTGTAGTCCAATCCAATACCTAAAGGGTGAGTGTTTAGAACCGCTCATGAGATACATGGGGCTCACTCCAGAAATTCCTGAATTTCAACTACTGCCGTTGCGCTTACTACCAGTTCTAACAGTTAATTTCCAATAACTCTGCAAAAGTGATTACCATCCTTTTTTTAAAAATCGTGTTTACAGCCTCATTAATTATCTGTGTACCAATTGCTCAATAATGGTCCTGCAATGAGTACGAGCAGCACAATAAATTCCGGAACTGTAAGCGCTACCGCTTCCTGCTGTCGTAAAGCATTGTTTGTCCAAGTTCAAATTAACTGAGTGATAAATGAATTGGTTAAATAGAATTAGCCATGTACAAAGTGAATTGACGTAGAGCTAAGGAAAGTTGTGTGTTGCAACGCACCAGATATTTATTTTTTTACTTTCCTTGGCTCTACAAAGTAGAAAGGAAAGTTATGTAATCGGCTGAAAAAAAAATTTTGAGTTTTCTTCAGATCTTTACGTTTCAGACCCTCCTGAGTCCGAAAAACACCATTTGGGAGAATGGTCTGTGTGTATGTGTATGTGTGTCTGTGAACGATTTTTAGAGAAAACCGCCGTACCAAATCAGCTCAAACTTCATATCTCGCCCGCAGGTTACCATGGGACGCCAAAATAAGGGTTTGAACAAAATTCATTGAAATTTAACTGTAGTTATCATAGTGATCAAAACACCAAATATTTTTTTCTCAAAAACGGCTATAACGATTTTAATAAAATTTTTTATATTGATAGTTCTCAATAAGACAATTATACTACAAAATTCCCATTTGTGGGAAAATGTCGACAGGAGCACAATAAATTATCAAAATATTCGACGAAAAGCGTTTTTAGCGCGGTTTTTTCCTTTAAAACTCCGCTGAAATGTTACTAGAATGTTTAAAAAAATTGGTATTGTAGTCCAACTCAATACCTATACGGTGAGTGTTGAAAAACGCTCATGAGATACATGGGGGTCACTCCAGCAATTCTTGAATTTCAACTACCGCCGTTTCGCTTACTACCAGTTCCTGCGGTTTTACTCGATAACTCTGCAAAAATCATTACTATCCTCTTCAAAACAATCGTGTTCCCAGCCTCATTAATCCTCTGTGCACCAATTGCTCAGTAATGATTCTGGAATGAGTTCGAGCAGCACAATAAATTCCGGAACTGTAAGCGCTACCGCTTTCTGCTGCCGTGAAGTCTTGTTTGACCAAGTTCAAATGAACTGAGTGGTAAATGAATTGATTAAGCGGACAAAGCCATGTAAAAAGTGAATTGACGTAGAGCTAAGTTAACTATGGACTTCCCACACCTGCCCTAACAACGAAGTCATTGAAATGAAATGAAATGTTTTATTGTATAAATCCGAAGATGTTACAAGAGTTGATGTAGTTTCAGTAGATAGGTATATGCATCCAAACTTAATTCGAATGGTAGGATATATAAATACAACTGTACCCTATGTAAGTATTATCAACAAGAAAAAAGAGTAAATTGTAATATCCAGATTAAAAAGAAAATTGCGATTTTCGAATAGTCCGAGAAGAAACTCTTCATTTACAGTAATTGCTCTTTGCCTGATGGCTGTATATAGAAAAGAATACAGCTTCTTCCAGTCGTGTTTTAGTTTCACGTCGAACCAGTCCAAGGTTTATGGATTTTTCGTTAAGCCACCGTTACCGAGGGTCGAAAAATGCGAAGTGTTCGGCAATGCAAGGAGGGTTCTTGAATTTCAAGCTCTTAATAGGAGAAGAGCGACGCTTGAAGAATCACTTCAATGTACCTCATGAAGATTTCCCAACTTTGGACATTTCTTTCTTCTTCTCTTCAAGCCGATCCAATTGGGTCGACACTGTGACCAACGTTTCAATTAGGTTTCTTCGATCCAGACGGAGCTGATTGGGTTTGGCACGTTGCTCATGAGCCGTGGTTCACGTTGGTAAAGCGTTGCCTCGCGGCTTTAGCCAAATGGCTTTGTGGGGATGCTGATTACAGGCTCCGCCGTGTACGGCAGCCTTTACTCATATTTATCTAATCCTGACGTTATTAAGTACATTCATATTGTCATAGGTCTTCGGCGAACAAGAAAACAATCGTGAAAGTAGTGGATAATGGAAAAAATATTGTAATTTTATGACTCTTCCCCTGGGACACGAATTTTTCAGAACGGAGGTTTGGTGCACAATAAGATTTGATGCTGAAACGAAAGACAGTAACTTTCCTCAGCCCCACGTACATTATCGAAAGGACGAAAGGATTTTCATTTGATTGGAAAGAAATGAGCAAGAGATGAACTTCTACTTCGACCAATTCCTGACTGCTTCTTCGAGGCGCCTTTCAGTAAAACATCATGAAGGGATTTACAAAAGACGTCCGAATGCACATTCTCCATCTGCCAGAGTGCCATCTCGAGGTGTCAGGCCTAGTGATGCCTCAGGAAAACTTCATAGCGCAGGAGGAAGGGCCATGGACTGGCAGCTCGTGCGTCTGTGGTTGAGTGGCCACATGTACTTCCACAGGGTGGTTTCCTAAAGATTTCTCAGTCGCCAAACGGACCAAGAATTGCGCCGTTCAGTGAATTAGTTAAATAGCGGCGACGTCTAAAGTTGTCTGAGCTACTTATTCTCCGTAAGATTTAAACCGACGGAAAGCGAACTTCAATTACAAAATTGTGAAGTTCCCTGAAAGCGCCTACAGCTCGAATAAATGACTCCCCAACAAATCTTTACCTTCTCGAGTTGAGAAACGAAGACGGGAATAATCTCTAGGAGCGATAAGAATCAATTAAGAGAGGGAACAAATCACAAAGTTTGGTATTTAGTCAGAAACCAAGCGGATATGCACCTGTTACATGAAAAACGATCCAACAAATCTACTTGAAGAACCAAATGGAGCGTTATTTAGAGTTGTTTGTGAACAGGACCCCCCGTCGGAACTTCAACTCCGAACAAGCACGAAGTTTCAGCGTCGTTTCTCAAATCAATTCGCGGCCCGCAACTTATGAAAAGACGTTCATATTTTGCTGCTTAGACCACTGCGGCTCTTTTTCCATGTTGAAATGACATTACTCTCAAAGAGAGTAATATCAATTGAAAGCCATGGAGTGGTCTATCGCGCAAGAGCCCGAGCACTCGCTCAGCACCCTGTGGTAGGTTGTCATTTAGCCAGTCTCCTGGTCGAGATCTGTTGCCCATGTGATACCACAAGAAGTCACGAACCTGAGATTCCCCACGTAATCTGATTATCAGCTGGTTGCCATTTAGCCAGTCTCCCGGAAGAAAGCTCCCCATTCTGCACAAGTGACTTATTCGCGTTTACACGCACTGACCGCTGACCGCTTGCGAGCATTCGTAAACACGCAAACGAGCAGTTGTTCGTGAGAATTTATTTATTTTATTATTATTTCGTTGTTTATTTGCATAGAGATCTACATCTCTATAAATCATAAATCCAGCGTTCCAACTATATTACAAAAATAACGAAAATGTAAGCTACTGCTTAATAGCAATATAATTCTCCATGCGGGGCTTGCCCACGGTGGAGAATGAGTAGCAATATCGTCGATTACCTCTTCACTTCCTGTCATAGTGATGTAATAATCCGTTTAATGTAGTACCTTGTACTTTCCGCTCCCCAAAGGGAAAGAAAAGTATAGTAATCGTGTGAAAAAATCTGGGTTTTCTTCAGATCATTACGTTTTGAGGCCTATTGAGTCTAAAAAACCTAATTTCGGCGCGTGGTCCGTTTGTGTGTGTGTCTGTAGTTCAATTTGCAGGAGAACGGCTGATCCGATTGAGCTGGTTCTTTTTTTGTTTTGTTTGTTATTTTTTGCAGACACCAAAATAAGGTTATGGTCGATTTCGGCCGATGGGAAGGGGTGGGTGGGGTACGAAAATGTACCAAAAAGGGGGGTTTTTTTGTATTTTTCTCGAAAACGGCTCTAACGATTTTGATTAAACTTTCAACTTTTCTTCTCCATACATATCTCCATATAAATACGGTAACCGGAGATATAAGCAAAATTGGTTTTTTACGCTTTTTGGCAAAACGGCTTCAACGATTATCACCAAACTTAAAAGATGCTTTAAAATAGTTAGTACCTACATATTGTTCTCCATAAATGTTGTTCTGACCGTCCATTGAACAGAGATAAAAATCAAAATGTGTCGAAAATAACGTTTTTCCGAACATTTCCGTAAATTCCAGGGTAACTGCTTCACCAGATGTGATCAATCTTACAGAGTGTCTTCAAGTCACCCATACCCACCTTTTGTACTCCGTAACTATTTCTGTATACATATATTGAATGGAGATTTAAGCCAAGTTAACTCAGAAAAGGAGATTCGTCGAATATTATTTTATCAGTATTCCAATTTCCTTAAAAACGGCTCCGACGATTTCGATCAAACTTATGGAGTACTCTCAGCTAACTAGTCCCTACATTTTGTTCACCATAAATGTTTCTGTAGAAATGCGTTGAACGAAGATATAGCGCCCGTATATGTAGCTGGTGTTCGAACTTGAAGGGATTGCGGAAAGTTGTGTGTTGCTACGCACCGCTCGTTTAGGGTAAATTTGACTTTCAAAAAGTCTGTCGCTATCTGTTTCATTAATAGGGATCTTAAATCGGCTCGGAAGGGATTGTTTGTAGTACAGAAAGAAGTTTTGGGCAGCAACGGTTCTGAGCTTAGGAATAATCAGAAAACCGCCTTCAAGAAAGTTCAAAAACACGGCACTCGCGTTGTCGAAGGTTGCAATCTGTTCTTCGTCGATTGCGGTACTGTCAGTAAAGGAGAAGCGCCGCTAAAGGAAGGAAAGAAGAATGTAGGAGTCTTCCGTTATGAATAGAAGGAATTATTCGCAGCTGCTAGCTGACTTATGGGCGGATGAAACTGGTTTTGAAGAAAATTTCAGCCGCATTCATTTGTCATCGTCGGACTGTGATTTTTTACTTCAAAAAATTGAGGGAAAATTGTCAAGGCCTTTCCCGGGTCCTTTGCTGCTGCTTTTTGCTCCTTGTTCCTTTCTCTTCTGTACGAGGCAAGCAAGGAATCAACTTTTGCTTTCGCCGATTCGGTGGGTACTCCTATTTGTTATGATGATACTTATGGTCGGGTTGCTGCTCTGCCTTCTCTTCATGCAACCCAATTAGTTCGATGGATTTCTCCTTGTCTCGCTTTATTAGTAACTGCATAAAAACAATAACGTCGGTATTACCGCAATAAAAACTTAATATAATAAAGACGCAATAACACCAAGACCTTGAACAATTTTAAAAATAACGCAGCAGGTACCACTGGCGATTGCTCATACCCCCCGAACATCTGGCTCGCATCTGTTTAAGAACAGTGTTCGCGAATAATGCTCGTTTGGTGTAAACGCGCCTTTAGAGTGTCATCTTCTGCAATTATGCGGTTCAAGTCGATTGCGGAAAGACGATTTTCTAGTTCTCTATCTTCATCTCTTCTACCCCTATCCTGCCGGGCCATCGTTTTCCCGGGCTACGTGTTCAATCTCACACACGTCAGTGGCCAACCAGATGCCCAGTCATTTAAGGAGTAACTTCATCCTGATGGATACTCGTTCATGAGCGATCCAGAAGGGAGGGCCCACGTTTGAAGCTGGGGCCCTGGTATATGCGCAGAAAGGCCTGGCAGGGGCGAGCATCTTTTGGTCGGGGATTAGACCCCAACGGGATCGCTGACCACGGTTTTCCAGGCAGAGATGTTTGCGGTGATGGTCTGCACAGCAATTACTGTAGATCCGCAAAAGATTTGTTATGGTGGACAGTCAGGCTACTCTCAAGGCCCTGGTCGAAGACAACAGGGTAACACTGGGTGCTGGGGTCGTCAGGGAATAGAGGGAAATGAGCGTTGGGCTGGCGAAAAAGGATCGGCACAAATCCCTGTCGGTCATGAGCCTTTTGTTGGGACAACCACGTAGAGAGGTTGGAAAATGGGAGGATGAATGCAGAGCTACCTATTGGCAGAGGTTGCCCCGTCTTAGACAGTGAAAACTCTTTATCCGACACTCCATAGGGAGGGACAAGGAGGTGCTCAGTCTGGCGAGACAGGATATGAGGATCTTTGGACCGAGAATCAGAGCGGCGATCCCATTGGGGTCGCTGGCCACGGTGTTCCAGGAGAGGTGGCTGCGGTGACAGTCTGTGTGCAGCGGCTGCTGCAGAGGGGACTGAAGTGGCAGCCGCTGCGGTGACAGTCTGTGTGCAGCTGCTGCTGCAGAGGGGACTGAAGCGGCAGAGGATCTACATTATGGTGGATAGTCAGTGCACTCTCAAGGCCTTACCCTGATACTGTCTTACATCACGGCAGGTGTGAGACTGTCTGACTGGACTGAAGGTCCTGGCCGAGGACAACAGTGTAACACTGTGTTGGAAGCCACCTACGTACAGAGGTTGGCAAATGGGAGGATAGGTGCAGGGCTGCCTAGCCTTAGACAGTCAAAACTCTTCATCCATCTCTCCAGAGGAAGGGCCAAGGAGGTGCTTGCACTGGGGAGGAAGGATATGAGGATCATATGTGGCCTGTTCACAGGTCACTGTCCGCTGAGCTACCACCTTGCTAATATTGGGAAGTGTGAGGTATAGGTATGCAGGTTCAGTGAGGCGGGCTGGAGATGGCAGAGCATGTGTTGTGTATATGTGATGAACTCGCAGAAGCCTTTCCTACAACCCGAAGAGGTGGTGAGTTCAGAACTTTGGGATGTTCTCCACTTTGTGCGGGGATGGTGGGGACGTCCCACTTAGGGAGCCCAGTTTCTTGGTATCTGGGGGAGTAGGGGAGAAATGGGCGAGCAAAACCGGAAAGGGGGGTTTTGGCCCAATTGGAGTGGGGGAAGAAAACCACGCCTCGTACTATAGTACGAGGTTTTTGGCCACGCCCCCTAACCAATCACGTTGTAGTACGTCATTTGTTATCCCCTCCACCCCGCCCCTTTCCCCCTCTACCATAATTATTAACCAATCGTACTATAGTACAACCTTTTTTACCCCCACCTCCTACCCCAATTTCCGGAAGTTGACCACCACTCCTTCGGTTTGCCCCTCCCACTAACCAGTCACGTTATACTACGACTTTTTTTACCCCCCCCCCCACCATTACAGGTGGGACAGGTCTCGTCCCACTAACGAATTTACTATAGTAGAGGTACTCCCCCAACAACTACTTACCTTTTTCCCCCTCGATCCAGCCTTCTCCCACGATCCTTCTGTACTATAGTAGGAGTATCCCCCCACCTTCTAATAAAATTCTAGTGCGTTTGGATGACGTAATTTTTAAAAAAAAGTTCCTTCCCTGGGATCGAACGCAGTACCTTTTGTATTATAGTCAGGCGTTCTATCCACTAGGCTACAACACAACATTGTAAAATAACGTAAACTTGTGGTATAAGAGGGAAAGACGCGACATCATCATTGTGGGACACTAGAGTGGTCACATGATCGTTCAAGGGCATGACTCATCAGCATGACGCAATAGCAGCTGCCTCAGGCTACTGCGTGGTATTCTCGGAAATGTTTAATAGGTTTCAAAATATGATGCAATAGCATGACGTGTTCACGTGATTGTATAGCCCCAGGCGTTCTATTCTCGGAATTTAATATTGACGCACAAATTATCTCTAAACGTGTTTCGACGTTTTTTTGTATTTGCAAGAAGCAGAGTTGAATCTACCTACGAATGATGCCATTGTATGACTGTGCTCCTATGCTGGCGTATGCTGCTTATATCATGCTCCTACGCATGCGCACTTCTATTTTTGACTACGTGACAAAACTTTTAGAGGCGATAAATTCCAATTTACTGCGTAATAGACGAGTCGAAACACGTTTAGAGATAATTTGTGATTTGGTACTGCGTTCGATCCCAGGGAAGGAACTTTTTTTAAAAAATGACGTCATCCAAACGCACTAGAATTTTATTAGAAGGTGGGGGGAGATACTCCTACTAAAGTACAGAAGGCTCATGGGAGAAGGCTGGATGGAGGGGGAAAAAGGTAAGTAGTTGTTGGGGGGGGGAGTACCTCTACTATAGTAAATTCGTTAGTGGGACGAGACTGTAATGAGGGGGGGGAGGGAAGGTCGTACTATAACGTGACTGGTTAGTGGGAGGGGCAAACCGAAGGAGAGGTGGTCAACTTCTGGAAATTGGGGTAGGAGGTGGGGGTAAAAAAGGTTGTACTATAGTACGATTGGTTAATAATTATGGTAGAGGGGGTAAAGGGCTGGGTGGAGGGGATAACAAATGACGTACTACAACGTGATTGGTTAGGGGGCGTGGCCAAAAACCTCGTACTATAGTACGAGGCGTGGTTTTCTTCCCCCACTCCAATTGGGCCAAAACCCCCATTTCCGGTTTCGCTCGCCCATTTCTCCCCTACTTGGGGGTGGAGCAGGGGGGCAATAAGTTGGGTCTCATGGACGCCCTTACAATAGGCCCGTTAGTGGCCGCATACCAGAAACTTCATCCTGATAAAATTCTGTTAGAATTGCGAATTGCTTTATGGCCGACAGAAGAGTATTTTGATCCTCGATGCCAACATGACAGGCATCTTCTCCATCAGGACCTTAATGTATCATCACTATACCCAGGCCCTTTGTGGTATATAGCTCTGTAAACATTGAGGAAATACAATTTAGTTAGGCAAGACGCACGAGATGACCCTTCCTCAAATGACGGCTAATAAGTAAGAATAAATCGACGTCGAAGAAGAGGAGAGGATAGGATTAGACAAGAATGTAGTCAGTCTCGGTAAACCAACAAAATAACAAACCAGTAACGGACTAAAAGGCGGCCCTCGGGATTGCTTGATAAGAGGTTGGGATTGTTTCCAAACTTGATTCAGCTTCCAAGTTGACACAGTGAGATTGAAGGAAACGCGATCGGTGTTTGCGAAGCATGCTCGGATGGTTTTGCCATTAAGCCGCTTTCCCTCTCTCGGTTTACATAACTCTTACGCTGGCTCCTAATGGAACTGGATTGCTGCAGTTATCATCTCCCTACCGTACCTCGCCATTTTGTTAGTTTTAAAATCGTTTTGACGAGAAATTAATTTCACTTGAAGCGATTCGAATTTGAAACCCGTTCCAGGCAGGCGAAATTGAATGCAGAAAATAATGAAAGCTCGTCAAGTTTCCGAATTGATTTCGTGTTTCTTTATAAATCCCTAACAATCGAGATAATCATTAAAAGTGCTAGCCGAAATTCCAAAACGAGACAAAAATGAAAACTAACTGAGAGTCTTTGGCCTCACATATGTACGTCAGCAGACCATTCTTAAATAAACGTTGATATTCCAGTACGAAAATGAACTCCACAATGTCGTTCAAATATAAAATAAAATTGTATCGTGCTATTCCTTCTAAACACCTAGCCAACTGGCCATCTGAGTCTCGGAAGCTGCGCAGCCTTGGTCTGCGTGGACGGTGAATTTGCCACACTCCAAACCGAATGATTTAAAATGTTTCAAGGCTAAAACAAGACTAACTACCTCCTGCTGAGTTGTGCAATAGTTCCTCTCAGGGTTTCGCAAACACCGGCTGAAATGTGCACGAACCTTTTCTTTTCTATCTCGCAACTGCGACAAAACAGCACCCGCTGCTTGATCAGACGCATCAGTGTCAAGGATAAGCTCCGCTTAAGGAATCACAAGAAAGTATGCCTTATCAACCGAAAAACTCTGGGTGATCACTAGTCAGTTACTGGTTGACCCTGGCCATTGCATAGTTGACAAGAGGAGAGTGAAACGGGAGCTTCCCGCGCTTGGGCAGATCCCACTACAGAATGTACAGGGTGCGAATCCCCCGCCCTTGGAGTGCAGCTACGCTCCTCTTCAGTGGGTCAGCCAGGCGAGGATTCACCATGTTTGCCCAAGCATGGGCGGCTAGACGACGCCAGCTGGAGCTTGTCAATCAGCACTCCCTGCCCCCTCTTCACCGTAAGGCGCCACGTTCCATCCCGCGCAAACCTCCTCAGTTTCACGTCCGCCAGACCAGTGTGGGTCTTAATAACTCTTACCCCCATTAGGGTGGAAAGGGAACTTGCTGCCGTTGCCAAATGGGCGTTAGAGAGCGAGGTGGGAATTCTCGGCAAAGGGTCGTGACACGTATGAGTTCTTCCCCAACTTCCGTGAACGTTTTGAGAGAAGGTGGGTTGAGCCAGACCACTGAACGAGCAAGTTCCTTACCGGACATGGCGACTTCAATGCTCGGCTCCACTTCTTTTCTCTCAAAGAATCTCTATCCTACACAAGAAACCACGCGCTTCTCCACTGTATTTTCTATGACAGTGAGCGAGGGTTGTTGGGAGATCAGATGAACTTAGCAACCACAATGGAAGTCTAACCATTTCGCCCAGTTCACAAATAAGGTCACAGAAACGTGATGACAGTTGGTGTGGCCCTTTGAAACTTGCTACCTAAGTAAATAGTTATATCAAGTGGGAAACCACATTTAGAACTCCTCCCACATGGTACGGGATTCCACATGAGGGTGTAACCTTCGCGTGGTCATGCACAGACAACAGATCTCTACCGGGAGACTGGCTACCGACCAAATACCTGCCGTACCTCCTGAGTTCGGTGGATGCTGCAGGGGCAGAACTCTTGCATATTAGGTGTGGGAGTGTCTGACTGGACAGAAGGTCCTGGCCGAGAACAACAGTGTAACACTGTGTTGGGTGCCACGGCATCAGGGTATAGAGGGAAACGAACGGGCTGATGGGTTGGCAAAGAAGGGATCGGCGCAAATCCCTATCGGCCCTGAGCCCTTTGTTGGTACTACCAGGAGCCACCTACGTACAGAGGTTGGCAAATGGGAGGATAGGTGCAGGGCTGCCTGGCCTTAGACAGTCAAAACTCTTCATCCGACTCTCCAGAGGGAGGGCCAAGGAGGTGCTTGCACTGGGGAGGAAGGATATGAGGGTCATATGTGACCTACTCACAGGTCACTGCCCGCTGAGGTACCACCTTGCTAATATTGGCAAGTGTGAGGTACAGATATGAAGGTTCTGCGAGGTGGGGCTAGAGTCGGCAGAGCATGTGCTGTGCGTATGCACTTATCCTGGTGTAAACATATCCTTGGTCTTTTGCAGGGCATAAGGAGCAACAATTTGGCTAAAAATTACTTCAATTCTATGATATTGCTTGGTATGGCCTGTACTGCCCAAGGAACGGCGCTATCGAGAGGAAGGACTGTTCCTGAGTATCAGCATTCTCCCCCTCGAGAGAAGGTTTCACTATCGTTTCTCCTCCTCGTCTTTAACCACATCACCAGCACGAGGAGTGATAGTTAGATAAGGTATCGTCTTCAGAACCGAATTCGAGGTGGCGAGTAGCCCAAAAATGGAATTAGCCGAATCGAGAGTGCTTGCTCTACGAGGGAGTGTATCTGTCCGAGCCACAAGCCACTGCAGTTACGGCAGCTGTGGACAAAGTGACAGAAAGAATCGCGTTCTCTGTGAATAGAGGCAGCATAGCGAGCTTGTTGGGTGCATTCATAGAATGTCTTCTGACACCCAACAGCTTTGCGATCGCCTAGATCGGTTGGAAACAACCAACCAATCTCAGATAGCAGTCGGTGAGTGACTTAGCTTGAGTTATGGGATCTTTGCCCACGCATCAGCCTCCCGACCCTTTCTTAGTACCTCCTGCTGAGGACACACCCCTTCCACAACGCCACCGAGTAACTGCCACACCTGCGCCTAAACTCCTCCAAGCTTCCGGCGCAGTAAATGAGCACCTACGAGTAGCTAGGGAGGGTTTTGGTTCCTTAACTTCTCATTATTGTGATGTCTTGGGTCGTTCTAACTAAAATAAGGAGTTGGTCAATTAGTTTTGGTCAACTCGAGTAAAACGTGTTTGACTCTGAAACGAGCGTATTTGTGAAGAGATGTGATGGAGCGGAGTGGCGCCCCTCTGGCGCCCGAGCGCGCATTTTAATCACTTCAATTTAACGCAGCTCAGAGACAAAGATGAGAAGAGAGCGGAGGCACAACTCTCATTCCCCCCCCCCAACCCACACCACAGGAAAGTGATATTGTTCAAAACTGTTGGTAACGACGGAACGTTCGTTACCTCCTGCCAACGATAAACCTGAACTTGTTAAGCGTTTCAGCTAATGTTAATATCTTTAATGCAAACAGAGCATTAGTATCTGTCGAGATATTTCACTGTTCCGCTTCACCTTATCCCATTACGTACAACTGCTATTTTCAGCTGCGTTATTTATTCTACCCGCGCGCGAAGTATTCAACAGTCCATTTGAAATACCTGGCGAGAGGAGTAGATTACAAAAGTGAGGTAGTTTACTATTATTTCCTTATTATAAGGGCATCAACTCGGTCTGCCGGTCCTCCGAAAGCTGTTCTCAGCTCTAACGGTTCATTTCCGCTAAGTGGCGGTTCGTTCCCTTATATTTTTAAGAGGAAAATGGCGAGCGCGTGCCGCTTATTAATTCAATCAAGCCCGAAGTGGAACTAGCAGTTGGATGGAGTTGGAGGAGGGGGGGGGGGGAAGGGGTATTCAGTAAGTTGGCAAATTCACCTCCACCTGTATTGGCAATTGAAAAAGTGATTCCATGTTGTGAAATTTAGTGAAAACTGTTGAGAAGTCCAGCGAAAGTAAAGTTCGAGTAAACCCTGTTGAGAAATTGAATGAATGTTGTTAGATTTGAGAACAACTTGTGGAAAAATCGTGAACAACTTATTTGGAAGGGAATAGGGTTTAAGCGCACGCAGAGTTTGCACTCAAAATATTTGTACTAAGACAATCTGAATGCACGCAAAAGTAATTGTAGCTATCACGCTTTTGTTTGCACGCCATCTTTGGATAGAGTTCGGGCCTAGAGTCCAAGCAGTTCGCACGCGTCTTTGTTGCTCCCTCTTATTCATTCCGATACGTGGGTTCTTGTTGTCAGTTCACGTCAAAATTGTGCAAGAGTACGGTGTATGTGACGGGTGTCTGTAAACCTGAGGGTTCCCTCATTATAAACACTGTGTCGACCATAATCCAACTAAATTGTCGGGGATTGTGTTCCTAAACTTCTCGGAAAGAGGCGTATATTTTGAAGCTCCGAGCGAGCGAAGAGATAAGCGGACGTGTTCCCCTCCTCAGGCGTTGTCGGGCACTGCTTCTCCCACTACTGGCCGCCGGCGAGTCCCCCGATTGCTAGTATTTTTGTTGGTGGTTATAAAAACTCGTTCCCTACCAACTTGAGATTTCGTTGAAAGACGTAATTGTTAAATCAGCTCCAGTGAATAAGTTGTCATACTTGTGCCTGTCGTGTTGTTGCTCGAATCACCAAAACTGATTTAACAATTTAACCACCTAATCACACGATAGCAACACCCTTTTTTTTGTACAACAATTTATTTGATTCGATCGTTGCTAAACATGACGCAGACATCAAACTATTGGGTTGAGGAGGGAGTACAATATAATTCTGTAATTTGTTCAAAACGGTGAATTTATTTTAGATTTTACTTTTCACGTTTACAGGAAGAACCGCGTATATGTATTCTTTTTTTACGCCTTGTTTCAGCTCAAGTCATTCCGGGAGTTCTTGTTATTTGCATAGGGTTCTCAGGATGCAACTTGACTCTTGTGCTTATTATGTGGTTCGCTGCTGTAATGCTCATCACTGCCTCGTACGCCGGAGCTATGGCCAACATTATCGATATTGCGCCTAATTTCGCTGGTTCGTGCGCTCATTAACGCTTTTTTACTACCAATAATTGTTGTGTGGGGGGAAATGGAGACTTGTGCTTTAAATATTTAAGTCGTGCAGTTGAAAACCGGCGCAGCAATTAAAACACGGGGTCTGTATGTAAGGAAGGAAAATAACCATAAATAGTTTACTTGCAGGCGAAAGAAATATGGAATATGGTTGACATTGATGGTCGAAGAGTGGAAGTGAGTGCAGGATAAATGGTTCGGGCTGATTTGGAATCCTGCCAGGTGGAGTGTGACTGTAAAGCTTCTGTTACGAAAGGACGTTTGGAGATGCTTTTGAAGAGCTGCTGACTCAGGCAAAAATTACGGCAATCGCGCCGGAGATTCGATCCACAACCCTCGACTTACGTCGAGAATTATGAATCGACTGTCTTAACCACTAGACCACGATCAACCGCTTGCCTTTAATAGGAGTCAGTCAGCACATCTCCCCCCTCGTCTTTTAACCGCTGCTCCTGGAGCGGACTCTTTTTAAGGAAAGAATTTACGAGAGTTGAGCGAATCCCCGGAAAATCCGTTCTTTATATCTTGATTGAGCTTGATATATGGTGGTTATAATCATCTACGCTTAGTTGGCTGTTGGCCTGGCGTCATGATTGATTGAGGCTCGTAAATTACGTACCGAGTTGATTGCTTCACCTCGCGTACATTTAATGCAGCAAAACTTAAATAGGTATCTGCATAGGAGTAATAGTGTACAGAGTACCCCGTCTAAAAGCACTGCTACTCCTAAGCGCCTCCGTAGTTCACCGGAATCAGCAATTTCTAATCGGGAGAAGAGAACTAATATAATGGGTGATTCTAGCAACAAAGAGTTGTTAATGTCAATCAGTAAAATGATGGACGAGAAGCTAAAAGTACTGCCCACCAAGAAAGATTTTGAATAGCTTCGTGCTGAGGTGCAGGGGCTACGGGAGGAGAACAAGCAGCTGCGGGTTGAGATTGCTGAACTGAAGGCGGCGGCAACCCAAAGAGAC
This sequence comes from Pachypeltis micranthus, assembly GCA_020466155.1. Classification (NCBI taxonomy): domain Eukaryota; kingdom Metazoa; phylum Arthropoda; class Insecta; order Hemiptera; family Miridae; genus Pachypeltis; species Pachypeltis micranthus. The sequence continues at coordinate 3,210,383 of CM035780.1, forward strand.
CGTCGTATTGAATTTTTGGAGCTTGATTCCCGAAAAAATAACCTAATTTTGAGGGGTCTTATTGTTCAGCTGGGGGACGATCTCAACCATGTGGTTCAACGTTTTTTCGCCGATACTTTGCAGATTTTGGATCGTATTGAGTTGGACTCTGTTCGACGTCTTGGTGGTTCGCTGGGCGCAACCGGAGGATTGTTATTGGTGATCTTACGCAATTATACCGATAAATGGGTGATCATTAATAAGGCACACCTTTTGAATGGGACTGGATTTAGCACCTCCCAGGACTTCCCCGTAGCAGCGCGTGTTAGAAGGTCCAAATTACTTCGTATTCGCTCCGAGTTGAAAAAGAAAAATTCTGCATTGATCTGTCAACTGAGATCTGATAGGCTACTGGTACAAAACAAGCCATTTATTTGGGATGAAAAAATAGGTCTATGCTCGCAAGAGGACGGTCGGGAGGTGTGCAGCATCGCAGGAGTTGATCTGAAACTGGTTATCATGGGATTACTCTCGGAACGCCAGTCTCGTGGACATGAGGGGCCAGTGTTGGATACAGCCTCGACTACTGCTGGCAGCTGAAATGAGGAGGTCTGTCGGAGAGAGGATGCAACTGTGGCTGAAACTGGACTGTCAATGGATAACGAATTTTGTTATAATTTTTTGATTTATAATGTGGCAGGTCTTTCTAGTAAAAAGAATGACTTTTCTTTTATTAATTTTGTCAAATCTTTTCACGTATTTATTCTCATAGAAACGCATGTAACTGAATGTGCTGAGTCAATTTACGCTAATTATTTCCCTGAGTTCGAAGTTAGCTGGGTGCATGCTGAAAAGAGGAGTAATGTTGGAAGAGCCAGTGGTGGTATTTTAGTGGCTGTTAAAAAAGGGCGAGGCAATATGAATATAGTGAGTCTAGATGGAGCCATTGTTGTTAAATTTACTTGTGCCGGGGCCGCTGTATACCTTGTGCCTGTTTATTTAAATTGCAACGACTGGGAAGTCGATTTTCGGAACGAGAGGATGTCTTCCACTTTTTATGTGTATGCCCAATACTTGCCGAGTTTCGAGTCGTGGTGTTTGGAAGGCCGGCAATTTCGCGCAATGAGGCACTGGTGCTCCTTGATGGTCCTGATTGGTCGGGTCTTGCCCGTTACTGTAGATTGGCGTGGCGTTATAGGCATAGTCTTATCAGGGAATTTAATTACGGTTAATTTTGTAAAATATCTATTGCAAAATTTTCTTTCCCCCTTTAACAAACATTTTTTTTTTTTTTTTTTTTTTGACCCGAGGGCGTGTGGGACAAGTCCCTTTGTCACTGCGGCCGCATATGGGCCTATTGTGACGCTGGCCCTTTCTTAGTAGAAGGCGTCGTACATACCCACCCCCCTTAGGAAGCCGAGTATGTCCTTCACCGCAGAGTCCGCTGCAGTTTGGGGTTCAGTGGTCCCCTGACCGAAGTATTCAAAGCGGTTTGCTGCCAAAGCAGGGCATTCACATAGGATATGCTCTGCTGTCTCGTCCTCCTCACCGCAGAGTCTGCATTCCACCGCCTCTGAGATGCCCATCTTGTTGAGGTGATATCTGAGTGGGCAGTGCCCGGTGAGGAAGCTTATCAGTACTCTCAGATCTTGTCTAGAGAGTGTCAGCATCGCCTTCGCCCTTTGACAGGAAGGTGTGACAAGCCTTTTCGCCTGTCTTAGTCGAGGCTGGCGATGCCAATGGGCGCCATTTTCCTGTATCTCCCATCGAGCAACCAGACGGTTCAGGTGTCTTTCATCAGACCCACGTGTGGATCAGGCCCGATGGGTAGGGATTCTGTACCCCTTTTCGCAAGGCGGTCAGCCTTTTCATTGCCCTCATGCCCCCTGTGAGCCGGGACCCAATGAGGGAGAGCCTCTTACGGGCGCCGAGCTACTTGAGCGCATGGAGGCATTCCCATGCCAGCTTAGACCTAAAACTATAGGCTGCGATGGCCTTTAAGGCGGCCTGGCTGTCTGAGAAAATGTAGATCCGCTTGCCCTTGAGTCCTTTGTTCAGGATCTCTTTTGCGATCTCTTGGGTTTCGCCCATTGTTCGCGGCTGCTTATTCAGTCAGCATGCTGACCTTATTCACAGCTGGCCGCAGACATGCCCCTGGGGACAATGCCGTGGCCGTTCCACTATCCACAACCCGTGGTCGCGCCTGGTAGCATGGGCATGCTCCTGGGAAGATAGCCCAGAACCAGGTTTAACAAACATTAGTCTTAAGATAATTGGAATCGGGCCCGATTCTCCGGCGGACGGTTTTAAAACCATGTCGTAAGGTTTATTTATACAAGTGGCAAGTGCGAGGTACAGGTATGCAGGTTCTGCGAGGTAGGGCTAGAGACGGCAGAGCACGTGCTGTGCGTATGCGATGGACTCGCGGCATCGCGCCGTTCTGTGTTTGGGAGGCCCTTTCTTCAGCCCGAAGAGGTGACAAATGCAGAACTTGCCGATATCCTCCGCTATGTGCGGGGGTGGTGGGGGCGCATAGGTGACGTCACACCAAGTGAGACCAGTGCCGTGGGGCCTGGGGGTGGTGCAGGTGGGCCATGATCCGAGTATCATGGACGCCCTTACAATAGGCCCGTTTGTGGCTGCAGTGAGGGTATTGCCTGCATCCACCGTTTCAAAGGAAAAAAAAAAAAAAAAAAAAAAAGGTTTATTTATTGTCATGAAAGGTAAAATTAATTTGCTTTTTGTAATAAACTATTTTCTTCTTCTTCTTCTATCTTTGGATAAAGCAACGACCCTTTTATCCGATAAATGAAAAAGTAAAAGAAAGCCCACTGATTCAAAGCTTGAACAGTAAAAGAAATATCTGGTACGTAGCAACACACAACTTTCCTTAGCTCTACGTCAATTCACTCATGTACATGACTTTTTTCTACTCAATTCATTGGAACTTGGTCAAACATCACTTCACGGCGGTAGCGCTTACAGTCCTGGAATTGATTGGGCCAGCAATCTCAGCGTTTAATGTTAATCTTTAACTCGGCCAATCGGGTAAATTATGTATATCTGCAAGTCATCAGCATAGACCATAAATCTGTACTGGTGGAAGACTGAGGTTGCAGAATCGCAAAAAGCAATCGATTGCAATAACAAACAATATTGCTGATAATACCGACCCCTGCGGGACTACAGTTGTGGTGGCTAACTCTCTTGACAAGCTGCCATCAGGGCTCTTAACCTTCTGCGAGCGATCAGAGAGGTAGGAGGCAAACCACTGAACCATCTGCCGCGATATTCCGACTGAAGAAAGAATCTCCAGCAGTACGTCACGTCTCACCCGATCAAAGGCCCGAGAGAAATCGATCATCACCGAAAACCTGACTTCCCTATTGTCCATCGCAAACCTGACATCGTCGAAAACTCGGATCAGTGCTGTCTCCGAGCTGAAACCAGTGCGGTATGCTGACTGCATGGTGTTCAGTGTCCGATTTGCTGTCAGGAAGCTGTTGAGATCCTGAACAACCAGTCTGTCAAGTACTTTACCGGGAGCACAGAGAACTGTTGAGTTGTGAGTAACGGCAGCTGAGAGACGAATCGTTGAGAGAACTGGGAGAGGACTGTCATTCGCGAGTGCTGATGGATGACTGACTTGGAAGGAGCTGTCAGTTGAGGAGAGAAAAGTAAAAAGAGGGAAAGGAAAAGGATAGTTTTTGGAACGTTCCCCCCCCCGGAAAAGGGGGAAATCCGTTATCACTTGGAAATAACTGAGAAGCGGGACTTCCCACAGGTACAAACAAAGGGGGTCGGTGCTCAGCGAAACCATGGCATGGAGTCAAACGCGGACTTTTGGAGGCAAAAAACAACCCAGCTATTTCGGCCTGCCGAACAACGACTATCAAATTTTCAAGTACTTGTCAATTCCAAAAACAACTGCCTTCTCACCGGGACGTCGCATATGTTTCAAGGCAGTTTGTTAGCACATTTTTGCGTTCGTGTTGGCGAACGTGTACAGTTACTCCACACGAGTTGGCTCCGTTGGAGCGCAATATTTCTAAAGAGGGTTTTTTTGTACAAGAGGGTTTGAGCCTTTGCGCGAGCGGTTTTTCAAGAACGTGCAATCTAAAATCTCTCCTAACACTCAGATTGTTTTCACAAGGCAACCCTGGCATAGGGTGAAAGAGAGTGAGGCTCGACGACCTCCTCCCTTCCACCGAAAGTTAATCATTGTGGCTCATTGAATCCTAGAGCACTCCCAGTGAAAAAAAAAAAAAAAGACGGGGTGGAACGGGATTTTCCCTTCACCCTTGAACCATCTAAGAGAAGAGTCTTCTTAAATTATAATTGGAGAGCCGCGCTTCTGCCGCCCGGAAGAATGAAAAAGCGCTTTATGCAAACAAAACGTGAAAAAGGAAAAAAGCCATTACCGGCCATACTTTGCTATGAATAAAGAGGCGTAATGAGTTTCTTGAGAGGAAGGCTAACTCCCTCAGTGTCAGTGCACATCCCTCCAAACTGCTCGTGAGGTTTACGTTAAACATCACCCCATTAGGCTTAGCCAACGACTCGTTTCTTACAGACGTGATTTACGTCCCTCCGTAGTTTTTCTTGCCCTACGTGACTCAAATATTGAAACATGACATTGCGCAATGCTCTTCAACATCTCAACAGTATGAAACGTCAAAAAGCAAGTGCGCTGCATCACACAACTTTCCTTAGCTCTACATCAATCCACCTGCCTTCGTGGCTTTTTCAAATAACCATTTATCACTCAGTTCATATGAAACATCACTTCACGGAGACAGAAAGCGGCAGCGCTTACGATTCCGGAATTTATTGTGCTGCTCGTACTCACACATCGACCATCATTGAGCCATTGGTGCACAGAGACTTAACGAGGATGTAAACCCGATTTATGGAGTTATCGGCAAAAAACGTTTAAAAATGGTAGTTGTGACAAAGCGGTGAATGGTTATCCAACCAGATTTTGCACACAAAATGTTTAATACAGAAAAATGATGGAAATAAATTTATCGTTGAGCTCATAAAATAAAAGTTACTGCTCGCGAAAAGGCTGAAGCGAAAGTAAAAATAAGTGGTTACTTGGCACAAGTTTTCTTCGATCCATGTTTAACTTTCGTACTTCTACTTTGTCTAATAGGTTGTATATTAGTCCAGGTATGGCGCTGTTAGACGTGTATTGGTCTAGGTATAGCGCTGTTAGACGTTTCCTAAGTATGTCGTCCAGGTATGACGCTGGTAGACGTTGAGTACAGGACTTGCGGGGTACTGCGACCCGAAGAGAATGATAACTGCGCGTTAATGATGAAGTTCACTGCAAAGTGAGGAAATGGCAATGAAAATAACTAATATAAGCCGTTTTAACGTGCACGTGGCGGTATGCAGAACGGGTAGAATTGGATTGAAAGAAAATGGCGCATGGAGCTGGTGGTGGCTGGGGTTCTGACGTCACTTACATCGAAACGAAATAAAATATAACACTTCTGAATGTAATTTGGTGGATACCATAAGTGGTGTAGCTGCCTGAACAGTAGTGAATGAAACGGCGGTGGTTGAAATTCCGGAATTTTTGGAGTAGCTGCTCTTATGAGCTATATTGAAGACTCATCGTATAGGTGCTTGATTAGAGTACCACCCGAATTTTTCCGAAGAACGTCACTTACGTGACATTTGAGTGGAGTTAATAAGGAAAATATTACGCTAAACTCGATTTTCGTCGAAATGTTTAGTAATTTATTGCGCTGCACTCATCATTTTACCACAAATGGGAATTTTACGGTATTGTCGACTAGTCAGGAGGCGTCTATATGTAAGGGTGCGTTCATGTCGGAGCTGCGATAAACGAACCTAGCAACGATGAGAGCAGCGATGCTAGCAGGGAGTAGCGCTCTGCTTCTATCGGCTGTTCATGTCTGAGTCGCGACACTCGCGCTGATAGGTTTATTCGTGAGTTCTTGTTTTGTTAAAAACGAGTTTGTGATGAGCGATTCTGAAGAAGAAGATTTAATTTTAGCATCAAGTGCAGTAAAAAACTATGTACTAGGATGTAAAAAACGTGAATATAGTGCACATCCTATCAATGTGGAGAGGAATGTATTTGGGGAGTACCATCATCTGTATAACGACTTAAGACGGCATCCCATCAAATTTTTCAACTATATGAGGATGAAAATAGAAACTTTCGACTACATATTGTCGAGAATTTCCAATAGCCTCCAGAAGGACTGGAATAATTATCACTTGAGACCTATAATGACAGAGGAACGATTAATGCTAACATTAAGGTAAGTCGGTTTTATTATTGTCATGTACAAAAGTATAAATTTGCAATAAAATAAAAATTCATCAAATAAAGAAAAAAACTAAACATTGTAAAAATACTTTTTCAAACAAAAAAACACATTGTTGAAAGTTGTGTATTGAATTTATAATGTATACAATAATTTTAATAGTAACACTGTATTTACAAAACTTGCAAATTATATAACGTGTCTCCATCTTCAGTTAGTTCTATATTACAGTTAACATTTTCATAAAAACTGTTTGTAGCACTTGACTGGCTGCCAGTGTATTGTGTGGTCGGGTCATTGGATTGTGCAGAACTCGTGGAGGTTGCAGATCGGACGAAATCTTGTGTTATTTTCATGACTCGCATACGGTATTCCAGTTTGTTCAAAGGTTGCAGCGTTTTAATGTGGGGCAGTAAGCTTTTAAAAAAATTAAGATCTTCATCGTCCTCGTTTTTCAGCTTTTTGTTCTGTAAATATTTTAGTTTCTCCATTTCTACTTGTACAAGTTTATTGCCAATACTGTCTTTTGTTTTCCGCTTTTGATTGGAGATGAGGCTTATCCACTCCTCCAACATTTGTTAAAACCATTTGGGAAAGACCACTTAAGGGCTGACGAAGAATACTATAATTCAAAGTTGTCAAGGGCACGACGAACTGTCGAATGTGCATTTGGAATTCTCTATGCAAAGTGGAGAGTACTAGGAACAACAATTCAAACTTCAGTCGAGTTGGCTGACGACATTGTTAAATGTATTTGCTTGTTGCATAATGTTATAATAGACAGGGAGGGAATTGAACATAACCTACAGAAAGTAAAACACTTGGCACCAATACCTGTCTCAAACTGTAGGCCAACTGGTAGGCCAGATAACAGAGCAAAAACAGTTCGAAACATGTTTAAAGTCTACTTTTGTAAAAATCCATTGTAATGTACTCATGTAAATGTAATAAATTATACTTACGTTTTGTGTTCATCTCTTGAGCAATTTCACTCCACAACTTGTCTAACACAAATCTATTGTGGTGATTTTTATCACATTTATCCCATAACGCTGTTCTTGTAAAAACTTGTGCAATTAAATTGTCAACATCCATGTTCGGACCCTCGATACTAGCTGAGAAAAAGGCCTGAGCTATTATCGCTGCTCTCATCGATGGTCGGGACCAAAGAGCGATTATCAGCGCAGCTCCGACGTAAACAGGCCCATTAGAAAGCAAGTCGGTATTATCTACGCGCTGCTAGGATCGCAGCTAGTATCGCTAATCGCAGCTCCGACATGAACGCACCCTAAAGAATACGCCGTCACCCAATGTACTCTCCGCTTGTCTTCGCGTCAGTTCGGGATTGCCGCTTACTCGTCAATCCGTCGAAATGATCTCCACTATAGCCGTCGGTTATCAGTGCGGATTGATTAGTTAAGTAATAACGAGCGGGAACTTATTAACGACGCTAAGGAAGAGAAAGACCACGGGTTAAGGGCTTTAAATGTTGTTTTCTCTGGATTTACAGGTGAGTGAACGTTGTGAATTGATAAATGATGTTAGTTCCGTTGGTATGTTAATTGTTACGTTTTGTTGTCAATAAATCTCTTGATTTACAGAGAAAGGCAGTTATCGTCCTTGTTCCATCATTCGGAGAGTAAAACCTCTTTATATATAAAAAATTTAGTCAAAACCGTTAGAGCCATTTTCAAGAAAAACACACAGACCATTTTACGCAGCGAATTGATGAGCGTGTAGACACGATTATTTCGAAAAAGATAATAACGTCTCGAATGGAGTTGAAATTTCTGATGTTGAAATTTCTCTGTGTTAGTTTCTATATATATTATGAGCGTTATCGAAGAGTCGTCGTATAGACACATCATTGGACAACCACACGAGATTTTCCAAGATTTCAATGACATTTGAGATGAATTTTAGTGGAAATAGGAAGAGGTTTTTAACGGATTGTACTATGTCCCTCGATCATAAATAAAATCGGATGCAGCAGGTGTTCGACACGATAATACACAACACAACTGACGTGGAAGAGTTGAGAAAGTAAATCAACGCGAGAAGAGAGCGTGTGATTGCCTCCCATTCACGTACAATATCATAGCTCCTCGTCAATTCACATGTCTACATGGCCTTTTCTACTTACTTAATTCATTTATCACACAGTTCATTTGAAATTGGTCAAACAAAACTTCACGGCAGCAGAAAGCGATAGCTTATTGTGCTGTTCTTACTCATCCCCGGACCATTATTGAGCAATTGGTACACAGAGAATTGATGAGGCTGTAAACTCGATTTTTTTGAAGGCTGTAATAATCACTTTTGCAGAGTTATTGGGAAAAAACTTTTAGAACTGGTAGTAAGCGAAACGGTGGTAGTTGACAGTCAGGTTTTTAAACGCTCACCTTATAGGTATTGGATTGGACGGCTACATCAATTTTTTTAAACATTCTATTAACATTTCAGCGGAGTTTAAAAGAAAAAACCGCGCTAAAATCGATTTGCGTCGAAAATTGTGGCAATTTATTGTGCTGCTCTCGTCATTTTCCCACGAATGGGAATTTGATGGTATAATTGCCTTATTAAGAGCTATCAACATTAAAAAAATTAATCTAAATCGTTAGAGCAGTTTTTAAGAAGAAAAATAGTTGGCGTTTAGATCACTATGATAACTATAGTTAACTTTCGGTGGATTTTGCTCATACCCTTATTTTGGCGTCCCATGATAACCTGCGGGCTAGATATCAAGTTGGAACTGATTTGGTACGGTCGTTTTCTCTAAAAATCGTTCACACACACAGACCATTTTCCCAAACAGTGTTTTTCGGACTCAGTTGGGTGTGAAACGTAAAGATCTCAAAAATTTTTCTTCTACCGATTACATAACGTTCCTTTATACTTCGTAGAGCCAAGGAAAGTAAAAAGTAGACATAACATCTCAGAGACTGATTTTACGCTCTCGACTCCCGAAGTTTTACCGGAAAACGGTCAATTTTGCGTTGCCCGCGAGGTTTATGAGACGGTGAGTAAACTAAAATAGTTTAAAGACTCGCCGCTAGTGTCGCAACGGAAACTTGAGCCGCTCGGATTTGAACAATTTGAACTTGGTGGTTTCGACAACGAGCCTCTGAAACGTCATTTCGGGAAGATCTATGAACAGGAGGTCATAAATATCGAAGAGCTAGCGGTAAAAGCAAAGAATATTGACCGCTCCCTCTGACAAGGCAATATATCGATATATCACGACCGAGGTCAGGTTATCGATATGCCCGACATCGTAGGCTCTGGTGGCATGTTTGAAATAACGACAGCTGTACGATTATGCCAATTATTTAATGTTCATTATGTAGTAACCCGTTATATAATTATTTTAAATGTGCAAAGACTATGAAAAGGAGTTAATTCAATGAAACTAAGAATGGGTATATGAAATAAATATGAGATAACTAACGGATTGGCGAAAACGTACATTTAACAAAAGTTGGAACAATGTTATACTGTACTTACAGGTTCTAGGAAGTCCCTGACGAAGAACTGCCGGATGCTTCCTCTCCTCCACCGTTCACTCTGTACCACATCCTTCAGAAATGCCCTCGTTAGATCATCACAGTCACTTCTCTCCTTAGTTTGCTATCGATCAATCATTGAAGATCAACGTCTTACCTTAAAACAATCCATGACCGTTGGAAGACATATTGGACTTACCTACCAACAGACTCTCCAGATTGCACTAGAGATTTGTAGAGTGACGCATGTCGATACATGCAGTCGTAGCGTTATCAAGCGGTCGGTCCCTGTTCTTTGTTTCTCCCGAGCTAGCAACTAGTTTTAGTTCATTCAACATCCAATAAAAGTTAGAAATTTGTCGATTCGTATATATGGAATATTTAGCGAGCTAAATTAGTTGTTAGCTCTTCAATGTTTACGATCTCCTGTTCAAATATCTTCCTGAAATGACGCTTCTCAACCAGCGGCTCGTCGTAACTTCCAAGTTCAGATTCGGTTTGACACCAGCAGCGAACTCCCAAACTACTTTAGTTCACTTTTCGTCTCATAGATCGCACGGGCAAAGCGAAAACCGCCATTTTTCGGTAAAATTTGTCTGTCGAGTGCATAAAATCAGTTTCTGAGCCGGTACTGTCAACTTTTTACTTTCCTTGGCTCTACGAAATAGAAAGGAAAGTTATATAATCGGCTAAAAAAAAGTTTTTGAGTTTTCTTCAGATCTTTACGTTTCAGACCCTGCTGAGTCCGAAAAACACTATTTGGTTAAATGGTCTGTGAACGATTTTTAGAGAAAACCACCGTACCAAATCAGCTCAAACTTGATATCTCGCCCACAGGCCTCCATGGGACGCCAAAATAAGGGTTTGGACAAAATCCACCGAAAGTTAACTATAGTTATCATAGTGATCATAACACCAAATATTTGTTTTCTCAAAAACGGCTCTAACGATTTTGATTAAATTTTTTATATTGATAGCTCTCAATGAGACAATTATAACATAAAATTCCCATTTGTGGGAAAATGACGAGAGCAGCACAATAAATTATCAAAATTTTCGACGAAAAGCGTTTTTGCCGCGGTTTTTTCCTTATAAACTCCGCTGGAATGTTAGTAGAATGTTTTTAAAAAATTGGTGTAATAGTCCGATCCAATATCTATAGGGTGAGTGTTTAAAACACTCATGAGATAGATGGGTCTCACTCCAGAAATTCCTGAATTTCAACTACTGCCGTTTCGCTAAGTACCAGTTCTTAACGTTTTTACCCAATAACTCTGCAACAGTAATTACTATCCTTCTTCAAAAAATGTGTGTTTACAGCCTCATTAATTATCTGTGTACCAAGTGCTCAATAATGGTCCTGCAATGCAACGAGCAGCACAATAAATTCTGGAACTGTAAGCGCTACTGCTTCCTGCTGCCGTAAAGCGTTGTTTGACCAAGTTCAAATTATTGTGAATCAACTGGGAAACTTGTTTTTCAATTTCTTAAAAATTCTGCCAATAACGTTGTACGTGAATGGAAGGCAATCACACGCTCTCTTCCCTCGTTTGCTATCGATTTCAACTCTTCCACGTCAGTTGAGTTGTACGTTATGCATCGTCTGGCCATCAAGTCAGTACTTCATTCTCCTGCCCAAGGTCTTCTAGTGCAATTTGGAGAGTCTATTGGTAGGTAAGTCCAAGATGTCTTCTTCAGGTAGTGCAAGTTGACGACCCCTTTCCTTTGAGTGCCTAAAGTTCAAGACGGTTTTAACTCTCATGAGAACTGTCGCGGTCGAACTTTGAACCCCAGATGGCCTTCCTACACACCACGAGAGTTAAAACGTCTTAAACTTTAGGCCCTCAGAGGAAGGGGGTCGTCAACTTGCACTACCTGAAGAAGACATCTTGGACTTACCTACCAACAGACTCTCCAGATTGCACTAGAAGACTCTGGACTGGAAAATGAAGGACTTAACGGCCAAACGATGATGTCTTTACATCGAAAGCGCTTGCCCACAGTAACTCACCAGCCAGAGGAGACATACTCACCTAACAGGTACGTTAACTTTAGCAAAATCCAACGTTTGACGAAATTTCATGTTTTATTAAGGTTAGGAGTGACAGTGAACTGAATCGAACCTCATTGATGCAACTTTGTTGATTCCGCCCTGACATTAGCACTAACTTACCACCATTTCTCTTATAACGAGTGGAATTAGCTGACATTTCGCTTCGACGATAACTGTCAACTGATTCGGGTGAAAAGAAACACTGCGCCTTGCTCCATATTTAATTATCACAATCGGCCTCATTTCATCAAACAATACAGTGACCGCCAATAGCCTTCGATTAGATTATCAAGTTAATTTTAAGGATAAATTCAACCTAAACTAGAGACGTGATAAACTCGACAAAAAAAACATCTTCATGAGGCCACTAATCAAACATTTGTTTTTCACGCGCCCAATCGCGTCGACCCGCTATGGAACTAGAGAAATACGTCTACTCTCGTTACATTTTTCTTTTATAACCTTAACCGACAACAGATTTTAGAAAAATAGTCTATGATTAACGTTCTACGGCTAAGCAGAACGGCTATGGAATGACCTTTACTTCTTGGAACTGTTTACAAAAAAAAAAAGGAATGACGACTCTGGGGAATGGTTTTTGATTTCATCGTAGAACGAGTTTAATATCTATGAATGGCAGTAAATACAAATAAAGGGGTAAATATTAGGGGGGATTGTGGGAGGAGGAGGGGTGGGGGTTAAGAGGATATTATAACGAAAGGTATTATTATTCATAGAGCAATACGTAATGAGAATACCTCCAGGTTGGCTATCGAGCCAAGTTCTACGGAACGTACATTTTGAAAGATCATTTGACGTCATCAAAATCAGAAATGACGAGTACTTATTTTATATTATTGTAATAGTTCACTTGATTTGTTAACTAAACCAAACTTAATTTTTAAAAAACGTGAAAAAACTTAAGTCGCATAACCGTGAGAATAAATATTAACGTTTTCAAAGTTTATTGTACGTTTACGCGCAATTTTCATTGTACCGACACCTGCGTAGAACCAAGGTAGCCAAACCATAATCAGGGCGTAGTTGAAATACTGAGGGGAGGTGTTACATAAATGAACTGGTTGAACAGAACAGCCTGGAAAGTGCTATTTTCCTAGAGAAATGAATTAAGAAACACCCAGATTAGAGATCCCCTGAGGGCGGCAAAACTTCATCTTTGGGAAGGCCAGTAGATCACCTTTCGTGTCTCCGTTGAAGCTGCTTTTATAAGAGGGTGGACGGAAAGAGTAATGTGGTAACGTAGAGTGCGCATAAGAACAATGAGAGATTTGAGGGTATTGAACGAAGATCTGCTGGTAACAACGGCGGCTCAGCTGAGAAGGCCACGTCAATCATCTCTTCCCCTTTGTTGAAGGTAGACTGGTTTCGGTTCAGTACCACTAACCTACTCGTTTTTTCAACAAAATACCTCCTGTACACAGACCTGGAGTGACGAGAGCTGATATGAAATACTAATGACCAGCTCATAACACATTTGTGGCCTGTAGATTGAAGTGAGTGATAAAACTGCGGCTCCAAGACGTTCAAAAGGTCTCCGTCGAAGCTAACAACCCAAAACTCCAGTGAACCGTCTTGCGTGTTGCTTATTGTCACTTTTGAGGCAAGGCGTTGGCGTGACGTGCAAAGGGAGGAGATTGAAGAGCCCCAATAACTGATTATTGCGGGCAAATATAGAAGTGAGTGGTGGCTCATATACCAGAGGCCAAAGTGAACGTCAAGTCCTGCGTAGAGGATGGTTTGTACGCTGTGTTACGAGCACGATCAGATTGAGCTGTGACTCGGAACACCGGAGCTCCTTTTGTCGGGCAGAGCCACTCGAAGCAGCTCCGATTAAATCCGAAGAGGAAGATAGCTGATGATGAACAGGGAGAGGGGGAACTGCATTGCCGCGATCGGGTGGTTAGGAAAATCGGGTCCGTGGCACGCAACGAGGCGATCGGCCCTATTCCTCTTCCGGACTCCACCGGCACCACTTCGCTCCTTTTCTATCGATACCTGTGGGCTGGACTATTAATTGGACGGAACTTAATATACTTATTGATATTGGAAAGGAAGGATTTATTATTGAGAGACGCCCGAACGATCCATCCTATAACATATAGGGTGGTTATTGGGCGTCTCTTAATAATCAACACTTCCTTCCAAATATATCCTTGTAATAGGTCCGTTCCACAGAATTATCAAATGCCCACAGGTATCGATAGAAAGAGGAGCGAAGTGGTGCCGCTGGCGTCTGGAAGAGGAATAGGCCGAGTGCCTCGCTGCGCGCCGCGGACCCAATTTTCCTAACCTTCCGATCGCAGCAATGCAGTCCCCCCTCTCCCTGTTCATCAGCAGCTATCTTCTTCTTCAGATTTAATCGGAGCTGCTTCAAGTGGCTCTGCCCAATAAAAGAAGCTCCGGTGTTCCGAGTCACAGCTCAATCTGATCGTGCCCGTAACAGCAGAATGACTTGCTCTGAACAGTAAGGATTTCACGGTAATTTTTATGTGATGGACAAACGAGGGATGCCTGAGAACCGACGCCTGCATGGAACAAACGTGTTTTTGGGAGAGGCCTCCACAGTCAAATGCTGTCGAGTGTCTCTGTCTGATAGAAGCAACAACTCCACACTTAGATCCACTTACTGCAGGCAACTCAGCGATCGTTTCGACAGCTCAGTTCCCTACATTTCTAAGAATGTTGAACGTGCGTGACTGTTTTAATAACGAAATGAAACCTTTGTCAAAGATTGTTTGAATACTGAGTTTGTTTTGGAACTGGTTTCAAGATGTCTTGAATATGTTTTCTTCAAGGTATTTCATGTGAATAAACGGGGCTAGCAAATGCAGTTGTGGACCCGTTGGAACAAGGTCGCCTTGAAGCGACGGGACTGATATTGGCCAATGCCGTGCTCTACCAGAATTTCAAGTTCTCGCTATTCACCATCTACTTTAATATTCTCCCAATTACGACCCTGCAGAGCAAAATGTGACGAAAAAGGATGCGCTTATTTTGCCCTCACAATCCCACGACAACGTTCAGGTTCACAGACGGCCCAAGCTCCCTCACAATCCCACGACAATATTCCGGGGAATGTTCAGGTCTGCAGGCTGCCTGAGCTCCCATTAAGTACACTGCGCAAAAAGGAGCAGTAACCGCCGATGATCACGCTGGAAAACGGGTTGGTTTGCACACACAACTAAATTGCTCAACCAGTTTGTCCCATTCCAGTCCCACTGGTTTAGGGAGATTCTGATCCAAATTTCACTGTAAGCCGTACAAAAAACTCTGAATAAAATAACAATACCTCTAGATCTCAATATTCCATTAGCTTCACAACTGAACTTATTTTGTTATTTAAAATAAATTTAAAAAAGATGAAAAAGTTGCGAGTAAAACGGACCAAAACTTCGAAAATGAAATTATAACTTCACGCAAAAAGTACGATGAGGTGCTTCACAACTGCACAACTCACCCCACGAGCGGATTTTGATAATTCCGCGGAGGTAATTGTGCGAGTGAGTATATTAAAGCTTCAATTTTCAACAGAAACTAGTACCGGTTAAACCGGGCGACCTTACGACTACGCTATGAGTCTTCCCTGCTCCTCTCTTCGTCCAAACTGGATCTTCTAAATTTCATTTTTTCCTCCATCTCCGTCGACTGCCCGCTCATCGAATTCGACTCTTCGAAGTTCCATTTTTGTATCTCCGAAGTGCCGAATATTTGGTAAACGACGTAACTGCTGCAAGCGACTCCGCAAGCGATGCCGAATACTTTTCGCCATTGCTCCAAAGTGCTCTGAAAATAGAATGCGTTTTTTAGTTCTTATCGATATTTATTTGCGACCTTGAGAATTGAATAAGGAGGTAGCATTTCGTTACGATATCGTCATTTATTCATTACACGTGCCTGCGGTAATTGCTTGACTCGGCTGAGGAAGGTCAAGAAACAGCTAAACATGTGACAAAGAGTTCGCAATATACTTTTCCGTCAATTAAATTTAAAGGTGACCCATCGAAAGACGAATCGTTAATTCTGCTGGTTTCCCGTTGTTCCGTCATCTATTGGTTTATTGGTCATTCTAAATGACGCGTACATATATATTTTTTAGGGAGTTTATTTTCCTACGAGGAAGTTTGTGGAACGTTTTCGCCAAACACACGCATCCACTCCCCCACCCTTTGAAGCAGCTGCTGCTTTAGCTCTCCGTAGTTATAACTATCACCTATCAACGCTTATTTCAAGAAAAAAAATTGTGAAAAGTGGATACCCAAGAGATCGTGGATGCTGCTCCGAATAAGGCAATGATACCATATTCCACATTTGTCGGAAAATGACTAGAGCAGCACAATAAATTATCAAAACTTTCGACGAAATCGATTCAGTTTTTAGCAAACCACATTTTGTGAATATCGTCAACCGAAACCCCAGATTTCAGGAAAGCCGTTACTTTTCTGTAGTACCCACAGCATGTTGTCATCAAAGATTCTTTTTTATTCTTTTGTTGGCTTCCCAATCACCCACCGTTTACTTTTTTCTAGCCTTATGTTACGAGGGGATTTTGGAAATGTTCGAAGAGCCGCTGACTCAAGCAAAAATAACATCGATCCCGAGCTCCTCCGATCCATTGCCCAACTTTCGTCGGGATTATGAACCATCGTCTTTAATCCCTAGACAACGATCGCGAGGGTGCCCTTTAATGGGAGACAGTCGGTACATCCACCCCTCACCGTTACCGGCTTGTGGTACGATGATGGTCCCATAATAACATTTTTTTAAATTATAAATAAATAAAAAACAGAAAAGAAATAATAAAAAATATCTGGTGCGTTGCACCACACAACATTCGTTTGCTCTACGTCAATTCCCTTAGTACATGGCTAATTATATTTAATCAATTCATTTATCACTCAGGTCAACTGTTGGTCAAACAACACGTCACAGCAGCATGAAGCGGCAGCGCGTACAATTCCAGAATTTATTGTGCTGCTCGCACTCATTCCAAGACCATTATTGAGCAACTGGTACACAGAGAATTAATGAGGCTGAAAACACACATTTTTTGAAGAAGGATAGTAATTACTTTTGCAGAGTTATTGGGTAAAAACGTTTAGAACTGGGGGTAAGCGATCAGCGGTAGTTGAATTTCAGGAATTTCTGGAGTGATCCCCATACATCTTATGGGGGGTTTTTATACACTCGCCCTATAGGTATTGGATTACTACACCAACTTTAAAAAAAAAACATTCTAGTAACATTTCAGCGGAGTTAATAAGTAAATAACCGCGCTAAAACCGATTTTCGTCGAAAATTGTGATAATTTATTAGGCTGCTCTCGTCATTCTCCCTCGAATGAGAATTTTATGGTATAATTGCCTTATTGAGAGCTATTAACATAAAAAAATTAATCCAAATCGTTAAAGCCGTTTTTGAGAAGAAAAATATTTGGTGTTTTGATCACTATGATAACTATAGTTAACTTTCGGTGGATTTTGCTCATACCCTTATTTTGGCGTTCCATAGTAACCTGCGGGCTAGATATCAAGTTTGAGCTGATTTGGTACGGTCGTTCTTTCTAAAAATCGTTCACAGACACACAGACCATTTTCCCAAACAGTGTTTTTCGGACTCAGTTGGGTGTGAAACGTAAAGATCTCAAAAATTTTTCTTCTACCGACTACATAACCTTCCTTTCTACTTAGTAAAGCCAAGGAAAGTAAAAATGGCATTGCATCGATTTACGAATCGAAAAATAAAATAAATACTTACGTTATCTTTCAAAATGTATCCTGCGACAAGTGGGGAGATGAAACTGGCGCTCATGTGAATTGTTTGCGCAAAGGCTAATACTGGACCTGGATAACATAAACAGAACACACTGAACACAATGTGTAGCGCACACGAACACTTTAGCATCTGTTGAGTTTTGCATCAAATTAAAGCGATGTCTCTGGTAAGGAAAACAATAATGGTAATAGTCAGGAAGGAGAAAGTCCCCTGCCCACCTCAGCGCATTTAAAAGCGCTCGATTTACTTTCGTTAGGAATATGAACCACTAGACCACAATCGCCCGATGCCATTTAATAGGAGTCAGTGAGTACAGCCTCCCCCCTCACCATTAGCCACTGCTCCTGGAGCGGACTCTTTTAAGGAACTAATTTATGAGAGTTGAGCGAATCCCGGGAAAATCCGATCTTTGATTCGAGAAACGAGGGGGCTACAAGGAAAGGATTTTATTTCCCTTCGCACTGGGACTTCCACAGAGTCAGGGAATCTCTTCTTTTTCTTGGAATGAAGAAGTTCGACCACTAGTTGGGCGCCAATTGTACTGCAGAGAGTTTGGAAATGTTTGTGAAGAGCTGTTGACTAAGGCAAAAATTACGGCAATCGAGCCATTGTCTTAACCACTAGACCACGATCGCTTTTGAATAGGAGTCAGTCAGTACAGGTTGGGCTGTCAATTCTAACCAGCGTCACAACAAGAAGACACTTGTCATTGCAAAAGACCAGGTTGGTACAGGAGACACTCGGGCGGAATATACAAAGAAGCTGTCCCTCCTCATCTTCGTCCCAAAGTAAAAGAATCTGTTGTTATTTCACAGCCTGAAAGTAAAGCCATGTAGGAACCTGCGAACTTCCCAGCTCCCACATCATCCTCCAGAGCCATTTACTTTACATTAGACTGGCTCAGGGACCCTGACTGTTCTGAATGAAGAATGTTCGAAGGTGACTGATTAGGTACTGAAAGAACGCTTCGTTTTTATACATCAGCTCTAACAGCTCAGCCGCTTATCATCTCACGTGAGTGGAGACTCAGGGCCCACTCGCAAACCTCTTTCCAGGTTCACCCATTCCATGCTAATAGTAGTTTGCAGAAGCATTGCCAAAGGCTACAAATACTGTCAAGCAATCATTTACGTCATTAATCATTCGTCGGCTATGTCAGGGTCACGTGTTCACTTAAAAGAAGATTCGTCCAGAAACACCCCTAGCCGTAGGTTGAACAATGACTTTTGCCAGACTACCTCTTGATTGCTCTTGATTAGACAAACTTTTCAACTGGTTGCGTTTTTGTGCCTTTGCGGAACGGTACGAGACATTCTCCTGCTTCATGTTTGCGCTTGGTTGCCACTGCTGTTCTCGGGTTTTCCATAGAAGGTCGAACTAGCATAGTTTGCTGTGAAAATTGAACTTTGCTAAGCTCTACAGGTTAGTTTCCTTATTTGATGAATGTTCCTAAACCCTCAATGAGGGTTATATCAGTCATGGAAGTTGTGGTTTTGCTAACGTGCAAGAGGCCCCTGCAGCATCCATCGAACTCAAGACCTGCGGAGGTACGGCAGGTATTTGGTCGTTAGCCAGTCTCCCGGTAGAGAGCTGTTGCCCGTGTGTGACTGCGCGGAGGTGACCACCTGAGGAACCCTGTACCGTCTAGGAGGAGTTCTTAATCTGGTTTCCTACCTGATCTAACGATTTACTTGGGAGGCAAGTTTCAAAAGGACAAGTCAACTATGACCACGTTTCTTAGCCATCACCTTCTTCACTAATTCGGCAAAATGGTTGTAAGGTTGCTTTGTAGTAGTCAATGCTGCTAAGTTCGTTTGCCCTCCCAACAACCGTTGCTCACTGTAGAAACTACAGTAGAGCAGCGTGTAGTTTCTTGTTCCTCCACACTCGAGGCGCAAGATGCGCATGACAGAGAGTATCTGAGCCGCGCATTGAAGTGTGCTGACTGAAACCTACTAAAGGCAAGCGGTTGATCGTGGTCTAGTGGTTAAGACAGTCGATTCATAATTCTCGACGTAAAGTTGAGGGTTGTGCATCGAATCTCCGGCGCGATTGCCGTAATTTTTGCCTGAGTCAGCGGATCCCCAAAACGTCTCCAAACCCCCCTCGTAACATTGGTGGCAGCGATATGCGAACAAGTCCACGCTCCTTCATTCCAAGAAAAAGAAGAGCGCCTGAGAGAAAAAATTAAGAGAGAAAATAATGAGACGAGTTCTCGGGTCCTTGATTCGCTGACGCTGTGAAAGTTCCAGCGGAGATCAAAATGGTGACGCGCCTACTACAATGTGAATGAAAAAGTAAGCGCCCTTTCCTTGTCGCCCTCTTGTTCCCCGAATCTTTGATCTGATTTTCCGGGGATTTTCTCAACTCTCAAAAAATCGGTTCATTAAAAAGAGTCCGCTCCAGGAGCAGCGGTTAACAGACGAGGGGGGAGATGTGCTGACCGACTCCTACTAAAGGCAAGCGGTTGATCGTGGTCTAGTGGTTAAGAGAGTCGATTCATAATCCTCGACGTAAAGTTGAGGGTTGTGGATCGAATCTCCGGCGCGATTGCCGTAATTTTTGCCTGAGTCAGCAGCTCTTCAAAAGCATCTCCAAACGACCTCAGTAGATTGGCGCCCAACTAGTGGTCGAATTTCTTCTTTCCAAGAAAAAGAAAGGCCCAGAGAGAAAAATTAAAAAAATTAAGAGAGAAAATAATGAGACGAGTTCTCGGGTCCGGGATTTGCTGACGCTGTGAAAGTTCCAGCGCGAAGGGAAATAAAATGGGCAGCGCGCCTACTACAATGAGAAAGAAAAAGGACTTTCCTTGTAGCCGTCTCGTTTCTCGAATCAAAGATCGGATTTTCCGGGGATTCGGTCAACTCTCGTAAATTCTTTCCTTAAAAAGAGTCTGCTTCAGGAGCAGCGGTTAAAAGACGAGGGGGGAGATGTGCTGACCGACTCCTACTAAAGGCAAGCGGTTGATCGTGGTCTAGTGGTTAAGACAGTCGATTCATAATCCTCGACGTAAAGTTGAGGGTTGTGGATCGAATCTCCGGCGCAATTGCCGTAATTTTTGCCTGAGTCAGCAGCTCTTCAAAAGCATCTCCAAACGACCTCAGTAGATCGGCACCCAACTAGTGGTCGAATTTCTTCTTTTCAAGAAAAAGAAAGGCCCAGAGAGAAAATAATGAGACGAGTTCTCGGGTCCGGGATTCGCTGACGCTGTGAAAGTTCCAATGCGAAGGGAAATAAAATGGGCGGCGCGCCTACTACAATGCGAAAGAAAAAGGACTTTCCTTGTAGCCCTCTCGTTTCTCGAATCAAAGATCGGATTTTCCGGGGATTCGCTCAACTCTCGTAAATTCTTTCCTTAAAAAGAGTCCGCTCCAGGAGCAGCGGTTAAAAGACGAGGGGGGAGATGTGCTGACTGACTCCTATTAAAGGCAAGCGGTTGATCGTGTTCTAGTGGTTAAGACAGTCGATTCATAATTCTCGACGTAAGTCGAGGGTTGTGGATCGAATCTCCGGCGCGATTGCCGTAATTTTTGCCTGAGTCAGCAGCTCTTCAAAAGCATCTCCAAACGTCCTTTCGTAACAGAAGCTTTACAGTCACACTCCACCTGGCAGGATTCCAAATCAGCCCGAACCATTTATCCTGCACTCACTTCCACTCTTCGACCATCAATGTCAACCACATTCCATATTTCTTTACCCCTGCAAGTAAACTATTTATGGTTATTTTCCTTCCTTACATACAGACCCCGTGTTTTAATTGCTGCGCCGGTTTCCAACTGCACGACTTAAATATTTAAAGCACAAGTCTCCATTTCCCCCCACACAACAATTATTGGTAGTAAAAAAGCGTTAATGAGCGCACGAACCAGCGAAATTAGGCGCAATATCGATAATGTTGGCCATAGCTCCGGCGTACGAGGCAGTGATGAGCATTACAGCAGCGAACCACATAATAAGCACAAGAGTTAGGTTGCATCCTGAGAACCCTATGCAAATAACAAGAACTCCCGGAATGACTTGAGCTGAAACAAGGCGTAAAAAAAGAATACATATACGCGGTTCTTCCTGTAAACGTGAAAAGTAAAATCTAAAATAAATTCACCGTTTTGAACAAATTACAGAATTATATTGTACTCCCTCCTCAACCCAATAGTTTGATGTCTGCGTCATGTTTAGCAACGATCGAATCAAATAAATTGTCGTTTCTAAAAGGGTGTTGCTATCGTGTGATTAGGTGGTTAAATTGTTAAATCAGTTTTGGTGATTCGAGCAACAACACGACAGGCACAAGTATGACAACTTATTCACTGGAGCTGATTTAACAATTACGTCTTTCAATGAAATCTCAAGTTGGTAAGGAACGAGTTTTTAATGTCTGCTCTTAATGCGGACGCAATCAGGAGGCAACAATTGAAACTCTAAACTCCTGAAATCCCTTTTGTTGATTCAATGACGCAGTTATCAAACCAAGGAGTTCTACCAAATTGGAGCACGACGCACATGTAAGTACTTTCATCATGCTTCTGCCTTCCACATCATTCAGCCAACTTGTGCTCCGTTTAAACGCGTTTTACACAACAGGCTGGTTAATCGTGTGTGAACTTAAATACGCAACGAGGTTAATAACGCCATTTCAAAATGAGGTGCGGAAGGTCAAGAGAGATGCGAACGCTCACTCCAATTTGCTGGAACGTCCTATTAAGTTGAGGGAGACTTACAGAGCATGGTGAAGATCTTCCTGACTGATGTGAGAGATAGAATCTTCCTTGTCACCAAGACGTCAGCAACATAGCAGAACACGACGGATGAGAGGTAGCTTAGGAGGAATGGAGCCCCGTTCAACAGGCCATTCTGCAACAGAAGAACCTGCCCAGAATCTAGGCAAAAATTCCCAGCCGCAATAAAACAAGGCCAGCTCACGTGTTTTCCATTTGGGCAATTGAAGAGAGGTGCACACGTTTTTGGACAAGGACGACTGCCATGCGTTTTTTTTTTAAGTCACACAATTTTATCGCTACATTGAGCCACCGCTCGAACGCAAGTTACCTCGAAGAACATTGGCCAAAACAATTCCAGGATACAGTATTCCCTGTCAATAGAGTTTTCATAAGATCATTATAAACGAATAAAATAAAACTGCCTTTCCAGTTGGCATTTCTATTCACGCCACGTTGGAGCTACAGCTCAAGAAGAGCGAACTTGTACTGGCCTGACATGTACTTTACGAAGGAATTAAGAAGTAGTGAAATTCAACACATGATGGCGCCCTACTCCTGTTCTATTATATTTGTTTCCTGACTTAACACCTACGTCTCATCCATTAGTACCCTTCCAGGCACCGTCAGGCGCAGTCGCCTCTCGATTTAGCTATTAGTGCAGGTACTACAGTTAAGGTCAATAAATATTGAGTTTTCCTAACTTTCTTTGGTTTTCTAATATATTTTAAGTAGTTTAAAAACAATTAATACTCTTCAGCACAGAATAGTCAGAACCAGGACATGCCCTTTTTTCTTACCTCCTGGGAGTTCAGTAAGCCTCGTCCTAACAAAAAGGGTTTACGGATTATCATTTACACCGAGTTCGCCTTTGGTATGTCCAATTACCAAAAAATAATATCTGGTGCGGTGCAACACACGACTTTTCTTAGCTCTACGTCAATTTACTCGGGTACATGACTTTTTCTACTTAATCAATTCATTTACCACTCAGTTCATTTGAACTTGGTCAAACAACACTTTACGGCAGTATGAAGCCGTAGCGCTTACAGTTCGAGAATTTATTGTGCTACTCGTACTCATTCCAGTACCATTATGAGCAACTGGTACACAGATAATTAATGAGGCAGTAAACACGAATTTTTTGAAGAAGGATAGTAATTACTTTTGCAGAGCTATTGGGTAATAACTGTTAGAACTGGTAGTAAGCGAAACGGCAGTAGTTGAAACTCAGGAATTTCTGGAGTGAGCCCCATGTATCTCATGCGCGTTTTTAAACACTCACCCTGTAGGTATTGGATTGGACTACAATACCAATTTTTTTTCAACATTCTACTAAAATTCCAGCGGAGTTTATAAGGAAAAAACTGCGCTAAAAACGCTTTTCGTCGAAACTTTTGATAATTTATTGTGCTGCTCTCGTCATTTTCCCACAAATGGGAATTTTATGGTATCGTTGCCTTATTTAAAGCTATCAATATAAAAAATTTAATCAAAATCTTTAGAGCCGTTTTTGAGAAAAAAAAATATTTGGTGTTTTGATCACTATGATAACTATAGTTAACTTTCGGTGGATTTTGCTCATACCCTTATTTTGGCGTCCCATGGTTACCTGCGGGCTAGATATCAAGTTTGAGGTGATTTGGTTCGGTTGTTCTCTGTAAAAACCACTCTAAAATCGATTACATCGAAAATTTTGGTAATGTATTGTGCTGCTCTCGTCATTTTTCCACAAATGGTAATTTTACGGTATAATTACCTTATTTAGAGCTATATATATAAAAAATTTATTCAAAATCTTTAAAGCCGTTGTAGAAAAAAAAAAATTTGGTGTTTTGATTACTTTGATAACTATAGTTAACTTTCGGTGGATTTTGTTCATACACTTATTTTGACGTCCCTGCGGGCTATATATCAAGTTTGAGCTGATTTGATACGTTCGTTTTCTCTAAAAATCGTTCACACACACACACACACTTACCATTTTCCCAAATTGTGTTTTTCGGACTCAGGAGGGTCTGAAACGGAAAGATCTGAAGAAAACTCAAAAAAAAAAAAAAAAAATTTCAGCCGATTCTATAACTTTCCTTTCTACTTTGTAGAGCCAAGGAAAGTAACAACGGATTTTCCCGACATGGAACTTTGCCAAATATTCACTTCCCAGCACTTCACAAATCTCCTTCGATTCCAACTCTCAGTTCTTCCCTGAGCCAAGAGGCCGCCAATCGGCGTTCAGTTAAGAATTTTATAGTGGTTGTTTTAAACAAGATAAATAAAAATTATCGCTCCCAAACTGTCAACCCTAACACGCATGCGCAAAACAAAAGTTTTCGTTTCAACTGAGTCATCATTAGATATCCCAGACAGAAGATGGAAGCCACGGGGCATTAAATTTTAAAATGTCGTCCAACACAGTACGTTTATTAATGGGTCTACATCAAACTTGTCCATGATATTAGGTATGGAACTCAGGTAGACTGATGAGCAAGAGCCTTTCTTCTTCTAGTATGTCAACCCTCGTTCCTCTTCCTATTTTAACTAAAAGCTCTGCTCCTATTGGGGAGCCTGGCAACAACTTGCAAAGCTGTAATGGCTCCCACTCATAAGCTCAGAAGCTTGAAAGTACCAAGTGCCATCGGGTCTACTCACCGGAATAGTAAAGTTAACCGAATTTCTAAAATATAAATTGCCTATAAATTCATTGAAATGAAAAGGAGTGTTTGGCGACAAACTAACACGTTTAGTACACAGCAAGTACGAAAATGAAGCATTCAAATGAACGTAAAAATTCGACAGGGCGTCACGTTTGACGTTTGTAAAATGCTAATCTGAATAGTGACAAAGGGTAGTGCGGAGGTTATCCCATGCTCAATTAAATGATACCCAGACGGCTTCTGATCTAGTCATCATCAATGTGGCAGCCACTCATCAGCACCACATCCGTTATAGTGAAAAGAGCGTCACTATAAAAAGTGCCACACGTTGCTCAGGTAAGGAAGGCAGCAGTAGACAGGAAATGTGTGAGAGGCTCGTGGATAAACTGGAACTGTAGCAACCCCTTGGGCATGCCCAAGAAATTACTCACGACATCTTCATTTGACAGTTCAGTTGGGCACTGGAACTGCCTTGGAAGACATTTAAGCTGCTCCAGCTCTACAAATCTAGTTCATCAATCGACGAATCTCACACATTGTTGTGTAGCGACAATCACTGATACGTTATCAAAAGGCACTAAGAGGTCTGTTTTCTTCACATTGCAATCCATAAAGAGGTTATATCAGCACCTTCAAGATGTGTTTAGTTCTTGTCCTACTGTCTGTAGGTCTATCAATAAACTTAGTGTCACTGTTTCCGAGCGTGTCAGCATATTGTGCGTGGTGCAGGAGCTTGGACATGGTGGCTTCAATGCTCTGAAAGACTCTCCCTCATGTACGTCTTGTGCCTCCAGTGCGGAGGAAACAAGAAACTACGTGCTGCTCCACTGTAGTTTCTACAACAGTGAGCGACGGTTGTTGGAAGGGCAAACGAACTTAGCAGCATTGACTGCTTCAAAGCAAGCCTATAACCATTTTGCAGAGTTCGCAAAGAAGGTGATGGCTAAGAAACGTGGTCACAGTTGATCTGTCCTTTTGAAACTTGCCACTCAAGTACATAGTTAGATCAGGTGGGAAACCAGATTAAGAACTCCTCCCCAACGGTACGGGATTCCTCAGACAGTCACCTCTGCACAGTAACACATGGGCAACAGCTCTCTTCCAGGAGACTGGCTAATGACCAAATACCTGCCGTACCTCCGCAGGTCTGAGATTGGTGGATGCAGCAGAGGCCAGCCTCTTGTATATTAGCGAAACCGCAAATTCCATGACTGATATAACCTCGTCGAGGGTTTAGGTACAGTCATCAAAGAAGGAAACAGACCTGGTGAAGGAACTCCCACTTTGTTTGATGGGATTGCACTGCGCATCTCTTTTGCTATTGATCCCTCTGGCAGTCCCATGCCAGACTCGACCTTTCAGCATGAGCTTCAGCAACTCATCTGCCTCAAATGTGGAAAGAAATCGCTCAACTGCCGTATGCCCAGGTTGAGGCGCTCCAGCATCACCCGGGAGGCCACTATTCTCTCCTAAACTGTGTCCCATCTGGAGGAAACAGGGGCCAACGCCATTGGTTCTTGCAACAGACGTTAAAAATATTAAGAGCCAAGCGCCCAGGCAATTCATCTTGCCCTGTGTACATGGCCCATCATGATGCATAGGATGTGCTGTAGGTTTTTCCAACCTCCAGGCCTCTAGGGAGCGAAGTAGCAGCAGCCGCAACAGTTCCCCTGGTTCCTTTGTGACTCATTCTCTCCCTCAGCCTGTCACTGCTTCAGTTACACTGTTCCACAGATGACCGAGCATTCCATTGGATTCAATGTCATTCTGCTCACCACTACATTCTCCATTTTTGCATTATTATCACACTGTCTGTAAATCTGCCAGTACACGCAGTATTTTTTAGTGTCTCTGAGACTCATAACCCCCCTCCCCCCTCCTACCTAAATTCATCTACAGCCCTAGGTCTGCAAGTAGTGGAAAATAAAATGCAAAATGCGCTGGTGTGGTGAAAATGAGAGTCGTAGAGGGGATGTACGGAATATTGAAGTAAAGGAGCCAAAAGGGGAAAACAGAAGCCGTCTGGAGATCAACAAGCAATGTCCGAGCTTATAGGCAACTGTATAGACCCCTCACAACTCTGGTTAATTAAAGTCCAAACTCGGACGTCAACATTCTGATCATACACGTATACACAAACACACGGTTACTAAACATAAATGTTAAAACGTTGAGTTTGACTTAAAATAATACACGAATTATTTTCAAAAAAGTTCCTGGTAAAAAATTAAATTTCTGGAACAGGGACTGGGGTGTTATTGCTATGCGAGTTAGTGGAAACCCATAATCATGTTGTGTGCTATTGCTACATTTTTTCTTTTTTTTAAACTAATAACTCGTGTACAAAAACATGAACATTTCACTCTTCTTTTCTTATCAAGAGAGATAATAATGAACCATTGCACATACGAAATTCTGGTCCTCACTTCTGATTCGGCCGTTGAATTGGCTGAGTTAGGACTACAGAAACTAGAAAAAATCAAAAGAATTTTATCCGAACAGAAAACAGATTTACATTGAGCACCACGAGAACTCGGGTCCCTCCAGATCCTCAAAACAGGACCAATCGAGGCTTCTCGCCAACACACACACAAAAAAGTTGGCCTTTAATGCGCTGCGCGACTGAACGTAGCGATATTGTAGCCCTCGCAGCATGAATCAGAGCAGAAGAGAAGGAGCTCTAGATTGGTGTGTGATACGTTTATAATTATAAAAATTGGCGAAATAATTAGGCCATTCTGAAGCTTTTAAACCTTGTGCGAGTCGACTGTTGCGCTGCGTGGATGAATAAATGGTAAACGTAAATAATGCACAATTGAAGAGAAAAAAAAGTACGCTATTTAAGCCTTCTGAGTGAGTCAAAACCTGACAAAGGGGGCATCGGAGAAGACGTGGACCTTGTTGTCACTTCTGAACCCTTAAAAGACGCCACAAGATTTCATTCTTAAACCGAGGCGTTGATTGGATCGTTCCAATTGGTACTTGCATGAGTGAAGCCCTCAATAGACACCACGAGAACCCTGCCAAAAGGGAAGAATTGATTATGCAGACCTAACCTACCTTGAGCCAAATCGCATGAAACGGCGCCTGAGCCGTAAAAAATAAAAGCTCTGCTCATAATGGCGAATGTAGTCGTAGATGGTTGAAACCTGTACCTCGTAGGCAGATGCCAAAGAGGGGCAAGGCAATGAACGCGCATCCACACTCTCCCGTAGAACCCTAGTGGAGCGCGCTTGTCAAAGTTGTAGGAGGTCAAAACACATACATCCACACAACTTTCCCAGAATATAATTGCCGAGTGTGTTAACATAGTGGGAAGAGCACACATCCACAATCTCCTGGAGTATCCTTGCAAAGAGCATTTGGCAAAGTAGGAGGAGGCAATAACACACGCATTCACACTTTCCAAGAGGCGCGCATTTACACTTTGGCGAAATATCCTGGTGGAGCAGTTTTTAAAGAGTTTATAGTAACTTTTAATTTCTTTATTGGCTCCTTAACCACCTCCACCATGCATCACTGACCTATCTTTATGGTCACCCCATTTAGGATCCTATATCACGGACTTAGAGTGATAAGCCTCTAGAAAAACCCAACTGGGGTTGTAGAGATACTGAAACACATTGTTTGTCATATTGACTCATCTGTGTTAATTAAGAACCCGCGAGAAATTGTAGGTTATTCCTCTTTTCCAGTATTTTCGTCCCTTGAGCTCTTTTGATTCAGTTCAGAAATGCGAAGACATGCAGAGCGAGGAGAAAATGAACGAGGAACCCCGATCAACACGATTCACATTTCCACTCCTCAGTCTTGTAGCAAAGTTAGGTGGAATGATGTGAAAAGGATTAGGGAAGGCCTGAGAACCTCCACATTCTCGCTTCTTGAGCTACTGTGAGTCTGAAGGGCCTTTAATGAGCTGCAATGAAATGAAAAAGCACAACTCTTCAGCACAGGCTAAATGCTGCAATTTTCTTCTACTCGTTTGCAACAAAAGCCTATTGGCATGATCTCCGTGGGGTTGAGCACCAAACACCAAATCTAATAGTTCTTCCGCACTACAGAGGATTTCCTACTGGCACATAAATAAAGACGAGAACTGAACTGTGGAATATGCTTCTGTATTCATACATTCCAATGTGTGGAATCATCATTCTGTGACAACCACGCTCTGCTACTAATGCGTGAATCTGGAAGGGGGTTTTGAAGGGGTAGCCGCATTAAAATCATTTTAGCTCCCTACCTACTGCGCTCCGATTTCTCGACACAATTTCATTCCCTCAAACCCAACGTGACGCTTTCTGGCAGTTAGTTGAAGGCTAAAACAAGTTCCACTCTAAGAAGATGAAGAGGGAGCTGAACCTGACATGCACAAACTGCTAGTAATGCGTGAATCTGGAACGGGGTTTTGAAGGGGTCGCTACATTAAAATCATTTTAGCTCCTTACCTACGGCGCTCCGATTTCTCGACACAATTGAGGAGTCAGGGGGAAAACAATCATAGTCCACTTTCGGTGAAAATTGAGATTTTGCTGCTATCTAGTGGCGTCTACAGTTAACTTTCAGATGGTAACTTGTAAAATAGGAAAAACATTCGTAGACCTGTAATATTAGAGGCAACAGAAAGGACATGCTGGGGAAGAACCATCATGGTCCACGCGCTTTGGGAGAAAAACAGAGTCCGAGACGGGGGATTTAAACTCCCTCCTTCACCAGATTGGCGTCGTTCTGTGGAGCGTTTCTGTAATTCACACATTCCCAGCTCACCACTGTTTTGTTCCTCGCCGGCGTGTTAACGTTTTTCGATTTGAAAGGTACCTACTCAATTTGCGCATCAATGGAAAGTAGTAGTGATTTGAGTGAGATTGAAAAAGGGACTGCTGAGAAAACTGCCAAGAAGAGAGAGAAATCAGGCAGCATTTGTGACGTTATGAAGAGTCTGAGGGCCAGCACTCATGAGGTAGGGTTGGATTGTAAGTGCAACCGACTTCATTGCTTTGAGAACGTCAATGAAGGCGAAAGACGTTTATTGAAAGAATTAAATGAAGTTGCCAACTACGACAATCAAAATCGTTATCCAGGTGGTCTGATTACCGTTCTCCCGGTTATGCGTCAACGAAATAGATTAAACAGCGGGACTCCTAATCTAGTTCAGTGTTTCAAAGAAAAGCCAAGGGATACCCCCAAAGCAAGAAGAAAAGACGTCCCGCCACAACTCCAACAGAGAGCCCGTCAGTGAGTCATAATACTCATCCGGAGACATTGCACCCCCGTCGACTACTGATCAAAGCCGCCAAATTGTGGGATCTCCTTCACTTGACAAGATTCCTTGAGAACCCAGACTCTAGACGATTCTACGCAGAACTAATACCCACTGAAGAAGATAAAAGTTCGGTTTATCCAAATGCGGATGGCTAAACAAACTGGGGAACAACATTCAGCGTACATCACGTGAAGAACAATTTTTTTCGCCTTGTTTAGGAAATTAATTTTTTTTCCTTCTATTGATTATAGAAGACTATAGATTATTGATTATATCTTACACGATGTTTTTCTGTTAATAAACAAAATTGCAAATTTATATGTTTAAGTTGATCCGAGTTATTCAATTTCAAACTTTAAATTTTGCTTTTCTCGAAAAGCTGTTATGAGGACTATGATCGTTTTTCCCCCTGGCTCCTCAATTTCATTCCCTCCCAACGTGACGTTTTCTGGCATTTAGTTTAAGGCTAAAGCAAGTTCCAGGCTAAGAAGATGAAGAGGGAGCTGAGGATGATGGCTGGTGTTTACCAAACCTCAGGCTGCATAAGCCAATACCCGACATGAACAAACTGAGACCCCACGACGCAAAACCAAAACAATACTTGGGCCCTCCTAGTCACAGTGCGTCCCTTTATCCTCACACCAATTGAACCATGAGAGTGGGTTACCTGGTGACCTAATGCCCCATTTAACAAAACGAAAGTCGGACGTTTATACTGAGATACAACCCACTGGTTGACTCATTTTTGAAAATGAAATCACTCTTTGGAGCGCTGACCCTGAGATACCTTCGGAAAATAAGTAGACAAATTTGGAGGGTTGGTGGGTTCCAGACCTATTGATCAAACTGTTCATTGTGCTCTTCTGTTGTGGGATGTTTGAGACCTGTAACGCTCAGTCCGACAAGAAATTTTTCAATTTTTCTCAAAACCAAACTTAAAACGAGAGAATTTCATTGAAGCCTCTAAGAGTTTATGTGGAGTAGACCACTGAATTATGTTTGTTAAGTGACAACAGTCCCAGTGAGTCGATTTTAAAACGTAGAA
The DNA here is from genome assembly GCA_020466155.1 of Pachypeltis micranthus. Classification (NCBI taxonomy): domain Eukaryota; kingdom Metazoa; phylum Arthropoda; class Insecta; order Hemiptera; family Miridae; genus Pachypeltis; species Pachypeltis micranthus. The sequence continues at coordinate 3,241,690 of CM035780.1, forward strand.
GTGTGAAAAAGAGGGGCATTCAAATAAAACCTGACAGAGTTCTAGACTGACTTAACAGTGGGCCTAGCAGATGAGAAAGTCGGCAACTGATTTGATGCCCTTTGTTTCCATAGTCTGAAGGGAACCATGTCCACAGCACATAGACAGGGTGTCTCAATATTATACTGCCGTTTTCTCCTATGGTGGGCCTCACACTTATTAATTTATAGTTTAAAGGTAAATTCAACAATAAGTAGCACAGCATTAGTTCTATCAACACCAATACTCATCACAACGTCTCGTGTTATACCAATTCAACAAAAATAAACATAAATTCCATGCGACGAACTTTTAAAAAAATGCCCCTTCTTCGACCAGTTCGGCGGCACAACTTCCAAAGAGAACTCACTCATGAAGCGAAGAAGCCCAACTTGGTCAAGCTCAAAATACTCTTAGGCCGTCAGCCGATCTCTCAATCATTCTCCAAAACCACTCTTTCTGTTTTGCTTTTGTTTCCTGTTTGGAGCTTCAAATCTTCAGCGCACGCTTTCTCTTGTATGTGACTACAGGGCGGATGTGTAGTTCCAAATTAGGTGGGCTCAACTTCTCTCGTCCAAATGGAACCGTTAAATGGCTCTATTTCTTCCTAAGGTGCTCACTCGACGCCAATCAAATGCAGTTTACTGCGACTGAAACAGCGGCCTCTTTGTAAAGCAAATTTGTCATCTGCCACTCGCCCGATATTTCACTCTATCCCCCCAACATCCTGCGAGTAATGACAACTAAAGCGAAATAAAACACTTATTGGATAAATCGACTGCAAATCCCGTGCAACCTAAGCACAAATCAATGTTTCAGTAGGTGAGCCTGCAAAAAGAAAAGGAAGTCCCAAGCCACAAACATACACTAAGAGCAGAAGGACTATGTACGTGAACGGTGGAAATTACCTTCTGAATTGAGAACCCGAGTATGGTCTTCATGTAGAGCGGTCCAGTAGCGATGAAGGTGTAGTGTACCCAAATACGACCAAAGGTGGTAATTCCTATCGACCAAGCTGGTATGGAGGTCAAAATTGATACCCACGGAGCTTTATGTGCCTGAAAAAAAAACAGAACTGGCTACATAAAACGTGTTCAGACTAACAAAAATATTTTTTATTTCAAATTGTTCTTTTGCGCGAAAATTTCATTTGGTATTTAGTTGTGCCCGCTGGCTCGGAAGGAACCCATGATGTTATGGGCAAAAAACGCATTAAAAATGAGGTTAAAAGGAAATTTTGGCTGCGGCTCAACCAAATCAGCTCAAACTTGATATCCAGCCAGCAGGTGACCATGGGACGTCAAAATAAGGGCATGAGCGAAATCCGCCCAAAATTAACTATATTTATCATAGTGGTTAAACATTTGAATTTTTGCATTTGTATTGGCAGCTCATAATAACACAAGGATCCATCCTTGGCAAAATTACGAGAGCAGTGCAATCTGTAGGCCAGAAGGAGCTCCCACTTTGCTTGATGGGATTGCACTGCGCAACTCTTTTGCTATTGAGTGCCACGCCAAACTCAACCCTTCAACATGAGCTCCAGCAACTCATCTTCCTCAAATGTGGAAAGAAATCGCTTCATTGCCGTTTGCCAAGGGTCCAGCATCACCCAGGAGGCCACTATTCTCTCCTAAACTGTGTCCCGTCTGGAGGAAACAGGCAATTGGTGGTTCTTGCGACAGATGATGAAAACATTAAGAGCCAAGCGTCTGAGGAGGAATTAAGATATTCAATTCCAAGCCGCCTCAGCTTGCATCCCTTGCTCTCTCAGGCTGCTCCTTGCCCCACAGCAATGTCTATCCGAGTGGTAGCCTTCCAGGCAATTCATCTTGCCCTGCCTACACGGCCCATCATGATGCATAGGATGTGCTGTAGGTTTTTCCAACCTCCAGGCCTCGAGGGAGTGTACTAGCAGCAGCCGCAACAGTTCCCCTGGTTCCTCTTACGACTCATTTTCTCCCTCAGCCTGTCAATGCTTCCTTACACTGTTCCATGCATTCCCTTGGATTCAAACCAAATCAGCTTAACTTGATATCCAGCCTGCAGGTCACCATGGGACGTCAAAATAAGGGCATGAGCCAACTCCGCCCAAAATTAACTATATTTATCATAGTGGTGAAACATTTGAATTTGTATAGGCAGCTCCTAATAACACAAGGAGCCATCCGTGGCAAAATGACGAGAGCAGTGCAATAAATTACCGAACATTTCGACGACAATTTTTTCCTTATAAACGCCACTTAAATGTTACTAGGACCTTCAGAAGAATTGACATGATAGTGTTGGCACACCTTACAATTAAATTCTTAGTCTTAATTTTATACAATTTTTTACTATGTTATATGAAATCAACGGACAAAGGGATAACGATACCAGGCTGATCCAGACGGCACTGGGAGGCATTTCCCCATCAGCCATTCTGCAATTCTCTCTCGTTTTTGTTCCTTCGTCAGTTAATCGTCATATGCGAATCCGCAATATCCGAAATTTGGAGGCCCACAATATCTGGCATCCGGATTATTCGCTAAACCAAAATTTGAATTGATACTGCAGACTTCGGTGGAACAGTACCATTTGGCATTCGAAAGACTACACTGGGAGACACCACGACGTGCATGTCGCTTCTTCACCACCATCTGCAGGGCTATTCACCGAAATTGTGGTCATTGACGTTTCACCGTCATCATCGTCGTCTATCACTTTCGAAGCCTTCAGGTCGGAGTTATTTTGAAGTTGCCGTTTTAAGTTACTTAGGAATTTGTTTTATTTTCAATATATTACTTTAAGTTTATATTATTTTCATATTATATTTTTAAGGAAGAAAAGCGTCTTAATTAAAGAGCCCTTAAAAGCCGTAACAGGTAGCTCAATCAAGTATCTGCACAATGGGCGTTTGATGAAGCTCATCAGATATCTGCCACAGATATCGCGTTTTTAAACGATATCTGTGGGAAAGATCTGTGCGTTAGTGGGCGTTAAAAAATGATGAAAGATGTGAAAATCGACCAGAGATATCTGCCAGAGTTCAAATCTGGCAGATGGTAGTCATGCGTCCCCCTTAACCTGCAGACTTCTCGGAAGCGATGTCTGTGGTTCACAGAACTGTTCGATTGGATCGGGCAGAGCCCCTTAACCAGCAGAGATGTTCAGTTGTCCACGAGTGTTTTCCCCTGTGAGATGTCTCCTCTAAAGAAATCAGTTTCTATTGGTGTTTTTTTGAGCGGTATCAAAAATTGGGTAAAAAGAGTGACCAAACAAGTTAATTGAAATGATGATCGACATGTATAGAGACAGACCTTGTCTGTGGCAGTTGAAGCATGTTGACTACATCAACAAAAACGTCAAAAACATTGCTTACGACGAGATCGAGGCTGAAGTGAAGAAGGTGATTCCGGATGCTGACTGTGCAGTGATAAAAAATAAATTGCAAAACCTTATGACGAGTTTCAGAAAGGAAATGAAGAAAGCGGAAGCCTCGGAGCAGAGTGGATGATGTCTACGAGGTGCTAAGGTGCTTCAACAACTTCATGTGCCCGAACGTCAGTGACAGACCTGAATCTGCCAGATTTCATCCCACACAAGAACAGATGACATCGGGCACTGGTCAAGTGACATGAAAGATCGGCTGATAAGTTTTTTGTGTTAAGGGGCAACGACCGATCTCATCGGTCACTCCAGATTGTTAGCGATATCTGTCAGATGAGATCTGGCGACCAAATCTGCCGCAGATATCAGCTCGTGTGGGTCTGTCCCCATCATTTCACTTGCTACCATCCCTCACAGTCTTTACCTGATATGGCAAAGTGATTATAATCGTTCTCAAAAAAAAAATCGTGTTTATGGGCTCATTAACTCTCTTGTGTACTCAGTAATGGTCCCGGTGCAAGTAGGAGCACCACAATAAATTCTGGAACTGTGAGCGCTATCACTCTCTACCACCTCGAAGTGATATTGAACTAAATTCAAATGAACTGAGTGACAAATGAATTGAACTGGGAGCAAAAGCCGTGAAAGCCTTTGAATTTGCGAAGAGCTAAAGAAAGTGGTGTGATGCGTAACGCCTGATGTTTTGTTTTCAATCGGGAGCTTATCGAACAAAACGTTTACCAGCTAGTCCCCTTTAAACAGACAGCGAGCAGAACAGATAACGCCAACCGGGCAAGAAAAAATAACGAAGACTGAAAACTTGGGGAACGACTCGTTTGGGAGTGCCGAGCTCTCGTAAGATCGAATGCCGGACATCAGAAACCCGACTGGCACATTCACGATTTACTGGGTCTTCAATTTGTGCGGTGAATCATGTCACTGAGTACAGCACGACTGACAGCGCTGGGACATAGCAACTTGCCATGTTCCGTCCCCAATGGCTACAACTACCTCAATACCTACTCCTGCATCAGGTGCATCGTCTCAAAAACATTTCTTTTTCTCCCAGTACATTCTACAGAATATGCTACTTCATTTTGTTTCAGGCTTGTGGAAAAAAAAAAAATCTTTTTTACGAATTCATTTACACCTAAGGTTAGAAGTTAATAAGTTATAAGTCGTTTTCATAATTTTTGTTTGTTTTGTGGGGTAATTGATGTTGAAACTTCTCATCCGACTGACGACACCACCCCTTAACAAACTCATTTCAAGGTGTTTGGTTATATATGTACCTAGAGTCTATGGCACTGAGGGTGTCCATGTAAACACATATAGCTCTTAACAGGGTACAACGAAGTTCCTTTTTCACTCTACTCTAACGCGCACTAATACCATTTAATGATGACCCAGAAACCAAATTGCTACCTCTTGATGAGGGCCAGGCATATTTAGAGCAAATATCAAAGCACACTCCCAACACTAATAGTCAATCATCGGTAAAACGTTCTTACCTTCTTCGAAGTCACAGTCGGAGCCGTACTTTTTTGTATATACGTCAGTTCTTGTTTAGATATTCTCGGGTGCTCCGCAGGGGTATCGTAGGCAAAGTACCACCAAGCGAGGCACCAAGTACATCCGAGGGAACCTGTCGTGTAAAACACTACACGCCATCCGTAGTGAGCAATTATGAAACCGCAAATGGGGTACGTTAGACCAATGCCGATGGTGAACCCTAAAACAAAACAAAAAAACTATTTGTAACGAACTTCGAAGAGACGCTCTTTATCACGGAAAACGGCTCTAACGATTTTGATTAAACTTTCAAATTATCTCCTTATCTTAGTTAGTACAAAACTTCTTCTCCATACTGTGCCGTAAAATAGGCCTTTTGTGTAGCGGCAATTCGGTGGGTGGATGCTCACTGAACCTGATCCTTGCTACCGACACGCTGCAACGCTACCGATGCGCTGCTAGTGTACTGAGGTTAGTTTGGAGACGCTTTGAAGAGCTGCTGACTAAGGCAAAAATTACGGCAATCGCGCCAGAGATATGATCCACAATCCTCAACTTACGTCGAGAATTATGAATCGACTGTCTTAACCACTAGACCACGATCAACCGCTTGCCTTTAATAGGAGTCAGTCAGCACATCTCCCTCGTCTTGTTAACCGCTGCTCCTGGAGCGGACTCTTTTAAGGAAAGAATTTATGAGAGTTGAGCGGAAAGTCTTTTTTCTTTCGCATTGTAGTGGGCGCGTCGCCCATTTTATTTCCCTTCGCGCTGGAACTTTCACAGTGTCAGTGAATCCCGGACCCGAGAATTCGTCTCATTATTTTCTCTCTTAATTTTTTTATTTTTCTCTCTGGGCCTCTTCTTTTTCTTGGAAAGAAGAAATTCGACCACTAGTTGGGCGCCAATGTACCGAGGTTGTTTGGAGATGCTTTTGAAGAGCTGCTGACTCAGGCAAAAATTACGGCAATCGCGCCGGAGATTCGATTCACAATCCTCGACTTAAGTCGAGAATTATGAATCGACTGTCTTATCCACTAGACCACGATCAACCGGTTGCCTCAAATAAGGAGTCAGTCAGCACACTAGGGGGAAAGTGGCAAGTTGTGAGAGTTTCCAAGAAATCAGGTCCCTGTGCCGGGAGCACTTTGTCAGCCTCCTCGTCCTTTTTCGTTGATGCCTCGTACTCCCTTTTTCTCCCGATACAGAAAGTCCCGAACTCCCGCGACGTCTTCCTCTTTCCAACTTCTCATTTTCTAACTTTCAGGCCGTTAAAGTTAAAGTGGGTCATTTATTTTGTTTACTTAGTTTCGGCATGCCATAGGCAGGTTCAGCAAGGACACTTATTATTTTAGATCCATTTTAAGCCAAAAGGTCAACTATTATTTATTTTCTCCCGAATTAAATTTTATTTTACATTTATTCGTTCCCGATGATTTCTTTAACTTTACCCCTTCATTATTTTATTTCGGGTGGGATACGGCCCCAACAGTATTTCCTTTGTTTTTAACTTTTCGTTTATTATTCGTCACTACACATATCTTAATGAAAATACAGTGAACGACCTATGAAGCAAAAAGAGGATTTTTACGCTTTTCTCTACGCTCTTACTTTATGAACATGCCTCGTTGTTCATATTGTTGACTGATAATTTTGATTTCAATGAAGTGGTTGAGTGTTGTACTGTATTACTAATGTATAGCGTTGGGAACGCATTCAACATGTTTTCGTCTTTTTTGACATCCCCATCATCAGCGACTAGTTCTGTTCGCACGTTGTGGCTTTTGTTGGTACAGAATCAGCTAACGCACTGTAAAATGGTCACATCACCTCCTCCACAGCTGCCCCTATTCATCAGGTTGTTACGATAAAGTTGAGCTATTCTGTCAGTAGGGGGAGTCGGAGTTTCCCTCCTCCTCAGAGGACACCTGCCCTAAGGTGTTCGAGCAGGGGTAGTTCAGAGCGAAGATGCTGCACCTACACGTGCACTGATTAGTTACACTTTTGGGAACAAGCGCGACGCTCTGGCTCATGGGGTGTTGCAGCGTGTGATGCCTTTGTTGACAGCATTCACACGTGTACGTTGAGGTAGCTCTTGAGCGTGTGTGAAGTTGCCAGACAATCGGTACTCAGGTTGTGCACGTCCACGCAGGTTCGTTCGAGGACAGACATGCGGGAAGATGTCGATGTTGATAAAGGTTGGGGGATTGAGTCGCTGTGAGGAGTACGCTGAGTAATACATTTACGCTGCTGTGATGTTAGGTAAGCATTGACCTCATCTATGTAGATGTGCGTGAGATTCTGGTAGACCACAAGCTTCGTGACATCTGTCCTGCTTTCCTCGAAGCAGCGGTCGTCGATTGAACACAAAACTGTGTTTAACTGTTCGTCAAGAACGGACAACATTAAACATAATGACGGGCGAGAGAGTAGGTCACAGCAGTAGGACAGAAAAGTTAAAGGGGGGGGGGGGGTCAAAAACTCCCATCGCATTAGAACTTGACCTAGATGTTTTTCTGCACGGCCGACATCACGAACTAATGCAGTGATAGTTCGACCACTAGTTGGGCGCCAATGTTACGGGGTAATGAAAGCAAATATCGCACTATGTGAGAAGGAAAGTGAGTGTGATATCAACTGAATGTAATCGGAACACAGAGTTTTATTCTCAATCACACTCAGGGAAATTTAACCACCAAAAACAGAGAACTGGGTGGGAGCGAACGCGAATGTGGGCGACGAGGGAACCACTCGGTTACAACTGACAGCAGCGAATCAGGGCATTTGATGAGGCGCCTGGTCTGCACAAATGCCCCGGACGAGCCTCCGCTGAATGAAAGGGTTCGGTTTATCTGGGTACAAGGTAATAATGTATTCACAAAACTGGTACCGACTGGAGCTACACGATAAAATCAATTAGGAGAGTCTAGTGAAACCGATGAAACAGATCTTACCTTGGAAAGACGACATAAATCTGCTCCTTTCTGGCGGTGGTATCCAGTGGCCTATCATGGAATACATTGCCGGCCATGTGAAGCCCTAGAAAACAAAAAAAATCGGGTAATTTCAATGAAAAACTCGTCAATAAACCGTTCAAGTCTTTCACTGAGTACGAGTATTTAATAATAAACTGTAGCTATCAAATCAAGGGTTGAATCAAAAAGAGTTGAACAGTATTGTAAGCATTACATATCTCTCTCATACTGCTTTACGTATCCCAGAACCTTACGAAATGTTATTGTCTACATCCGTCAACACAATTACGAGTTTGTGAATTGCATGCCGACAAACGGCATTTTGTGGGCAGTGCTCGTCTCTATTGTTATACGAGTACATCAACATTTCTAGTGAGGCGGGTGCTTCAGGTGACAAATCCTGATACCGAACTGGTTGGACTTACATTTCTTACATATTTAACGAGAAAAAAAAAGTTCTGTATGAGTGGCGGATTTTCATGGATCATCTTAAAATAACCCTAATAACTTACAAAATAAGCAGATAATCTTCACCAAGGCTTTGAAAAATTGTGTAAAAACGAAAATTACGTAGAATCGACCAAAAAAAAGAAAGGTTCAAGTTATCTCTTGATCTTTTGTTAAAAAAAAAATGCTGCAAATTACGACACAACGGTTTAAGGGTAGTACGTAATTTTCTCGGCCTGATGAATTTCCCTTATAATGTAGTTATTTTTAGGAACCGATTTTTCAGGCGCTGCTCAACCAATCGCTTTACTTTTTTTTTGTCAAGAATGTTATGCTGTAAAGACTGTGCCAAAGAAATACCAGCATGACGTTGTGAATGCGCGCAATGCTCCAGATGTTGAAAATAAAATTTCGACGAATCCTTGTCACAGTTCGTGTATAATATACCAGTGGACATTTTGAAAAAAATCCATGAAATAAGTTCAATAGTACGGGAGAAAAGTGTTTCTGAGTGCTGAAAAACGTGATTGTTCAGAAAACGCGTTTTACTGAAAAGCGGCGCTATGAAAGTCGAAGGAGTGCTTCGTATATACAGACGATCTTCAGAACAGCTCGATGGGGTAAGGTATACGCGATATTTGGGAGACGGAGACTCCAAGGGTTTTCAAGCCGTTTGCGAAGAAAAACCGTATGGGCCCGTCGTAGAATTTGAAAAAATTGAGCGCATTGGACATGTGGAAAAGCGGATGCGCGCTCAGTTCGGGTATTTTTTAAACCCACTTATAGTTGCTCGATTTTCAAAATTTTTATTGCATTTTATCCGTTATATAATAAACTTTTTTTAAATATTATTTAAAATTACGTACTACCCTTAATAATGGATGCACACTGATGGCCTTGCACCGTTTGACTCAGTCTCATTCCATTTTATCGATTTCAGTCGACCCTTTAACTACTACTGAACAGAAACATTCGTTGAGGTTTCGTAATTATTAAAAAGTACTCATTTATTGGTCAAAAAAGTTGACTATTCGTGGCGTAAAATGTGTTTTGACAAAAATAAATTGTTTCAAGTGTATCGATTGTTTTCGGGACCTCAAAAAGTAACTCTGGAGCGACAACTAATCGGTAATGCCTGAGTGAAGGTGCACAGGATGGACAGTGTCGAGCGAAGAATCGATTTGTGAGCTTGTGGGCACCGAATACCCTCCCGGTCAGACGGTCTCGGTAATTAAAGGAACATAACGCGAAAGATGACTCATTCCACTTTATCATCAAATTATCCCAGTTGTTTCAAACGCCCCGCGCGACTTGTTCGACTCTATATCATTTAATTGCGACAGCCCTCATGATTGTGACAGTTTGACGACCGCAGACTAGTGATCTATAAGTACGACTTTCAGTTCTGACCCTGAAATCGTTTTTAATTGTCCATTTGTCCGCTTCGGCTTCCTCTACGCGCTTTAACACTTCCTCCTCCTCACATCAATTCTCGACAATCCCCCGAGTAAGGTCGTAGGCTTTATCGCATTCTCGTCCTTCCTTTTGTTACGAAAACGATTGATCTCGCCTTTTGTTGACTTGTTGATATTGTCTTCATGTTTGAGCTTAGCGCGCTCAAAATTGAAATATCGGTTTAAAAATCTCGACGAATAAAATCGAGACCTTGACTGAGGAGCGACAATACAAAGGTGCAAATAGTTTACAGGCTTGCACTGTGGGAATAGGATTAGCATTTAAAAGATTCGTAACCTCTGAACGACGACATTTATATTAAGATGACGCGCGATTCGTTTCAGAAAAGGTGTCGATGGCATTCAGCAGCGTTGTGGCTGACACAAGTGTTTTCCTAGTTAATGCTCACCTTTTAACGTCAGCTGTTGTAGCCTGTGTGCGTAATATTGCGACTTGCAAAGTCACGACGATTCTCATTAAAATGGAGATAACGTAAATATTTAATCAGTCAGCGTTCCCGACGACCTAGTTGATTTACAGCAACATTATCACGACTGTTAGCTTGTCAAACTGACCTGAATGTACCCTCTACGGCATAATGAACAGAAATGTCGACGAATGTGAACGTCTTGTAGTCAAGTCTGCTCAAACGTAACACTATACACGATAGCGAGGCTAAACCACTATAACTAGGGTAAATATCTGGTGCATTGCAACACACAACTTTCCTTAGCTCTACGTCAATTCACTTTGTACAAGGCTGATTCTATTTTATCGATTCATTTATCACAGTTCCGGAATTTGTTGTGCTGCTCGTACTCATTGCAGGACCATTATTGAGCAATTGGTACACAGATAATTAATGAGGCTGTAAACACGATTTTTAAAAAAAGGATGGTAATCACTTTTGCAGAGTTATTGGAAATTAACTGTTAGAACTGGTAGTAAGCGCAACGGCAGTAGTTGAAATTCAGGAATTTCTGGAGTGAGCCCCATGTATCTCATGTGCGTTTTTAAACACTCACCCTTTAGGTATTGGATTGGACCACAATACCAATTTTTTTTAACATTCTACAAGAATTCCAGCGGAGTTTATGAGGAAAAAACTGCGCGAAAAACGCTGTTGGTCGAAAATTTTGATAATTTATTGTGCTGCTCTCGTCATTTTCCCATGAATGAGAATTTTATAGTATCATTGCCTGATTGAGAGCTATGAATATAAAAAATTTAATCAAAATCGTTCGAGCCGTTTTTGAGAAAAAAATTTGGTGTTTGGTGTTGATCACGATGATGACTATAGTTAACTTTCGGTGGATTTTGTTCAAACCCTTATTCTGGTGTCCCATGGTGACCTGCGGGCGAGATATCAAGTTTGAGCTGATTTGGTACGGTGGTTTTCTCTAAAAACTGCCCTAAAATCGATTTCGTAGAAAGTTTTGGTAATTTATTGCGCTGCTCTCGTCATTTTCCCACAAATGGGAATTTCATGGTATAATTGCCTTATTAAGAGCTATCAATATAAACAATTTAATCAAAATCGTTAGAGCCGTTTTTGAGAAAAAAAATTTGGTGTTTTCATCACTATGATAACTATAGTTAGCTTTCGGTGGTTTTTTTCAAACCCTTATTCTGGCGTCCCATGGTGACCTGCGGGCGAGATATCAAGTTTGAGCTGATTTGGTACGGTGGTTTTCTCTAAAAATCGTTAACTGACACACATACACACACACACAGACTGACACACAGACCATTTTCCCAAATAGTGTTTTTCGGACTCAGGGGGGTCTGAAACGTAAAGATCTGAAGAGAACTCAAAATTTTTTTTTCAGCCGATTACATAACTTTCTTTTCTACTTCGTAGAAGGAGGAAAGTAAAAAGAACTGAGCTTCAAGTCATCTCGGGATGATCATACTCCACATCACCTCGTCAATAGATCAAATTTGTACTCGTAGCAGTTTTAACCGACCTGACACTAGTACAGTACAAACCCCCACACAGTTTTTTTTAGCTTGATCTTCTTTTCTCGTCCTTTCTGTTCCAGGTTTTAATACACTATTTAGTTCAAACCAAACTATTTTATATTTAAGAGTCTACATAATAGCGTAGAGATACAAATTAGTTACAATACGACAATCGAAGAAAAAAAGTGAAATCTCACCGACGAAATTCCTTGAATCGATCGTAAAATGACCAGGAGGGAGTAATGAACTTCCGCAGCCCTCGGGATAAGTAAAGATGATAAAGCCGTAGCTAACTGAGACAACCCAAAAACGGCCTTGGTCCCGAATTTCTGCACTAAAATCCCACCAGCGACTTGGCTAATGACGTAACACCAATAGAATGAGCTGATGATCAGAGTTTGTATAGCGGAGTTCCAATTAAACTCTCCTTTTTCCTGAAAATGATCAGATCGTCAAAAGCTTGGCCACAGAAATTTCATACGCTTTTTATGTACAATAAAATGGCTAAATTAAGGCGTGTAAAGATCTTAGAATGATCCTAAAACATGAATGAACGAAAAAGATACTTATTTTAACGAAATAAGCGCAAAAAACACGCGTTGTGGTGTCGTGATTGGTTTTTTGAGGGTAGGCGGGACCAATTTGTCACTGTGGTGAGACGTGGGCGAATTGTGACGCTATCCCTTACTTAATAGAAGACGTTGTACATACTGATACTACACAGGAAGCCGAGTATGTCCTTTGCCGCAGACTCTGGTATGGTTTGGGGTTCAATGAAGTATTCAAACAAACCTGTGTGTTCTGTCGTTTCATCCTCCTCACCACACAATCTGCACTTAACTGCCTCTGAGAGGCCCATCTTATTGAGGTTATACCTGAGTGGGCAATGCCCGATGAGGAAGCTAGTTAGGACTTACATCCTGTCTGGAGAGAGGCATTGCCTTCGCACTTAAACAAGAACGCATACCCAGGCCTTTTCGCCTGTCTTAGTCGTCATGATTACTTGCTACAGAGTTCCATTTCGCCATCTTCATTTCTTCAAGGAGTCGTCCACTACCCCTCACAATTTCCTTGATGATGTCCTGCTGAGATCTCGCTCCAAAAGACTTGCCAACTCTTCAAACCATCCGCATCTCAGCCTGCACTTTTGTGCCACGGTAGCCAGTTCATACACACCGCTGCTGCTCTTTTGAGATACTCGAGGTGCAGCTCCATGGGCGTACGAACATGTTTTCCAATCTCGCATGATGCAATCCAGCGCACGTATTGGCAATTTGCAAGAAGTTCCAAGCCTCAGGGGGGGCTCTGAACTGGAATCGAGTGGGACGAGTTGATTTCGACAGTACAGTAGGAATTAAAAATATCTGGTGCGTTGCAACACACAACTTTCCTTAGCTCCATGTCAATTCACTTGTGTACGTGGCTTTTTCTATTTACTCAATTCACGTATCACTCAGTTCATTTGAACTTGGTCAAACAACACTTCACGGCAGCAGAATGCGATAGCACTTACAGTTCCAGAATTTATTGTGCTGGTCGTACTCCTTCCCGCACCATTATTGAGCAATTGGTAAACAGAGAATTAACGGGGCTGTAAACACGAATTTTTGGAAGAGGATAGTAATCACATTTGCAGAGTTATTGGGTAAAAACTTTTAAAATTGGTAGTAAGCGAAACGGCGGTAGTTGAAATTCTGGGATTTCTGGAGTGACTCCCTGTTATATCATGAGCGTTTTTGTACACTCACCCTATAGGTATTGGAATGGACTACTACACCAATTCTTTTCAACATTCTAGTGACATTTCAGCGGAGTTTATAAAAAAAAAACTTAAAAAATCGCGCTTAAATCGATTTTCGTCGAAACCTTTGGGAATTTATTGTGCAGCTCTCGTCATTTTCCCACAAATGAGAATTTTATGGTATCGTTGCCTTATTTAAAGCTATCAATATAAAAAATTTAATCAAAATCGTTGGAGCCGTTTTTGAGATAAAAAAATATTTGGTGTTTTGATCACTATGATAAATGTAGTTAACTTTCGGTGAATTTTGCGCATACCCTTATTTTGGCGTCCCATGGTAACCTGCGGGCTATATATCAAGTTTGAGCTGATTTGGTACGGTTGTTTTCTCTAAGAATCGTTCACACACACAAACCATTGTCCCAAATAGTGTTTTTCGGACTCAGTGGGGTCTGAAACGTAAAGATCTGAAGAAAACTCAAAATTTGTTTTCTGCCAATTACATAACTTTCCTTTTTACTTTGTACAGCCAAGGGAAGTAACAACCGTCACAGTACCTACTTGGTTTGGACATTATTTCGAGAGCTCTTGTTAGCAAGGTCACCAAGTCAAGGTCAATTTGACACAACCTTATGCCGAAGAAGATACTGGACATACGATGACGATGAGTAAACCAATTTTACGCGAGTCTCTGACTGAAAGGACTTGACGAGATGGAACACGAACAAAAATGTGCGTAATTTCGTTTAAGGGGGAAATATGCCCTTCCCACGTGAGAGTATTTCTCACTATAACCCCGAGGGGCAGTCAAAAACAGCACCAACATCACATGAATGGATCCTCAACACACTAGCCTATAGCAGGCTACTGCCACCTGTGAACATACACTTTCCAGAGCTACTTGAGGATCCCACACTATGAGCCCCCTCGATCCATACAGCCAGCGGTTGACTATTTCCCTATTTCAAACTCTCAATCATTTTCCACTTTCTAAGGGAAGAGTTGCTCTGTGCAGGTGAGGGAGCTGCAGTTCAAAAACGACAATTCTCGAGGTAGATGAATACACATAGCCCATCTTTGCATTATAGGGGGGGTCGTCATTCTCAGGGCGCTCGTTAAGAACAACCCAAGCCTACTACAAAGTAGGTCACCACACTGGGAAGTGTATGGGGAACGACGACGTCGAGATACAGTTGATAGAAAGAGGTGACAGAATTAGACGAAAACAATTTCTTTTAAGTCAGCGTTCGACCTAATGTGGGCGCAATCCCCACTAAAATGGACATTTTCAGGAATAAAACTTGAGACCATTTGAAAGCAACTCGATACCACCCAGCGTTCACTTGCAACTCCCTCAACATCTGGCTGTTAACGAACAAGTATCAATTTTGGAAGGTATCTCCCACATTTCTACAGTCCGCCCACGGATAAATAATAGATCACCCCGACCTAAGCTTGTCTGACAAATAGACACTTCTCAAACAGGAAATTGAGATACACTCGTATGTAAGGTGACCTTTGACTAGGATTTACGAACAGCTGTTGCAACTTACACACAAAATAAAAACGTTGTTTCCATTGTGCAACAGAATGAAATCAAGTGGTTCACGAGGAACAGTCGCATTAATACTTTCCTCGTCATTACTACACATCAAGTAAAGGAATTCGAGGAGTGAGTTAGATTAACAGGGATTTCCGATATCCACAGGCTGATATCCGACTTGAACCCAACTTTTTTTATCTTCAATAAAGAGATTAGCAATCGCTGACCAACCAAAAAGTCAAATCTCCCAACTCTCAACGACTTGGATTTCAGACATTTTGCATGTAACGATAACTTATCTCTCTGACGTACGAACGAAAATAATCTGCTGACGCTCAACTTCGTAACTTGACTTGAACGCCAGATAGTTTAATAAACTCGTCATGTGATTGTTACGACAGACTTGAGAGTTTTCAGGGTCCAGTTTCTTTTCACGGGGGAAGGAAAACACAGGGACAACCTGAACTATCCTCAACGCACTGACGAGACGAACTCTTCAAGTTTCCAAGAAAATTCGCAACTCAAACGTGGTGCGCAACATCACACAACTTTCCATAAATCTGATATGCTGTGCATACGAGAGCTGCCTCTTCGTTCAACACATTTCTGTGGAAACGATTATCGAAAACAAAATGAAGTTACCAGTTAATTGAGTGTATTCCGTAAGTTTGATCGCAATCATTACTGCCGTTTTTGGGAAAAGATTCGGCAAACGCCATTTTCCGCGCTAATAAGGCTTACACCTGAGTTCAACGGAGAGATACAGAAATGATTGAGCGAAATGAAATGTGTGTAGCGGTTACTAGAAGATATTCCACCAAATTGACCATTTTCCAATTTGAATCAACGTGAAAATTTTGAAAAACCAAATCTCCGAAGAAAAACGATATCGTTTTTGGTAGTTCTTCCCCCCCCCCCCCACCCGATCCCATGGAAGAAAACTGCTCGTAACTTTAACTTTCTACTAACATCCCAACGGAGTTTGTAAGGAAAATATATGGTGCGTAGCAACACACAACTTTCCGCCACCCCCGTAAGTTCGAACACCACGTACATAGGCGGGCGCTATATCTTCGTTCAACGCATTTTTACAGGAACATTTATAAAGAACAAAATGTAGGGACTAGTTAGCTGAGAGTACTCCGTAAGTTTGATAGAAATCGTCAGTGCCGTTTTTGAGAAAATTGGAAAACCAATAAATTAATATTCGAAAAATCTCCTTTTCTGAGTTAACATGGCTTATACAGGGTGAGCCATAACAAATGGTGCAGTTTCGAAGGGGTGCTGCATGCCTTGTAGTGGACTATAACACGACTTTTTTTTTAACATTCTAGTAACATTCCAGCGGAGTTTAAAAGGAAAAAACCGCGGTAAAAACGCTTTTCGTCGAACATTTTGATAATTTATTGTGCTGCTCTCGTCATTTGCCCACGAATGGGAATTTTAAGGTATAGTTGCCTTATTGAGAGCTATCAACATGAAAAATTTAATCAAAATCGTTAAAGCCGTTTTTGAGAAAAAAATTTTGTGTTTTGATCACTATGATAACTATAGTTAACTTTCCGTGGATTTTGCTCATACCCTTATTTTGGCGTCCCATGGTAATCTGCGGGCTAGATATCAAGTTTGAGGGGATTTGGTACGGTCGTTTTCTCTAAAAACCACTCTAAAATCGATTACGTCGAAAGTTTTGGCAATTTATTGTGCTGCTCTCGTCATTTTCCGACAAATGGGAATTTTATGGTATAGTTGCCTTATTGAGAGCTATCAACATGAAAAACTTAATCAAAATCATTCGAGCCGTTTTTGAAAAAAAAAATTTGGTGTTTCGATCACTATGATAACTATAGTTAACTTTCAGTGGATTTTGCTCATACCCTTATTTTGGCGTCCCATGGTAACCTGCGGGCGAGATATGAAGTTTGAACTGATTTGATGCGGTCGTTTTCTCTAAAAATTGTTCACAGACACACACACACACAGACCATTATCCCTATTGTGTTTTTCGGACTCAGTAGGGTATAAAACGTAGAGATCCGAAGAAAACTCAACCTTTTTTTTCAGCCGATCACATAACATTCCTTTCTACTTTGTAGAGCCAAGGAAAGTAATGAATCGAATTAGTAGCAAACGCCATGAAAACCAGCGAATTCACATGCAACCGAGGAAAGTTGTGTTATGCGTCGCACGTGATGTTTTATTTTGTCCTTTGGGTAGCGGAACGTAAAAAGTGGTTGATAATAAGCATAATTTTGTGTACTTCACCTGCATGTTTGATTCGAAGAGGTAGCTTTTAGAATCGCCTTCGGTGACATTCAAACTGTAACAGTACTGCGGGTCTTTGGTATCGTCGGAGGGTTTAGGTACAGGTATGTCCGCCATTGCAACTATAGCCAAGTTGATATCAGTTCTCATCATAAAACTGACCAAGAAACCAGTGAAGGAGAGGAGGTAAAGCACTGCGCGGGCTGAAAAATGGTAGGTAAAATACAAAAGACGCCGATTGAATGTAAGAGAAAGTGAATAGTATACATTTTTTTGCCTGACGAGGAACTGAAGTTGAATGTGAAGAAATATCAGTTCAACGTTGATCATAATATTCGTTTGGTGGAGCGTTACTCGTCTTTAAACCCCCCCAATGACCTATTTTGGTTTATTATTCATTCTGAATAATAACCCTGTTTTCGGTCACGAAAAATTTTTTACAACCCCCCCTCAAAATTTGATACTTTACGTTTCAAGACTTGGAGATTCCAAATTTGCAATGTCCGTACGCCATCCCCCGTTCCCCGTCCGCCATCCGGGCCGTTTTGTGCCTTTAACGTGGTATAAAATATCTGGTGCGTAGCAACACACAACTTTCCGCCACCCCTTTAAGTTCGAACACCACCTACATAGGCGGGCGCTATATCTTCGTTCAACGCATTTTTACAGGAACATTTATGTAGACCAAAATGTAGGGACTAGTTAGCTGAGAGTACTCCGAAAGTTTGATCGAAATCGTTAGAGCCGTTTTTGAGAAAATTAGAATACCGATAAATTAATATTCGACAAATCTTCTTTTCTGAGTTAACTTGGCTTATATCTCCGTTCAACATATATATACAGAAATAATTATGGAGAACGAAATGTTGGTATGGGTGACTAAAAGACACTCCATTAGGATTTATCACATCTGGTGAAAAAGTTACCCTGGAATTTACGAAAATGTTCGAAAAAACGTTATTTTCGACACATTTTGATTTTTATCTCTACAGGAACATTTATTGAAAATAATATGTAGGTATATACCTATTTGAAAACATCCTGTGAGTTTGGTGAAAATCGCTGAAGCCGTTTTGCCAAAAAGCGTAAAAAACCTATTTTTGCTTCAGGGGCCCATATCTCCGTTCACCGTATTTTCATGTAGATATGTATAGAGATGAAAAGTTAGGTATTGATCAGTAGAAGATAATTTGAAAGTTTAATCAAAATCGTTAGAGCCGTTTTTGAGAAAAATGCGAAAAACCCTAACTTTTGGTACATTTTCGTCCCCCACCCCCCTTCCCATCGGCCGAAATCGTCCATAACCTTATTTTGGTGTCTACAAAAAATGACGAACAAAACAAAAAAAGAACCAGCTCAATCGGATCAGCCGTTCTCCCGCAAATCGAACTACAGACACACACACATACACACGGACCACCCGCCGAAATTAGGTTTTTTAGACTTAGTAGGGTCTGAAACGTAAAGATCTGAAGAAAACCCAAATTTTTTTTTTTGGGCCGATTACTATACTTTCCTTCCCTTCGGGTAGCGGAAAGTAGGAATTCGTTCTTTCGCACAAAAATCCGATTTGGTATCTAGTTGTGCCCGCCATCTCGGCAATCCGATCGGATGAAGCCCGTGGTTGTAATGGACAGAAAATGGTTTAAAAAATTAACGAAACGCGGTACAACGCGGGAACTACAGCGGAAGTCAATGTTTCGTCGTTTGAAGTCCCTCCCTCCCTCCCGTCTCACTAAAAAACGTCCTCGCCTCGCAACGCCACCCTCCCGCTCAACTGCTCAACTCCCCTTTCGCCTCGCAACGGGTTCGCTCGAAGCGCCCCCGTTCCAATTTCGCCGGCCCGACGAGGCAAAATCATCAGACGTTTTGTTTCCGTAGTTCCATTGTAGCCAAGGTCATGTTTCGTATGATTTACTAGTATTCGATGCTGAATCAAATGGGATGGGGGAGCACTAATACAAGGTCAAGCTGTTCATGAGAATAATAAACCATTTGCAGGGTTTTTTAAACTCAGAAGAAACACACGCGTAGACAACACTGTGGCGCAGTATGAGTCGGACTGGGAGTGGATCACTCGTGATTTCAGGGAACTAAAACAGTCCCCGGCGTGTAATGTCTGGCAAGGCATTTCTCAAGATGTGCCATAGTACTAACGTACAGGAAAATGTGGCATCAACGTTACCAAATCTTTAAAAAAACAGTTGTCAAAATTCATTGGACGTACAATTTTACAATATTAAGATTCTGATGTCAGCCAGACGTCCTCCATTCCCGTAAAATACAGGCAATTGCTCCGAGCCTTGGGCACTGAAAGCATCAGCCACGATTAAACGGTTAGTGTTCCGCAGTCCCCAACCAAGGCACATCCTCGGTGAAGCCCTCATTCAACTCAAAAAAGAGACATACTATCCTAGGCCTGATAATTTGTGCCAAAGTCCTCAAATTATATTAAAACTCTCACCTTTAAGGCCGCAAGTACCGTCTTTGTTGTAACTATTTGAATGTAAATCCATGTTGGTGACCATTCAGCTTGTGCGCAGAACCAGAGCTAGGCCAGCCCCCTGCAAAGACGAAAATATCGCTTGTTAGGACCAAAAATACATTTAGACATTTAAACTAAAAAGACGTCGTGAGAAACATCATACAACTCTCCTCAGCCTCACTACAGAGATTCTTATCGCTCTACAAAGTTTTCCAATGTTTCAATAAAACTGGACACACTAGATCGAATGGTTGGGCACAAAAGGATTTTATTATGTTGCCCCTATTCACGTAACGATTTTTATCGACTGTCAAAACTATTTTTGTTGAGAAAGTATCGTATTCTAAGTTCTGGCATTGCAAAGGAAATTATGTGAAATGAGTTGGTCAAATTCCAGAATTTCTGAGGTTGCTTGATCTTACGACCATTATTGTACTTCCACCCTATAGTTACGTTATTGAGCTACCATTTCCATAATTTTGTTTTGAGAACACTCGTATGTTATTGCACTAAAATCGCCTTTAGTCAAAACCGTCGATAATTTATAGTGCTGCTCTCATTATTTGGCCAAAAATGAAACTGCAAAGGTACTTCTATGTCATTTGGAAGATGTCCATACAAAATATATGGTGCGTTGCAACACACAACTTTCCTTAGCTCTACGTCAATTCACTTGTGTACGTGGCTTTTTCGGCCAGTTCAAAAGAATTTGGTCAAACACCAATTCACAGCAGCAGGAAGCGGTAGCGCTTACACCTCCGGAATTTATTGTGCTGCTCGTAACCCTTCCCGTACCATTATTGAGCAATTGGTACACAGAGAATTAATGGGGCAGTAAACACGATTTTTTGAAGAAGGATAGAAGTTACTTTTGCAGAGTTATTGGGTAAAAAGGTTTAGAATTGGTCGTAAGCGAAACGGCGGTAGTTGAAATTCAGGACTTTCCGGAGTGAGCCCAATATATCTTATGAGGGTTTTTAAACACTCACCCTTTAGGTATTGGGTTGGACTACAATACCAATTTTTTTTTCTCAACATTCTACCTAAATTCCAGCGGAGTTAATAAGGAAAAAACTGCGCTAAAAACGCTTTTCGTCGAAACTTTTGATAATTTATTGTGCTGCTCTCGTCATTTTCCCACAAATGGGAATTTTATGGTATAATTGCCTAATTTAGAGCTATCAATATAAAAAATGTAATCAAAATCGTTAAAGCCGATTTTGAGAAAAAAAAATTTGGTGTTTTGATCACTATGATAACTATAGTTAACTTTCGGTGGATTTTGTTCATACCCTTATTTTGGCGTCCCATGGTAACCTGCGGGCTAGATATCAAGTTTGAGCTGATTTGGTACGGTCGTTTTCTCTAAAAATCGTTCACAGACACACAGACCATTTTCCCAAATAGTGTTTTTCGGACTCAGTAGGGTCTGAAGAAAACTCAACTTTTTTTTCAACCGATTACATAACATTCCTTTCAACTTTGTAGAGCCAAGAAAAGCAAACATGAATCAATATCGATGGGCTGGTTTTGAATGAAAAAAAAAAATCGTTTCAATAGTTGCAATCACAGTTAGTTTTGGACCAATTTTACTCACAACCACAATTCGAGGGTTTCATGCTGTTCAAATCTAAGCTGATTTGGTACTGCCGTTTTCTCTGAAGCATGTTCACACAAACTCACAGTTCATTTACTCTTATTGGGCATTTCGCACTTGACTGATACGTAATATTGGCTGGAAGGTGCAAAAGTGCATTATAAAAATCCAGATCGATATACCAAGGGTTTCTATACGTAATCTACGCGCACCATTTTCCACACTTTTGGGAAACACGTAAAAACCAACTCTTTCCAACTAAAGTATTGGAAAAACACAAAATAAGTTTTATCTTACGAACGAAAATCGGAGAAGTTTATACGACATTTTTACTTGCCTTAGCTCCACTTAGTGGAGAAGCAGCGTTATGTAATCAGCTCGAATTTTTTTTTTTTTTAAGTTTCTGAAGTTTCAAGGGCTTTTGAGTCGGAAAATTACCATTTGAGAAACCGGTATGAGAGGCTGTGAACACGATTAAGAGGACTGATGAACATAATCAGCTCATCCGTGATTCAACGTAGGACGGCAAAAGGAGGTTATGAGTAAATTCGACCCAAAACTAACTATATAGGTAGTTATAGCATTGAATTACCAAATGGTGTTTTCGAGTAAATACTTCGTGCTAAGAGCCGGAACCTAATATCAGCTCCATTTATCAAATTAATGTTAAATATTAAAGTCAACTTAATAGTTCAAACAGCCAACTTTTCTTTTTCAGAGAATAGTTTTCAAAGAATAGTTTCTTTATTTTATTTTTGAATTTGTCTAAGGACGATTGACCGGCCTTTGTAATCTCCTCGGTGGGTTATTGACAATGTCAACTACCCAAGGATAAACTCTCATGATTAGCTCAGTATTCATTTTGCACCGGCGGTTGAATATCGGTAATTAACATTTTGCCTGCGGGAATGAGGCAGCGCAATAAAACTGGTTAAACTTCAGGTAACTGTTGCGTATCTCCGATAACCAGTTGTCCAGAAACGCGATAAACAATGGCAGGAAACGCGGTCAAGAAACAATTCCAGTTTCTCACGTAAAACTTCTGTTAAACGCAAAATTGCGTATTTGAGCCCCTTCCCCCCGATCCATCTCTTATTCCCACGAGTCATTGAACTTTTGACATAAAAATTATTTAGAGCTTACGTAAATCGTTTCGTACGTGGAACTTTTAAGTCGATTTATGAATTTAGGTCATCCACATTTCTGATACGAGCCAACGACTGCCCGCAATTCCGTCAAGCGCTCCGCGTTAAGTAATGTGTAATTTCTACTTAGTGTACTAACATCGATTGTGTTTACACGCCGCTTGAAACCTACGAAAAACCTTCCAAGATTTCCTTGGATTCAATGTCAACCCTTCGGAAGGGACTGCGTGGACGCATTCTGAGCATGACACTACGTTACACATGATGATGTTATGTGGAAATTTTGGGACGAGCGACGACAAGGGGCATCAAATGGCGCAATTTCGGGTGATAAGTATTTTTGGAAATGAAGCATGATTTATCCGAACGCAGCAACAAATTGTACCTTTAAACGACTCCCTTAGTTAAAGATGGGGATGAAAGTGATTCGAAAATGTCCTAAAACACGCGGAACAAACGAAATTGTTGGCACTTACTGTTGATAAGTAGTCGAGCGACGAACGCCGGTGAAGGTAGGTCAGCGGAAAGCCGTGGAGTTGAACGCGAGCGAACTAGTTATCACTGTAGCAAGGTGATCCGGTTGACTGACCATGCCTCTACTCCAGAGCGACCGGGACAACCATACAGCAAGAGCATGGGATGGGAGAAGTCAGGCTTCTGCACGAAGGTCCGCTCAAGGTTATACGAAAATGAGAGAGAGAGAGAGAGAGAGAGAGAAGAAAAAAAAGCGCAGGGTTGCAGATGGTAACTCTGGCTGTTGGCAGGAGACGGAAGCTCGACTTCCTCGTCCGAATAAAGGAGGGCGCTAAACTGAACTTGCCCCAATATCCCCGAATCACCGCTCCACAGCTCAAAAACTCTTCCCCAGGCCGCCCACCACTTTCGTCCTTCACGATTATTTGAAAACCGGCCAAGTTAACAAATTGCCTTCAACAACTAGGAAATTAGAGCAGACTTTTTGTGCAAATAATTTTCAATTTCTTCCAGAGTAGAAAAAAAAAGATCTGAAGAGATAATTTTCACTTTCTTCGGCTGAAAAATATTTCTTTCTAAGCTCTTCAAGGGTGTGGGGAAGTGTGTGTGGGTCTATAAACAGGGTTCATACAAAACGCCCTCACCAAATCGACTCGAATCGGATTTACCGAGCGGGTTCTGGCATCAAAATAAGGGTATGAGCAAAATTGGCTCAAAACTAACTATAATTGTTAGTGATGAAGACTCAGAATCGGTTTTAAAGATGCCGTAAAAGCTCCAACTGACGCGAACACACCGAAAAATTCTCATCCGACGAAAGTAGCACGATAAATTACCAACAATGTCAACGAAAATCGATTTTAACGTAGTTTTCTTATAAATTCAAATGATGCTAGTCGTTGCCCAATAAAGTAATCATACGATGAGGGTTTAATATGAAATAATTAAGAGCCACTCCTGAAATGCCGGAATGACAACTACCACAGCCCAACTTACCAAAATTCTATCGGTTCTTACACAATACTTCTTGATCGGTAAACACGATCCTTCTACTGTGAAATATCTGGTGCGTTGCAACACACAACTTTCCTTAGCTCTACGTCAATTCACTTTGTACGTGGCTAATTGTATTTAATCAATTCATTTAACACTCAGTTAATTTGAACTTGGTCAAACAACGCTTTACGGCAGCAGGAAGCGGTAGCGCTTACAGTTCCGCAATTTATTGTGCTGCTCGTACTCATTGCAGGACCATTATTGAGCAATTGGTACACAGATAATTAATGAGGCTGTAAACACACATTTTTTGAAGAACGATAGTAATTACTTTTGCAGAGTTATTGGGTAAACACTTTTAGAACTGGTAATAAGCGAAACGGCAGTAGTTGAAATTCAGGAATTTCTGGAGTAACCCCCATGTATCTCATGAGCGTTTTTAAACACTTACCCTTTAGGTATTGGATTGGACTACAATACCTTTTTTTTTTTACATTCTACTAAAATTCCAGCGGGGTTATAAGGAAAAAACCGCGGCAAAAACGCTTTACGTCGAAAATTTTGATAATTTATTGTGCTGCTCTCGTCATTTTCCCACAAATGGGAATTTTATGGTATAATTATCTTATTAAGACCTATCTATATAAAAAATTTAATCGAAATCGTTAGAGCCGTTTTTAAGAAAAAAATTTGGTATTTTGATCACTATGATAACTATAGTTAACTTTCGATGGATTTTGCCCATACCCTTAGTTTTGCGTCCCATGGTAACCTGTAGGCTAGACATCAAGTTTCAGCTGATTTGGTACGATGGTTCTCTCTAAAAATCGTTCACAGACCATTTTCCCAAATAGTGTTTTTCGGATTCAGGGGGGTCTGAAACGTAAAGATCTGAAGAGAACTCAAAATTTTTTTTCAGCCGATTACATATCTTTCCTTTCTACTTCGTAGAGCCAAGGAAAGTAAAAATAAAAAATAATATTGGCAATGTCTTGCTTCTGCACTGATTGCTCAATAATAGCCGTAATACAAGTACGAGGAGGAGCAGCCCAATTAATTCCAGAACCTCAAGAGATACCAGATTTTATGTACGACGTTTTATAAACTGCATGTTTGGTTGCTGAAGTGAAGAAAGTCGCCGAACCCTCGAAGGGCTAAAGGATGTGCTATGTGCGTCGCACCCGGTATATTTTGCTCACAGTAGATAGTAATAGCACAAGCACAAGGGAGGAAAGGAAATGAAATACTCGCTGTGAAATCAGTAGTGAATGGAATTGTCCGACGTAACTAGTTAAGATCGTATTCACAACGAAACAGGGACGAGAGAGAGCAAGAGTTCAGAATGTTTCGAGTTACTAAGATCTGGAGGAAACGAACTTTTGAGAGAGGAAAGTCGAAACGAGAGCTGTAACAAGGTTCTCAAGTGTCTGGCCGTGGGAAAGGTCAGAGGATAAGGAGCATATGGAAAAAAATTAAAGTAATTGGGTTAGTTCTGTCAGAAGATAAATTACTTAAGTTAACGTATCTGTTAGGGCGTATCTCCTCTGGCTGGTGAGATACTGTGGACGAGCGCTTTCGAAGGCCGTTAAATCAGTACTTAAGTCAGTTAGTTGGTCGTGGTTCACATACGAAAGGTAAAGAGGGGAGGGGATTCATCTCTGGGGAAACCCACTAGTGGTGAAGGGAACGAAATGTAAGGGCAGTTTTTTTATGTCCTAAATAGTCTGTTGATTTTCCATTATAATTTTTACTTTCCTTGCTCAACGAAGTAGAAAGGAAAGTTATGTAATCGGCAGAAAAAAAAAATTTTGAGATCTCTTCAGATCTTTACGTTTCAGACCCCCCTGAGTCCGAAAAACACTATTTGGGAAAATGGTCTGTGTGTCAGTCTGTGAGTATATGTGTGTCTGTGAACGATTTTTAGAGAAAACCACCGTAGCAAATCACCTCAAACTTGATATCTCGTCCGCAGGTCACCATGGGACGCAAAAATAAGGGTTTGAACAAAATCCACCGAAAGCTAACTATAGTTATCTTAGTGATGAAAACACCAAATATATTTTTCTTAAAAACGGCTCTAACGATTTTGATTAAATTGTTTATATTGATAGCTCTTAATAAGGCAATTATACCATGAAATTCCCATTTGTGGGAAAATGACGAGAGCAGCGCAATCAATTACCAAAACTTTCGACGAAATCGATTTTAGGGCAGTTTTTAGAGAAAACCACCGTACCAAATCAGCTGAAACTTGATGTCTAGCCTACAGGTTACCATGGGACGCAATAATGAGGGTATGGGCAAAATCCACCGAAAGTTAACTATAGTCATCATAGTGATCAAAACACCAAATTTTTTTCTCAAAAACGGCTATAACGATTTTGATTAAATTTTTTATATTGGTAGCTCTCAATAAGGCAATGATACCATAAAATTCCCATTTGTGGGAAAATGACGAGAGCAGCACAATAAATTATCAACATTTTCGACCAAAAGCGTTTTTAGCGCAGTTTTTTCTGTATAAAGTCCGCTGGAATGTTAGTAGAATGCTAAAAAAATTGGTATTGTAGTCCAATCCAATACCTAAAGGGCGAGTGTTTAAAAACGCTCATGAGATACATGGGGCTCACTAAAAAATTTCTGAATTTCAACTACGCCCTTTTCGCCTACTACCAGTTCTAACAGTTATTACCCAATAACTCCACAAAAGTGATTACTATCCACTTCAAAACATTCGTGTTTACAGCCTCATTAATTATCTGCGTACCGATTGCTCAATATTGGTCCTGCAATGAGGACGAGCTGCACAATAAAATCTGGAACTGTAACCGCTACCGCTTCATGCTGCCGTAAAGCGTTATTTAACCAAGTTCAAATTAACTGAGTGATAAATGAATTGATTAAATCGAATTGGCCATGTACAAAGTGAATTGACGTAGAGCTAAGGAAAGTTGTGTGCTGCAACGCACCAGATATTTGAAGTTTAAATTTTATTTAGGCCATTACATATGAGTAATATCCCTCAAGGAAAAGTAATTTTAACTCCATTGTTCTACACCTTATTAGTTTGTAACACCTCATTCCCACCCAGGGGGGGGGGGGAGGTGATTCACGTCGAACAGTTTTCAATGGTGGGTTTTTTGCTTGCTTCACTTCACAGATCTAAGAAGTCCTGAATATGTATGGGAGTACGTAGTCTCCTATTGAGTGGAGGGTTGAAGCCATCGCTTGCAGCGGGATTGCTATGGTTAACATTGGACGTGAAGAAATAACTTATAGCTTCCTGCAGGGTTTCAGAGGGGGTGCTTAGACTGAAATCCTTGTATACTGTGTGGTTTCGAAGTTTTGATAGTACCGCAAGGTAGCGTGTGGTGATCATTTCTTTACGTGTTCTACTGTTACGATATGCCATTGTCGAATAATCCAGAATTTTTTGGATTATTTGCAGATGATTTAGTCTACGCTGTGAGTGATCCACACTCTGAGACGGTAGCCCGCAGGCTACAAACCTTGATTGAACAGTTAAGTCAATGATGACGGCTTAAAATCAATGCCTTGAAGTCGTGTACCGTCACCTTCACGTATAAGAAGAATTACTGCCATTCCCTTGATTTACGAAGAAGCCATTTCAACCTTGGAGTCGCACAAATATCTCGGTGCAACACTTGACAAACGCCTTACATATCGCCAGCATGTTGCCGATCTGAAGAAGCTGATGGCCAGGACAGCGCAGCTCAAGTGCTTTCTCAACAATCCGTTCCTGTCCCTTGACGATAAAATGTTAATTTATAAAGTTAGACCCATTTAGTTGTACGCACTGCCAGTCTATGGAAGGTGTTCCAAATCCGTGTTCCGACAATTGGAACAGTACCAGAACCGTACGTCACATCGTGAAGTTCTCAACCAACTTTTGTGAAAACCGAAATCGTTGATCAGGTCCAACACGAAAAGTAGTTGAACTTGTCGGAAAACCTCCAAGACGTACTATCTCGTCCACGTGTCGGGGTGAGCGTTAGGCGAAGACCTGCAACGTGCACTGAGATTTGTTTAAAGAAAATTGATTAACGATTTACCAGCAGGTCGTCTTGAACTGTAAAGGGTTTTCGTCGATCGACTTTGATTTCGTGAGGCTCTAAACTGGCAATGATGTACAAGCGTTGGATTTGCCGCTTTTCAGGCCACAGGCACCGCCTTAGTTCGGCTCAAAGTAGAAACGCCTACTTGGCGATGACGCAATTTACGTACCGCAAAAGTACACGTTTCGCTCGCTATTTAATTTAAATCCGAGAAGAATAAAAAAAGGATAAATATACAACTCACGGCGTTTTCAAATCATCATGTCCAACCTGTCGGGCACATTTTGGCGAGGGCTGGCTGGCGCAGACTTCAGACTAGTCGGAAAAAAGGGCCCATAGTGCTCGTCAAGCCGCCCTAAGTACACGAGGCGGCGTATGACTGCGTAGGTCATTTCGAAGTTAGCCAGAGTATCTGGGTCATGGAATCGATTCGGATGAAGTGCTCCGATCTGTTGGTGCGTTTACGAAACACGACGGCTTAGCCGATGCGTGCAATGACGTCGCTGAGACGACGGCGTTGGGAACGTCCTGATGAATCATTTAGAGATCCAAAAACTGGAGGAAATTCGCTCGTAACGTTCCTTGTACTACCCTTTCCAACTCTTCCAGACTGCGGAAATAGCGACCCCGCGTACATTCGCAATTAAATTCGGTATTTCGTTAAGTTTACGTTAACTGGGTTGAACTTAGTGCACTGTGATGTGCTTCATAGAAACTCATGCCTAGTCGTTCCGGAATGTACTTACACCTGCTGTCGCGAACTTCATTGAATGACCTTTGCGTAGGTAAATTATAAGACTGTCCAGATTTCTTTTTTATTTATTTTTTTACATTTTGCTACCCAAAGGGAAAGGAAAGTATAGTAATCGTGTCAAAAATATCTGGTGCGTAGCAACACACAACTTTCCGCCACCCTCGTAATTTCGAACACCACCTACATTTGCGGACGCTATATCTTCATTCAACGCTTTTTTACAGGAAAATTTATGGAAAACAAAATGTACGTACTAGTTAGCTGAGAGTACTCCGAAAGTTTGATCGAAATCGTTAGAGCCGTTTTTGAGAAAATTGGAATACCGATAAATTAATATTCGACAAATCTCCTTTTCTGAGTTAACTTGGCTTATATCTCCGTTCAACATATATATACAGAAATAATTATGGAGAACGAAATGTTGGTATGGGTGACTACAAGACACTACATTAAGATTTATGACATCTGGTGAAAAATTTACCCTGGAAATGTTCGAAAAAACGTTATTTTCGGCACATTTTGATTTTTATCTCTGTTCAATGGACGGTCAGAACAACATTTATGGAGAACAATATGTAGGTATTAACTATTCGGATACATCTTGAAAGTTTGGTGATAATCGTTGAAGCCGTTTTGCCAAAAAGCGTAAAAACCCTATTTTTGCTTCATAGGCCTACATCTCCGTTCACCGTATTTTCATGGAGATATGTATAAGAGAAGAAAAGTTAGGTATTGATTAGTAGAACATAATTCGAAAGTTTAATCAAAATCGTTAGAGCCGTTTTCGAGAAAAACGCGAAAACCCTAGTTTTTGGTACATTTTCGTCCCCCCCCCCTCCTATCGGCCGAAATCGTCCGTAACCTTATTTTGGTGTCTACAAAAAATAACGAACAAAACAAGAAAAGAACCAGCTCAATCGGATGAGCCGTTCTCCCGCAAACCGAACCTCAGACACACACACACGTACCACGCGCCGAAATTAGGTTTTTTAGGCTCAGTAGGCCTCAAAACGTAAAGATCTGAAGAAAACCCTTTTTTTTGGGCCGATTACTATACTTTCCTTCTATTTTGGTAGCGGAAAGTAAAAATTGGGTTTTCTTCACGCCCGCGTGTAGTTCGATTTGCGGGAAAACGGCTGATTCAATTGAGCAGGTTCTTTTTTACTTTCCGCTACCCGAAGGGAAGGAAAGTATAGTAATCGGCCCAAAAAAAAAATTTGAGTTTTCTTCAGATCTTTACGTTTCAGACCCTACTGAGTCTAAAAAACCTAATTTCGTCGCGTGGTCCGTGTGTATGTGTGTGTGTATGTGAGTGTGTGTGTGTCTGTAGTTCGATTTGCGGGTGAACGGCTCATCCAATTGAGCTGGTTCTTTTTTTTTTAGTTCGTTATTTTTTGTAGCCACCAAAATAAGGTTATGGACGATTTCGGCCGATGGGAAGGGGGTGGGGGACGAAAATGTACCAAAACTAGGGTTTTTCGCATTTTTCTCGAAAACGGCTCTAACGATTTTGATTAAACTTTCAAATTATCTTCTCCTAATCAATACCTAACTTTTCTTCTCTATACATATCTCCATGAAAATACGGTGAACGGAGATAATGACCTATGAAGCAAAAATAGGTTTTTTAAGCTTTTTGGCAAAATGACTTCAACGATTATCATCAAACTCTCAGGATATTTTCGAATAGTTAATACCTACATATTGTTCTCAATAAATGTTCCTCTGAAAGTCCATTGAGCAGAGATAAAAATGAAAATGTGTTGAAAATAACGTTTTTTCGAACATTTCCGAAAGTTCCAGGGTAATTTTTTCACCAGATGTGATAAATTCTAATGAAGTGTCTTTTAGTCACCCATACCAACATTTTGTTTTCCATAACTATTTCTGTATATATATGTTGAACGGAGATATAAGCCAAGTTAACTCAGAAAAGGAGATTTGTCGAATATTTATTTATCGGTATTTCAATTTTCTCAAAAACGGCTCTAACGATTTCGATCAAACTTTCGGAGTACTCTCAGCTAACTAGTCCCTACATTTTGTTCTCCATAAATGTTCCTGTAAAAATGCGTTGAACGAAGATATAGCGCCCGCCTATGTAGGTGGTGTTCGAACTTAAAGGGGTGGCGGAAAGTAGTGTGTTGCTACGCACCAGATATTTTTGTTTTGTTCGCTACTGTTTGTAGACGCGAAAATAAGGTTATGGACAGTTTCAACAGATCGGGACAGTATGGGGTACCAAAAAGTACCATAAACTTGGGTTTTTCGCATTTTTCTCGAAAAAGGCTGTAACGATTTTGATTAAACTTCCAAATTATCTTCTACTAATCAATACCTAACTTTTCTTCTTTATACATATCTCCATGAAAGCACGGCGAACGAAGATATAGGCCTATGAAGCAAAAATAGGGTTTTTACGCTTTTTGGCAAAACGGCTTCAACGATTATCACCAAACTTTCAAGATGTATCCGAATAGTTAATACCTACATATTGTTCTCCATAAATGTTGTTCTGACCGTCCATTGAACAGAGATAAAAATCAAAATGTGCCGAAAATAACGTTTTTTCGAACATTTCCAGGGTAAATTTTTCACCAGATGTCATAAATCTTAATGTAGTGTCTTGTAGTCACCCATACCAACATTTCGTTCTCCATAATTATTTCTGTATATATATGTTGAACGGAGATATAAGCCAAGTTAACTCAGAAAAGGAGATTTGTCGAATATTAATTTATCGGTATTCCAATTTTCTCAAAAACGGCTCTAACGATTTCGATCAAACTTTCGCAGTACTCTCAGCTAACTAGTACGTACAGTTTGTTCTCTATACATGTTTCTGTAGAAATGCGTTGAACGAAGATATAGCGCCCGCCTATGTAGGTGGTGTTCGAACTTAAAGGGGTGGCGGAAAGTAGTGTGTTGCTACGCACCAGATATTTTTGTTTTGTTCGCTACTGTTTGTAGACGCGAAAATAAGGTTATGGACAGTTTCAACAGATCGGGACAGTATGGGGTACCAAAAAGTACCATAAACTTGGGTTTTTCGCATTTTTCTCGAAAAAGGCTGTAACGATTTTGATTAAACTTCCAAATTATCTTCTACTAATCAATACCTAACTTTTCTTCTTTATACATATCTCCATGAAAGCACGGCGAACGAAGATATAGGCCTATGAAGCAAAAAAAGGTTTATACGCTTTTTGGCAAAATGGCTTCAACGATTTTCACCAGACTCTCAGGATGATCATGAATAGTTAATACCTACGTATTGTTCTCAATAAATATTCCTCTCACAGTCCATTGAACAGAGACAAGAATCAAAATGTGTCGAAAATAACGTTTTTTCGAACATTTCAGTAAATTGCAGGGTAACTGCTTCACCAGATGTGATCAATCTTACAGAGTGTCTTTTAGTCACTCATAGCCACATTTCGTTCTTTATAATTATTTCTGTATATATGTGTTAAAGGGAGATATTATCCAAGTTAACTCAGAAAAGGAGATTTGTCGAATATTTATTTATCGGTATTCCACTTTTCTCAATAAACGGCTTTAACGATTTCGATTAAACTTACAAAGTACCCTCAACTAACTATTCCCTATATTTTGTTCTCTATAAATGTTTCTGTAGGAATGCGTTGAACGAAGATATAGCGCCCGCATATGTAGCTGGTATTCGAACTTACGGGGATGGCGGAAAGTTGGGTGATGGTACACACCTCTCGTTCTTAAACGTTCCTAGTTTTGGAATTATAGTGAAAAAAAAATTGTGCAAACGATTGAAAAAGGAGGGTAGGGAGTATCTAATTATTTTATAGCCGTTATTACACTACCATTGTGTAGGTAACTTATTAAACTACAATCAAGATTGCTATTTTTAAGGCCAAGACTTCACAAAAGTTCATTTTCGCCTGAATCGTTAATCAATTTATTTCATTGGGCTCGTTATTTCCCCCACAAATGAACGGTTTATTGTATTTGGGCCCTTCCATACAAAAAATGTAATCAAATCATTGAAGTCATTTTTCAAGTGTGGCGCATCACACAACTTTCTTTAGTCCCGTGGAGATTGAGCATCTATTGCACTCAGTTAATAGGAACTTGTAAAACAAATTAACGTTCTACGTCGACTTCACATGCTTCTGCTATACCGACTGACTCCCTTTAAAGGCACCGGGCGATGGTAGTCTTGTGGTAAGACGAAGGTCTCATAATCCGTCGAAAGTTGACCTTTTGGATTGGAGCTCGCGATCGCCGTAATTTTTGCCTCATTCGGCGGCTCCTCAAATATTTCCAAAACCCCCTCGTGACATACTTATATTACGACTTGCCTTAAAAAGAGCATCATAGGCAATTAAATGGGGCTGTTAACACGACTTTTGTGAAGCGTCCATTTCAAAAATGCTGAAATTGTCCGAGAAACTGCAAAACCAATTAATCTACAAATCGACGTTAATTGTAATTTCCGAATTTCTGTCGTTGCTCCTTATTATTTTATAAACGAAGAGGAGGGAGTGGTGGGAGGGGTTGGAGGGTGAAAAGGAAAAGAGTGGTGGGAGGGGAGGGGAATTCCGTGATATCATTTCGTTCCCACACAGCGTGACGCTCTGGGCAGTTAAGTAAAGGCTAAAGTACGTTCCATGTTACAAATTTCCATTTCCAATTACGTAACTATCCATCTTACTACGAAAGGCTAAAGAAAGTGTAAAGTAGGAAAATTAAGCGGTATGAGATTAAATTCGTTTATAACTATTTTTTCACGTAATATTTACTCGGTACAAACGGCATTTTAGTTACTGACAGAGGAACCAAGGTGTTGCGAACTTTGGCGAACACCTCCGTTCCAATTTTGGAAAGGGCTTTGTCGATGTAACCCATCGCTATGTTCTTGTTGAGCGTTGGAGACGGGCAGCCAGACGTCACTGTTCCGACTTCCACATGATTGCCGTCGAGCAACACGGTTCCGTGGCGCACGGGGGGAGTTTTGTCGGCCGAACTGATGAGACCGATGCGCCGCTTTTTCGCTCCTGAGCGCAGCTCGTCGTGGATCCAACGGGCCCCGGGGTAGTCTTCGAGGTCTCGGCGTCTCCTGCCTGAAACATAAGTGACAACAATTGGGGAGTTCGTGAAAAACTGGAATGTGATCATTTATTGCGTTGCTCTCGTCTCTCACGGATAAGAACAGTGTGTGTTGTTGAGTTATTTGGAACTGTACGTGCGTAACATTTAATTAAAATCTTGAGAGCTGAGTCATCGAGGTTGTAATAGCCTTTGCTTGCGAGAGCACAGACACTCGCTCAGCATCCATTGAACCTGTGTAAGTACGGCTGGTTGTCTTTTAGGGACCAACATAGGGGCATCCACCACGACGCTGTGGGGTATCGCACAATCTAAACTGGACAGGCAGCGTGCCACTCTGCTTGTGGCCCTCCTGGCGTATCCCACAAGCTCCCACCTCACCCTGCAACCACATTAGGACCAATGGCCTGGCATTGTACCAAGGTCTGCTGGAAGGTTCAGTCCCGGAGATGCTCTGCGAGGCCTCAATTGATATCAGAATAACATTGGCCAAAGATTGGTTACTTGGCCAGTGGGAAGCGAGGTGGGACTCAGGGACAGGCTTTGGATCAACTGCGTATGAAGTGGTGCTGCCACACAACTGCTGTCCAGGCATAAGACGGGGCTTCAACGTGCAACTCTTTTTCTTTAGATGGTGCACGTTCAATGAATGCCATAGGTATAACCTTGGGGAATCCGTACCATCTAGGGGGAGTTCTTAATCGCAATTCTTCACAAAGCTGTTTGTTTAGTAACAGTTGAAGCTGGAAGGCTGGGCTGTTCTTCCAACTTGTAGGAACAGCAATGAATGAG
The DNA here is from genome assembly GCA_020466155.1 of Pachypeltis micranthus. Classification (NCBI taxonomy): domain Eukaryota; kingdom Metazoa; phylum Arthropoda; class Insecta; order Hemiptera; family Miridae; genus Pachypeltis; species Pachypeltis micranthus. The sequence goes on from CM035780.1 coordinate 3,276,378, forward strand.
TACATTGCGTTTTGTGAGGCATGCAGCGTGCAGGATGGAGAGCCTTTGAAAGAAAAGAAGTGGAGGCGCGCATTGAAGTGTGAAGGAACCAGCTCGTCCAGGGGTCAGGCTCATCCTACTTTCTCCTACATAATCCGTGATTGTGTGGTAAAAACTTGTCGCCATCTCGTTGAGGAATCTCTCTCTTTTCGCTTTTCTCTTGTCTTCCATGCACTCAATGGCCATGTCAACGGGTAACTGGCCAGTTACGACTTCGAGTGCTTCAATGAATGCTGTTTTATGGACCTTGCTGATCCACGGGAACGCAGCTCTCAGCATTCTCCTTCAATTAACTGTGAGTTCGCTCAATCGCGTTCACTTTGTTACGTGAAGATCTGAAGAAAACTCAAACTTTGTTTTGCGGTGGATCGCATAACTTCCTTTCGTATTTCGTTGAGCTAAGGACAATAAAAAGGGTATTCATGACAAAGGTTCAGCGAAGAATTTGTCCGATATCTATTCTGGACAAGGGCGTGCAACCCTGCTTTTCATCGTCAACAAAGCACTTCACAAACCAACCAGTTCCTTTTTGGCTCGCTACAGACCACCAATTCAGGTACGCGTGATTCTGAAAGTTGATTAAGAAATGACAAGAATTAGAGAAACTCGATTTTGAATCAGCTTTTTGCATCGCTGGTTAACTCACCGACAGTCCACATCAGTCCTGCAGACACTGGGGTGATAGATTTGTCCAAATCGTTTCCGTACAAACAGAGGCCGGCTTCTAATCTGCAACATTAGATGGCGTTGAGTTTGAAGCAAAAGACAAAAGAATCTCGAAATAAGAGTAATGGATTCGAAAAATTGGGGTTTTGCACGTTTTTTGAACGGAACAAGATGAAAGGGCCAAACAGGCTTCAATAACAACCCTCGGACTGACTGGTTTTGAGGCGTGAGGCGAAACGAGCCATATAATTCTGGGAAGAACGCTAAGAGGTTGCAGATGTACGACTAGATTGCACGGCATTACCACAAACATTCACGCACGTGGACGTCGAGTCCAGAGATTCATGTCGCCACTGGGGATTTCACGGCGGAATTCGTAAACCCGCTAAATCAGAGGCTAACAAATTAAAGCAATAACAATCCGCTGAAGGCAGTAAGTTCAGATACGTCCAACCTACCTACCTGAGAGTGTCTCTCGCTCCAAGACCTGCCAACTTCACTCCTGGTTGCCCCAGCAGGCGTTCGGCAAAAGCGGGAGCCACTTCTGAAGGTAAGGAGATCTCGAATCCGTCTTCGCCCGTGTAACCGCACCTCGTTACTCTCACTACGTAGCCGTCAATTGTTGCGTTTGTTGTCTGCATGAAGTACAGCTCGTTGAACTTGACGTCGGGGAAAAGAGCTTCGAGCACTTTTTGGGACAAGGGCCCTTGAACTGCTAGTAGGGACAGTTGTTCGGGAGTGTAAAAGTCCAAGCAAGCGTCTTTCCCGTAAGATTTGAAGTATTCCTGGAACAAGATTGGTAAATGGATGTTCGACAAATTTTTTTTTTTTTTTTCGTGATTTATTATTGCAACTGAATATTAAAATACAATCCATCTAGCAATATTACATATCTTTTCAAGCACTCCTTGAGGACCCGTTTACAGTAAAACCAAGCCCCTTCGCATAACAGTTTATCGACAACACTGAGCTATACTTGTACTTCAACAGCACTAACTAAGTCCAGAGGTTTTTTCCGCTTGAGTCGTCGGAGTTCATCCTCGTTGTCCAAAACGTAGAGCATTTCCGGGTTTTCATGGTTGTGGAGACGTTGTGTCATGCCTCCTTGAGTACCTTGCGATAATTTCGTGGACTGTTTCCATCCCCAAATCTCGATGAATATCATCGTTTCTCATGTACCAGGGCGCATGCACTATGCTTCTCAGTATTTTATTTTGGGAGGTTTGGATTTTGTTAATATTTGTTTTTTTGGCACAGCCCCATAACTGAATTCCATAGGTCCATATAGGGCGAAGGATCTGCTTATAAATAAGCAGTTTATTGTGCAGAGAGAGACGAGAATTCCTTCCCATCAACCAATACATCTTTCTGAATTTAATTCTAATTTCCTTTTTTCTTTTCTATGTGTTTTTTCCAGTTTAATTTGGAGTCGAGGGTCATACCTAAGTATTTGACTGCATCGGTATGGGGTATTTTATTTGAATTGATCTCAACATCCATGACAGGAATTTTTCGGTTAGTAAAGTTGATGTGAACTGATTTTGATTCATTTAACTTTATTCTCCACATCTTTGTCCACTTAGAAATCTCAGTAATTGACGTCTGTAGATTACTAGTTGCGGCTTCGGCTTCATCATCTACTGAGAGGATAGCCGTATCATCAGCAAAAGTGGCAACAGTTGTACCTTCTTGTTGAGGTAAGTCCCGGGTATACAGAAGATAAAGGACTGGCCCTAGGACACTCCCTTGCGGGACCCCTGCTTTAATTGGCTTCAAGCCAGAGTATTGGTCATCTTGCTTCACCCTGAAATGTCTATTTTCAAGGTAAGATTTTAGCAGTAAGTAGTACTGTTTTGGGAGATCTCGGTGCAGTTTGTACTCCAGTCCCTCATGCCAAACCTTGTCAAAGGCCTGAGCCACATCTAAAAATATGCTGGCACAGATTTTCTTACCTTCAAGGGCCTTTTCAATTATATTAGTTATTCGATGGACTTGATCTATAGTTGAGTGTTTTTGCCTGAATCCGAATTGATGGATTGGGATCAAGTTTCTATCTTATGTTCGACAAATAAGTCACGGAAGAGGGGGGGATTAAGGGGGAAATGACAGAGGGTAACCAGAAGTGCGGTTTTGGCCCAATTGGAGTGGGGGAAGAAAACGTGGTTTTTGGCCACGCCCCCGGACCAATCACGTTGTAGTACGTCACTTCTTATCCCCTCAGCCTTAATTATTAACCAATCATACTGTAGTGCAAACTTTTTTACCCCTACCTCCTGACCAAATTTCTGGAAGTTGTCCACCTCTCCACCCATCTTTCCCACCCACCAACCAATTATTTATAGTACGTCATTTTTACACCCCCACCTCCTTCCAGCCTCCTCCTGCTAACGAATGTACGATAGTAGGGGTACCCCCCCCCCCAACACACACACACACACACAACAGAAAAATCCGAGTGTTTGGATGACATCACTTTTGTACCTATTACGTTACAACACGTAATTTTTAACCCCCCCCCCTCCACAATCATCCCGCCTTCTCCCACGAGCCTCCTGGTGAGTGTACTATAGTAGGAGTAAAATTCCCCCCTCCCCTCCTAATAAAATTCCAGAGCGTTTGGATGACGTCACTTTTTACTTTCCTTGCTCTATGAAGTAGAAAGGAAAGTTATGTAATCGGCTGAAAAAAAATTTTTGAGTTTTCTTCAGATCTTTACGTTTTAGACCCTCCTGAGTCCGAAAAACACTATTTGGGAAAATGGTCTGTGTGTCTGTGAACGATTTTTAGAGAAAACCACCGTACCAAATCACCTCAAACTTCATATCTCGCCCGCAGGTCACCATGGGACGCCAAAATAAGGGTATGAACAAAATCCACCGAAACTTAACGTTTTGATCACTATGATGACTATAGTTAACATTCGGTGGATTTTGCTCATACCCTTATTTTGGCGTCCCATAGTAACCTGCAGGCTAGATATCAAGTTTGAGGGGATTTGGTACGGTCGTTTTCTCTAAAAACGACTCTAAAATCGATTACGTCGAAAGTTTTGATAATTTATTGTGCTGCTCTCGTGATTTTCCCACAAATGGGAATTTTATGGTATAGTTGCCATATTGAGAGCTATCAATATAAAAAATTTAATAAAATCGTTAAGCCGTTTTTGAGAAAAAAAATTTGGTGTTTTGATCACTATGATAACTATAGTAAAATTTCGATGAATTTTGTTCATACCCTCATTATTGCGTCCCATGATGACCTGCGGGCGAGATATGAAGTTTGAGCTGATTTGGTACGGTGGTTTTCTCTAAAAATCGTTCACAGACACACACACACGGCCACACAGACCATTTTCCCAAATAGTGTTTTTCGGACTCAGGAGGGTCTGAAACGTAAAGATCTGAAGAAAACTCAAAAATTTTTTTCAGCCGATTACATAACTTTCCTTTCTACTTTGTTGAGCCAAGGGAAGTAAAAATTCGTGTTTACAGCCTCATTAATTATCTGTGTACCGATTGCTCAATATGAGTCCTGCGATGAGTACGAGCAATACAATAAAATCTAGAACTGTAAGCGCTACCGCTTCCTCCTGCCGTAAAGCGTTATTTGACCAAGTTCAAATTAACTGAGTGATAAATGAATTGATTAAATAGAGTTAGCCATGTACAAAGTGAATTGACATAGAGCTAAGGAAAGTTGTGTGTTGCAACGCACCAGATTTTTTAAAAAAAGTTCCTTCCCGGGGATCGAACGCAGCACCTCACATACTATAGTTGAGCACTGTATCTAATGAACCACCAATGAACTGTTAAAATAACGTAAACTTGTGGTATAAAAGGGACAGACGTGACATCATTCTTGTGAGACGCTAGTGTTCACATGATCGTTCAAGGGCATGACTCATCAACATGATGTGATAGCAGCTGCCTCTGGCTATTGCATAGTATTCTCGGAAATGTTTAATATCTGAGAGGTTTCAAAATATGGTGAATAGCATGATGTGTTCATGTGATTGTATAGCCCCAGACGTTCTATTCTCGGAATTTAATATTGACGCACAAATTATCTCTAAACGTGTTTCGACTCGTCTATTGCGCAGTTGGATCGGAATGACCTCAGGCTACCATCGCGTGATCACAACGCCAACTCTCGTAAACTGAGCGGATTCATCCACCATTTTAGTTCTCGTTTGAATATTACGCAAAAATAATCTTCAACATGAGTGGGTTTAGCGCTATCAACAGTAATTTCGTGTCAGTGTCGCTCGATAAAATTGTCGAAAAGTTCGCGGTTGGTGAAACTATCGACGTTATCTCAACGGTATGAATGTGCTCCTATGCCGGCGTATGCTGGTTATATCGTGGTCCCCACGCATGCGCATTTATATTTTTGACTACGTGACAAAGCGTCTAGAGACGATAAAGTCCGATTGTGTCTGCAGTGCACATAAAACGGCGCAACGCCCCCCTAATTTACAAACACCCCCCTAGTCCGCTACATATAGGCTTAGTATAGGTATTCATACTTAAAACTTCAGACGTGCGCCAAATGGACACACTTTCCACACCCAATCTTCGGATAAAATGGGTCAAACTGTCAATTCGGGGATGTTCTCACTTGAGTGTTTATTAACCTAACATTTTACCCAACAACAAACAGCCCCCATAACAAATCCAACCAACACATTTGGGAAATTATGTTATCTTAGTCATCGCAACTGATTCCAAGGTGTGCCGAGACAAACTGACCATTGCCCCTTCAAAAAATTCCTTCTCGATTACGCAGAATAAACTGAGCATCCGGTAAAGTATTAAGTGGTTACCTGGGCTCTGAGCAAAATATTGGTATCTTGGTGCCTCATAGAAGCGTTGGAAACAACATACAGGTGGTCTTCGCACTTGGTTACGATCAAATCGTCAAGAATCCCTCCTGTATGACGATCAGTAAAGAGGCTTAAGGCGCTTGAATTCACCGGCATACCTGCAATCAAGAGAGCGCACAACACAACTGAAGTAAATTATGGTTATGGAGGAGCTAATTGGGATCAGGCTCCTATTATCAACAACACTGACGCATTGTTGGCAAATGAAGTGCGAGTGTGGAGATCTATGCTGCGGCCAACATGGGCTTATGGGCTTCCCACTCAGCCAGCCTATTCAACCGTATCCAGGACCACCAAAACGAAATCCTTCAGAAAAATATTATTCGCTTTCTGCCTTCTGTGAGTTCAACAATATATACAGAATTATGACTAGAATTCCCAGCCGCGATTTTATAAATAACCTTAGCAAAATATGTGTTATGGCTTTTTTGAAGTTACACCTCTGAAGGAGGTAACAGCTACACCACAGGAAAATAGGAGCAAGTGTGATAAAATCAACAGCTACACTAATTTCCCAAAAATATGGGAGCAAGCGCGATCTTCTGAAGGAGGGTCAACAGCTGCGCTACAATTTTACCGGGAGCAAGTACACTTCCTGAAGGGAAGTAACAGCTACACCAGTTTATTGAGGAGACAAGTACACTCTACAGGGTAGAGTAACAGCTACACTCAATAAGCAAAGAGTCGTTTTCTTTTTTAGGTTTAAAAATGAAAAGAGGTTTTTTGAGAGTAGTCACTGACAGGAGGTCGGAATGGGACTGCCTGAAGTGGCTAGAGACCCTTCCGATATTTATTCAGGTCGAGGTACCCCCTTCTTCGTGCACTGGGGAATCCCCCAGTGTTCTTAGGGGGTTGACGTGGGTCCAGGGGAAACCTAGGTGGATGACCTTCTGTCAGTGGTTTATTTCCGACGTATTTCCATAGTTTGATATAAAATATTATAAAAACATATTATTTGTTGGTTGTGTACTTAAGCTAAGTTGAACAATGATTATCTTAAAGCTAAGTTCACTACAATATGTAATTGATATTGTCAAGCATCACAATCCTCATGTAGTTATATTTGCTACAAATGAGAGGAGGTCTCGAGAGAGGGAGGGAATAGATGAAAGGGAGGAAAGGAGAAGGATGGAGGGGATACAGAGGGAGAGAGAGTGCGAGTAGAGGGTGGGAGTGGCATGGAGGGTGGGAGAGTAAAAGAGGAGGGGGCTGGAGGGAGAGGGAAAGTGAAGGGCGGGAAAGACTGGGAGGACTCAAGTGCTGTGACATGATTTCATTCCCTCCTAACATGACGTTTTTTGGCTGAGGGTTTGCCGAGGCAGAATGAGATTAGGGAGAGCAGACAATCACCATACACAGCCTGAAATATAATAGTTCACACTGTACGCGCCTTTGAAATGAAGCGCTCAAGTGCTCTGTCAAGGAGGTGGCGTAACCTGGTGTGCCACATCACAGGCCATGCGGCTCTACCCTGCTCTTTCACGTCAGTCCCTCGCCGTTATCGGGTTCCCTCAGTTGTATTATCCGTGCTATCACGCCTTTCTTCGCTATTTCCGTAATATTTATTTATTTATTAGTTATTTAAATTAGTGAGTTGTCGGCTGTCTAAGGGTGTCTAAAATTCCCTCCGTCACTCTGCGCTAAATTCATTTATCCGTTCGGGCTGCAACATCGCCCGACTCCTCTCCTCGACTCTCCCGCTGGCCGGTGGTCTGCAACTCCAGTTCCCTGTGTCGACTTGTGGACCCATTTCTTCCAGACCAGTCAACAAGAGAGTGCAGCATGCTGCCTTACATTGAAGAAGAGTCAAAATTCAACGGATTCGTTGTTGATCTAAAGTAAACTGCCAGCTTGAAATGTAAATACTCTTCGTGGTATTAACCACCATTAAGGGATATCATCAATTATATTTACTACGGTAAACCATTTGAAAGCTCAAAAATGTCGCTCTGCCCTGAACAAACCCGATGTATCCCTTACTGAATCTAGTCAAACGAAGAGGGGATCATGTACTTTTCTCTTCACGCTAAAACATTGGCAATAAGAAGTAGAAGTGAAACTCTCGTTTGTTCTGTTCAAATTGATGGTTCCATCAGTTTGTACTTCGTCTTTAGTAATTGTTAATTCTTCACAGTGAATATAAGACTGCCTTTAAAAAGTAAAAGAATGTGATGCCCTGAGTGAAGTAAGAGCTCTTTTGATAATGTGTAAATATTGTGTTGATCACCAGATTTCTGCAGAGCATCAGAAAATTGAAAAACCGAGGTAGCCTTATGAAAGTTTCTGAAATCTCAAAAATATTCATTGTTATTTGTTTTGAAAATGTTGGCAATTGTATAAAATAGATCAGTTACTGCTGAGAAAAAAACAAAAACAAAAAAAAATAAATATTACGGAAATACCGAAGAAAGGCGTGATAGCACGAATAATACTACTGAGGGAACCCGATAACGGCGAGAGACTGACGTGAAAGAGCAGGGTAGAGCCGCATGGCCTGTGATGTGGCACACCAGGTTACGCCACCTCCTTGACAGAGCATTTGAGCGCTTCATTTCAAAGGCGCGTACACATACCTTTATACAAGGTTCTATTAAACGAAAATTTCGTCGTACTGAATTTGGTGGGAGAGGAACAGAACAATGAGAAAAGCGAGGAACTAACGAAGATCATACTTGGATACATAACAACGAGTCATACGATATCACGAAGTTTTGCATAATCACCACGCAGCCTATCTTGCTCTTGGAATGAATTACGGAAGAAGTTATCGCAACTTACTTTGAATGTCGGCCGTACAGACGCTCTCCATGAGCTCTATTCTGTGAGCCCCGGTGACGACCGTTTGCATCATGTGAGACACGTCGAAGACGGAACAAGATTTTCTCGTGTGGATGTGAGATTCCGTGATATTTTCATTGGCGTACGTTACGGGGAGTTGAAACCCTCCAAAATCGACGATTTTCCCTTGATGAGCCACATGAAAGTCGTACAATTTGGTTCGCTGGGCCGCCAACGTGCTGCCCCTTCGCACGAGGACACCTGCGGGGAGTAAACACCAAATAGTACATGTTCATTGCTAACTTGCAACGTAATCGAGTTTCTCCGTGTGATCCACTTGAAGCTCGCAGCAAACGTGTGATTTTGGTTTAGTGCTGAAGTTGAATATGGTTCATGCACAAGTTTTTGGGCTTTGCAAGATACATATAACAAAATTCTGCTCCTTGTACATGTCATTGAATTTAATTACTTGTTCCAAACAGCACCTAAAATTGTCAATGTTAAGAACGTTCAATTAATCTTGGACGAGGTTTAGTTGTCAGGTCGTCTAATACTTCTGGAGCTACCTCGAGGAACGTCAATGAATCGTTCAAGGTAGCTGGACGAAGCAACACCAATATGAGACGCTGAAAACTATTACCTGAATAAGGCTGTTCAGTGGGAAGCTCACTTGGGCCACACACGGGAAAAAAGCCTTACAGCGGGGGTCAGTGGTGATGTGGGCAGCTCAGAGAATGGTGGGGAAGACATGAGGGCTGAGGCCAGGGATGATCCGGTGGTTGTACACTGCGGTTGTTAGGCCTGTAGTCACCTATGGAGCCCTGGTGTGGTGGACTAGGGGGGGAAATAAAACAGTACAGTCGCAGTTGAATAAACTGCAACAACGTAGGGCGTGTCTAGCCATTACAGGCTGTATGAGAACTTGCCCTATGGCAGCACTGGAGGTCTTGTTAGATTTAGCTCCACTCCACTTACACGTTAAAAGGATGGTTTTCCTCCAGGCTGTGTGTATGTTGGAGTTGGGTCTGATCATGCGGGGGAGGAGGAGTTCCTGCCACTTGATCCTTGAGAAGGTGAAGGTGGAGGGGCTAAACTGCACGTGGTAGACTCAATGCGCGTGAGGTTCAACTTCCCGTTACCCTTTCGGGTACTCATTCATGAGCGATCCAGGTGGAAGGGGGAGTTTCCACTTTTGAAGCTGGGGTCCTATTATACTACACTGATGGCTTGGTGCAGGGTGGCCTTGCACAGGCAGGTATCTTTGGGCTGAGAATTAGAGCGATGATCCCGCTGAGGTCGCTGGCAATGGTGTTCCAGGCAGAGGTGGCTGTGGTGACAGTCTGTGTGCTGCGGCAGAGGATCTACATCATGGTGAACAGTCAGGCCACTCTCAAGGCCTTAGCCTCATACTGTCTTACTCCGCAGCAGGTGTGGGAGTGTCTGCCTGGACTGCAAGCCCTGGCCGAGGACAACAGTGTAACACTGTGTTGGGTGCCAGGGCATCAGGGTATAGAGGGAAACAAACGGGCTGGTAGGTTGGCAAAGAAGGGATTGGCGCAGATTCCTGTTGGCCCAGAGCCCTTTGTTGGAACTACCAGGAGCCACCTACGTAGAGAGGTTGGCAAATGGAAGGATAGGTGCAGGGCTGCTCATTGGCAGGGGCTGCCTGGCCTTAGACAGTCAAAACTCTTCATCCGGCTCTCCAAAAAGAGGGCCAACAAGGTGCTTGCACTGGGGAGGAAGGATATGAGAATCATATGTGGCCTGTTCACAGGTCACTGTCTGCTGAGGTACCACCTTGCAAATATTGGCAAGTGCATGGTACTACAGGTATGCAGGTTCTGCGAGGTGGGGCTAGAGGCAGCTGAGCATGTGTTGTGCGTGTGCGATGGACTCGCGGAATCGCACCATGGTGTGTTTGGGAGGGCCTTTCTTCAGCCAGAAGAGGTGGCAAATGCAGAACTTGCGGATGTCCTTTGCTTAGTGCGGAGTTGGTAGAGGCGCATAGGTGACGTGACACCAAGTGCCGTGGGGCCTAGGGGTGGTGCAGGGGGCTCTGAGGATCATGGACGCTCTAACAATAAGCCCATTTGTGGCCGCAGTGAGGGTATTGCCTGGCCACCGTTTCAAAAAAAGGCTGTTCAGAAGATGAATTTTATCTCCAGTGGAAGCACTTCAGCAATTTCGTTGTCAATGCGTTTTGTCGCGTTTGATAAAATGCCTAAATGAGAGGGGAAAGGAAGTCATATTTTAGTGTTATCAATCTTGAGATACTAACAGGGGTCCAGTCTCCAGCTATTAATATTAACTGGTAGACGTAAGACGGCTATGCTAATATATCGAGAGCTTCATTTTCACTTTTATCTCTGGACAACCAGCACCAAGATGAAAAGGAAACCAGGAACCTTACTCGACTCAGCCTCTATTTGTCAAGACAACCTCACCTCCACGGAGTGCCTGCTGGGGACATGGCGGGAGAATTGTATTCAAGTTTCGCTTTTCACGTCAGAAACGGGGTATTGTCGGTGTCCGATGGTATGTCGGTTTCAGTTTTTTAACCTCGGAATTCCCTCACCCTTAACGGCAGAGTCATTGTTTCCCCAAAGACCTTCGTCCTCAACACCTTATTGTTACCTATAGGTATCTTCCATTATTTCCAATTGTCGAAGGATTTCTCGCTTTGTCTGGACATTCCGAAATATCATTTCCTCCCCTCCTTTCACAATCCTCTCCACAACAGACAGCTCTTCCCAAACTCATTCTTGCAAAAGTCTGTCGTCTCCAGTTCTCCCAACACATTCATCTTACGCCTTTCGCGATATAGTCGTCTCCCAATTCTCCTAACGGACACTCGTTTCTTCCCTCATCGACGGCTAACTCGGATTTGTCCTTCGTTACCCGTACAACCAGTTTCACGTCTTCAGAGCCCCCCCCCCCCCTTGTTTGCACTTATATATGCCCGATCATATCCTGTTCAAGTTACCTCTTCTTTGTATATCTAAGTCTTCAAATCTTGTGATACACCAACTCTTCAATTACAATTTCGTGCTTAACTAAAATCCGTCTACAAGATTCATTCAAGTCTATCCTGGTCGAAGCAGTTGGGCTGGGAAACTGCGTTCATTAGGAAGTCATTGTCCGGTTAATGGCAGGTCTCTGAGGTGCTACCCATCCTGTAGGATTACCCACTGCACAACGTGCAACCCTTTTCTTGTGTGGTGGACGGGAGTGAGCCCAATGCTCGGAACCCATACAAGAACAAAGCGTAGGTGCTGGGAGAACGTCTCTTGGCAATTCCCACACCAGGGCTTGCCACTCATTCAGGTCCTCAGGCTGCTCAAGCCTCAGCCAACTCAAGTGGCATCACGGGAGGTTTTTACGAAGCCACGGTGTTGGATTCGTGTCAATAAAAAGCTCCACATGTCTAAAGCGTGTTTACGCGACAGAAGTAAAGGCTGCCAGGTACTCTCTCCAACTGCCAAAGGTCCTCGTACCACACGTCCTTCCCATGCTTCATGCTTTTCCGCCGCGATTCTCTCTAATCGAATTTTGTTATCATTTGTTTCCGAGTGCAGCGTTCGTGGATCGGGGGACGACCTATTTCGCAATTATCGCCTTTCCAGACGCTCAGAGCGTCGCGAGATTTCTTTAATTCGGCTCTCAAGAGATCGTAATTGCAGTCATCGCGACAATATCGATTACAAATTGAACGAAGGATCTGTGATCTTAGCTTCGCATATCGCACAACTAATAGCTCCTGACTAGGCGGTCACGTAGCCGAAAGACATTAGCTGGTCCGAGTGTTTGTGTATTTGCTGGTCCTATAAACATTTGTTAAAGTAACACAGGTGTTTGCTCTGCTACCAATCGATATACTTCACGGTTATTTATAAAAAGAAAGGGAAGGCAAAAAACGCATCCTTTAAGCCAAAAAGAACATACCTAATTAAAATATCTGGTGCGTTGCAACTCACAACTTTCCTTAGCTCTACGTCAATTCACTTTGTACACGGTTAATTCTATTCAATCAATTCATTTATCACTCAGTTAATTTGAACTTCGTCAAACAACGTTTTACGGCAGAAGCAAGTGCTAGCGCTTACAGTTCCTGATTTTATTGTGCTGCTCGTATTCATTGCAGGACCATTATTGAGAGCCTGGTACACAGATAATTAATGAGGCTGTAAACACGATTTTAAAAAAAAAGGATAGTAATCACTTTTGCAGAGTTATTGGAAAATAACTGTTAGAACTGGTAGTAAGCGAAACGGCAGTAGTTGAAATTCAGGACTTTCCGGAGTGAGCCCAATATATCTTATGAGCGTTTTAAAACACTCACCCTTTAGGTATTGGATTAGAGTACAATACTAATTTTTACTTTCCTTGCTCTACGAAGTAGAAAGGAAATCGGTCTGTGAACGATTTTTAGAGAAAACCACCGTACCAAATCAGCTCAAACTTGATATGTAGCCCGGAAGTCACTATGGGACGCCAAAATAAGGGTATGAACAAAATCCATCGAAATTTAACTATAGTTATCATAGTGATCAAAACACCAAATATTTTTTTTCTCAAAAATGGCTCTAACGATTTTGATTAAATTTTTTGTATTGGTAGCTCCCAATATTGCAACTATACCATAACATTCTCATCAGTGGAAAAATGACGAGAGCAGCACAATAAATTATCAAAATTTTCGACGAAATCGATTTTAGCGCGGTTTGTAGAGAAAACAACCGTACCAAATCATATGAAACTTGATGTCTAGCCTACGGGTTACCATAGGACGCAAAAATAAGGGTATGGGCAAAATCCACCGAAATTTAAGTATAGTTATCATAGTGATCAAAACACCAAATTTTTTTTCTCAAAAACGGCTCTAACGATTTTGATTAAATTTTTTATATAGATAGGTCTTAATACGATTATTATACCATAAAATTCCCATTTGTGGAAAAATGACGAGAGCAGCACAATAAATTAACAACATTTTCGATGAAAAGCGTTTTTGCCGTGGTTTTTTCCTTTTAAACCCCGCTGGAATGTTACTAGAATGTTAAAAAAAAGTTGTGTTGTAGTCCAATCCAATACCTATAGGGTGAGTGTTTAAAAATGCTCATGAGATACATGGGGCTCACTCCAGAAATTCCTGAATTTCAACTACCGCCGTTTAGCTCAATACCAGTTCTAATAGTTATTACCCAATAACTCTACTAAAGTGCTAAAGTTAACGTACCTGTTTGGTGAGTCCGTCTCCTCTGGTTTGTGAGTTACCTTTGCCTACTGGCGGACACAACCCAATTTCTTTAATATCTACTAAAGTGATTACTATCCCTTCAAAAAATTCGTGTTTACAGCCTCATCAATTATCTGTGTACCAGTTGCTCAATAATGGTCCTGCAATGAGTAAGAGCAGCACAATAAATTCCAGAACTTTAGGAACTACCGCTTCCTGCTGCTGTTTGACCAAGTTTAAAGGAACTGGGTGATAAATGAATTGATTAAATCGAATTAGCCATATAGAAAGTGAATTGACGTAGAGCTAAGGAAAGTTGTGTGTTGCAACGCACCAGATATTTTTTAACATTCTACTAAAATTCCAGCGGAGTTTATAAGGAGAAAACTGCGCTAAAAACGCTTTTGGTCGAAAATTTTGATAATTTATTGTGCTGCTCTCGTCATTTTCCCACAGATGGGAATTTTATGGTATAATTGCCTTATTGAGAGCTATCTATATAAAAAATGTAATTAATATCGTTAGAGCCGTTTTTGAGAAAAAAATATTTGGTGTTTTGATCACTATGATAACTATAAGTTAACATTCGGTGGATTTTTCCCATACCCTCATTATTGCGTCCCATGGTAACCTGTAGGCTAGACATCAAGTTTCAGTTGATTTGGTACGGTGGTGTTCTCTAAAAACTGCGCTAAAATCGATTTCGTCGAATGTTTTGGTAATTTATTGTGCTGCTCTCGTCATTTTCCCGTATATGGGAATTTTATGGTATAGTCGACATATTAGGAGCTATCAATATAAAAAATTTAATCAAAATCGTTGTAGCCGTTTTTGAGAAAAAAAATATTTGGTGTTTTGATCACTATGATAACTATAGTTAGCTTTCGATGGATTTTATTCATACCCTTATTTTGGCGTCCCATGGTGACTTGCGGGCGAGATATGAAGTTTGAGGTGATTTGTTACGGTGGTTTTCTCTAAAATTCGTTCACAGACACACATACACACAGACCATTTTCGCAAATAGTGTTTTTCGTACTCAGGAGGGTCTGAAACGTAAAGATCTGAAGAAAACTCACAATTTTTTCTTTCAGCCGATTACATAACTTTCTTTTCTTCTTCGTAGAGCAAGGAAAGTACAAACATACCTCGGGTAATTGGTGTGTTCTTCAACGTTCATTCTGACTCTCAAAAATCCGCAACAGACATCCAATAAATCTCATTTTGTGAGCCATCATGACTTATATCTTCGTTCAACTGATACATGCAGAAATGATGACGGAAAACAAAATGTGAGTATGGGTCGCTAGAAGAGACTCTGATTGATCAAATCCAGTGGTGCAGTTACTCGGGGAATCACAAAAAAGTTCACGAAAACAATATTTTCGACGCATTTCGATTTTTATCTCCTTTCAATGTTCTTTCAGTAGAACATTTATTGAGAACAATATAAAGGTATCAACTATTTTAAAACACTCTGTGAGTTTGGTGAAAATAGTTTTGCCGAAAAGCGTAAAATACGTATTTTTGCTTTTTAGGCCTTTATCCCCGTTCACCTTATAGAGATATTTATTTAGAAGGAAAGTTTTGTACTAACTAGAAGAAGATAATTTGAAAGTTTAGCCCAAATCGTTACAGCGGTTTTCGGAGAAAATGGGAAAACCTTAGTTTTCGGTACATTTCCACCCTCACCCCCCTTTCTCTTCGATGAAAATCACCCATAACCTTATTTTCGCGTCTACAAACAATAACCAACGAAACCAAAAAAGAACGGCCCTGCCGTTCTCCCGCTAATCGACGCTACGGACGCACACAAGCAGAAATGATGAGGTTTTTGGATTCGGTAGGCCGCAAAATGCTTAGATCTGAAGACAACTGCACTTATTTTGTTACACAGTCGCGGAAAGTAAAAAAGCAAGTAGTAACTTACAGAGGCTATTGGGGGTTTTAGATTGAGTTAGCTCTACAAGAAGGAACCTACAAAATTACATCACTATGATAACTATAGTTAACTTTCGGTGGATTTTGCCCACACCCTCAATTTGGCGTCCCATGGTAACCTGTAGGCTAGACATCAAGTTTCAGCTGATCTGGTACGGTTGTTTTATCTATAAACCGCGCTAAATTCGATTTCGTCGAAAGTTTTGGTAATTTATTGTGCTGCTCTTGGCATTTTCCCACAGATGGGAATTTTATGGTATAATTGCCTTATTGAGAGCTATCTATATAAAAAATGTAATTAATATCGTTAGAGCCGTTTTTGAGAAAAAAAGTTTGGTGTTTTGATCACTATGATAACTATAGTTAAATTTCGGTGGATTTTGTTCATACCCTTATTTTGGCGTCGCATGATGACCTGCGGGCGAGATATGAAGTTTGAGCTGATTTGGTACTGTGGTTTTCTCAAAAAATCGTTCACAGACACACACACACACAGACCACTTTCCCTAATAGTGTTTTTCGGACTCAGTTGGGTCTGAAACGTAAAGATCTGAAGAAAACTCAAAATTTTTTTTTCAGCCGATTACATAACTTTCCTTTCTACTTTGTAGAGCCAAGGAAAGTAAAAAAGGACTTGAACTTTTTTTTAATTGTAGAAAAAAATATCTGGTGCGTTGCAACACACAACTTTCCTTAGCTCTACGTCAATTCACTTTGTACATGGCTAATTCTATTTAATCAATTCATTTATCATTCAGTCAATTTGAACTTGGTCAAACAACACTTTACGGCAGAAGCAAGTGGTAGCGCTTACAGTTCCGGAGTTTATTGTGCTGCTCGTACTCATTGCAGGACCATTATTGAGCAATTTGTTCACAGATAATTAATGAGGCTGTAAACACGATTTTTAAAAAAGGATAGTAATCACGGTAGTAAGCGCAACGGCAGTAGTTGAAATTCAGGAATTTTTGGAGTGAGCCCCATGTATCTCATGAGCGTTTTTAAACACTCACCCTTTAGGTATTGGATTGGACTACAATACCAATATTTTTTTAACATTCTACAACAATTCCAGCGGAGTTTATATGGAAAAAACTGCGCGAAAAACGCTTTTGGTCGAAAATTTTGATAATTTATTGTGCTGCTCTCGTCATTTTTCCACGAATGAGAATTTTATAGTATCCTTGACTTATTGAGAGCTATCAATATAAAAAATGTAATTAAAATCGTTAGAGCCGTTTTTGAGAAAAAAAATTTGGTGTTTTGATCACTATGATGACTATAGTTAACATTCGGTGGATTTTTCCCATACCCTCATTATTGCGTCCCATGGTAACCTGTAGGCTAGACATCAAGTTTCAGTTGATTTGGTACGGTGGTGTTCTCTAAAAACTGCGCTAAAATCGATTTCGTCGAATGTTTTGGTAATTTATTGTGCTGCTCTCGTCATTTTCCCGTATATGGGAATTTTATGGTATAGTCGACATATTAGGAGCTATCAATATAAAAAATTTAATCAAAATCGTTGTAGCCGTTTTTGAGAAAAAAAATATTTGGTGTTTAGATCACTATGATAACTATAGTTAGCTTTCGATGGATTTTATTCATACCCTTATTTTGGCGTCCCATGGTAACCTGCGGGCGAGATATGAAGTTTGAGCTGATTTGGTACGGTGGTTTTCTCTAAAAATCGTTCACAGACACACATACACACAGACCATTTTCCCAAATAGTGTTTTTCGGACTCAGGAGGGTCTTTAACGTAAAGATCTGAAGAAAACTCAAAATTTTTTTTTCAGCCGATTACATAACTTTCCTTTCTACTTCGTAGAGCCAAGGAATGTAAAAATAGTAACCAACTTTCAACTCAACGGTCAACGTTTTTAGCCCTCGGCTCTTGGACTATTAGAAAACACGCGCACACATCATTTTGACGAGAATTCCCATCTCGCTTGCCATTTATCAATGGCCATTCATCCAGAGGCCGCAAGTTTTCGTTCAGTGGAAAGGTCACTACGGATGTTCGGCCCGCAGCGAGGGAAGCTCCGTCTTCAACCCCCCCCCCCCCCCACTTATCCGTCATGCTCTCAATGATGCTTCAACCACTCCCACTTCAATGGGCTCGTGAGAGGGGAAAACATATGTTTCGATGACTTCTCCAAGGTGTAAGCTCAACTAGTGCGCACAACTTAAGCTGTCAAATGAACGTACAAACCATTGTTAGTTTATTGTGGAATTCATGAGGATTTGTTAAGTAATACCTAGCGCCTGATAATTTTTAGATATTGAGTGTGGGGAGAAGAGAGGAAGGGGCATGCCACCTTGTAATTAGTTCCGTAGTGTGCATACTGACCACACGTAACCTTATAAATTTGGTGGCTAGTCGTAAAAAAATAATCCCTGAAAGGCGAAAAATGTACGCAACAACTCAAATTTACGTTAAACTTACCGGAGAAGCGAAGAGAGCGCTGGAGCATCCTGAGTGGTATTGGCCACTTGACAAGGACGGGCACCAGATCTGCTCTTCGATTTTTTATTTTCTTCTTCTCAATGATCAATCAGGCGAGCGGCAGAAAAAACGAAGAGATAAATCGCTATCCGCCGCTGACGCGGAGGTCGTTGCGCAACGAGATGCGGGACAGTCGACAAAATACGTGTTTACATTTATAAATAGTCTCGACGAAGAGGAAAAAAAGGTAAAGCGGTATTAATTGGAGGGTCGGCCGACCTGCGTCTCGCGTGATTTATAGGTGTTTTGATGACAAATACTCGTAACATATTTGAAAGGCTCTCCAGTCACGGGTGAAAGGATCCTATTACTCGCACGCAGAGGTATAACAAGAATTTTCTTCAACGCCATGAAAATGTGACGTTCTGAAATATCAACTATTGTGTACGGCAAGGATCATGTCTCGAGTCTAAAATGTTCCCAGATGAACACGAGTAGGGTCCCTTTTCTCAACCCAACGAGTTACATTCCGCATCAAATCTATACAAAAATTGAATTCTGTATATTAAACTTTTAATGTGGACGGTTACAAATAACATGACAATACCACACAATACTAATTTCTGAGAAAATTACGACAGTAACGCAACAATTTGTCAAAAATGTCACAGAAAATACATTTTTGTGGTTTGTGGCTCTCCGCTACAGAAGGGATAAGGAAGGTGTTGTAACGGTGTCGAACATATCTGGTGCGTTGCCACACACAACTTTCCTTAGCTCTACGTCAATTCACTTTGTACATGGCTTTTGGTTTATTTCCACTTACTCAATTCAAGTATCACTCAGGCATCAGGAAGCGGTAGCGCTTACAGTTCCGAAATTTATTGTGCTGCTCGCACTTATTCCCGGGCCATTATTGAGCAATTGGTACACACATAATTAATGAGGCCGTAAACACGATTTTTTTGAAGATGATAGTAATCACTTTTGCAGAGTTACTGTGTAAAAAGTTTTAGAACTGGTAGCAAGCGAAACGGCGGTAGTTGTAATTCAGGAATTTCTTTAGTTGCCCCTTTATATCATACGTACCACCTTATAGGTATTGGATTGGACTACAATACCAATTTTCTTTTCAACATTCTAGTAACATTCCAGCGGAGCGTATAAGGAAAAAACCGCGCTAAAAACTTTTAACGTCGAAAATTTTGATAATTTATTGTGCTGCTCTAGTCATTTTCCCACGCATGAGAATTTTATGATATAGTTGCCATATTGAAGCTATCAATGTAAAACATTCAATCAAAATCGTTAGCCTTTTTTGAGAAAAAAATTTTGATGTTTTGATCACTATGATAACTATAGTTAACTTTCGGTGGATTTTGTTCATACCCTTATTTTGGCGTTCAATGGTAACCTGCGGGCTAGATATCAAGTTTGAACTGATTTGGTACGGTCGTTTTCTCTAAAAATCGTTCACACACAGACCATTTTCCCAAATAGTGTTTTGGTTTATTCTGAATAACATCCTGAATAATAACCCTATGTTTTCGGTCACAAAAAATTTTTTACAACCCCCCCCCCCCCACACACAAAATTTGATACTTTACGTTTCAAGACATTCCAAATCTGCAATGTTCGTCCGCCGTCCGGGCCGTTTTGTGCCTTTAACGTGGTCTAAAAAATTCGTTCTTTCGCAGAAAAATCTGATTTGGTATCTAGTTGTGCCGGCCATCCGATCGGACGAAGCCCGTGGTTGTAATGAGCCAAAAAATGGTTAAAAAAATTAACGAAACGCAGTACAACGCGGGAACTACAGCGGAAGTCAACGTTTCGTCGTTTGAAGTCCCTCCCTCCTGCCCGTCTCAATAAAAAACAACCCGCCTCGCAACGCTGCCCGCCCACTCAACTCAACTCCCCTTTTGCCTCGCAACGGGTTCGCTCGAAGCGCCCCTGTTCCTATTTCCCCGACCCGACGGGGCAAAATAATCGTGGCGTTTTGATCCGTAGTTCCATTGTAGCCATGTCATGTTTCGTATGGTTTACTAGTATTCGATGCTGAATCGAATGAGAAGGGTCTCGGAGCAGTAATACTAGGTCAAGCAGTTCATGAGAATAATAAACCATTGTGTAATAATTTGCAGGGTTTTTCGGATTTAGTAGGGTCTAAAACGTACGGATCTGAAGATAACTCAATTTTTTTTTTCCAGCCGATTACATAACTTTCCTTTCTATTTCGTACAGCCAAGGAAAGTTAAACGTTGACAGTTCGTTTTGGTTTATTATTCATTCTAAATAATAACCCTATGTTTTCGGTCACGAACAATTTTTTACAACCCCCCCCTCAAAATTTGATACTTTACTTTCAAAACATGGGGATTCCAAATCTGCAATGTACATCCGCCGTCCAGGCCGTTTTGTGCCTTTAACGTGGTCTAAAAAAGCCGTTCTTTCGCACAAAAATCCCATTTGGTATCTAGTTGTGCCCGCCATCTCGGCAACCCGATCGGACGAAGCCCATTGTTGTTATGGACAAAAAAATGGTTTAAAAATTCACAAAACGCAGTATAATCGCAAATACGCTGTTTCGTATCGTTTTCAAGGTATTTTTACATCCTGGGTCGAATGGAATGAGTATCAGACGTGCACAACTGCGTATAGGGAAATTACAGTAATTATAGTGAGCCAATGTCAAAAAATTGAAAGAACTCACGGGAACTACAGCTGAAGTCAACGTTTCGTTGTTAGTACTTCCTCCCTCCCACCTGTCTCATCATAACCACCCGCCCGTTCGATTAACAATGTCGTGCCAATTGCCGAGGGTTCGAGGTTCTCCGACTCTTTTTGCCTGA
Source organism: Pachypeltis micranthus (assembly GCA_020466155.1). Classification (NCBI taxonomy): domain Eukaryota; kingdom Metazoa; phylum Arthropoda; class Insecta; order Hemiptera; family Miridae; genus Pachypeltis; species Pachypeltis micranthus. The sequence continues at coordinate 3,297,218 of CM035780.1, forward strand.
CAGGGCGGAGGAAGGATAGGGCCACTTCCTCTGTACACCCCTACATCATAAATGCCTACAGACACCGGGGGAATAATTAGTTTCCGTAGTTCCATTGTAGTCAGGTCATGTTTCGTATAGGTTTACTAGTATTCGATGCTGAATCGAATGGAATGGGTCTCGGAGCAGTAATACTAGGTCAAGCTGTTCATGAGAATAATAAACCGTTGTGTAATAATTTGCAGGGGTTTTTCATTTTTCTCACAATATCGAAATATAACATGTGCACCTTTCTGTAATAATGTTGTGAGACGCTTCGCACCAGATATTGTTTTTGTAGCCAATACAATGAATGAATTCCGAATTTCATCTTCTAGCTGCTTTCCCAGCATCACCTCTACCGATTAGGTTGGAATTGTCGCAAGGCCACAATTATTGTTTTATGAGTCTCAATTTCTTGTTGCGTGACGTCAGTGAAATATAACAGGCTTTCCCACACCTCACTCATTCAACAAGCCCCAACGTCGTCTGGGGGAGAGGCTCTCTAGACATTCTACCCTCGCCCTACATTCCCAACACTCGCGACACACCACTTCAAAGAAAGGCGCATTTAATAAATTTTAAATCACAGTACAAATTGGCTGATAATATTTTCAATTCAGAGGGTTTGAATAGAATTAAACGCACATAGGCGGAACATAATTCGCCGATAAAATATGCGGGAGTAAGGTTCAAAAGTACGAAACGTGACGAGACAAAAGTGGGACGACTCGTTTAGTAAGCTCTCTGCTGTTCCCCTCGATCTCGTCGGTACCTTCCCCAGTCTTGCCCTTGGCGGTTGAAGTTCTGCCTGTAGGCGCCTTGGGGGCCACCACGTTGGAAGAAATTTCCTGTTACGAACAAACGTCGGTTTGCGTTAGAAAGCAATGGTAATGACGATGTATAAGTTTCACGATGAAGGATTATAAGTTTGTAACACGAAATCTACCACGTGATGCACTTACCTTGTTTCATCTCGAATATTCTTTCGTTGGAGTCAACCAAATTGTTAACCTTGTCGGCTAGTTGAAGAGCTAGGGACTGTAGACGAGTCGGCTCACTTCGGTGCATCACTACAGTTTGAGTCGGCTCGTCCAAAGAAGCCTGAAAATCAATAAAAGGGGTGCTCGTATCAGTAACTGATTGCATGTCCAAGGAAAGAAGAGACCAACTAAGATTGCTTTATACAACCGAATAAATGCTACTACTGTGTATGAGGCAGCCATTTCATGACCTTCATTAACTGGGCACTGCGCGCCAATGCCCTCTGGAAACCCCAAGTGATACACGCTCAGGCCCCACAGGTATAGTTGGAAAACAGGTAGCCTACTTAGTCACCGGCTGCCTTTTAATGTAGGGTCCAAAAGTTCCCGGAATGGTCGCTTACAGTCAAGTATTTGTTAGCTGAAAGGGAAATTTTTGTTTGTGAGGTTGGCATAACTCGTAGTGAATGTGCTTTTGAGGTTAGCAGGCAGTTGTAGTTGGTTCCGTGCGTTCGTTGTTTAATATTGTAGATCGTAGTTTCTTTCTTTCGTCGGATTGTGCAACGTCGTCATTAGAGCAGCATGGCAATATTAAATTCTGTGTGTTGCTGGAGAAATCACCCTCGGAGACTCTTGAGATGCTAACAAAAGCATACGGAAATTCTGCGATGAAGAAAACAGCAGTTTACGAGTGGCATAAGCGTTTTCGCGATGGTCGCACAACAATTGAAGATGACGTTCGGACTGGGCGGCCTGCCACTTCCACTACAGACGACAATGTTGAGCGGATTCGACAAATTGTGCATGCGGACAGGCGCACAACCATCAATACTATTGCCTCTGACGTTGGTATTTCACATGGGAGTGTTCACAGCATTCTTCATAATGACTTGAACATGCATCGTGTTTGCTTGCACATTGTTCCAAAAATGTTATCCCCTGAGCAAAAGGAAATGAGAGTGACCATGTCCAGGGACTTGATTGAAATGGCTGATGCAGATGACAGCTTCCTGCGCAAAATTGTTACAGGTGATGAGACATGGTGCTTTCTTTACGACCCTCAGACAAAACGGCAGTCCGCTGAATGGAAGTCAAAAACTTCACCAAGAAAACAAAAATTTCGCTTGGACAGAAGCCGGGGTAAGGTGATGTTGGAGGTGTTTTTTGATTACTGTGGAGTGATTCATTATGAATTTATTCCTGAAGGGAGAACAGTAAATAAAGAATTGTACACAGAGATCTTAAAACGGCTACGAGATGCAATTCGACGAAAACGACCTGAAAAATGGGCAGAGAATGACTGGTTTTTGTTGCACGACAATGCCCCAGCACATCGATCCCTAATGGTGAAACAGTACCTTGCCAAGAATAATGTTACCACTCTGGAACATCCTCCATATTCTCCAGATCTCGCACCACCAGATTTCTACCTGTTTCCAAGGTTAAAAATGGCATTGAAGGGACATCGTTTTGCTGATTCGTCAGAGGTGATTGAAAATGCGACGGAGCGGCTGAAGGAACTTTCAAAAAACGGCTTTCAAGAGTGTTTCCAACAATTATATGAACGGTGGAATAAATGTGTAGATGCAGGAGGAGAGTATTTTGAAGGGAAATAATGTAAGAATGTTATAAATATTTTTAATAAATTTTTAATAACCAATTCCGGGAACTTTTTGACCCTACCTCGTAGCTGTTTGAACAGCTTCAACGAAAGCCACTGCAGTCACATAAAAAAACCGTCGGATGCGAATTTTCGATAAATGTTTGCACACAAATTAGTTTCACAATACGCTTGTGTGTATTTTGGTGTGGCTCGCCTCGGGAAAATATTTAAAGTAATGATAGGGAAATGACTTACCATCAGTTCTTCGTTGATTATCATTTTACTGACGATCGAATGGATGACTAATTTGTCAAGAACGAACATCCTGGATAAAGTTTCCATTGAAATGGAGGCGTAGACGTGCGAGTAGGTGAACAGATAGGTCCTCAACGATTCTTCCTTGATGAGGCGGATCAACATTTCTCGAACTTTATTCGACTCGTAGAACAAATCCCACACCTAGAAAATTTGACGAATTGAGCACAATAAAAGACATGTCTTGAATGAGACACTTACACGTAACATCAACAGGATCATCGAAACTGCAGCGACCTACAGTAGAGTTGATAAGCTGCAAGCTACAACTCAATTTTCGTTGCTGATCTGTCATCTCTTAATAGCATTCTGGTAAGAGAACGTGCAAAATTCTGATGAAAGGGCAAGATTTTTGGTAACCTCATCTCAGAATTACTTGAAAGAAAACGTGGCCCCCACAAAGTTCTCAGTAACGTTTCGCGCTACCCGTTTGCGCCATTTGTTTATCAATAAGTTCTAGTTATTAATCTTTGACCCTGATGAAGCTTTTTGTCTGCGCCACCCCCAGTTCTTTCACCTCTCTGGAGATCGACTCTTCCCATTTCAAATTCATTTTCTTTTCTTCTCTCGTTTCGGGTGATTCCTTGGGTCATCAGCATCTCAAAACGACACTACTGGGTAATCAGCATCCCACTTGACGTTGTTTTCTGACGAACATCAACCGCCGATTTCTCTAAACAGTCAGACGTCAAATTTTCTCAATTTCAAAGGGACGGTAGTTTTACTATTTTTTTGTTCAATTGTTCAAGTTTTTGCCATTTTATATCTTTACTTTGCTACATAAACTCGAAAATGTAATGCCCGAGAAGCGTCACGAAATTTTTTTAACCCGAGTTGCAAGCCACAGTCCCTGTGGCGTAATGGATAAGGCATCAATCTTCTAAACTGGGGAATGTGGGTTCGAGTCCCACCAGAGTTACGATCATTTTTTTGGTCATTTTGACATTTTATGTCTTTACTTTGCTTCATAAACTCGAAAATGTAACGCGGGATATGTAACGGAGAAGCGTCATGAAATTTGTGTTGGGTTAGGTGCATAGTAAAGTCTCTTACAAAATCTAACGCTTGGTAACATCACACGTTTTAATAACCTCAGTGACTAAGTGATGATGTCAATTGCAATTGACACGGCCATTATATCGAAACCATCAACGAGCACAATCAAACGTAGTTATCATTGCATAAAAAATAAAAGAGATAAAATGTTCCTAGTGGTTGCGTACTTGAACGGAAGCTGTACCCACCGTTTGTGTAAAGGTTTCTTTCGCGCCCGCCAGCCTCAACGTGAAACGCTACGACACTCCACCGTTTGAGCAACAAAATCGCTCTCGCAAGAAGGTACACCTTCGGGGGCTCTCAGAAGCTCAGGTGGTGTTTGAGAAAAAACACAGGGGCTACTCCAGAAACTCCGGAATTTCAACGATCGCAGATTCACTCACTAAATTTGTTACGCTTTCGAACCAACAATAAACGCATAATCGAATTTGATCGTTCTACTAACACCTCCCTTTGGTTTAGATCTTCATCCCAAGCCGTTTGCACATTCGGTTTTAATTTTTTAAACATTTTGGTTGTATCCGTCGTCGGATTGTGAAACTCGTTAAAAAGGTCCTGTGAGTTCGATGAAGTTTAACCTTCGTTTCTCTCAAGGAAGTGATGTCGTCACGCTGGAATAAGGTAAGCTCGTCTTTTAGAACCTTATCAATCGTCAAAACGGCAACGAACAGAACAAAAGTTCACAATCACACGCGACACTGTGTTGGTACCGCCCTAGAAACTTGTGCGAGTTGGGCCCGAGCACCTATTAAAGCGTTAGGCAGAGCGGTGCGGAGGTAAGTAGGTGATTTCGCATTTTGAGTAGTCTCTAACGCGTTTCAGCTATTTCAAGAAATACAGGGCTGCCTGGTGCATTCAATAGATGAACATGAAGATGTCTTTGTGAATACATGTCCGTTGAAACGTTTGCACAACCAAGTTACTGCTGGCGACGTCGTAGTGGGTTCATGCTCGTTTAACAACTTAAAATATGCTCAACGCAAGGGGGAAGTATAGTGGTGGACAAAGAAGGAGTCAGCCGGGAGAATGACCCTCCAGGGGTCGCGGAGGGGGGGGGGGGTTAGTGTATGTTAGTACATTTTGAACTTTTTCTCATGTTTACGTATTGTACGTTTGTTAGTCACTTAGGTAATTGGTTTTTTATTAGAGAAAACCCCGCATTTGTGTCAACATACACTACCGCCTCACCTTTGAGTTCATTTTATCGTTGATAATGTAGTCCGCGCAGGCTTTCCAGTTTCCATTACGCATAGCTTTGGATGCAGCGACGACGTGCTCTCTCATACTTTCTGGAGGCCCGACGAGGGATTGCCGCTCGCTGCTTCTCAATTGTTGATAGAAGGTTTTGGAAATCATCCGCCGACGAGCATCAAATTCATGAGCTGCAAATGAAAGAAATTATTAAAACTTGCGTTGGGCCTTGCTATAAATATTGAAAGAGACCAGCACCTTACCTGCCAAGTAAGGGATTTCAATGAGCATAGCAGACACCAAATAGGCGCATTCGATGAGCTCCAAATTGATGTGCATGTGAAACGGCATCTGACGTTGTTTTTCCACTTTCTCTTGCTCTTTACTCCTCTCGTGTTGTCTCTGTAAACACAACCGAACATGGAGAGATCGAAGTAACGCAAAATGTGCGGGCATTTCTGATTCTGGCAGGGACAGTAACAGTCGCTGGTGTCCTCTGTTGATTACTAACCTGTGGCATAAGCCCCTGGGCGAGCAGTTCTTTGGTTTTTCCTGTCATCATCAAGTCAACCAGACAGTTGTGCGAATCTTTGATGTTCGCATGACGGAAAGCGCACAATCCCAAATGTGCCATAGTACGGTTATAGAGAATCTGCAACCAAACAGTATTAACGTTAAGAGTTAGGGATTAAAAACTGTCAACCCAATCTTGATAGCCACAAAGCCACCGACGTCGACACTGCTCATTTCAATGCAACAGCTGACGAAAAACCAAGGCTTCCACCTTTTATCACCAAAAATGAAAGACTGAATCCCCCCGCTATATTTCATATATTCGCCACAATCGCCGACATGAGCAATAAAAAAATCCTTTACAAAACTCTCAAGACTCACACTAATTTACTCTCTCACACTTAAACAGACATGCGTCCAGTACGAGTTTGAACAAGGAATTGCCGCTTTGCATGCAGTAAATGTCTTTAGCGAGGTTTTGTGCTGCGTTCTTTAAAAATGAGTGACGATTTCGAACAACGTAGAACTGCCACATTCAGCTTCAGACACAGCCAACAGAAACGTTCCAGAGTTCTTTAGTTGTATTTATTACTTTTATTATAACTGAATATTAGGAAGGAGTGAAATAGATCGTTTGATGGATCATCCTTGTTACCAGTTACCAGCAGCCAACGTCTCATCTGAACTGGACAAGCAGTAGGGGTCTTCCTCCTCCCCTTTTGGCTCAAATAAATTTATAAAATGAAAAACGTCTTAGTATCTAGTTAACGTTTGCTTCAAAGCCATTTATTTTCTGCTTTCTTCGTACCTTTCTATTAGGGACGTATTGACCTGAGGATTCCAAAGTACGTTCGCTTAAGAAAGCACTCCTTTCCACCGTGGGTCCCTTAGCATTGTATACGACCGAGCCACCCCCATACTCTACCTTTAAGCTCATCGAGAAGCACTGGTCACCATAGGCTGTCAATGAGAACTGCTAAGACGTACTCAGCTGGTCCCTCTGGAAAAACATTGCGGATTTCAACAATGACGTCCCGCTTGGGCTTTAGTACACTTGCATTATCTGGTACATGCCCGGGTTTATGGTATCGCATTGACCGGCACAAAATGTACCACATTATCTGGTATATTAATTTATGGGTACCATTTTCCCCAAACAGTGTCTTTCGGACTCAGTAGATCTTAAAACCTGAAGAGAACTTCAGTTCTTTTTTTGTTCAGTCGATCACATAACTTTCCTTTCTACTTCGTGGAGCCAAAGAAAGTAACAAATAACCATAAAAAAGTGAGTGGTTTAAAAACGAGACAAACATTTAAAGCCATCAAACCTGGGTTGAGGGATCTGAGTGCTGAATCGTCTCTTGTAAATGGGACATCAAAATGAGATCGCGAGCTTGGAACCAGTTATCGTGCAGCGCGTGATGATACACGTGAGCGAGAATGGCGCGAGTACGAAGGCGATCAGTGACATCTTTGTCGTAAATATACTTGCAAAGCTTGTCCATAATTTGAATGCTCGTTTGAGTGCCTGGCTCGAGTTCTCCCTGAAACGACGAAGAACATATCAACCTCCGAACTAACGCATTATAGTAATCAAGTTGAAGAGGCGTTAGCATCTCATATTTTATTACCTTTCTCTGTTTGAAGATGGTTGGGTCGAACTTGTAATACAAATGCTCCACTTTGCGCAAATAAATTCGACACAAATCCGAGGGCACGCTGAATTTTTCCAAAAACATCTGAACTTTATCGATAATTGCGCAGACTCGTTTCTCGTCAGTTAGTCTGAAATGAACGTCCAACAAAATACGAATTAATTTACACGGTACTTTAGTTTGGAGCTCTGTAATAGTCTAGTAGTTATTATAACTTGTGTTCAACCCATTGCTAAGTTGTAACGACTAATTACAATTTCTAATTTAATTCATTCCGCTTTTGTACGTAGGAGTTTTGCGCTGATTAAATTAAATATCTCCCGGTCCGCTACTGTGATGGAGATGGAGTTATTGGAAGCTAATCCTGAATATTCGCACGTATGGTTACCCGACTGAAGGGACACCGCTGTGTATAATTGGCACTTAGCCCTAATCGGAGACTCAGCTCTGCCCGTGTTCGAGGGAACACCGGATTTACAAAATTGTCGAAGATCTGCAGACCCTGAAACTTCAAATGTACCTCGCGACCATAAACCTTCGAGCCCATCAACCGAATCCGAGGATGTCACACAGCTACCTCTTGATGAAGAAACCCCGGATCCCCGATCGGAGAAAACGATTCAAAGGTCTCGTGCCCAAGGTTTGAGAAGATCCCAGAGAGACAGGCAACCTCCCAAATATTTGAAAGACTGTAAAGCTAGAAGGGGAGGTCTAGTAGTTATTACAACTTGTTCAGCCTGTCGCTTAGTTGTCACGACTAATTACAATTTCTAATTTAATTCATTCCGCTTTTGTACGCAGGAGATTTCACTGATTAAAGCCTATTATTTTTCTACGGCTTTCATTATCTCAAGCTCTCGAGTAAACATTTCGTTGGTTCCTTAGGGCGTTTAGCCATGGATCCGGTCCGATGCCCAAGTAACTGGGATCAAGACCTTGAATTCAGCCTTGTCCTCGGTACCAACCAATGCATGACCGAATTTCGAGTTACTCTTTATTTTAGAGAGAGGTGCATGTCCAGCACTTACGAGGCATATCCACAAAGTAAGTGTACTCGATTTTTTTAGGGATCAAAAACATTTATTAAAACAAAAAAAAACGTGCTTACGTAGGTATACATTTAAGCTATTTTTCTACGTAGTCGCCATTTCTTCCGATGCAGGTAGTTAGGCGGGGGATCAATTTTTTTATGCCTGCCTCGTAGAAATCTGCCGCCACCTCCTTCGTCCACTTGTCGACCTCCCTCTTCACCTCCTCGTCGGTTGAAAATTTTTTTCCACCCATGTGCGTCTTTAGAGAAGTGAAAAGATGATAGTCTGAAGGCGCCAGGTCGGGGGAATAAGGGGGGTGGTCTAAAACATCCCATTCAAAAGAGTCCAACAGTTCCTTCGTGAAGTTGGCCGTGTGAGGTCGGGCATTGTCATGGAGCAAGCAAACGCCCTTCGTCAAAAGACCCCTCCTTCGATTTTGAATGGCTCTTCTCAATTTTTTCAGGGTCTCACAATACCTTGCCGCGTTTATGGTCTCTCCCTGAGGCAAATAATGATCAGTATGATGCCATGATTTTTTTCCCAGAAATTGTGGTTTTGAACTTTTTGGCTGAGGGTGAAGTGGTGTGACGCCACTGTTCGGACTGTCTCTTGGTTTCTGGAGTATAGTGTGCAACCCGAGTCTCATCTCCAGTAACAATACACTTGAGGAAATCATCACCCTCCAGTTCATACCGTTCAAAAATCTCTTTAGAGGTCTGCACTCGATTCAACTTGTGTTGTTCAGTCAGTTGTTTTGGGACCCATCTTGCACACAGTTTATGAAATCCGAGGGTTTCTGTTATTGTTTCGTGCAGCAAAGATCTGGATATTTCAGGAAACTTCGTAGAAATTTCGCCCAGAGTCAATCTGCGATCGTCACGGACCGCATTCTCAATCTTTTCCACAAGTTTGTCAGTCACAATCGACGGTCTCCCACTCCTCAATTCGTCATGCACATTCGTACGACCGTTCTTAAACTCCCTACACCACTTGTACACACTCGTACGATTCATGTGTCCTTCACCATAAATTGCTTTTACCTCATTAAAAATTTCAATCGGGGATTTCTCCTTAATGAGGTACCGGATGTCCGCGCGGATTTCGCACTTGGCGGCAGAGTCGATCGACATCTTTCACGAGAAATGCTCCTGAGACCACAGTTTTCAACGTACTGACCTCATTTTGGTCTTCTTTCGGAGGGGAGGAGTCACGCTACACGACAGTGTGCCCAACATAGCAAAAAAAATTCCCTACGGCCTACGGGAGCTTCAGTACACTTACTTTGTGGATATGCCTCGTACTTACCTTAATTACTCGCAATTCATCACATGCAGAACGCAATTATTCTGTTATCGAAAAAGAGGGTTTAGAGGTAATTCTCAGTGTTGAAAAAAATGGACAATACATCGAAGGCAGTGAATTCATTGCGATCACAGGTCATTCCACTCTCAAATGCTAGGTAAAAACTGTAACCCTAGAACGCTAGACATCGTAAAAATCACGAGCGGTTTTATTTCAATCGCGCGAACTGGTGCGAGTGTGCGCTCCCCCGCTCCAGGCTTCTGGCAGTGCTTCTGGGGGCTCAGTACGCTTCCGGTCGCCGCCTGTCCCCGATCCCCCGCCTCTCCTGCGACCGAGTACCTCGGATCTCCGGTAAGTCACATCGTTTTTTTTACGACTGTCTATATGTTCATGTAACATTTTACTCGTAATTTTCACGATTGTTTTACGTGTTGCATTTTACTCGAAATTTGTATGATGGTCTATCCTTTTTCGTGTTACTCATAATATTTACGATCGTCTAGTCTGTTCTGAATATGACTGACGAACAATCCGTCTAGTAGCCTCACTGACTTGGGAATATTATTTTCAGGCGGAATGGCGAAAATAATAGATGAATCGGAAATCCGGCGGGTTCTTCAGGATTTAGAGAAGAAGGAGGAGGAGGAGGAATTTATCGATCAGGAAGTGGAGGAACAAATTGATTCAGAGGAGGAAGAAGATGTACTACAAGAACTAGTTCATCGCCATTCACAGATCGACGTGGAAGATCGTGCAATTATGAATATAATGGAACAAGGTAATCCAGTTGAAGAGAACGTCGCTGGGCCCTCCTCTACTGTCCAGCTGTTTGACGTGGTGAAGAGAAAAATAGGAATAGGCGAGGGAAAGTAGGCGGTTGTGGACTGTAAATTTCTTCGGACTGGAATCTGTAATTTTGACAGGAAATTTCAACTGAATTTATCGGAGAAAGAAATGCGGGAAGAGTGAAGAGGTGTGGGAACGAATGTGAGTGTGCGGCTTACCTTTTTTTGGTGAATGAACCGTCAATACCTGGGGCCCCAGTAGCAGCAGCAGACGCCGTTTCTCAGTCGGAGCCAGGGGAAAATAATGAAGGAAAGGAACGGGAATCACTAATTGAAAATAAATAAATAAATAAAAATGAGCTTCGAAAACGTAAAGAACTGTACACTTCGGGGGGGATAGAATCCGTGTACATAAAAATCGCGGGCGGCCTCGTAAGAAAATGACCTCGTTGCGGCGGGCGAAGGAAGCGGAATGAATGTACAAAAAAAAATGGCGCGGAGGAAAATCTGCGCAACTGCCTCCTAGCGCGCGTCATAGGCGGGAAGTTTGAAACACCAGCCGTTCAACGATTTCTGTGACCCAGTCACTAACGACGATTAGATTCCTAGTCTTACTGGTCAAGATGGTATCCAAAAGAAAAAGAAGAAACGTTTCTCTAAATATTCCTTGAAGACACCATCCCCCAAGAAAAAGAAAAAAATCCACATCCAATGATAATGATGACTCCCAGGAAATGAGCCTTACTGAGCATGAGGATGTCAACTCTGATCCTAACAAAAAAGAACCATCAAAATTCATTCTTGAAGTAGTAGCAAGAGAATTTCCCGGTAAGAACGATTCCTTCAAGTGGCAATCCGTCCCTTTCACCTCTAAGTCAAAAACTCCAGCCAAGAACATTGTACACAAATGCAAGGGTCCGAAGGGGATTGCAGCTCGTTCAGCGATTTCGCCTAAGCAGTGTTTCCAGCTTTTCTTTTCTGCAGAGATGTTGCAAAACCTTTTGCTTTTCACTTACAAGGAAATTGATCAAAACCGCGCCAAATATAAGGTCCAGACCAACCCGTTCGATGAACTCGATTTCATATTGTGATGTTTAAGGTAACTTAAGACTGAAATAAGGAGATTTTCCGCACTGAGGAACTGTGATTATTCGTTAATAAACATTTAAAATGCACAGAAACAAAATTTGAATTTATTTCTTCCCAACAAACTCCAAAATTGCCGTAGTCGTGAAAATTACGAGTGTCTAGAGTTTTCCCCTATACTGTTGACGTCTAGCGTTCTAGGGTTAAAAATCCCTACTAGCCTGTTGGACTCCAACCAATACACCTTCAAAGTAGAGTATCTGTTGGAAACGTAAGTTAGTCTTACCAAAGCGCCCGGGCCTGAAGGCTGGACCTTATCGCCTTCTTCCCCTCTACGGTGGCCACGTCACCTCTCACAGACCCTAATCCTTCCTCTCACCTTCTTCTACTTTCCATCGAGCGATCGATCGAGACGGAGCCCTTAATTTTGATGTGTTAATCGCGATATTTATAAACCCCCTTATAAATTTTTCCACCCCCTTTTTGTAATTTGGAAGTGAAGCTTCCGCTAAGTTTGGTTTCAGGCGCGACGAAGTGTTTCCGTCGCTGAGTCCTGTGTTTCCCAGCCGGGGAAAAGCGTCCACTGTGTGCAAGGAGGTGAGTTCCTTGATTTCCTTCTTTCTTTTTCTCCTTTCCTGTATTTATTCCTTTCCAGTTCGGCGAGGTCTCAGTATCGGCGGAGGCACAGCTTTCAACCAAGGACGGGGGGAAATTAATTATTTCGGACCCGGAGTATTAGGTGATACAGTCCACTAATAATTCAGGAGAACTTAGGCTACCGCGGTATGTTTTCAACAGTATCGTAATGGAAAATTGAACTGTGTTGCTGACGCTCTTTCCTGGAATAGACGTGGCAGTTATTGAGAAAGATAGCCAACCCCTTTCTAACAGCACTCACATGAATGGTATGGTACAATCTATGAGGTTAATGCGATCCCTGATGACCACCCAGAGTGGAAATTAGAGGGAAGGTAATTTACTTTAGTAGCGTAAAGCATTTTTGAAAGGTGAACTTGAAGATAGAAAACAGCCATGATGACCCATAATCTGGCCACCTTGGTATCGCTAAAACCCATTGGAGAATAGTTCGGCCACACTATTGACTAAGGGAGATAGTGTCTGCCGATTTGACATTTCCTACAATAAGCCTCTTAATTTTGAAACGAAGTTCTCCATTTTTTAAAAACTTATTTTATATATACGACGAACAATTTGTTACCTCTGGACGTATTCATTGGAGTGAGGGTCGCATTCCTTGAGAAGTTTAGTGAATTCCTCGTCGAGTCTCTCCATGACAGTCAACATGCATCCTCGCACTTTATAAGGCGGTTTTTCGAATTCTTCATTTTCTTCGGTAATATTTTCTCCTATCGTTATATCCCCAGTTGCCAGGAGGTGGTCCAAAGTTTCAGATATCCTTTCCAAGAGCCTGAAAAACGAGAGGATCGAGTCAGGGATGTTAACGAGTTTGCGAATTAGCAGTATAAAGTAATACTGGAGAAACCTAGTAAGGAGCTGAACAGATGTTGTGGGCCTGCCCTTTTTGTCGGCGAATCGTTCGGTCTCGATCGCCCCTTATCGCCAGCGATAAACTAAGTCTCGGAGACTCGAATTTCTCACCTTCTTCTTTTTTCCTCAGTTCGCTACACGCCCCGTTGCGATTGAGTAACACGCTTTTGTTCCGACGTTCGCTTTAAACGCCAAAACCCGTTTTGCATTCTGCTCCTAATCATTTAGGACCGTCTTTGACATTTCGCGGCTCTGGCTTAGGGTAATAGGAGACTGCCGACCAACGCTGTTCGTTGCACAGAACCAAGAAGCCCCCCCCCCCGAGATCGAGACTCCGAAGACGCAAGGTAAGCCCTTTTGCCTTCTCAAGTCCGGGCTAAGTTGGGTGCCAGACGGTGATTTGGAGCCAGAGGTTGCCTATATTGGTTGTAACAAATACTCTCCCGAATTCAAAAATTCTACTTGCATTGGGTGGTTTAGGCGATACTGAACAGCGTTGGTTTCGTGTGCATATATTCGGGTGTCGGTTGAGAAAACCATTTACATTTCATACGTGAAAATGAGAATCTGACAAATCAAAAACCAATCTCATCAAAATAACTGTTATGGCCACGATTGGAACCTGTGGTGATGATGGAACGGAACGAAGTCTTGTCGGTACCACTCTCCTATCTATCGTTTGTATTACATTAAATCGAATGTAAATTGTCACATCCATTGTACTTGTCGTCCGATACTACACAAACTCCCTCCAGCTGCTTATGTCAGACCCATCACTCATCGCTCCATGGCCTTATGCCTTCTACTGACACTAAGCTACTGCTGCCTGACCTAATGTCTTTCGCTTCCAAATCTTTGAAGAGTTCCCTCATTAAGATGAACAGCCTTCCCAAAGCCTCGGGATCATGAGGAGACGATTTCTCTACAAGGAGTGATGTCACAGTCACGATAGTAATTTGTTGACAATGGAAGGGAACGAGATCTAGCTCATCAGAATGTTCAACAGGATGGAACGATAGCAATTCATCAAGTTAAATAGAAGGAGAAGTTGAGGGGCGCATCGCAATAATGGGGCTCTGCCCACAGACTGTCCCTCGCAGTCATTTCAGATTAGGATCTTGTCCAGACTAACAGACTGAGCAGACCTTTATTACACCACCAATTATTCAAGGGAGCTATTGAATATAGCCAAATATCTAAATGTTCGTCTAGTACACAGTACGCATGATGGGAAGATATTGCAGCGTAAGAGTGTCAATTCAAAGCTTGCACAATTTTGCTGGGGATCATTTCTGTCGCGTTCTACAAACCAGCATCACTATCCAGTTGGGGGACGGACCAATCCTGACTTCCACGCAGTGACCCCCGGAAAACGCTCACTTACGACTGAGTAGGCTAACAGGGATTGGAACACCCAAGCCAAGGCGGAATGGTACAGGGTGTTTAAACATGTGTATCGCTTGGGGCACCAGGCGACACCCCATTCTAATATAGCCTTCCACAGGCATAGGGGGCTCTGCCTGTAGTGACTTTTTAGCTTCCCCGTACTCGTGGGACCAAAAAAGGAGACCGATTTTAACAAAAAATTTAAAAACGTTGAGGACACCTCAGTAGTGGAAAAATCCGATGACATCCAGTCAGTCATCGACTCAATGGCTGCGCTGGAAAAGGAAGAGGGCTCTAGCAGGGGAGTTGGGGTGGAATCCACACCCAAACCCCTGCCACGCCCATCAGTTGAGAGACTTCCGGACGAGGCTTGGGGTGCCATGTCACACTAACAGAGGCGGAAGTTTCTCAAAAAGAGGAAACGGAGAGAAGGGGGGAAGTTACTGTGTATTGGATTCCAGGGCACAAAGGGATCATTGGAAATGAGAGGGCGGGCCATCTGGCCAGATGCGGTTCGTCTACAGCACCTATTGAGCCACCATTGTGGGATTTCTCTGTTATTAGTCAAGAGGAATGTGAGAGAACACCGTAACATCCTGTAAGACAGTAGGACTGTCACAATAGGTCATCTGGCTGCGGGGCAAGCGTGAGTGTGAGAATCCAACACTACGTCAATTGACAGTTTACTGAACAGCCATAAAACCACAACATAGAAAATCTCGACTTACTTTCCCCAATATTCTGGCTTCATCGCGTCTGACACTTTGGGATTGTAGTCGAAAATTGAAGCAATTATCGCCAGTTTAATTTTGATGTTGATAGCCGGGCCCAAGTGATGGGCGTCAGCGACAGCCGCCAGTTCGTGCAACAACTCAATTTGTTCTCGTCTGTCTGTCCTTTTTTTACCTCTAGCCGCGACAATTTCGCCCAATTTCTTCAGAACCAAGTTCATGTCGATTTCAGCGTCTTTGGCGAACATCTTCGGTTTTTCCTGTAAAACGAAAGTTGAAAAGATTCGAAATCAAACCATTTATTTGGTACGTTGGAGAGATATACACAAAACGGGATAGTTGACGCGGTGTTCATGTGCAACTGTGCTCACTGACTTCGTTAAAAGAGTTCGCTCCAGGAGCAGTGGTTAAAGGACGAGGGGGGAGATGTGCTGACTGGCTTCTATTAAACACACCGGGTGATCGTGGTCTAGTGGTTAAGACATTGTTCATAATTCTCTACATAAGTCGACTGTGGATCGGAGCTCCGTAATTTTTGCCAGAGTCAGCAGCTCTTCAAAAAGTATCTCCAACCCCCCCCCTCCCTCGTAACACAACTGCGATGATTCTGTCGAGATCTGCTTGAACAGCGCTCGATTGACTCTAAGTGTGGACTCAGAACCAAACAAGAATTTTTAATTGCAGTGGCCTAAGAATAGAAAATACAAACGTCGGGAAACGGGCAATAATTACACCACATGGACAAGTAATATGAACAGATGGTGGAGACACGGCACCTCACACAACAGAAACACATTACACAATGAAACTGCACCACTACACATCCCGCACAATCCCAAAAAACTCGCCAAGCGAGTACAGTTCTGCCCTAATGAGATGATTTCATGAGAGACTTAGTGAAAGACTTTATTGGCAACTGTTGAATATTTTGGGGTAGGGCATTATACAGACGAGAGCCAACTTGGATTGGGTCATCTTCCTGAGCTATACTTAGGCGAGTAAAAGGAATCACTAGGTTTCCACGGGATCGGGTGTCATGCCGGTGAACATCGGAAGCCACGGCTAGGAGCGATATGTTTACATTAATCAGATTCAAAACTACCGAGACATGTGCACTAGGCAATGTAAGAACGCCAAGGCGAGCAAACGAACCCCTACAACTCTCATTCCAGAGATTAGCCAAGATTCTGATGGCACGTTTTTGTTGCTTGAATATGTCAATTGCATGACTACTGTTTCCCCATGCAACAATACAATATGTTGCTCTGCTGGGAAAGCAAGCATGGTAAACAGAACGCAGGACTTCATCAGAAACGACGCTCTTCAACCTGCTAAGCATGAAGATAGAAGATGATAATTTAGGGGACAACGCCTCAACATGGGCCTTCCAGGAAAGTCGGTTATCCACAGTCTGCCTGGTCTGAACTTCTGTGGTAAACTTCGACTGTATAATAGTGTTTGAATTTCGGTAACAATAGATTGTGTTGCAAGGATAGGAAAGAATGCAATACTCCCCAGACAGCTCCAGGCTAGGGACCGTCTGCCTGGTCTGATGAGCAAACACAACTTGTTCCGAAATTCACTAAGAACAAATCACTTCTGACAGTTTAAATAAATGCCTTTTCTTCGCACAAAAATAACGAACGAAATTAATGTCCAAAAAACAAATGATTGGGAATCAAACGAGAGGGTGGGAGGAGACTAGAGCGAGAGGCAGGAGAATGCGGAATGAAACAAAATGCCGCTGCGAGAGCGCTGGTAGCCCAACGAAATACAACAGGTCGGTCTGAGCTCAACGAAAACAAGTCCTTCAACAGCCAATACAGGTATGGCCCGAAAACATATAACGTAGACGTTAGGAGCAAGAGAAAGAGAGAAATAAAGACTCGAAGTGATTGATGAATGAGCAGAACAAGATAGAGGACTGTATTGGTACACTGGGTTTAAATGGTCACTTGATTAACATGATTAGAGTTATGGTTGAGCAACCAGCAGAACTAGTAGGTCACGCGCCCTGGTGGGTCTCTAGATGTCTGAACTGGTGATAGGACGAGAGCGAAGAGCTATTGAACGCTGAGGTCAGGTCCTGGGGGGCTGTGAGTGGGAATGCTCAAGGAAGGAGTGGGAAGTGAACATTTTAGTAAATCTGAAAGGGAAAACCTGTTGTCGACGTCGGAAATAATCCTCAAAGGCTTCGGTGAGCAGGAGAGGCGAGTTCAAATCCCAACAGGTAAGAAAAAACCCAGCAATAGTTTTCCTGTGTTGCAGGGTGCGAAGGTTGAATAATCCGAGCACATAACTATGAGTTCAAACTACACTGTCCACTGTTAGTAGCGCAGGGACTCAACGAATCCAGGGGAAAGCACAAGAACAAGCTCGACGACAAAAATATGGGGGAACGAGGGGCGAAGAGCACAGTCGGAAACGTAACACGATGGTGAACGCGTCATTCGCCCAGGAAATACGCTCAAATTCAACGTACAATGCGAGAAACGGATCGGGACCTACAATATACCTAACACATCCGCTCCTGCCGGTAAAACTAAGCTAATTCAACAAGTTCTGATCAAATGCGATAAAACTAAAATTGGACTCACCGAAGGAATAGCAACTCCTCGTTGAACAGTTTCCCATTCACCCTCGCCATCTTCTTCATCCTCCTTCTTTTTGCCTCCTATTCTTTTGATTTCCTTCTCTTTTCGTTCCTTCTTCTTTTCAGCCCTTTCGTCGTCGCCACGATCTGTTGCCCTACTACAACACAATAAGAAATTGTTGAAGAAATTCCAACTTGAGGGGCGCGACATAGGTCAGAGAGAACGAATGGGTCGAATAGACCCCGCGTAAGAAATAATGCCCTTTCAAACAACTTACTTCTTCAAGAACCGATCCCTGATGTTCAAGAATCGATCGTCATCATCACTGGACTCTGAGCTCGAGTCAGAATCACTTCCCCAATCAATAGTATCATCACTCCCATCGTCATCATCAGCTGGCGGCTGAAAATCAGAAAATCGCCGAGTAAATTATAAGAATCTTTCATTTCCAGCGCGTCAAGAGGAGCTAAAATCAAGCTGAAAATGCGAAACCAATTCAGCAAATGTTATCAACATTCCTAAATACAACAAAATCAAGCAGTGGTGGTCTGTAAGCGACGTCAGATAAATGTAGAGTTTTCTCTCTAAGTGAAGTTTTTTTAAAAATTATCAGCACAAACAATAATTGGCGCCCAATGTATGGGCGAATATATAGTATTTACTTAGTAGCATTTTAAGAAAAATTGTGAGCAAAAAGGAAGAAACCACGTCATCAAATGCTACCAGGGCTGCAGACAGAATCACCCAGCTCTCTCCAAAAATGAATACGGCGTTAGGCCAAAGACTGTATCAGTTTTGTGGGGTATCACGGTTCAATGCTCTTCCAATCACGCTCACAGAAGAGCAAGTTCCACTGTTGGTCTTCAAAAATAAGTTGAAAAAATATTTTATTTCTCAGCCCTAAAAATAATTTTCGTCATTTCCTTATTGTTCTGTACAATTCTCAAATTATTTAATTATTATTATTATTATCTTTCTGAATGAATGGCAGGCAAATTTTCTTCTTTTCTCTGTAAGGTCGCATTCTTTTGTCCTTATCAAAAATTAGCCATGAACATCAATCATGTAATATAAACGAGTAGGTACATAAATACGCAAATGTTTGAAAACCTGTGAGCACTTCGACTCCTAGCACAAGTTATCTTAAAGGAGATTGATTGCGCCGTTCCGGGAATGTTAGACTAGGTGGGCACAGGGCTGCAATGCGTGAGGGCATACCCTCCGATGTTGTTTCTGGCTAGGTCATTAGAGAGAGGTTGCACGTCTATTGGAAGTCGTGCGGTGTAACCTGACGAGGAGGAAAACTGTACGACTCTCGCTCTCAGTCTTGTATTCGCGCATCTCTATATAGTTTCGGCCCTGTCCGGTTATTAGTTGGTTTTTTGGTACTTATGTTTTCATGCGTTTCGTACATTTCGTCTATGCTGTTTTTCTTCCTTCTCTCCTATTCTCTTTTCTCCTTCCCCCTTCGACAGCACGACAGATGAGCTTTCGCTGCATCCAGAATTCGACTGGGTAAGTACAAATTATACAATCCGCAGTAACAGGGGTCGTAGTAAAAAATTATGTACATCTACATACCAAATAAAGCGCAAAAAAAATCTCTACAACAGGATTTTGAAGCGAAACATGCTCAACTTACAGCCTCGCAAATTCTATTTGCTGATCCCCAGCCGCTTTTCGAAAAAACCTGTCTAACCGTTGACTAAGTTTCATTGTTTGAGCTAGTTAAGAGAGAACTATGGAAAACGATGAACAATTTAGTGTTCTAGATTCTTCGATTACCTCCTGTTGAGGGCTCTTGACCGAAGATTGACAACACACACCGATACCTATCCATCATTTATCGAGATGATTGATACAATTGATTGTATACGTGTCTCATGTAAAAGTCAATCGTGGCAGGAGTCCCCTTGTCCCAATCACGACTGCATTGCTACACAAAGAATAATTGAGACTGTAATCACGATTTTTCTGAGAAGACTAATCATCACCATTCCAGAATCATCGGGTAAATACTGAAAGATGGTAGTTGTTTTTTCTATTACAAACTTACTCAATACGGAGTTGACATTCGCATCATGGCGCCTTCACACACACCAACCAACTTCACCCATTTCACATACTTCAACCACTTCAAGCCAACACGCTCCGAATATTTACGCTATCAGATTAGCAGAATTAATTGAAAGCAGTGTTATCAGCACACTCTCACTTCTGCCAACCTAACCAGCCTCCTTCGTCAAGACATCCCTCCTGAATGAGTTTGAGAGAAGGTTTCCTTTTGGTTTATTATTCATTCTGAATAATAACCCTATGTTTTCGGTCACGAAATATTTTTTACAACCCCCCCTCAAAATTTGATACTTTACGTTTCAAGACATGGAGATTCCAAATTTGCAATGTCCGTCCGCCGTCCCCCGTCCGGGCCGTTTTGTGCCTTTAACGTGGTCTAAAAAATTCGTTCTTTCGCCCAAAAATCCGACTTGGTATCTAGTTGTGCCCGCCATCTCGGCAATCCGATCGGACGAAGCCCGTGGTTGTAATGGGCAAAAACGGTTAAAAATTAACGAAACGCAGTACAACGCTGGAGCAACAACAAGCGTTTCGTCGTTTGAATTCCTCCGCCCCGCCGTCTCTTTAAAAATAACCGCTCGAGGTGGCTCTGTTTCCTCCCAACGACCCTTTGGCCTCCCAACGACGACGGCTTCGGCTTAAGCGCCTGCCCGTTCAATTTCCCCGACGTTTTGGTTTTAATACGATTCAATTTTGGTTTATTATTCATTCTGAATAATAACCCTATGTTTTCATCGAAAAATTTTTACAACCCCCTCAAAATTTGATACTTTACGTTTCAAGACATGGAGATTCAAATTTGCAATGTCCGTCCGCCGTCCCGTCCCCGTCCGCCGTCGGGCCGCTTTGTGCCTTTTAACGTGGTCTAATAAATTCGTTCTTTCGCCCAAAAATCCGATTTGGTATCTAGTTGTGCCCGCCATCTCGGCAATCCGATCGGACGAAGCCGTGGTTGTAATGGGCAAACGGTTAAAAAATTAACGAAACGCAGTACTGTGGGAGCTACAAGCGTTTCGTCGTTTGAATTCCTCCGCCTCGCCCGTCTCATTAAAAACCAACCGCTCTCGAGGCGAGCGAGTGCGACCTCCCTTCCTTCCCTCCCAACGAGGTCTCTCCCATTCGCCTTACTCTTCCAATTTCCGACGCTGTTTTAATACGATTCAATTTTTTTAGATTCTTTCGTTTCATTCTCATTATGATTTTTTCATAGATTTTTGGTTAAATTTTGATATTAGTATTTAGCGTGCATGTTTTCATATTAAAATTCAGTTTTTTCTAGATACTTTCGTGTTTTTTTTGTTTATTTTAATATTACGATTCAGTTCTTTTCGGCCTTTTTTTGGGTTTCATTATGATATTTTTCGATGCTGAATCGAACAGGATGGGTCTCGGAGCATTAATGCTAGGTCAAGCTGATTATCCGAATAATAAACCGTTGTGTAATAATTTGCAGCGTTTTTTTAGATTCTTTCGTTTCATTCTCATTTTGGTTTTTTTCATCAATTTTGGTTAAATTTTGATATTAGCATTTAGCGTGCATGTTTTCATATTAAAATTCAGTTTTTTCTAGATACTTTCGTTTTTTTTTTGTATTTTAATATTACGATTCAGTTCTTTTCGACCTTTTTTGGGTTTCATTATGATATTTTTCGATGCTGAATCGAACAGGATGGATCTCGGAGCATTAATGCTAGGTCAAGCTGATTATCCGAATAATAAACCGTTGTGTAATAATTTGCAGGGTTTTTCTCTCTCAGACATTTTCATTGCTTCCTATTTTTCTGAGTCGTGCTCGTGTGTGCGTTTTCCCTAACACGTTGCTACTAACCGAAGAAAGTGCCACAACAGTCAGTAGGGTCCTGCCGTTGTTTCCAGGAGCTGCCGCAGCATTATCGACTCAACAGACGCCAGGGGTCGCTGTGTTGAATATAACTGCTGCGTAGGAGCGATCTTTGCACACTACAGAACTAGAGCTCAGTGGAACGGCAATAGCTGTTGCGTTTGTTCCAACAAGCCTGCCCTCATCACGCCAACAGTAGTCATTGAAACACATGCGGTTGAAATCCCGGAATTTCAGGAGTAGCTCCCATATATCTTATGCACGTTATCATACTATAATCGTATAGGTACTTGGTTTGACTACCACACACATTTTTCAGAAGATTCTAGTAAAATTTGAGCGGAAAGGAAATACTCGATAAAATTTTCGTCGAAATAGTTGGTAATTTAAGGTGCAGCCCTCATCTTTTTTACACGTATGACATTTTTAAGGTGGTATTGTACTACTTGGAGCTGTCTACGCGAAAAATTTAAACAAACTTAATAGAGTTTTTTTTTATAGGAAAACAATATATTTAGTTTTCATCACTATAATAACAATGGTTAGTTTTTAGAGAGAACCACCGTACCAAATCCACTCAAACTTGATATCTAGCCCGCAGGTTACCATGGGGTTTCTCAAAAATGGCTCAAATGATTTTGATTAAATTTTTTACATTGGTAGCTCCCAATACGGCAACTACACCATAAAATTCTCATTTGTGGGAAAATGACGAGAGCAGCACAATAAATTACCAAAACTTTCGACTAGTTCGATTTTAGCGCGGTTTTTAGAGAAAACAATCGTACCAAATCAGCTGAAACTTGATGTCTAGCCTACAGGTTACCATGGGACGCAAAAATAAGGGTATGGGCAAAATCCACCGAAAGTTAACTATAGTTATCATAGTGATCAAAACACTAAATCGTTTTTCTCAAAAACCGCTCTAACGATTTTGATTACATTTTTTATATTGATAGCTCTCAATAAGGCAATTGTACCATAATATTCTCATTCGTGGCAAAATGACGAGAGCAGCACAATAAATTATCAAACTTTTCGACGAAAAGCGTTTTTAGCCCGGTTTTTTTGTGCAGAGTTTGCTCATCCCTGTTATTATGGCGGTCCATCGTAACCTATAGGCCATATATCAAATTTGGTTCAGCCATTTTCTCTCAATCGCATTGACAAACACACACACACGCACAGGCCTTCTTCCGATATAGTGTTTTTCAGACTCTGAAACTCTTAACGCGTTAAGACCTGAAGAGAATTCAACAAAACCTGGGGTTGTTGTCTCCAAGTTTGTACAGCTCCATTACTCTGTTAAATTGGACAACTAACACATATTTAAGCGACACATCGATCAATTGAGACCTAACACCAAACCAGTCCGTGTCACATTTGCCCCAGATCTGAACAATCAACCTTTACAACACCCACCAGAACGCTAACATTCAGCACCCTATACATATTTGTGTTCTGCAGCAAGCAACTGAGCTATCTACTCTGCCAGCGCAGGATGAGAAGCCTGAGTAGGTTCCTATAAGTCATCGACGTTCAGGGCAAATTCGTCGACTACCGTCATATTTTGAAGACTACGAGGTTACAATCTAAGTGTCAGACATTATTCAATCGATATCGATAATGTCGGTTGTCATTATTGATTCGTTACCTAGTAAGCTGTGTATCAATATCCAAGTTACAGTTCTAGTTTTCTAGTCAGTATTATAAAACCGTTTATCGTGTTCGCGTGTTATAATTATTATCCACATTGTTAGTCCACAACACATTTCTACTTCGTAGAGCCAAGGAAAGTAAAAATAATTGATGTTTTGATCGTATGAGATGAGGCCTAAAGTGAATCGTGCATTCCAGCGACATCAGTTGTCATTATTATGTATTCCCTCCCACGTTTCTCGTATTTTTACCAGTTATAACTAGAGTAGTAACACGCTTAGCTGTACCTTGGTTGACTTGGATTCAGTTCCACTTCCTTCTGAAGGGCCTTTCTTGAACATTTGCGGACCTGGGGCTTCATCTTCAGAGTCTTGCTCTGAAATAAATAAACCTCGAGTTAAGCTCGTGCGGCATAAAGCAAAGTGAGCGTCAACGACAAACGGGAAAGGCGGCGGGGGCGTTACCTTTAGGCTGTTCTTCATCTTCATCTGCTAAATCAGGATTTTCCTTGAATCTAGTGAGTTCGGCGTGAAAATCTTTGCTGTATTTTCTAAGTTTTTGCCGAAGAGAAGTCAATGATTTGGAGTTATTTTTCGACAAATTTTTCCTGAAAACGACAGTTCAAGTTGAAATCAGAAAGTAAGATCACCTAGAATCCCTTGAAAAATGGTGAAATGGCATTTGCACCTACTGGCGCCACGTGGTGCGATCATGTAAAGTTAATACGCGAGTGCCTGCATTTAGATATACTCAAGCATATCATAACAAGGGTTAACATGATACGCAGAATAGTCCAAACTACGAGGGACGTCCCAAAAGTAAGTTCCGATCATTTGTAAATCCGTGGGAAAATGCTGTAGGGAAAAAATTCCAACGGGGATACTTCGTGTTCCATTTCTCGTGGAGAGGACGCAGTTTCTGCAGTTTGCAAGCTTTTGGAGGAAGATGTGCGCTTTACTCTAAGTGATATTGTCGAGAAAGTGCGCAACAAACATCAATTCACTCGTTCGAACGCCGAACTCGAAGCCGCGGTCTCGGAATTCTTCAAACAAAATGATGCAGAATGGTACGACAAGGGGTTACATAAACTGGCACCACAGTACCAAAAATGCATCGATCGGAATGGCGACTACGTCGAAAAATAAAGTAGATCCGTACCTTTAAGAATAATTTTTTTTTTTTTCTTCACATTGGTTGAGTTTTCGATTTTTCCCAGCACTTCGGAACTTACTTTTGGGACGTCCCTCGTATAATAGTTCAGAATCACCCGCAAAACTTATGACTGAGGCTCGACTGATCTTGTTGATACGCTTAGTGGGTTGTAGCTTGCTGATTGTTCGAGCAATCCGAAAAGCTTTAACGTAGCCTCAAGCTCGCAAGGTAAGGGATAGGAGGGTGGGAGGGGGGGAGAGGTTACAGGAAAAGTGGGTACTTCCAAAATTGGCAATGATTGGGTTGGTACACGGAAAAAACAAACGACCATTTTTGAGAGCTTTAGGAGGAAGTTGAATTATTTTTCGGAACAGAAATGAGCCATTAGGGATATCCAAGCATAAGGGACTCAGTCTGAAGTCCAAATTTGGACAGTTCAATAACAGCTGGAAGAATGACTTCGCCTCAGTGGCAACAAGGAAATTGTACTAAGTGAGCAGTACACGCCTCGTCCGTGGGGATCTGCGCATCTGTACAAAACACGCTGAGTCGTCCTGCTAGTTCGACTAAAGCACGATTGAGGAGTTGAACGCTGTCAAATGTAAAATGATAAAAGGGCCAGCTCAGAGCTGCCAGCTCGAATGAGGAGCGACCAATCAATCAATGAATCGTTTTATTTGTTGTTTTATGGCTACAGAGGCCTATACAACAAGGAGTTCGCCTAAATTATAAACAAACAACATAACTTCAAAACAACAGAAACATAAATCAATTATCTTCTGAAACTAAATCTTTAAGAAATTTGCGAAGTTTTAAATAGTTCATAAAAAAATTAAAAAACTTATAAACTAATTCTTTCGTAATGCAACTAAATAAGGATTTATTTACAAATTCGCTTCTTACTATAGGAGTTTCAAAATAAATTGTTCTAAAGCCCATCAATTGGAGACACTTACAAAATATGTGTTCGAGGGTTTCTTTCTCCTTGCTATTGCACAGATCTCGTCATGATTTATTTAATACAAATCACCCTTATAAAATATTCGGAGTTGGTCCTCATTTTTCAACCTGAGCTGGGCCACCACCCGCTTCACATTAATTGGCATTGACCATGTCAAGTACCCATAGAGGGAAGAGTAACTGGGAGCAAACTCTCCGTATCGTCTACTGTATGACGAGCATATTCCTCTCAAAATCGTCGTATGCTGCCTTAGTATTAAAGCTATTTAGGACATTGCTCCGGTATTTTTTTATCTCATCTGCGTCCTGAGCTTCCCAGAGACGCTCGTAGCCCAGCCCACACAAAACACCCCTTAGCTGAGTGGCCCAATTAAATTTTTGATTCCCTTCCCCTCTTCTCATTGTCTCAAGAAGCTGCTCATAACACAGACGGGGGTACCTCTCCACATCCATGCCGAGGAGCGCCTCCCACCACCCTAATGCCCTATCTAAAACAAAAACTCCCAACTTCGTCCTCCCTGTTTCAGCACGTAGCATATAGTGAGGGGTGCCAAAAGGCAACGTCAGTAGGCTCTTAAACACTCTAGACTGCACCCTTGCTAACTCCTCAAAATACCTAAGGCCCCAAATCTCAGAGCAATACAACAAAACCGAACAAACCATTGAGTCAACCAAACGATTAATCGCTCCCCAATCGCCGCATCTGCCCACCACCAATGCCCCCCCCCCCCCCCACACACACACTACCCCAAGCCTTTAAAGCCCTTGACATCAAATGATCCCTCGCTTTATTAAACATACCCGATGAGGAGAAGGGAACCCCCAGATAGGTATAATCCCTAACAAATGTCACCACCTCCGTATTCAAATCTACATGTGTCTCGCACTTTGAACCTCCACCCTTATGAAAACATAGAATTTTGGTCTTATCGGGGTTTATAGTGAGCCCAAGTGATACCGAATATTCCTCTAAGGCCCTGATTTTTTTCGCGATGTCCCTCCTGCTGTCCCCAAAAATAACAATATCATCAGCGAACATCAGGAGCAGGATATCCCTTTTTCCATTTACATTTATACCTCCTAAACCTTGTTCCTTAATGTATTGCTCCAACCCACTCAAATATAGGTTGAACAAAACGGGACTGACGGAATCGCCCTGCAAGACACCCTCGGCTACCTTATGAAAACTAGTGAAATCATTTCCTACCTTTGAAATGATGAGGAGCGACCAATCAATGGCAGGTGGGTGAGAGTGCAAGCGTCCAGTTCTTGCTCCAGCCACCACGCTGCTCTTGGATTTTGAAAAGCACTGCATTATATCAGCAAGAGCCACAAGGAGCTGAGACTGTCTCAACCAGTACACACTAGTCAAGGAGGGGGAATGCTCCCCCAACCACTGAAGCTTAGAGAGACACAGAGTGATACGTA
Organism: Pachypeltis micranthus; assembly: GCA_020466155.1. Lineage (NCBI taxonomy): Eukaryota > Metazoa > Arthropoda > Insecta > Hemiptera > Miridae > Pachypeltis > Pachypeltis micranthus. The sequence goes on from CM035780.1 coordinate 3,324,091, forward strand.
ACTCTCATATCCTCTAGCTCTCATATTACGTCAACTCTGTGCAAACACAAATACCGTCAATTTATATGGGCTCTATAACCACACCTCATCTCTCAGCCGTCACTCAACTTCCCTCCAGCTCTGAACTCGTATTTTTTTGTAGCATAGGCCGAATTATTCTGACACACGTAACATTATATAAGATGAATTATTATGTTACTTGGTGTGGGACCAAGGAAAACAATAAAAAATATTATCGTTGACGTATTTAATTTACCTCATCTCACGATCCTCCCAAGTTTCAGTAACAAAGGCCTCAAGCTCAGCGAGGCACCTGAGGAAGAACCGAGGCGTCGTCCCATTTTCTTCTTTTTGAATCACTGGTATGGCCTTTTGAAAAGCCCTCTGCAAATCCTCGAAGCCTGAGCAAAGAAAAACGATTTAGGGTTACAAAAAGTGTCTGAAAGGGGCTTCCCTCGGGAAATTTGGTATTTTGTAGAAGTGTTGTAGTATTGGGTTGTATCCAGTGATCCTTCGACCCACGATTACCATTGACTGGTTCAGTGCTCAGACTACTGTAATTTCAGAGACTAAATGAACTTGGTGAGACTAATACTGAAGGTATTAAAGCAATTGGGTTAGGACCGCCAGTAGGCAAATTACTAAAGTTAACATACCTGTTAGGTGAGTCCTAACTCACCAGCCAGAGGAGACGGACTCACCTAACAGGTACGTTAACTTTACTAATACCGAAATTTCAGAGGCGCACAAACATGTGTCCTGTCCATACACTGATTTTGACCTTCGAGGGTCAACATCAACCTCGCGAGAAGCTGGTCCTACAAAACCCTTCTCACCTGGTTTGTTCTAGTATTTACGAATACTTTAAGGGACTGTTCTGTACTTTTGAGCCACTCTACACACAGTTCATTCGACTAACATTTTAGCAGTATATTTGTTTAAATGTATACCATCAAGTACGCCATAACGTCCACTCTGTCTGATGGTACAACTATCCTCGAGCAATCCTCAATCCTGCGCTCATTTCCTGCTCTGCATCCCATTTCACTCCAACCACACATCAATTCGACTCGTCACGTCGTGTCAATTGCCCGGGGCTACCCAGAAAATGTCACTTTTCATTGGTCCATTTGTATGATTCATTAGTATATTTTCCAATACTGCGTCGAAAGGGATGAGATTGTGCTAAGCTCTGCAATCATTATGCACAACAATAATTAACCGCTACGTAACAATTTGCAGCGTTTTTACCCCTAGAGAGACCACTAGTAATCTCTGCTTGATGATATTTGAATCTTCTACCCTGCTCAAGAAAAAGATCGATTTTACTTGCACCCATACATCTAGCCCACAGTGAGCACGGGAGGTGGACATTCAAAAACACAGGATTGACGAACCAGGCGGATTTTGAGCAGCGAACGTGTGAAAACCCTGCTAGGAGGTTCCTGATATAATCACTTCATAAGTAGCCACATTAGAGAAAGAAGAAAATGAAACACGCAAGAAATTAAGAAGTTGAATATTGGCCACATTAGAAGGTGTGATGTGATCTACATAAAGTTTCTCTAGACTAGTCCACCCCAAGAAACAAAAATCAATCATGAGCGTCCACTTTGGTTTTCAGCATATCCTCAAGTTGAATAAATTCTTTATTCGTTTGGTGTTACGAGCTCCAATAAAGTAGCGCACAATAAGGCTCTCTTACTTGTCAACAAGCTGCTCATATCCTTAATTTTCTTATGGTTGCGAATTTGCTTAATGATGTTGGTCAATTCTTCATAGCGTTTTTCCTTTGCCGAGCGAACCACACGTTTCGTATCCTCTTCATCATCGCTGAACTGTAAGTAATAAATCACTGTTAACGTTTTTCCCGCATCATATTGGTGCACGTCAATACATTCTATGAAATGTTACTTACAGTGAAAGCAGCCGCGGGCTGGCGACTAACTTGCTCCTCCTCAGAAGAACTTTCAGACTCTGAGTCTGACCCAGTAGCGAAAAATCTGCTCATGTTGGAATCAAATTACCTGGAAGACATCGGTAGCAGAATTAATTGCAATAATTTCTTTACGCAGTTGATTACATAACTTTCCTCCATATATCGCAGTGCCAAGTTAACAGAACTGTCTATGGAACATCTAGAAAAGTATTGATGAAACGAAGGCAGAAACAAGCGTGGTTAAAATAATTAATAATATTGGAGAGGGAAACCACAGCCTCCAACAAATGGCTCTTAATAATTCGTTCAAAATTACAAACCTGTCGGTGGAAAATCACAATTTTTTAAACTTCATTATCATATTTTAAATTAATTTACAATACCAACAGTAGTTTAAGCCAAAAGCTTTCACGCAGCAATTTTATGACATTTACGGGCTATAGTTAGGAGACTCCTGGTTATTTTGCTTTGAAGAACTATCCAGTACAGTTAACCACTTGCAATTGACACTGAAAGATGAACAGCGTATCGTACGAAATCAAAAACGACTGTACCATGCGATAATATTGAGAAAAATACATTTGGTCAGTTGGCATTATTCACACAAACGAACTAGTGACAATAATTTGGCTCGTTGAGTAAAATTTCGTCAGAGTACCACCAGTAGGACTAACGCCATTCCTCTTACTTTTTGACGCGCTTTTTGACCGCTTGATAACGCTGCGACTGCATGTATCGATAGTTCGCTTGAACGCTACGACTGCAAGTATCGATATGCGTCACCGGCGCAGTTGGTGGGGGAGAGCCTATGAGCGATGTCTGGCATATCGATAACCTGACCTCGGTCGTGATATATCGATATATTGCCTTACCAGAGGGAGCGGTCCATATTCTTTGCTTTTACCCATATCAGAACTAATCGTCTCAAGAGGTTGAAGAGGACTGACGATATATTGCCACACATGTATGTGGCAGTTCAAGACTTTCAGTGCAGCGCACAAACGATTGAATACCCGTCAATATAACCTCCATAAAATACAATTTACAATAATGTTAGTCTGCCAACATTATATTGCGCGAGATTACTCCTATGAGCAACTTTACGGTGTGACAAAGGCTTTCTGCATTCAGCGACTTACTCGATCAATTTTGGATAATGCTGAGTAATCAAAATTCTCAGCAATAAGATTATACATTACTTTCACTATACAATAACCACTAAAGCTTTAAAAATTCGCGGTTTTAGATGCGGAAAAGGCGTTTCAAAAAGTGGTAAGAAATTAAGGGGGGGGGGGTTCGATCAATCATTGGAGGCTGGGAAACGTACTGTCTGTCCCGGTCAGAGAAACACAAAACTCATTTAGGTTCAGGATACCAGCAAATATTAAGAGGTGAAATATTACAGAATGAAAAGTAAATCAATTATCTCCAAAGAGCCGCCTTCTGATTGACATATGTCCACTTCAATAAGGCAGCGAACATCTGAGCTCGCCACTCAATGCAAACTGTTCCCACTCGCCGACATCAACCAAATATAACATATCCGTTTCAATTTGTGACTTACTTGACGGTTAGAAAGTATTATTCAATAACTCAATAATTCTTAACACAAGACACGCGCACGCTACACAAAAGGCCCAATGGAAGACAGACAACTGGAAGGTTACGGTGTCGTCTTCGACTTCAGGTTAGGGCTCTTCGTAAACCTTCACTGTGAGCCCAGCGAGCGCTGAGAGTACTCCTTCAACCTCCATCTTTATTTCTAATTCAGCTTTACTTCACTTACAATTCTGAGCGAAATCAGAAAACAAAAAGTCCCCACAAATAAAATTTTGACATACATTACAGGGAATAACCTCTGGGTACTATGTATCAAACAAGTATGCTCAGCCCCAGTTGGTTATGGTCCGATAATACATTTAATCTGTTTTTCATTCAACCTATGGATGGAGGGTAATGTACCAACTACCTGAAAAAAATCATTTTTTTTACGTACAAGGGGTTACATGAAAATTCGTGAACAAAATGAATGTAGAATGGTAGTATTAAGGTACACACGGTACATTAGATACAAAAAATAGTACACAACCTTATTTACCATGATCAGAAGATTCTGCATGATCATTCCATACCGAAATGGAACACTGGTGGATCCAGGGAATTGGTTCAAGCCTCGTTGGGGGGGGGGGGGGATGAACGTTTTTTGTTTCTGGAAATTATTATTAGTGTTATTGATTTATTCTTTATGGCTGCAACAACCAAAGGAGAGATTAAAGGGAAAATAGAAAAAAGAGTAATGCTAAATAATGTCCATTCAATTTATAGCAAATCAGGCATGAATGATTATTATACACATTCTACTCATTCGCATTCCTACCTCTCTTGGGTTCATTCAAATTTATGTCTATTTTCTGATATAAAAACGCTAATGAATGACGTTATAACAAAAAATTTAGTAGCCAAAACTTTAGGTGGGGGTGGGGTTCTCTTGAATCAGCCACTGAAATAAAAAAAAGTTGCCCACAAAAACTATTCATTATTTAAGTTTTTGAATTTATTGCGTTGCCCTGAATTGAACAACCAGTGCATAGGTAGTGGGTAATGTCACCTCCACATGTTTCATGTTTACTATTCTGGAACTATAAGGAAAAGACTTTTTACAAAATTAAGTAAAATAATAAAGTAAAACAAGTGATACTAGTCTGTCTTTCAGAACCATAATTAGAACTCTCACTAAACTCTAATAATGTAGATATGGTGTTTTTAGAGCATGTAGTACTCGAGAATGTAAAGGATTGTAGAAAACTCATAACACTTTTTTAAGCGATTAAATAACTAAGTAAAATTGTATGACCCACTGTCAATTTCATGACCTTGTAAAGCATCTCAGATTAAGCTGTTTTAAGCTATTTAATTGTTCAGCTCCCAAAAACTGATGCACATTTGTGTCTGTGATCAATCGACTGATATAACTCTCTAATTGTTCAGGACCAGAGAAACAGACCTGTCCATGATAAACTGTACAAAGAAATTATTATCACGAAAAAAAAAATTATCTCATTTCAATTTGGAAAAGAAGGCTTGTGAATATGCTGCCAGCAAAGAAACTGTTCATAGGGTAGAAGAACTCAGCAGTGAAAGAAATTCATTGGTCCTTTATGATAAAGTTTTTATGCGCCAATCAACATTTTAATAAAAAAAACACTGAGCAAGAATTATCCTGAATCTGTCTGCGCCATAAGAAAAGTGAAAAGTGGTCATTTATTATGCTAACATTTAGTGTGCTAACTCCCACACAAAATTTCAGTTTACGGTTTACACAATTCACCTCATTAGATTTGAAACCAACTATGTTAAAATCCTCACCCTCCCCTCTCTCTCTCTTACAATAATGTTTTCAGTTCAATCTGAGACTACGAACTGGTGGTTGTGAAAGTGCATTATCAACACCAAGACGTATTGGTAATAAAGTCCTCCCTCCAAAGCACCAAAAGACTGTCTCAATGACGGTTCTGTAGGCTAGGAACAACCTGACATGGTGACATTGAAGAAACAGGGGACAGGTCAGCCAAGGGAGCGTTAACGTAACAACTTTACTGCACATATGCAAATGAAGGACCCTGCACAAGATTTAATCTGACGAACAAACATAGGCATGGCCAATCTCCACTTCTCTTTCGCATCCCTTAGTTGATGCCACTCTTGCACTTCTTAGTATCTGTCCAATTGGGGAAGAAACGTTTTGCTACACATTCTTTTATATGTTGGTACTGTTTTCATCTTACATTGAGCTAAAGTGAACCGTAGATTTAACTAACCATAGACTTTATGTAACCCATCATCCTGAAGTAAATTTGATGATTCACGACACGTAGAAGCTTCACATTTGATTCAAATTGTTATAGCTACTTTCAAGAAATATGCCAAATCCATTCATTTTTGTGCCCTTCCATTCAATAAGGATTGCTTACGATCTTATTTTAAAATTACGAACAAAGAAGAAACGAGATCAATTGACGTCATTTTTTACTAATTGATGCATATGCTACCTTTCGAGGGATTTTTGCTTCACAGGCCTATAACTCCGTTCACCAAACTCCACAACCAAACTAGGGGTTTTCATCGAGATATGCATGGAGAAGAAAAGTTAGGTATTGATTAGTAAAAGATAATGTGAAAGTTCAATCAAAATCGTTATAGCCGTTTTTGGGAAAAAAACGAAAAACCCTAGTTTTTGATTCATTTTTGTCCCCCACACCCTCGCCATCAGCCGAAATCGTCCATAATGATAACCTTATTTTGCGAGAGAACAACTCATCCGGTTGAGCTGGTTCTTTTTTTGTTGTGTTCGTTATTTTTTGAAGAAACCAAAATAAGGTTATGGGCGATTTCAGCCGAAGGGAAGGGGGGGGGGGACGAAATTGTACCAAAAACTAGGGGTTTTCGCATTTTTCTCGAAAACACCTGCAACGATATTGATTAAACTTTCAAACTCTCTTCTACTAATCAATAACTAACTTTTCTTCTCCATACATATCTCCATGAAAATACGGTGAACGGAGATATAGGCCTATGAAGCAAAAATAGGTTTTCAACGCTTTTTGGCAAAGCGATTTCAACGATTATCACCAAACTCTCAGGATGTTTTCAAATAGTTAATACCTACATATTGTTCTCAATAAATGTTCCTCTGAAAGTCCATTGAGCAGAGATAAAAATTAAAATGTGTCGAAAATAACGTTTTTTCGAACATTTCCGTTAATTCTGGAGTAACTGCTCCACCAAATTCGATCAATCGTTACCCATACCAACATTTCGTTCTCTGTAATTATTTCTGTATATACATGTTGAACGGAGATATAAGCCAAGTTAATTCAGAAAGGGATATTTGTCGAATATTAATTTATCGGTATTCCACTTTCCTCAAAAACTGCACAGACGATTTCGAACAAATTTAGAAATGACTCTTAACTAACTAGTCCCTACATTTTGTTCTCTATAAATGTTCCTGTAAAAATGCGTTGAACGAAGATATAGCGCCCGCATATGTAACTGGTGTTCGAACTTAACGAGATTGCGGAAAGTTATGTGTTGCTATGCACCACTCGTTTGTTCATGGAGTTTGATTTGACCCGAAACTCCCCGAATTCAATTGCCTGTTGTGCAAGTGAAATTTGGGTGAAGTTGTGTGGTCATTGAATTCACCTGATGATGAAGACGGGGGATGAGGAACGTACAAATCACACAACAGAATATTTAGTTATTCTTCAGGAGGGAAATATAATTAAAAGCCGCAATTCAAATTTATAGGGTATAATAGAGGGAAAAGTGGCGCGTGGAAGATAATTTACCGGGGCCGAAGAACCCATTGGCTCGCTGTAGGTGATTTTGGTTCCGTCCTGTCCGCCCCAATTGCATGCCCTAATAGGCTTCGGCTTTCGTGTTAAGAGCCGAGGCCTCGAAACTGAGAACAAGACAACCGCCCATAAAATGATTGTATTATCGATCGACGTGTTGTGAGGTCGTCATGGTTTCTGAGTTAAACTAAGGAAACACCTGAGCCGAACTCCAGAGATCAGCCCGACATTTTCAAGCGCGTGCCGGCCCTTACACCAAGCGCCTTGACTCTTCTCTGCCTATCGAGAATCCGTTGGATGACTTGGTAACACCGAGAAGAGTCTTGAGTAGTTTTACTGGAACGAAACAGTGATCCATATGAGCGTCGCAGAGTTCAGGATCGTTGGAGAGATGCCTCAGGCTTCTTACGGGAGGAGAGTCGAAATTAGAGCAGAAAGCGATTTGGAGGTGAGTCGGTCACTTTAAATTCGAAAATCGATTACCCGCAATAACTTTTATTCCGGAGCTTCCCAAATTAAATCTCATATTGCACACAGTAAAATCACACTACGAGCCTGAATTTGAAAATGTCCTAAATCCTAATTACCTACCTGCTCCTTAAACTGTGCTACAGCTTCAACAAAACCTTCTAACCAACCCCACTCCATTTTGTGTGTGTAAAAAAACCATTATTGTACCAAATAATGCGAAGTAGGAAAGAAATTGATGTAATTCGGTCAGCATTTTGTTGTTGAGTTTTCTTCAGCACTTTACGTTACAAAGGCTTCTGAATCCACAAATCACCACTTGAGCAATGGTACGAGTGCCTGTGGTCACGATCGAGAGAGAACGATAAACATTAAAAAGTATTCAGAGAAACCAACATAAGGCTATGAGCAAACGTCAATTCCCATCTATTTAGTGACCGAAACATTTTTCTCTCAAAAACAGCCTCCACCAATTTGAATGAATTGTGTGTCTTGACAATTATGAACAATTGCAATGTAATATAAAACGTTCATTCAGGGGAAAATGACGAGGGAAGCACAATAAATTAACAACCGTTCAGAGAAACCCCATTTTAGTGCAGTTTTTTCTTTATAAATCCCGTTACGTGCATTCAATAAAAAAACCAGGTTGGTAGATCAATAAGGTTGCTGCACGATGGTCAAAATATTGTAACAAACTAATTAATATTTATTCGACTAGGGTTTTCACAGTATTTCCCTATAACTACAAAAAAAACTTCCCCAAAAAAATTTATGTTGGCAGTCCTATGCGTTACATATACGCTGGTTACTTCATAATGGTCGTGTTATTAGTAGGAGCAACAGAAATAAATTCTTGACCCTTAGTACTACCAGGCTCTATCGGCCACTAACATTCAATTAGTTGCCAGAGTTCAAATCGCGAACTGTTTGTGGTAAAGTTGACTGATGCGTCTCGCCAGACATTTTTGAAAATGGGCTCACTACTTGATTCAGTTTTATTGTTCTTATAGTCTTGTTTGATCCAGTTGCTTCGCCACTTTTTGACGTTAAGTTAACCACGATTGAACCAACTAGTCAGACAGCACTTTGGTCAAGTGACCCGGTAGCCGCTGATGTTAATAATGTCAAAGAAGATTACGTCAAGATTTGGAATGTCGCTATGGCAAATTAATCTAGGGTGCATCGTTATAACTAAACTCCGTCACAGAGAAGCACGACGGCTTAGCAGTTCCTGGTCGGTGCCTCGACACAGATACCTAAATTCATGGGCCACTAGGAGCAGACTCTTCTTCGGGCGTTATAAATCACTCATTAAATAACTCAAAAATGTATGATCCAGCCTCGGTTTGATGTGTGCCAGTAGAGAAGCCTTGAATGGTTGGCTGCGGCATAACAAAGAGCGGCAATTCTATCCACAACTTGTGTGAGCTGTGACGAGGGCTGAGAGTGAGTGTTACTGTTTGAGTTCTAGGGCAGGCTCTAGGGAGAAGGCAGCAAGTAAGAAGAAGTAAGATGAGGGAAGGGGATGAGAAAAAACCAACTAAGGAAACCGTAAGAGGGAAAAATTAGTTGTTGGTTAGAGTCAGAAAATTGAAAGAGAATGGTTGACTAGGGTTCTGGAATTGGCGGTTATAGATCCACCCAGGGGAACCGTGGAGACCTGAGGAGGATCTCCTTTCACTCTGAGGCCACTGAACTGAGCCGAACAGTGATGACACTAGTTCAGTTTTTTGATACGTCAAACGAGCACAGATCATCGAGAAGCACAATGAAGCTATTTGAAATGAGGGAGAAGCCAAAGGATAAAGGGATTATCCAAAAACATGCCTAGCACCCATCCCTCCCATGGATGGCGAAGTATAATATTGTGCATAAATCTAACATTCAGCAGAGTGGGGGACTTCACGTTACATCAAAGCAATCTCCCGTTTTTCCTACGAAAGATTTATTCACAACTGAATTTGGTTTCATAATATTCTTTCCTCCGTGCAACCCTTGTTGTGCTCAGATCTTCGGCTTACTTCAAGGCGTATTAAATGAATGAATGAAAATATACATCAATGATTGGTACGAAAGAAACGTGCAATACACGGCACGACAATCGGAGGAGCATCTCAAAGCCCTTCTCGTTGTTATCACAGTACTACTGTTACTGGGGAGATTAATATTGGAAGCAGTATCGCACTAGGCGAGTCGGGAAATAGTACGATAGAAGCCGAATGCAATTCGAACAAAGAGTTTAATTATCAATTACATTCGGAGTTTTACCACCACAAACTGGGAACTGGGTGGGAGCGAACGCGAGCACGGACGACACGACAACGAGGGAACCGGCTCGGTTACAACTGACGGCAGCGAAGTCTCGAGCGAATCGGGGCATTTGAGGTGCTCAGTCAGCATAAATGCCCCGGACGAGCCTCCATTGAATTGAAGGGTTTGGTTCGTCCCGTTACACTACTAATTTTTACAAGCATACGTATACATTGAAGTAGTGACACAGTGGAAGTAAGGGCTACAATGTAACGGAACGGTTTCCAAACAGCTGGTTAATCAAACAAGAAAATAGTTAAATTTACAGAGCCAATATTTCTCACGCCCAGTTGAACTGAGTCACGAGCTCCTTCTAGCAGGATCAGGCAGCGTTACCAAATCTGGCCAGGGGCAACCAATTGACACCGTTAAACAAATTTAAAATGGCAGCATCTGAAATCCGAGGGGGGCTGAAATTCGCTCAAAAGCGGACACTCCTAAGAAATGTATCCTATCTTCTTGGACACCCAAGTTGCAAAGCAAGCATATATCCCAGCGTGCAGTAATTCCTGGAGCCTAAGAAGTTCCCCTCTTGTTCTGCACACCCGTATCAGAACGAACATGGGGGCACTGCCTATCAGCCGTGAGGTGGATACATCGAACTCTGTGAAGCCCTAGCTCTACAGGTAGCCATCTCATTCCTGAAACTGCTCCGAGTCAGTCCTCCACACGCCAAGACCCTCAGAGGACTCTGCAATTGTGCGTCCATGCAGGTCAGCCAGACAGTGATGCCTTGTACCAAAGTAACCACTGACGAACGATTTCTTTAGCAACCCCACAAGAGCAACGACCATCAAGCATTCCCAGAATTTTTAAAAGGCATCAGCAATGAAGGGGAAGCGTGAGATGAAAAGAGGAGGGACCGTCATGTCCACAGTAATGAAGAAATCTGGGATTCTTGGGGAGACGGAAAAGTCACTTGACGGACTAGTTCCATCGAGACATACTGCTGGAAGCCCCAAACCTGAGCACAAAAGTACAACAGACAGATGCCATTAATACCAGGTATTTTGACTTGACGGGCAGATTCATAAATGAGCTGCTCGTATTAACAGGGTTGATGCTGAACCTAGAGGACTTCAAACCGCATTGCTTCAAAACATGCTAGTTAATTAGTTTCCGTCTCAAGCTGTTGTTAAAGGGAATGCCGTTGGCCAAACGAGCTGTAACGCTGTAGCGAGCAGTAATTTTGAGGACGGAACGAATCCCGTCCGAGAGTCTCCGTCGAAGGTAGATGCGAAATACTCCCAAATTCTGTTTTAAGAATTCCCAACGAACCAAAACTCAGCACTCTCCTGTGACCCGAATAACCGTAAATTTTGCTTGACCCCGTGGAAATCGGGGCTCCCCGTCATCAAGTTCCCAAGTTCTGTAATCTCATTAGCGGCTGCCGCTAACAATAGCGTGTTCAACTATAAACGGCGACTCTCAACCGCAACTTCTTCCTATTTGCCCGCCACTTGACATCGTTAGCTGCGAACAGAACAAACTTAAACCCCCTTAACCCCATTGGTCGGGCGTCCATTCGAACCTCGTTATTTTCTTGGTTCAGTTGGCGTGTTCCCAGATGGAAATCGCAGGTTTTGATCTTAGTGGTTCACCAGTCCAGTTGCCCAACTCGTTGAAAAGCCGATTAAATTTCTTCCTGATGAATTAACTCGGCTAATTTTAAACCAAAATTTGCCCTTACAAAGTAATTTATTCCTCTGGCGTGTTTAGAGTCGTTACAAACTATACCCCTAATAGGCAGCTAAAAATATTTAATGCGACTTGAGAACACGGAAGTTTAAGTGAAGCAATATGGAAATATAATCGAATTTTTCGTATCCACTGTTCTGTGAAACTACTCAGGCAGTACTAAGAATACTAAAGCTTTATAAGAGTCAATGAATTGAATATGGACCCACACAGTTTTATAGACAATGTCTTCATAAACTCTGATCGTACCTTTTGGGGAGTGACGAGTGTTGTTGAAGAGCAAACAGCTCGTCACAAAGGCACAGTAATCACACTCCTTTCCCTTCACCTCTAGTGGGTTTCCCCAGAGGTACATGACCTCCTTCCCCCCCCCCTTCCCAGACGCTCCACCATCCCGTTTACCTTTCTCTTCGTATATAAAGATAATGACCAACTGACTGACTCCAGTACTGACTTAATGGCCAGACGATGATGTATTTATGTCGAAAGCGCTTGCCCACAGTAACTCACCAGCCAGAGGAGACGGACTCACCTAACAGGTACGTTATCTTTAGTAATTTTTTACAACCCCCCCCTCAAAATTTGGTACTTTACGTTTCAAGACATGGGGATTACAAATTCCGCCGCCCGGGCTGTTTTGTGCCTTTAACGTGGTCTAAAAAATCCGTTCTAAAACAAAAATCCCATTCGGTATCTAGTTGTGCCCTCCATCTCGGCAATCTGATCGGACGAAGCCCATGGTTGTTATGGGCAAAAAATGGTTAAACAAAACGCAGTATAATTGCAAATACGCTGTGTTTCGTATCATTTTCAAGGTATTTTTACATCCTGGGTCGAATGGAATGAGTATCAGATGTGTACAACTGCGTATAGAGAAATTACAGTAATTATAGTGAGCCTAAGTGAACTAATTGAAAGAACTCGCGATAACTACAGCGGAAATCAACGTTTCATCGTTTGTACTCCCTCCCTCCCTCCCGTCTCATCAAAACCACCCGCCCGCTCGACTCGCAACATCGTGCCAATTGCCGAGGGTTTGCTGGAAGTCCCCGTCCCAATTTCCCTGGCTCTTTGCCCGACGGGATGGAGGAAGGTTAGGGCCACTCCCTCTGCACACCCCTACATCGGATCATAAATGCGCCGGGGGAATATTTAGTTTCCGTAGTTCCATGTGTAGTTGGTCATGTTTCGTATGGTTTACTAGTATTTTTCGATGCTGAATCAAATGGAATGGGTCTTGGAGCAGTAATACTAGGTGAAGCTGTTCATGAGAATAATAAACCGTTGTGTAATAATTTGCAGGGTTTTTTAAACGTTGCGTACTTTTTTGGGCTTTTTTGTCATCGGTGGATTTCACTTTTTACCACCGGCAACAATGTTAATATGGTTTTGGCCCTCGGAACTTACTGGAGTGATCAGTATGGCCCTAAAGCTGGAAAGTTTGGAGACCCCTGCTGTAGATAATGAAAGTCTGAGAATGAAAGTGAGACTTATGGTCGAACAAAATAATCTGTGTGGCCTCAAGGCCACTTGTCACCTCACGTCAAGTGCAGTTCTCACATCAAAGAAAAAACACCTTGAACACTTCAGCGATGCACAATGAATGTAACAAAACTATTTCTGCAACTAATTTTGTATCACTTGATACGTAAGTATTGACCTAACGCTATTGTTATATAGTTCACCTTTTGCACAACCAACCCATCTCCTTTCAGGTCCTTCAATGCGAAAACGCTCGTTTGAAAAAATCTTTGCAAGATGCCGAAACAAAAGCTCAAGTGAAACTCAACGACTTGCCGTCTCCTTTGAAAGGGCTCGGGCGATCGTCGGATCTAGCGGCAAGCAAAATCGTGGAGCTGAGTAAAAAAGTGCGAGAGCTCAGCGCCAAATTAGGGGCCGCAGAAAATAAGGCGAACAGCGCGGAGGCCCAACTCTCAGTTTACATGGGCAAGTAAATATTTAGTTACAATTAGTTCGCTAACTGGTGATTTTCGACACAGGTAATTTTATGTTGAGCAGCTAACAATGCCGACTTTTAGTTCTGTAAATAATAACGAATATTATTAATGTGTAGGAGCTACAAGTGCGTGGGACAGTTGTGCTGTTTCGGAAGAATAATTATACCATCGTCAGCAGATAATGGATTGATAGAGAATTGAAGGTGTAGCAGAGATCCACCGTACAGCTCCTGACAAGTTCAAGGCGTGATCTGTAGTTTGGCAGTTGACGAAAACTGTCAATTTTCCCCCTATACTGTAATTATTCTGTATTCCCAATAACCCAACGATATTCCCCCAAATCTCAAGTGGGATTCATCCTCTCTGTAATTGGCGATGTGTTGCTCCATTACGAAACGTTGCTGCCAAACTCAAGCAAAGCGGTGGGATTCTCAATTATGTGGAGCTCCAATGTATCTGCTTCCTCAAAACTGAGGATTGCATCAGCTTTATCAGCTTGCAATGGATTTAGTTCACTGCCGGGCGACAGCTTGACCAATCCAGCCTTCTCTATGGATCGTAACATTCCTCTTAGTGCTCAGGATTGGTCGCCATCAGGTTCATGAGGGGGAGACATGAAATTCTTCAGTACGGGTGAAGAATAAGTAGAGGAGAGCCAGGACCCCCCCCCCCCCACGTCTTCTTTGACTGGGGCCTGTACGTAATGTCAGGGCCAGTGCATGTATGCCTCAGCGCAATTTGACGCGCGGACTCCTCTCCTGTTGGTCCATGGTCAGTTTGCTTATTGCAAGCCTGGGCAAATCGGAGGAAGAACCTGGAGGCGAGGCAGCCTCCAGAATTGGGCCAAAGACCCGCTTAGGAGGCGTCCCCCCCACCTTCACAAACAACCCTGCCACCAGTCTGACCAATGCACGAATGGGCTGTTATGGGGCCTATGCCATTACTTTGATTCGATTAAGTTAATAGGTTGCTGGTTAATAATTTGAGCCTCAAGGGATATCGAGTTTGAGTTAACACATCTCTGTATAGGTGAACTGGTGTGATCTAGGGCGAGAGTCCCTCGAAGGAGTCTTTGGCCGCAACCTCACAGAGAGGCAATAAGGGGTCCTCGTAGGATGTCATTGTCGAAATTCGGCGTGTTTCGCTGCTGGCACTGGCTAAGTACGTCGTAGCAGTTCTGATTGACATCAGGGGGGCGTTTGACAACTTTTGGTGGCCAGCGCTCCTTAATGAGCTTAAAGATAGGGGAATCTCCCACAACCTGTACTCGCTCGTCAGAAGTTACCTGACAGACAGAACTGCTACGATCGAATGCAGACATGTCTCCGTTCAGAGAAAGATTGAGAAGGGGTGCCCACAGGGCTCGGTCCTACGACCAGCACTCTGGAATGCCTTCTTCAAAGGTCTTCTCAGGACACTCATGTAGACTGACTGCGAGCCATACGCCTATGTGGATGACTTGACTGTGCTGATATTGGCAGAGTCAGTCCGCCAAATCGAAGAAAAAACCCACCATGCGCTCTGCACCGTCACCCAATGGTGCGAGCATGTCAAGATGCAGGTGGCTGAGGAAAAAAACCAGCTAATCCTCTTGTAAGGGAAAGTGAATAATCCACCCACAATACGCTTTGGTGGCCACAGGCTCCTCCTTGAAAAGCACGTCAAGTATTTAGGAGTGAATATAGGTGAGAGGTGGGGCTTCAATCAACACCTATACAAACCTTAAAGGCACTACCATTGCAAGGTTTGCCTCACTGCGTGCCATTACCAAAGCCATGGGGTGTATGTTACCATCGTCATGTATAAGGCCATGTTACTATCGTCATGTATAAGGCCATCTATCTAGGCGTGATTGGCTACTGCCCCGTTGTCTGGGGTAGCAAACTAACAGTCAATCAAAAGAGAGTACTGGCCCAATCCCAGAGAGCTGCGCTCCTGTGGATCACCAAGTCCGACAAGACTGTATCAACAGAAGCTCTCCAGGTGATCACTGGTCAGTTACCAGTAGAATTGGCCGTTGAGTGCATGGTTGACAAGTGGAGGGTGAAACACGGGAGCTTCCCCTGCTTTGGGCTGAACTCAGTGCAGATCTCACCATGCCGCTATCGAAGAATGGGCGTTAGAGAAATGGCAAGCGAGATGGGAATCCTCGTCAAAGGGACGTGATACGTATGAGTTCTTCCCCAACATCCGTGAACGTTTTCAAGAAAATGGGTTGAGCCAGACGACTGGACGAGCCACGGGACAAGGTGACTTCAATGCGCGGCTCCACTTCTTTTCTCTGAAAGACTCTCCCTCATGCACGTCTTGTGCCTCCAGTCCGGAGGAGACAAGAAACCACGTGCTGCTCCACTGTGGTTTCTACGTACCTCCACAGGTCTGAGTTTGGTGGATGCTGCAGGGGCCGGCCTCTTGCATATTAGCGAAACTGCAACTTCTATGACTGATATAACCCTCGTCGAGGGTTTAGGTACAGTCATCAAATAAGGAAACAGACCTGATTCAGGACGAGAGCTGAGAGTGAGCATGTGTAACTGAATGTCAAGTGCTGTGAGGAAGTGGGAGAAGTGAGATGAGAGAAGGTGATGACGAAAAACCCACCTGGAGAAGCCATAAGAGGGGAAATGCGTTGTTGGCCAAGATCAAAAAATTGAAAGAAATAGATTGATTGACAGGGGTAATTTGGAGTTCAGTTAGCATCTTCCGAACAAAGGTTCAGGTCCCTTGGCTCGGCCTCAGCTCAGAGGGATCGAGAGGTTCACAAGTCGCCTAAATGTTTTTAAGAAATTTCATTGCAGCTGTCGAGAAAAAATGAAATATTTTAAAACTTTGAGTGCTTTACAACGGGTGAGTGGGTTCATAATCTTTAATACAATCGGTCTTGATCGCTGAGCAATATCTTCAACTCCATTTAGCTCTCTGTAGGGCGTGCTGATCACAGCATCACTTTCAATGTTGTAACTCATTAATGCAATCATTCTCAATCACATTTGCAGGAAATCGAACTCCTAGTTTGAGGTTTTTACTTGCGAGCTTGCGATAACCCCAGAATGACTCGCTTTGCTCATTGGAGATAAGATTATTTGTTAGCTTTCTCGAAATAAATGGGTTCCCCGTAAAGATGACTAGCTACAAACGGTAAAACGTCGACATGGCACCGACAAATCGGTCGACATCTAACGTTTTTCCACTGACAGGCGCCCGTTTCGCGAGCCGAGTGACTTGTACCCAGCACGGGCTCGCCCTGTCAAAAAATAAAAGGGTAATTTCGAGTTGAGAAACTCTCGCGTGTTAGACATAAATTTGACGCTCCCCGCATCTTCAGTTTTGTTTTGCATTCTACTTCCATTCGGGCAACACGTCCGCTTTCAGGCGCGGGTCGTTTCTAATTCACGGAATATAAGCGCTGTCTTAAGAATTCTTCTGTTCGGATTTTATGCGACATTTATAAATTGAAAACGTGGGGCAAGTTGACGTGGCAGTGTAGCTCCCGCTACTCGCTCTTTAGCTGCTCTGGCTATGTAAGACCTGAAAAGTAGCAATTTTCTGAGATCGAAACATTTTCAAACTCTATGCGAAAGAGAGACTGAACACCAAATAACGGTTTTTACTTTCCACTAACCAAGGGTGAGGATGATATTGGGATCGTGTAAAAAACAGCTGAACTTCCTTCTAATCTGTACATATTGAGGCCCATTGACTCTGAAAACCCCATTTCGCGCGTGATCCGTGTTTGTCTGTCTTTAGTTCGATTTGCGGGAGAAAGGCTGAACCCATTGAGCTGGTACTTTTTCAATTTTGTTTGTTGTTTTACGAAGATGCAAAAATAGGTTTATGCACGATTTCTATCGACGGGAAAGGGAAGGGGGAGGGGCAAAAAGTACCAAAAACTAGGGTTTTACGTATTTTTTTCAAAAAGCGTTCAGATTGAACGTTAAAATTATCTTTTACTAGTTCGTACCCAAATATTTCTCCATAAGTGTCTTCAGTGTGTGCCGTGACGTTGTGGAAAGGGGCAACTGAGCATTAGCATTGACTGGGGGATAAGGACAACACAAAGCAACATGCCCAGGAGAAGAACACCTCCAGCAAATCATTTGTTGACGTTGTCGAACTTAATCGAATGTGACCTAAGTAATGGAATTTCTGGCTCCATTACTTCCCTATCACGACTGTATCCAATTTGGTCTACAGGTGAATGGACTACTTGATGGATAGAGATCGAGAGTTGAGACGTTTGAGCAACTGTTTCAAATCGCAACGAGACATTCAAGGCATTGTCAAGTGTTTTGGGCCAGACACCTAAAACATTCTGTCTCACTGTGTGGTCACGTATACCTTCGATAAAGTCGTATACAATCATGTCTTCTCCAGAACCAGCTCTGAAATCTGTAGACCAAGACTTTCTTGACAGTGTAAAGCATGAGAAGCTGATTGAAGTGCTCAAATCGACTGGGATAGATAAGCAGGAGATAACCATTATTTCGAATTTGTATTGGCGTCAGTGTGCAGAGATTAGGGTGGAGCAGACAACAACAGAACAAATTAGTATTGAAAAAGGTGTCCGTCAGGGTTGTATCCTCTCTCCTTTGCTTTTTAACCTCTACTCCGAAGCAGTTTTTCGGGAGGCTCTTGACGAGGTGCCAGAGAGGGGGGTTGGGGTGAACGGTGTCGTTCTCAATAACCTTCGATATGCTGACGACACTGTGTTGATTGCTGAGAGCCCAGAGGATCTTCAAGCGATTATGGGTGCTGTGGTGCATCATAGCGAGAGTAATGGGCTGTCCCTGAATGTAGCCAAGACTAAGGTCCTCGTTTTTTTCTAAGCACCGCAAAACGGTCAGTGTGGCTGTCAATGGAACTCGGGTCGAACAAGTTTCTTCATATAAATACCTCGGTGCGCAAGTAAATGAGCAAGGCGACTGCAAAACAGAAATTCGAGGGCGTATTGAAATGGCTAGGAGCGCATTTTTTCAGATGAGTAACTTCTTCACGCGCAGAGATCTTTCCTTGGTCCTTCGGATGCGGATGGTTCGGTGTTATGTGTTCTCGGTGCTTCTGTATGGCTGCGAAAGTTGGACACTAGATCCCGGGATCGAAAGGAACATCGAAGCTTTCGAGATGTATATATACCGGTGCATGTTGCGGATACCGTGGGTCGACAGGATCACAAACGTTGAGGGGCTCCAACGGATGTCTGAATCTGTTGAGCTTTTACTCACGCTGAAAGAGAGGAAGACTCGATACTTTGGTCATGTGATGCGCGGTGATCGATACAGCCTCCTCAGGTTGATTATTGAGGGTAGAATTCCTGGAGGGTGCTCGGTTGGAAGGAGGAAGAATTCGTGGCTGAAAGACTTGCGAAGGTGGTTTAATTGCTCGTCCATAGACATATTTAGAGCAGCTACAGATAGGGAGGAGTTAGCCATTTGGATCGCCAACCTTCGATCGGAGACGGCGAATTAAGAAGAAGAAGACTTTCTTACAAGATTTCGTATGCCCTGGTGATACGTCAATATATCTTCCTGGGGAAGTTGTTTTCTAGTCAACAACATGGTCATAAAACGCTGAGACTGTTTTTCATGGCCAAACATTTTCCCTAATTCTTTCACTAATCCTGAATAGGTGCGTGGTGCTTCAACTAATGGTAGAATTTCCAACGCCGGGCCAGTTAGAGCATGAGCTAAACCAATAGCTTTGGTGTCATCATCCCATCCATTTTTTAGTGCGTTTATATGCTTCCCAAGCGATGCTATCATCGTAGGGTTTTGGTTTGAACAGCTCAGACCGCTGTAAGCTTTCTGATACGCTTTGATGAGGCTGCCGCAGTTTCGTGGTTGATGAACACTCACAGGGTACGTGCTGTGATGAAAGCAAACGACGAAACTCTGCGAGGAAATGCGCCCCATCTGCCTGCATTGCTTGACGGAGATCACCCAGCGAAGCGCTCCACTCAATACCCACTTGTTCCAGTAAATCGGCACGTTCTCGTTCCCAGCACTGTTGGAACTGCAGTAAAGGTGTTGGAATATCAGAAGATTCACCGAAATCGTTGTTTCTATCAGGTTCGTTAACTTCCGTAGGGTCCTCAAAATGTGAAGGGTTGTACTCTTCATCGTTGGAAGCCCCTTGCGCGTCGAGAAGTGGAACGGGTGTTCACCACCCCACCGCTGCCACCAATGTTAAGGAATATAGAAAGCTTAAAGAGGTAGAAAATGTACCGCTTAGTTTGGTATCAAGAACGAGAATGACCTTTTTGATTATTTACACATAAACACATACAACCAATGCCGATCAACGATGTAGTAACGATGGAGTGCGACAATATGAAGTTCTCAACAATATCAATATATTCCTCTCGATAGAAAACAAAATGTTTCGAAAATTACGTTTTTTCGAACCTTTTCGTAATTTTCTGAATAACGGCGTCACTGGATTTGATCAATCTTATAGCGTCTTTTAGCAACCTATACCCACATTTTATTATACGTAATTATTTTTGTATCCATATGTTGAACGGAAATGTAACTCATGATTAACGCGATTTCCCGAATATTAATTTACTGTTTTTCCAGTTTTCTCAAAACCCACTCTAACGATTTTTATCAAACTTGCGATGTACTCTCAACTAACTAGTACGTACATTTTTTTCTATATAAATGTTTCTGTAGAAATGCGTTGAACGATGATTTAGCGCCCAGCAGGTCGTCGAATTTACGGGGATTGCAGAAAGTTGCGTGTTGCTAGCACTAGACATTTCAACGTTAGATTTTAAGACTAAATGGTCTATGGTTTGTTGACACAGAGCGGAGTTTTCACAATTAAAAACCAATTGCCCGAGTGACAAACGTGTAATATAAAAAATGAGAAAAAACGGATATTAGGAGCTTCTATTAAATGAAGGTAAATAACGAAAAGTGAACAATAGAAAGGTGGAAAATGTTAAACCTAGTGTCCTCGATGAATTAGAATAAAACCATCTGACCGTTTAAGTGAAAGCGGCAATTAATGTATGAAGCGAGAAGTCTGCGATTCTTGCAGCGCGGATTGTTAATGTCGAATTGTTGTTAATTGTTCGAATTTGAAAACCTGCCTGTAAAACTTCGAGTAAAAATTTTTTTTGCGATGCGTTTTTCCACTTTTCCCTTGTTTTTCCACTTGTCCGTTGCGATTCGTTTTTGCACTTGTCCGTTGCGATTCAGTTTTGCACGTTAAAGTTTCACTTCTACCATGTGTGACTGTCACACATTTCTTTATTCACAGGTTTACTGCAAATTATGATTTGGTTAGGGTAGGTAAATTGCAATGAATGCATTTTTTATATTATTTAAACATATTTTATTTTATTAAACTAGAAAACAGAATTCAATCCGGGAAAAAAAACATCCATAGTCTACTCTACGATGCGGCGCGCTATATTGACGCCGCCGGACGAGAGCACACAAGCGAATTAAGAAGTTAAGGAGAGCGAAAACGACAGGCAGAGGCAACGATGCCCAGCCACGTGGAGAGCGGAAATAAGAAAATAACAGTTGAGCACACGCCCCGGGACTCCGGTGGAGGACATATCACACGAGAGCATCTGCTCTGCTGTCCCTCCTATCCCCGCTCTCTGCCCGCGGCTGCGTATTATGCAGTTGCCCTCTCTCCGCCGCCCCTAACCATCTCTCTCTCTGTCGCTGCTATACGTGCTCTCGCCGTCGTCTTGCCCTACCATGTGACCGGTAACGGATTTTCGAGTCACAAAAATCCTAAGACCCCTAAGGTCTATATAGAAGTTTCACTTCAAAAAGATGAAGGTGGCAGCTTGATTAGACAATTGAGCGGTTGAACGCTTTGTGCCAA
Source organism: Pachypeltis micranthus (assembly GCA_020466155.1). Lineage (NCBI taxonomy): Eukaryota > Metazoa > Arthropoda > Insecta > Hemiptera > Miridae > Pachypeltis > Pachypeltis micranthus. The sequence continues at coordinate 3,345,669 of CM035780.1, forward strand.
AAAAGAGCAGGGCAGTAGCCGAGAGACAGTGTACTTGAGGAACGGGGGTTTTCAGACGACGCCGAGGAGGGGAGCAATAGAATACGTCTTCCTTTTTCGCGTTAACATGTTATGATATTAGTAATCTCAATTGTCTACCTATCACGTTATTGAAAGTACAGACGCTATTCCGTAGTATAATAGTAAAGAAATCAAACAATATCTCCCTTTCTTCATTTAAAAACTATCACAATCGTTTTGAACTAAAAGTGACATCCTCTTTGCAGCAAGCCAACAGATGAACCTCAGCGCGGATTTGAAAGACGATCAATTGAACGACAACACCACAGATTCTGACAAAGAACAGCAGATCAAAGAGTTGGCGGATAAATTGAACGCAGCCAACAACAAATTGTGCGAGTCTAGAAACCAGGTGCAGACCCTGAAACAAGAACTGAAAATGGTTCAAAAGGTGAATTGAGAGATCGTAGTAAATTAGTTCTTATAAACGTTCTTGTTTTTCGTCTGCTATAAATGAACGTAACGCAGATTGTTCCGCACGCTGAATCGGCCGGGTCTTCGACCTCCAAAATGCTAGCTCTAATGGAAAGTCATAGTTTCCCCAAACACCTTCGTCCTCAATCCCTTTTGTTACCTATGGAAAGTCCGCCTCTTCAGTTAATACCAATCGACAACGGATTTCCCCCTGTCCTGGACTTTCCCATCTATCTTTTCCCACCCCTCAATTTTAGATTTTTCTTCTCAGCAGACAGCTCCTTCTAAGTCAGTCATCCTTTAACACTCACGAACAACAGTCGTTTCCCAGTTCTCCCACCTCATTCCTCTCCCTCTACTTAGTTCCCCACACAACCAGTCCACGTGTATTCAGAGACGCCTTGTTCGTGTTTATATACTCATTCTCAACCGAATATTGCTATTCTGTCAAGTGCAATACAGTCCTCACTCACGCTCACCGCGTCCATTTATTTCTCAGTTTCAAGCTCCCCCATTCGTGCGCCCAGCACAGATATTGCAAAACCACGATAATTCACTTTTATATTGGAGAGAAATATATGAAGGATTTAGTTGTTTTTAGGTGATCGTATAAAAGAACATTAATTACAATTCCAGTCGCACAGTGTTGTGATGAGTGAACTTTCATGAATCATAACCATTGTTCGACTTAGCTCTGTGGTTGAATTAGTTCATAACGTGAACAGGAAACCCTGAGCTCAGGCCTTTCCCTAGCATTAAAGTCTAGCTCTTTCTGACCTCAACTACAAGTTCAATCAGCCCCTCCTGCTGACGAAAGGTGTAAGGATTATTTCCAAATTCTTCAACGGATTTCCCACCTTTAAAGTTTCCAAAATACTCAGTGGGGTGTTTGTTACCGTCCCATTACCCACCATTTGCTTTACCACCTCTCGTTTAGACATTCCCAAACTTACTCAGCTCTCACACAGTCACGCACTCCTCACTCCCATCCTTACACCAGTTCACCTAACCAGAGACCCCCTCATGTGACGTGAACTCTGTACTTTACCCCTTTCATTCACCAGTGTCACTACAGTCCTCTCTATCTCTCTCTCTCTCTTTCTTTCACTCAACTCATTGGGGAGCTTTTATCCTCTCACCACAGCTTTCCACTCTCCACTATTATATTTGGTACAGATCTAACAAAACATATAGATAACCCACTCAACGTTTTCAGCCATTCCGCTATATTTTGCAACTCGTAACAATTTTCAAAACTACATTTAGAGCACTTCCACCTGATGTTTCTGGTTGATGAACATAGCCTGGAAAATTACAAGAATAATCTTGTGCTGATTTCGAGCTACTATCAAACTCTTATCGAACGTCATCGATTGTGAAGTAATATTGTTCAACTATTATTCCTTGTTACACTTTATCCACTGCTCTAATGTGATAGTACTTGTAAATAAATGTTGCTAGAAAATTCAGGTAAATGAAAGTGCTCCAAATTTAATTTTCCGACACTTTGTACTCGTAATTTCTGACCAGTTAATTCAAATCTCCTCAGAGAAGTGATGTCGACAGTCTCAACTCCGTATACATTAACCTAGTAAACGAAGTGAGCTGTTAACGTTTCTCGTTACAGGCGCTTATAAGCGAAGTTGGAGACGAAACGAGCGCCGCCAATATTTTCGCGGGGAACGCCAACAATTGGAGAGGCCGCGCTCAACAAATTGCAAACCTTCAACGAAAAGTGACCGAGCTCCAAAATAAGTTATCAGCGACGGATCTGATTGGAAAAGAAAAGTCTGCACGTAAGACGCAGAGAAGTCACTAAATCATTCCCTTGAATCACGCAACTATTCGCACTAATCTCATTAACGTACTAATAATTGACCCGATGCTTTCATTGTGTTCTGGGAAGTGTCGATGGCAATAAGCGAAAAACACGCGGAGAAGGAAAAAGTGGCAGCTCTCACGAAGGAACTGGACGGGCTGAGGGAAGAGTTGGCTGATTTCAAAAATAAAGGGGAAGCCGCCAAAGCCAGAATTAAAGTTTTGTCGACTGATTTGAATTCGAACAAAGTCGCTCTTCAGACGTTGCAAAATAAAAATAGCAACGACGAGCAAAATATATCAAAATTAACGGTGAGTACAGGTCGTTTGTTTGACGAATTTATTAAAGTGCACTTGTAACTAAGGGGCCGAACCCACCTGGGCCTATTAACGCAAATTGTACAGGCACGACTAACGAAATATTTTTTAAAATTCGGCTCTTCGGGGCTCAAGGGCCATACCAATTGTGTGGCATAATTTCGTTCCCTTCCAATGTGACGCTTTTGGTTTATTATTCATTCTGAATAATAACCCCATGTTTTCGGCCACGAAAAATGTTTTACAACCCCCCTCCAAATTTGATACTTTACGTTTCTAGACATGGGGATTCCATTTTGTGCCTTTAACGTGGTCTAAAAAATTCGTTCTTTCGCATAAAAATCCCATTTGGTATCTAGTTGTGCCCGCCATCTCGGCAATCCGATCGGACGAAGCTCATGGTTGTTATAGACAAAAAATGGTTAAAAAATTAACGTAACGCAGTATAATTGCAAATAAGCCGTGTTTCGTATCATTTTCAAGTTATTTTTACATCCTGGGTCGAATGGAATGAGTATCAGACGTGTACAACTGCGTATAGGGAAATTACAGTAATTATTAGAGTCAACTAATTGCAAGAACTCGCGGGAACTACAACGGAAGTCAACGTTTCGTCGTTAGTACTCCCTCCCTCCCTCCCGCCACATTAAAACCACCCACCCGCTTGCCTCGCAATGCCCACTCAACTCGCAACGTTGTGCCAATTGCTGAGGGTTCGCTGGAAGTCCCCGTCTCAATTTCCCCGACTCTTTTTGCCCGACGGGGCGGAGGAAGGTTAGGGCCACTTCCTCCGCACACCCCTACATCGGATCATAAGTGCCTACTGACGTTTACGGGCGCCTGGCGCCAGGGGAATATTTAGTGTCCGTAGTTCCATTGTAGTCAGGTCATGTTTTGTATGGTTTACTAGTATTTTGCAATGCTGAATCGAATGGAATGGGTCTCGGAGCAGTAATACTAGGTCAAGCTGTCCATGAGAATAATAAACCATTGTGTAATAATTTGCAGGGTTTTGGCAAGAGCATGCAGTTTTGGTTACTGCGTTTTGCCAAATATTACTGCACAAGACTG